>CM038672.1:547000973-548200973 GCA_021605145.1 Aegilops bicornis
TATGGTCTGAGGGAGTCCTGGATTAGGGGGTGTCCGGATGGCCGGACTATGACCTTTGGCCGGACTCCTGGACTATGAAGATACAAGATTGAAGACTTCGTCCCGTGTCTGGATGGGACTTTCCTTGGCGTGGAAGGCAAGCTTGGCGATACGGATATGTGGATCTCCTACCATTGTAACCGACTACGTAGCAACCCTAAAACTCTTGGTGCCTATATAAACGGAGAGTTTTTAGTCCGTAGACGAACAACAATCATACCATAGGCTAGCTTCTAGGGTTTAGCCTCTCACGATCTCGTGGTAGATCTACTCTTGTACTACCCATATCATCAATATTAATCAAGCAGGAGTAGGGTTTTACCTCCATCGAGAGGGCCCGAACCTGGGTAAAAACATCGTGTCCCTTGTCTCCTGTTACCATCTTCCTAGACGCACAGTTCGGGACCCCCTACCCGAGATCCGCCGGTTTTGACACCGACATTGGTGCTTTCATTGAGAGTTTCTCTGTGTCGTCATCTTTAGGCCCGATGGCTCCTCCGATCATCAACAACGATGCGCTCCAGGGTGAGACTTTTCTCCTCGGACAGATCTTCGTATTCGGCGGCTTTGCCTTTGCGGGCCAATTCGCAGCCATCTGGAGCAGATTGAACGCTCGCCCTGGCCATCAGGTCGGATTTGGAAGTTTGAACTACACGGCCGACGTCCGGGGAGACTTGATCTTCGACGGGTTCGAGCCACAGCCAAGCGCGCCCCACTGTTACAATGGGCATGATCTAGCTCTGCCGCCGAACGGTGTCCAGGAGGCCGCGCCAGTGTCCGCTCCGACCCTTAGCTCGGAGCCGACTACGCCTATCGAGGACGGGTGGCTGGACACCGCTCGGGGGCTGCAATCTATATGGCGTCGGGCGAACACCATACCTGCCCTTTGGCGAAGCTCGTGACTCCAAGGTGCCGGACTCCTCTCTGGACTCCGAGCCTTCCGCGCCCCCGCCAATCGAATCCGATTAGGCGCCGATCATGGAATTCACTGCCGCGGACATCTTTCAGCACTCGCCCTTTGGCGACATCCTGAATTCACTAAAGTCTCTCTCTTTATCAGGAGAGCCCTGGCTGAATTATGGTCAGGAAGGTTGGGATGCGGACGACAAAGAAATTCAAAGCCCACCCACCACCCACTTCGTAGCCACTGTCGATGATTTAACCGACATGCTCGACTTCGACTCCTATGGATGCAGAGGCCCTCGCAGCCTTCAAACACAACATCCGCGACGAGTGGCTTGCCCGGCACCTAGGACAGGAAAAGCCGAAATCCATGGCAGCCCTCACAACACTCATGACCCGCTTTTGCGTGGGAGAGGACAGCTGGCTAGCTCGTAGTAACAACATGACCAAGAGCCATGGTAATAAGGATACCCAGGACAACAAATGCAGGTCACGCCGCGAATAAGCACAAGCGCCCGCATTAACGGCGATAATGCCGAGATACGGCATTCAATGCCGGATTCGTGAGGCTCTAAACCCGGGCTGGAAAAAAGCCATGTAAAAGAAATACTCGGGCCCGTCAATTTGGACCGAATACTTGATCGCTCGTGCGGATATACACGGCACCCCAAAAAACTAGCCAACCACACCAACAGGGATTGTTGGGTGTTCAAGCCAGCGAGCAAGTTAAATGCCAAAACAATGACAAGGGGCTGCATAGCGATGGGAGGAGCCCGGCGCCCGAAAATAGAGGACGGAAGGGCTTCCACGCCAAGTGCGGACGGTAAACATGATATCACGCAACCCACATACCCAAAAGGGAGCGGAAGCGTGCACTAAGGGACGATACGCAGCGATAGAGCCAGTCGCCCCAAAGTTCAACCCGTGGTCTTCCTGCCCGATCACTTTTGATCGAAGGGACCACCCCACTAGCATCCGCCATGGCGGATTCACGCATTGGTTCTAGACCCGATCATTGACGGATTTCACCTCACTAGAGTCCTAATGGGCGTGGCGGCAGCAGCCTGAACCTGCTTTATCGAGGATCGGTGCATAAAATGGGCATAGACCCATCAAGGATTAAACCCACGAAGACGACCTTTAAAGGCGCCATACCAGTGTAGAGGCCAATCTATGCGGGCTCAGTTACACTTGAAGTGGTCTTCGGATCCCCGGATAACTTCCGAAGTGAGGAGTTAATCTTCGACATAGTCCCATTCCGCAGTGGCTATCACGCCCTGCTCGCACGAACCGCATTCACAAAGTTCAATGCGGTGCCGCACTACGCATACTTGAAGCTCAAGATGTCGGGCCCTCGAGGAATCATTACGGTCAATGGAAACACCGAACGCTCTCTCTGGAAGGAGGAGCATACGGCGGCCCTCACGGCGGAAGTACAAAGCAGCCTGTCAAGTCTATTCTTCAGTCCGTCCATTAAACGTCCGGACACCGTCAAGCGTGCCCGGATTAACCCACAACTAGACCGCCTGGCACGTTTCGAGCACGCGTAGCAATGCGGCCCTAACCCCAGCCCTCACGAAATTGCGAAACCAGTACTGCGCGTACATAACTACGCTCTGGAAATACCATGGGCATAGGGGGAGGGGCACGACAACGGCATGCCCAGAATGCGGCTCAACCGCACCAGGGGCTCCCGATTGTGTCATTCTTTTCTTTTCTTCTTTCTCTTTTTTTTCTTTCAGGACTCCATTCGCACGAAGCCCTGTCCGGCAGTAGAATCGCCGAACACGATGCAACAGCCAGGAAGCGTAAAGCTACGTCAGTGTCCAGATGGTCTCTATTACGGCAAAGGTATACCTGCTTTTACATACCATCCCGCAGCTTACCTGGAGGGGACATGTTAAAGTCCGTCCCCTTGCTTATCGCACTATTTGTATCGCTCGCTCTTCTGCAGTCCTTTTGAATAAACAATACATAGCTTACGCCTATTATTGAATTCCTTTTTCCATATATATATATATATATATATATATATATATATATATATATATATATATATATATATATCTATATATATATATATATATATATATATATATGTTCAGTTATGACATTGTGCAACCATACACTTTGGTACAGGCAATACACCAGGGGCTTAAGTACCCCACAATATGGTGTGATAAGTCCAAACACTTTCACAAGTGCGGCACCCCAAACTTATAGCACTATATGCATCGGCTCCGAATCATGTCTTGGGTCAATAGTTGGGTTTGCCCGGCTCCCATGTTTTGGTACCTTATGTTCCGTTATATCGGCTAAGGTAGTATTTGGGAGAACTGCCATGCGATTGTGCCCGGTTGAGCTGGGTTAAGCACCTCGGTGGAGAAAGCTAAAACTGACCCGTCATGATAGGGCGAGAGCGGTCGCTGTTCGAGAGGTTTTCGAGTCCCTAAAGACTTATGCCGCTTAGGAGCGAGGAGTCGGCATTGTCCGTCCCTAGGCGTGGATAGCGCCCCGAACTCGGTCTTCCGAATACTAGGGGCTTCGCCGAAATTTAAAATTATAGAATTCTATGGCTAAGTGAGAGTGTTCAAGCATTATAGTCCGGTTGCCTTGTTCGTTGCGTTGAGCGCCTCCCTCAAAGGACCCAAGAATGGGAACAAGAGCGCTCAAGTTTATCCCGAACACCCCAAAGACTCGTGGGTATAGGGGCTGAAGCCGACGACTTCGCCATCTCTCAAATTTAATAAATGGCCGCATTTGAAGGTAATATTTTAAATTCAAAAGTGTTGCTTAGCACATATGAACAAGTTTTCAGCGTCTGAGGATAACAAATGCGAGTCTACTCAAAAATTACATCTTTGGAGCATTCACCCGCTATAAGGCGGGCACCCTTCAGGACGCCCTCATAATACATTTCAGGCTTGCGATGCTCCTTGCCCGGTGGTGGTCCGTCCTTCACAAGCTTCTCAGCGTCCATCTTGCCGCAGTGCACCTTAGCACGGGCAAGGGCCCTACGGGCACCTTCGGTGCAGACGGAGCGCTTGATGAGTTCAAGCCTTGGACAGGCATCCACCAGCCGCCTTACCAGCCCGAAGTAGCTTCCAGGCATGGCTTCCCCGGGCCACAGCCGGACTACGAATGCGGCTGCGTCGGACACACTCCGGGGAAGATCTGCGAATGCTCCTGGAGAGCTCCGGACTCGGGTAAGTAACAAGTAATTCACTTTCGCGTGCTTGCTTTGCATAAAGAATGCCTTACCTGCCGCTATCTTCTTCATCGCCTCAATTTCTGGAGGGCTTTTTGGGCTTCGGCCTTGCGGTTGGCGCTCTCAAGCGCCGAGGCGAGCTCGGACTCTCGAGGTCTTGAGTCACGCTCCAAACTCTCGTGTTTTTCCACGAGAGCCTGGAGCTCTTGCTGCACCGCTGCCATCCGCGCCTCCTGCTTCTCTCGCTCGGTGCGCTCCACGGCCGCATTGTTTTCGGCCCTGGAAAGCGCTTCCTTCAGGGTCACCACCTCGTTTGTGGCCCCTGCATACCCACGTTGATCCTGTCATCTTTTTTGCAACCACATTTTTTTCTTCATATATATACTTACATAAGGTATTACTTACCTTCCTTGTCCTCGAGCTGCCTCTTGGCAAGGCCGAGCTCGTCCTCGGACCGCTCGAGGCTCTGCTTCAATAAATTGACCTCCAAGGTCGGTCTGACAGAGGTCAGCACAGCCTGCATTCCCATATTGACACGCTTATGTTAGACTCCAGCGTATATCTTTTTGATCCTCAGTTCGTCTTTTTTTTCCGAACACCAAACTGAGCATCGGGCTACATCTGTCTATGCGGTAATATTTTACATATCTTAAATACATACCTCAAACCTGTTAGAAGGTCAGCACGAGCTTGATCAGCCCGCTCTTGGCGGACTGAACTTTCAGATCACCACACTCATAACAGTGCGGTGCTCCTCGTTGATGGAAGCGTCGTTAAGCGCCTCCATCAAATTATCCGGTGCCTCCAGTTGGACGGAGGTCACCGGCGTCGCAGCCTTGCCCTTCTTGCGAAGAATCGCCGGCGGACTCAGGAACCCACTGAAGGTTCGATGCGGAGTCCGCACAGGCGAGACTTAAAGCCCTTCGGGGTTTTATCCCCTTTGCGCCCGAAGTCCGGGAGGTCGCCTTGCGGCGCCTCCAGGGCCACCTCCTCCTGGCTGGGCCCCTTTTGGGACTCCACCTCGGCGTCGTCCGCGGCGGGAGGAGACGAGGCGGTCGGAAGTGAGGTGCTATTCACATCCGACGAATCCAGGGAGCCGCTCGTCGAAGCGCCGAGCTCATCCCTGGGCGGGCTGCATGGTTATATTCGGTGTTAGAAGATGTTGTGCGACAGATGGAACGCCATGAGTTATTCTGGTGTCCGGACACTTACGATTTCGCCGGGGGCTTGGCCCTCGGTGGCCACTCCATTTCGCCGTCGTCGGCGTTGGTGGTGTAGTCCGGAGGAAGGGTCCTACCCTTCTTGGACCCTTCGGCCTCCCTAGTTGGGGCGGCCTTCCTTTTCTTCTCTCCCCCCGCTGGGGGAGAGACCTCTTTTTCCTCCTCCTCGTCTTCACAGGAGGAGTCCGCCTCGGAGTCATCGGACGGTGAGTCCGACACCACCAGGCGCCGGGAACTCTTTCGAGTTCCCGTGGCCTGTTTCTTGGCCTTCTTCTCCGGCACTACGTGAGGTGCCGGGGCCAGCAGCCCCATCAAGTGGGCATCCGCTGGGTCTTCCGGCAAGGGAGCCGGACAGCTAATCTGTCCGGCCATCTTCTGCCAATCCTGTCAAAGGTAAGGGAGTTTAGATCCCGTGACAGAGTCAAACTATGAAAAAAGAGTCATGTAAAGGGTAAAATATCTTACCTCGCTGGCTTGATGCTGCGAGCTGAATCCGCGTTCTTCGGGAGCTGATGAGGGATCCTCGGCGCACTTGAACAGCACCTTCTAGGCATCCTCGTACGTAGTGTCGAAGAGCCGGCTCAAGGTTCGGTGCTGTGCCGGATCAAACTCCCACAAGTTGAAGGCCCGTAGTTGGCATGGGAGGATCCGGCGGATGAGCATAACCTGGACTACGTTGACAAGCTTGAGCTTCTTGTCCACCAGGTTTGGACGCAGTTTGGAGTCCGGTCGGCTCTTCCGAATTACCCCTGACGCCAGGCCCGTCTCTTTCCATGAGGTGAGCCGTGTAGGGAAGCCAGATCTGAATTGGGGCCGCCACCCATTTAGGGAGTCAGCGCTGGCTCGGTGATGTAGAACCACCCCGATTGCCACCTTTATGGTCTCCACGAAGGAGCCCTCGAGCCATGTAACGTTGGGCATCTTGCCCACCATGGCGCCTCCGCACTCCGGCTTGGCGGCCGCCCACTACCTTCGGCTTGACATTGAAGGTCTTCAGCCATAAGCGAAGTGGGGCTGGATGCGAAGGAAGGCCTCGCATATGACGATGAACGCTGAGATGTTGAGGATGAAATTCGGGGCGGATCGTGGAAATCTAGGCCGTAGTAGAACATGAGCCCCGGACAAATGGGTGAACTGGAAAACCTAGTCCGCTGGAGGAAGTGGGGGAGGAACACCACCCTCTCATGGGGCCTGGGGGTGGGGATGAGCTGCCCTTTCTCGAGGAGCCGGTACTCGATGTCATTAGACAAGTATCCGGCCTTCCTCAGCTTCTTGATGTGTCCCTCCGTGACGGAGGAGGCCATCCACTTGCCTCCCGCTCCGGACATAGTTGGAGAAGGTTGAGGTGGGACGTGCGGACTTGGGCGCTGGAGCTCAAGTGCGCGGAAATGGATAAGCAAAGGAGGAAGAAGGCGTGTGTGAAAAAGTGGATCCTTATCCCCTTATATGGACGGACAAAGCTATGCATCCCCACCGGCCTGATAAAACTCTCTTATCTCCCAAGCGCCGTAATCAATGGCGCGGTTGGTTTACCCACGCCCATATTGATGAGAATCCCGGAATAAGGGGACAGGATCTCTTCTTCGATAAGACGTGCCAAGGAAACTGCCTCGCTAAACGCGCTGAGGTGGGACAGTGAAAACGATTCGAATAAAGGCTTGGTCGTGGTGTGATGTCACGCAGCAGAATACGTCAGCAGATTGAGTTTGTGTAAATAGTATTCTCTCTACGGTGGTATGTGGAACTTATTTTGCAGAGCCGGACACCATCCTTGTGTTCAAAATCTTCTATGAAGAATTCGGAGAAGGAACCCGCCTTGCAATGCGAAGACAATATGCGCGCCCGGACTCGTCGTCATTGAAGCCTAGTTAGGGAGACTCTTTGAGGGAGTCTGGATTAGGGGTGTCCGGATGGCGGACTATGACCTTTGGCGGACTCTGGACTATGAAGATACAAGATTGAAGACTTCGTCCCGTGTCCGGATGGGACTTTCCTTGGCGTGGAAGGCAAGCTTGGCGATACGGATATGTAGATCTCCTAACATTGTAACCGACTCTGTGTAACCCTAACCCACTTCGGTGCCTATATAAACCGGAGAGTTTTAGTCCATAGGACGAACAACAATCATACCATAGGCTAGCTTCTAGGGTTTAGCCTCTCTGATCTCGTGGTAGATCTACTCTTGTACTACCCATATCATCAATATTAATCAAGCAGGAGTAGGGTTTTACCTCCATCGATAGGGCCCGAACTTGGGTAAAAACATCGTGCCCCTTGTCTCCTGTTACCATCCACCTAGACGCACAGTTCGGGACCCCCTACCCGAGATCCGCCGGTTTTGACACCGACATGGTCTTTACGATCTTTGTAAAACTCAGTCGCATCAGCAGCACTCTTTGCCAGGTCCGCATACGCATCTGCAGCACTCCACAACTGATCCAGAGGGGCATACTTCAGATCTCCGAACTTCATTCGCAATAAATAGGGCCTCCCAGCCGTGATATCTCCGGCTTCACGAAGCTCCTCCCTTATCCCTCTCATTTCAGAGCGGGTTTCCTTGGCTGCCTCCAGAGCCTTCTTCAGGTCATCCGCTTTCGCTTGGCTGTCCTTTTCAAGGAGCTCATAGCGGTCGGCGGCATCTTTCAGCTCAACAACCATGTTGGCTATCCTTTCCTCGCTCCGGCGATGAGCAGCCTGTTCGGCTCTTAACTCTTCGACCGCCTTCAGGGCGTCCGCATCACTTATTCGAGCTTGTTCCTTGGCTCAGGCAAGCTCCGCCCGAAGGATCTCTACGGCAGCAGCTCCATCTGCAGTCATAGTATATTATAGATACAAGCATAATGCTCCTCTTACCATTTACTGACAAGCCGAACATACATACCCTGGGCCTCGTCAAGCCGCTTGATAACAAGCGCGATGTCGGCATCCGCCACGTCAAGCTGCCGCTTCAGTTCTGCAAACTCAGCAGTCCGGTCAGCCGCCGGACAATCAGCCGCATAAAAGCAGCACGATTATTACCTGGGATTACGATCCCCTGTTTGCCACCTCTGGAGAGCAACCAGAGTCTCAGGGCTACTATCTATACATAGCACACCTAGCATGTGCGGTACCGTCAGAAATACATATATTATTTTGCGTACCTCAAAGCCGCTCAGCAGACTTGTGAAGGCTTCATTCAAACCGCTTTTGGCGGATGAAATCCTCTCAATCACCGTACCCATTAAGGTACGATGTGTCTCTGAGATAGCCGCTCGCTCCAGAAGACTCATCAGTGTGTCCGGCTATATGCCGGACAATCCCGGGCTCTTTCTATCGCTCTCCTTGGGAGCCGAATATTCCGAACTTCGGGTAGCCGAAGTATCAACTTCTGGCCTCGGCGGATCAGGAGAAATCCTCCGTGACGACACCTCGGGGTCGTCCGCCCCATGTGGCGGGGAGGCAGGAGGAGGCGTTTCACTCTCCATCATCTCTGGAAGAAGATTCCCTGAAGACGAACTCTATGGAGAAGGGCTACGAGCCGGACTGCAACAAGTCTGTCTCGGTTATTATTCTCAGGAACAAAACAGGATATATTTACCAAAGTACCATTTTTACTTACGGCTCGGTGGAGGGCTGGCCCCCTTGCGGGCACTGTGAGGTAAGGACACCCTCTGGGGCAGGGCCCCTTGGCGAGGGTTGCTTCCCTCGTTTGGAAGCCTCCGTTTCCAAATCTTCAGAGGCGGCCCTTTTCTTACCGTGAGGAGAGGGGATTTCAGATTCACCTCCCCGATTATCCTCCTTCGCGGAGGCACTTACTCCCCCGATTTGGATGTGTAAAGTATGAAGCCCATCGGTGGCTTCTCTATTCCTCCCCTCGTCTTCTCCTAATGGCACCTGATACGGCGCGCGCTCCAGCATCCTGATCAATAAAGGATCCGGCGAGTGTCGGAGTAATGGGCCACGGGTAGGCAAACCCGAGCCCCCGGACCTTTCGAAACATCGGGGCAGGCTGCGCCCCTCGAGACCTCAAGACGAAGAGCTACTTTCTGAGAGTCGGCGGCGGAGCCGCTGACTGCCCCTCGCGGCCGAGTCCCAGAGGCGGCCTTGAGGAAAGCCGACTCCCAACTGGCGATCTCCAGAGAGGCCGGCTATGGGGAGTCGGCCCGCGACTCCAACCACCTTCGACCCACGCAACTGCAGACGGGATGGGGTGGGGCCGCCGCATGGCCTATCCCTACCCCGCTCACGAAGGGCGGGCATGGCCACAGTGCGCCGTACTGACGGAGATCTCCGTTCGGCGCGGCACTATAGAACATCGCACCTCATATGTAGTACGAATTAAACATGCTTGCAATGAAATGGTAGTTCAACCTAGATATGGACAAATAGCACTATAGATAAAGAGTCATATTCTTACTCTGCTGTTGCTATGCATCTCGACACACTCTCCCTGCTCGTTGCTATGCATCTCCTAGATAGATCTTGCGTGATCGTAGGTAAATTTTTTGAAATACTGCGTTCCCCAACAATGGCATCCGAGCCAGGTCTATGCGTAGATGTTATATGCATGAGTAGAACACAAAGAGTTGTGGGTGATGTGAGTACCATCTATGGCGCCAACACAATCCTATGATGGCATGAAAACGTGTAATTATGGCTGATGACAACATTGCAAGCATGTTATGGCATGAAATACGAGTAATGCTCACCTTGAAATTCTGATACCATCTTGGGCTAGTGTGAATCTTGTGCGAAGTTTGCCCGATTGGTGCCTTGATCATCTCTCCTCTGAGCTCCCTAATATCATACAAGACTTGCTTGAAATGTCGGGAAATTGTTTCACTAGATCTCTTGTATGTGTTGTGAATAATCATGAACCTCTCATTATGACCGACGATATGAAGGAACATGGCAACTTGCTCTTCCACAGTGGTGTGGATGCTATCTTCAAGTAGCCCCTTGCTCCTAAAGGTATTGACAAGCATGGAAAATGATGCTCTTCACATTCGAAGCATGTTCACAACCTCTACATCCTTGTTATTGTAGCTGTAGTTCAGATTGGTGATCTTCTCCCTATCTCGAATGAACAGTGGACCATACATAATGACAAGCTTTTCACTATGATGGGACTGCTCTCTGGTAAATGAACGCGAGGAAGAGGGCACAACTGTCATGGCTGCACACGTGGATGAGGTCATTGAAGCGACCCCACACATGGAAGAGGTCGCGGCAGCAGCAGCACGCGCTTGCGGCATCCGGGCTTATGAATTGTAGACACACATCAAT
The DNA here is from genome assembly GCA_021605145.1 of Aegilops bicornis. NCBI lineage: Eukaryota > Viridiplantae > Streptophyta > Magnoliopsida > Poales > Poaceae > Aegilops > Aegilops bicornis. The sequence goes on from CM038672.1 coordinate 547,011,609, forward strand.
GTTTGATGTACAATTTAAAAAAAGTTTTAGCTCCTAATTTGACCTACACTAATAGAAACAAAAAAAGAGAAATCAGATGTGAATAATGTAAAAATAGTGTTCACCCAAAGCTCCACTATTCACATTTGAATTTGTCTTTTTTAGTTCTCTAATTGTTCATCAATTTTTGAGCTGTTTCTTTCCAGGGTTATAGACACACCCCATAGATATGTTGTCAAATAATTTCGGAACTTTTTGAAATGTCTAAATATAAATTTTTGTAATTGATCTCACCTGATGTGAGATCATATACTAGCCTCCCCCATCCAAGCTTTCAATGAGATAAGTTGGATGTTTGATCTTAGTTACCTATGTATCATCCTAAAGTATGCTCAAATAAGAATCACTTATTCTTTGTTTTATCGATCCTTTTAGGAGAGTCAATTGATGAATAAAATACCAATTTTAGGCAATATTTCCTACAGGAACACACGGGGTATGATCTAGTTATTGCTGAGATGAAGGGCTTGCTGTAGAATAGGGTATTTAATCCTCTTAAGTTTTGTCGTGAACAAAATCGAGTTGCACACTTCTTAGTGGATTATGGTTGTTGTGGGGATAGCACCGCATGTTGGCTTAACCAATCCCCCGCTTTATTGCTGAATTGGCATGAACGATAGTATCTTATCAATATTTCTTGTTTTGAGAGGTCTTTGCTCCGTTTATTGCTCCGTTTTCATGCTTGGACCAATGCTATTTGGCGCACGGGTCACTGGTTAGCAACCACGTGCGCACCGCCAGCTCCCCGCGCGTACAATTTTGAGCCAGCCCAATCAGCTTTTTCCCTGTTCTTGGGAACGTTCTAGAACCTTCCCAGACCGTGTTTTCTCTTTTTTTTTGTGTTTTTTCTTTTCACCTTTTTCATTTTCGTTCAGTCCTTTCTTTTTTTCCTTTTTGGTTTCCGTTTTTCAAACATATTTTTCCAAATTTTGTGAACATTTTTCAAAATAACGAGCTTTTCAAATTCATGAAAATTTTTATGTACCCGTGAACATCTTTCAAATTTGAGGAATTTTATACAAATTCGTGAAAAATTTCTAAAATTGTTAACATATATTAAATTTGCGATTTTTTTATTAAATTCATGCTCTTTTGTAAATTATATGAACATTTTTTTGAATTGAAGAACAATTTTCAAACTCATTCACATTATTTCTTTATTTTTTTAAACCCCAACCATATTTGAAGTGCAGAACTGTTTTTAAACCTCAAACAATTTTATATAGAAGAAAAACAGAAAATAGAAAAACTAGCAGAAAGAAAACAGGTTCCTGGCGACCGCTGCAGCGCCTTGTTGGGCTAGCCCGCGACGGGAAAGGCAGTGATTAGAAATCACCAGAAAAACGCAAAAACGTGGCTGCTTCAGGAATCAAACTCGCATCGCTCGCGAAGGCAAGGCTTCTTCGAGCTTAGCTGACTACCACAGTGATTGCACACCTGTGATTTTAATTGCGCTAACTGTGCATGAAGTAGTATGGCCGCGCTATTTATTTATCATTTATTTGTTATTTACTTTTATAAAATCATGAATTTTAACAAGTTTACCGATTTGAGACAAAATTTCACAAACTTAAAAAAAGTTCATCGATTTTGAGAAATAGTTCATGATTTTGGAAAAAAGGTTAAAAAGTTCATCATTTTGAAGAAAGAGTTCATCATTTTAAAAAAACTGTTCATCGGTTTTGTAAAAAAATATCGTTTTGACAAAAAGTTCATCGAGCTTGAAAAAATAGTTCATCGATTTGGAAAAAAGTTCACAAATTTAAAGGAAAAATTCATCAATCATGAAAAAAAGTTCATCAGATTTGGAAAAAGCTCATAGAATTAAAAAAAGTTTAGCAAATGTGAAAAAAATTCATTGAATTATAAAAAATTTCGTCAATTTAAGAAAACGTGGATGTATTTGAAAAAAATCATGGAATGAGGAGGAAGGAAAAATAAACCAGAAAAAATGAAAAACAAAAAACAGGGAAAAACGAAAGAGAAGATGATAAGGCGAAAAGGTGATTGAACTTATTGCATTAAGTTCCTGTGGCAGGGTGGTTACCACAATGTGCTCTGAACCAGCAATCCTTGGTTCGATGGTTCGATTCTCACCTCTCGCGGAATTTTGCGCTTTGATGAATACGTTGAGCGAAATGGGCTGAGCCCAGCTCAGACGAAAAAAATAGGGTTTGCCTCCCATCGAGCCCAATTCAGACGTCCCAGTGTTGGGCTTTTCGTTTGCGCTAGACAAGAGGTGCACACTTTTGGTCGAGGAGTTGTTGTCGGAAACAAAAAAACGTAACCGTTTTAGTACTTTGTTAGTGCCACCGCTCAAAAAGGAAAGAAGTGGTTTAGTGCCACATCGCTTAGCGAGAGCTGACAGAAGGTGTTTATATGCACGGCTCGTGACTAGGTGTTCACCAGGCAGCAAGCCTGGTAAGCTATTAAAAAAGCATCATGGATAATTGGCGTATCTGCAAGCTTGCGGGCAGTTCTCAGGGTATGATGAGCCCGATAGAATAGGTTTAGGCAGCCAAGCTGCTCTCGGGCCTCATCAACCCTGATCGCACAAAACTGCTTGACCTGCTAAATAGCACTCCGTCATGGAGTGCCTAAGCTTTTTTTAATATATATTTCGACTACCAAAAGATGTATATATACAGGATTGCCTAAGCTTTTCCTTATATATATTTCAAGTTCCAGAAGATGTATATATACACAGGACTCAGATCAGTTTTTGCTATTCTAGTGAAATGAACTAGACGGTGATTCAGCTCTACTCAACCCGATGGATAGCAACATCTGTCAACGATTCATCGTGTTTGTGAATACATGTGTCAAAGTATGATATGCTTGCGGCTCTTTGGCTAGTCTCAATGAACAACACATATTTACCTCTTAGCTTTCTTCCTTGCTGCCTACTGCTAGAAGTAGGCTCTACTTATCACAGTAAAAATCTCCTAAAAAAAAGAAAAATCACAGTAAAAAGCAATGGAGATCATAAAAATGACGACAAACACACTTGCAAATATGCAACATTAGGACATCTCCAACGCAGACCCTCAGACCGCACACGATCCGGACCGTGTGGTCGAAACATGTTTTGCCATCCAACAGGGTCATATATCCGTCCGTTGGCAGTGCGGACGTCATTTTTTCCGCAAACCCGAGGGGGAGAGGGGTTTGAGGGAGTCCGGACCGCTGCCATCCACGCCTCTGACAAATTGGCCCACCCAAAACACTTTTCCTCGCCGCACGCTTTCTCGCCCGTAGCAGTCAGCGCCGCATCCATGCCTGCCCAAAGCGGACGCAACCTTTCTGGAGCCGGCAGTGAAGCGGCGCACCGACCGACATCACCGCCCGTTGCATGCGCCTTCTCTCCGCATTGAAGCGACATCTACCCTCCCTACCTTCCTCCATTAAACCGGCGCGTCAGCCAATAAACCTACTCCGACGCCCCGAGCGACATGGCATCTGCTCGCTATTTAAACATGGCGGAGCTTTGGGCAAAGCTGCACTGCAATTGCGCTCTCCATCTCCTCTATGCACCCGCTATGGCCTCGAGCTCTGGAGCCCCGTGACACGACATCATCGGTGAGCAGAATAAGGAGCTCTCCGGTATTGCTGCCAGATGGCTGGCCCATTGAGATAGCCGGATACATGCTGGCTTTCCAGCGAGCTCTCTAGATGGCTGCGACACTCACGAGCCAACGGAGGAAAAGCCGACGCCACGCCCATCGCTGGTCCAGCCGGCATCACCATGGGCGAGGCACGAGAGGATAAATAGGGCATCGTGACGGACAAGCAATGGCACGCAAAGGAGCAAGTCGATGACATAGTCATCATGGTGGACGTGGACGTGCACGAGCAGGAGGCTTTGCTCATGTCCTACTGCGCCACCCGCAAAATCCACCACGAGCAAATGCGGCATCGCATCTTGCGGGCAGAGAAAGAAGCCGCCTATGCGGAGATTGACGAGGCGGTGATGCAAGTTTACGACGGCACGGACGACACTGCTAGCTCCGTGTCGGTCGCCCCCCGCCGCCATGATGATGAAGCCAGCACGTCCGTGGGCACCACTGGCAGCGAGGATGAGTAGACCAAAGGTGGCCATCGCCGCTCGGGTCCCAAGAAGGCCACAACGCCGTTCACGCCATGCATCATAGCCGGCGTCTTGCCCAGTTCGTGAAGGCATATGCCACCATCACCGTCTTCCACCGTTCTAAAACCAACCACTGATTTGGGCTACATGCACTAGTAGAAAAAGGGCCTATAGTCCCAGTTGGTGAGGGCCTTTAGTCCCGGTTCATGAACCGGGACTAAAGGGTCGGTACTAATGTCTACGACCCTTTAGTCGGTTCAATCCAGAACCTGTGACAGATGGGCCTCCATGTGGCACATCCGGCTGAGCCAGGCGGAGGGCCTTTGGTCCCGGTTGGTGGCATCAACTGGGACCAATAGGCATCCACGCCACAAGATTTACGTGGCTGGGGTTTTTGTTTTTTAAAGGGGGTTGGGGGTTAATTTAGGTGTTTCATATATTGTGTTAGCTTGCTAATTAATAGAGAGAAGTGTCCTCTCTTTTGTCCGTGCTTGGTCGACGCTACGTACTATACATAAGTATAGAGAGGACTAGCTAGACACGCTAGCTAGCTAGTAAGCAAACAGAAGATCGTCATGAACATATATGCATACAGAGAGAAGTGATATCGACCACCTCTCCTTCTCCGAGAGATTGGTCGAACAACAAGTTCTCGTATATCTATCCGACACTACCGGCTACATATATACAATAATTATCTTTACAAATATAATCTCCTAACATACGGACGCGTGGTCCACATAGTATTCTCCGTCTTGACCGATCACGTGGTCAAGAAAGAATGCCACCAATTCCTCTTGAATTTCTAAGCGATCCGGTGCTAGGAGTTCATCCGCATCCGAAACATCTAATTTTAAGAAGGGGGACAATACAAATATATATATGAATGAATGAAACTCAACAAAAAAGATGGTAATAAAATAAAATTGTGAATAATGTTATTTACGCACTTCATATTGTTTGTCAGAGTAGCCCGCTCACAGTGTCGTGTGGCGGATGGACTATAAAATGTAGTATCCACAGAAATCATTCCCTTGTTCCTGCCACAACCACTTTACAAGAAACAGAGGTCAATCAAACTGATAATTAGCAAGCATGCTAATTGGTATTGATGAAACTAAGCGCTTGAATCACTAGGAGATGCGTGGAATATGCTACTATATAGTACTTACTTTCGGGTGTCTAAATTGCAGCTTCTTCGGTAGTCCCGGAGCTTCTTTGGTGAATTTTCTCCAAGCCCTGCCATACAAAAAAACAATTACTTGATATCAGAAATGAACAAAGTTGCTGATATGATGGATAATGATCGATTTAACTTACTTCTCGAGCATTTCAGTCATGTCCGCATACTCCTTGGGATCTTTTAAGCTTGGAGTCTAAGACAGTTACTACTCCCTTCTCAAGCTTAATCTCTAGGAGAATATAGTGGTAGCTGCGCACACATGCATAACTCATCAATATTACATTACTATAACTTCGGACTAATAAGGAAACCGAATATGCCACAAGACAGTAACACTCACTTGAAGTTGTAAGGAAAGAGTGTTATATCTTTGTGTTCATTTATTACCAACGATTGTAGCAACTTGGCCTCGGTATTTTCTTTATGAAATTCAACCTCAGTTTTATCTATGAGATATATGTTAATGAACCCAATATCACCCTCTTGTCTTTTCTTCAATTCGGCGATCTTCAATCTGCATAATATAGTGAGGATAATTATAAAAACATGCAATTAAAGGGCTGAGTTATATATAGAGACTTAATGACAGAAGTAGTACTACTTACATAAAGTAGCAGGTGACCGTTGCTTTAACGAGGGCCAAATGATTGAAAAACTGATAGAACTCCTCAAAAGGAATAGGCAGCAGTTCAATTCCAAGGAGGTCATGCTCCTTTTAACTCTCACATAAAAAGTACTCCTCCTCGGACTCTTTGCAGGTTTTCATGTACCAATCATGCAATCTTAGCATCATCGTTGATAGAGAACTTTCATCTTTGACGAGAGGCTTCCCGTACTCGTATCTTTGTATCTGCACCTCCAAGAAATCATGATGTACATCGTCACAGTAATCTGCAGGATCGCCATAATCGGGCACCATCCTCGGATCGGCGATGTTGCTAGCGAGCACCTTGAGCGGGGGGCACGATTGCTTTGCTTGTTCGCCAAGCTGGGCAATTTGTTTCCCAGCTCGTCGTTCTTTCATCCTTTGATCACTTTTAGTACTTCCCGACCTCTCCGCTTCGGCAAATGCCTTTCCAATAATGCGCTCATAGTTGCCTTTCGGCGGAGACTTGGGTGGTTTTGTCAGGGATGCCAGAGTGCGCTTCGCTTTCACCGGATCTACCTTCTCCTCCGGAGGTGGATGTCTCTTTGCTTGCAACCCTTGAAACCAGTCATCCACTTGATCTCAGCGTGATCTTCGCGTTTTCCTCCTCGCTCCTCTCGTGCGGTAACTTCTGGAGTCTTGAGAGAAGGACCGAATCTATCTCCTCCCGCCTTTGTTGTCTTGCTAGACGCCCGGCGTGAGCAGACGGAGCGGATGTCTTCTTTCCTTGCTTACGAGGCGGAGGAGAAGGACTACGACGCGCGGAGCAGCGGAGCGGCGGCGGGTCTCTTCCGCCCTTGCCGACGAGGCGGAGAAGGAGGAGGCTGGCTTGCTGGGCGCTGCCCGGGCGCAGCGGGAGAAGGAGGCGGAGTGCCGCCACGCGCTGGAGAAGGAGCTGGCCGAGTGCCCCCGATCAGCTACTCGCGCCGAGGAGGAGGCGGTGGAGGAGGCGGAGTGCACTGACTCGCTGGAGGAGGAGGAGGAGGCGGAGGCGTCCAGTTCAGAAGGTTGATGAGATCCTTCCGCCATAGGCATGGAGTCTTCAGAGCAGAACCCAGCCGATACTCCCCTTCACCGGTAGGGTGGTCAAGCCGGAGGTCCTCAAATCCCTCCGTTATTTCATCCACCATCACCTTAGCATATCCTTGGAATCGGCCGGCGGTGAAAAGTTGAGTCGGGTTTAGTAGGATAAACAGAGCCAACAACCGCCTTGACCTTCAAATTGCTCCATTCCGCCATAAGGTGGCAATTTTGAGACTCCGTGATAGCATCCACAGGATAGCCGGGTGTGAGCCGCTGGAAGGCATGCTCTCGGCCGAGGCAGCTCGGTGGAAGCCACGCTACTTCTCCGCTGAGATGGCGGGGTAGCTTCGGGGGAAGCTTCGGCAGGTCGTTTGCTGCGTTCTGCTTCTCGTTCCTCTAGCCTCATTACCCTTTCGTGCAGCGCCTGTAGTTGGCTCTGCTCCGGTTTCTTCTCCTCTCCACGGGTTTTGTAACCCCCCTGCGTCAAAATCCAGCCTTCCACGAAAGCGGAGCTTGGCGTGCCTCGTGTCCGTCCGGGGTGCTTTCGTGGATTCCCGAGGGCCATTGTGAGCTCGTCGTTCTCCACGTCTGGAACGAACGTCCCTTGCTTGCTTCGATATATTGCTGAAGCCTCTTGGTGGTATGTCCAATTGTTCGTCCGTCCAAATGCACTTCCTGTTATAGGGTCCAAGGTTCCATAGGCCCGAAGAACCAAGTCCGCAACGGTCTGGCCAGTTCATTGTCTACGGTTCGATCCCTTTATCAAGCAGATCATTCTCAGCCTTGGCCCACTTAGGCCGGGTTACGAGGTAGCCACGACCCGTGCGATGGTGAAGCTTCTTCTTCGCAGCATTTCTCTTGTTTGTCGCCGACATCTTTTTACTCTTTTCCGATGTCTTGTGGGCCACAAATGCGGGCGATAATCTCTGATCTTCTCATATTTGCCCTTGAATTCTGGTGTCTCATTTTTTCGACACACCTATTGAGGTCTTTCTTCCAATTCCTCGAATAGGTCTCGCCATCTTCTTGAGCAAAAAGACTTGATTAATGGCTCTATAACTGGCTTCTCCGGATCATCCTCTGGCGGTAGGGTGAAATTTGACTTCAGACTCACCAAAGATCATTTTACGCATATCATTGACATAAGACACCTCGGGGTCTTCGTTCTTGAAGCTTATACCATTGGTGGATGTCGATCGGGATCTTGTCCCTAACGAGAACCCCGCTTGAGCAACAAATGCCTTCTTTGTCCGGTAGGGTTCAACGGTTGGCCGTCTGTCAGCGCCGATTTCTATGATCTCAAACTTTTCATCCGAGCTCAACTTTTCTTCGGGCCTCGTCTCTTTACCGAAGTTGTGCTCGATCCGGAGGAACTAGAAAAAAGAACAAAGGCGAGAGTTAATTAATATGTGTACATACCAAAACAATGAATGCATCAATTAGCTAGTCGGCACAGGCTTAACTAATATATATACCTGGCGGACTCGGTTTGGTGATCACCGGAGCCGTCCTCACGGTCTACTTCTTCACCCTCTCCTTCTTGCACCGGCATTGGGTCATCGGAGCCATGTAAATCATAGCCAGCTGCTTCTTCACCCTCTCCTTCCAAACCATCGTTGTCGTTGAGAAGCATCAACGAGCAGACGGCATCACTTCCTTGTGCGATTATGTCCCTCAACAATGCTTCTTCTGCTTCGTCTCGTGGCGGGGTGTCCATAGTTTCTACAAATATTTACAACATGGCAATTATTATTCAAACATGACAGGATATGGATATATTAGTGGCAAACGTAGAACTAGCTAGCTAATCACAATAAGGAATCATATTAATTAGTGGCCTCGGCTGCTTCTCTAGGGTTTGATTGGCCTCGACAACGCTTCAAGGGTTAGGGGTGGCCTCGAGAACGCTTCAAGGAGGGTGGCCACATGTATCTCACAAGCGATACTTGCTATTTAATTAGGGTTTCCTCTGCGGTCGGCGACCCTCGGCGACCCTCGTTCCCGATAAAAAAGAGGAAAGAAGAAGAAGAAAAGAGGAGAAGAAAGAATAGGGAGAAGAACTCCTCTATTCTTTCTTCTCCTCTTTTCTTCTTCCTCTTCTTTTTTATCAAAGTCGAGGTCGAGGTCGAGGATCGCAATGATCGAGGTCAAGGGTCGAGGATCGCCGAGGGGTCGGGAGGTTGCCTAGTGTCAAAGGATTCAACAAAACCATGTCTTCATCATTAGGCGAAAGTGCAGGTGCATGATGGTGAAGCTCTCCAAAGTTATTTTGGAGCGGAGTCCCGAGATAGGATAATTCGCTTTTTGGTACAATTTTCAGCAAGAACCTTCCGAATATCGTTATTTGGAAGGCCTTTGCTGAAATTGCATACAAAAGGCAAATTATCCTATCCGGGACTCCATTCGAATAACTTTGGAGGACTTCGCACTATCATGCCTGGTTACTTCGACTAATAATGAAGCCATGGATTTCTTCAATACTTTGACACTAGGAAACCTCTCTCGACCCCTCGAACCCTCGATGACCCTGGAACCCTCGACCCCTAGACGACCCTGGAACCCTCGACCCTCGATCCCTCGACCCTATAGAACCCTCGAACCCTCGACCCTCAAACCCTCGACCCTTGACCCCTTAACGACCCTCGACCCTCTACCCTAGTTCCCGACCCTCGACCCCTCGGCGATCCTCGACACCCTCGTTCCCGATAAAAATTAAGAAGAAGAAGAAGAAGAAAGAGGAGAAGAAGAAAGGAATAGCTAGAGGAGAAGATCAAAGACAAAAAAAAAGAAAAAAAAAGAGGAGAAGAAGAAAGGAATAGTGGAGAAGAAGAGAAGATCTCCACTATTGCTTTGTTCTTCTCCTCTCGTTTTCTTGTTTTTTGTTCTTCTTACTTGTTGCTCCTCGTCTTTTGCTCTCCTCTTCTTCTATCTTTCCTCTACTTATACTTTCTTCTTTCCTATCCTTCTTTTCTAAAATTGTAACTTTTGCATATATAAAACTTTTCTAAAATTGTAACTTTCTATATATGAACAAAAACTTTCTATGAACCAAAAAACATCACATACATCACATACACATATACATTATAGCCACATACACATATACATCACATATGAACAAAAAATAAACTAATAAAAATAACATAAACATATTGCAACATATGAACAAAAACATATAGCCACATACATACACATACATTATATATATATGAAAAAAAATTAAACAAAAAAAAGGGCGTGGCGGCAGCGGTGGCGCCAAGGGCAGGGCAGGCGAGGCAGGTGGGCGAGGGCAGGCGAGGCGTGTGCTCGCTGGGGGCGGGCGGGCACGGCGCGGGCGCGTCGAGGCATCGGGAGCGGCGGCGCCGGGCGAGATGGCGTCGAGGGCGGCGAACACGGGCGGGCGCGGCGTCGGGCGGCGAGGGCGCTGGCCGGTGACGGCGTGGCTCGAGGGCGGCGGATGGCGTCAAGGCGTGGGCTCGGGAGCCTGGCGACGGCGACGGCGGCGGGGCAGCCCGGGCGTCGAGGAGGTCAGCATGGCGTCGTTGGGGCAAATGCGCTGGCGATGAAACTAAAATTTTCACAAGTGTTGCTTATATACATCGAGCATTGGTCCCGGTTCGTGGCACCAACGGGACTAATGCCCTTTAGTCCCGGTTGGTGCCAACCGGGACCAAAGGCCAATTTTCAAGAGCCCAAAGGGCGGAGCGGCCTTTGTCTCGTTGGTGGCACCAACCGGGGACTAAAGTGGGGGCATTAGTCCCGGTTGGTGGCACGAACTGGCATTAATGCCTCTTTAGTCCCGGTTGGTGCCACCAACCGGGACCAAAGGCCTTGTGCTGCCCCACGCCGGAAAAGTTTAGTCCACACCTCGCTAGTTGAGAGAGCTCGAGAGTGGTTTATAAAGCGCCTACGCCACCCTCTCGAGCTCCTCTCAACTGCATGAGCTTCGGGCCTAGTCTCGTCACTAGCTATGTGCTGTGGGCCTACTTGGCCTCTGCAGGGCCCTGAATCTGGCCCATGTAGGGTTTCTAGTCGTATTCGGGCCGTGGGTGTGTCGAGGCGTACTATTTTTTTCCAGTTTTCTTGTTTTGTTTTCTGCATTATTATTTATTTTTTGTTGTTTTTTGCTTTATTTTTTAAATTCTTTTTGCTTTTAGTTTTAGAAAAATTATAAACTTTATGTTAGTGCCATTAGTTTTCAAATTTGAAAACAATTTTTTTGTTTTCTTTGTTGCTTTATTTATTTTATTTTGTTTCTACTTACAACAAAATACTTATTGTTGCTATTTTTATTTTTTTCGAGTTTTTTTGTTTTGATTTCTGCATTATTTTTTTTTGTTTTTTGCTTTATTTTTAATTCTTTTGCTTTTAGTTTTAGAAAAATTATAAACTTTCTGTTAGTGCCATTAGTTTTCAAATTTGAAAACACTTTTTGTTTTCTTTGTTGCTTTATATATTGTATTTTGTTTCTACTTACAACAAAATACTTATTGTTGTTATTTTTATTATTTTTCAGTTTCTTTGTTCTGTTTTTCTGCATTATTTATTTTTTGTTGTTTTTGCTTTATTTTTAATTCTTTTTGCTTTTAGTTTTAGAAAAATTATAAACTTTACATTAGTGCCATTAGTTTTAAAATTTGAAAACACTTTTTTTGTTTTCTTTGTTGCTTTATTTATTTTATTTTGTTTCTACTTACAACAAAATACTTATTGTTGCTATTTTCATTTTTTTCAAGTTTTTTTTTGTTTTCTGCATTATTTATTTTCTTTTTGTTTTTTTCTTTATTTTTTAATTCTTTTTGCTTTTAGGTCAGCAAAATTATAAACTTTCTGTTTGTGCCATTAGTTTTCAAATTTGAATTCTTTAAATTTGTGTGAATCACAAGTTTGTGAGCTCAACAAGGCGTGTAGAGGGACGGGCTTATAAACCGGTGTGAGCGCCCTTCGGTTGGCGAGGTTTTCAAATTCATAGTTTTCAAATGAACTCTAAAAAAGTTGGCATAGCATGTGCATGTACAAAACGGACAATGGTATCATACTAAATGCATTACAAAGTTGGCATGGTATCATCATAATAGTTGCGGAGAAAGTCTTCACTTTTTGCCTCAGCCACTTGAGAAAATCATGCACGCCCTTAATGTACTCGGAGGTGTGTACATCACCGTACATCCATTACCGGTTCATCTGCGTGCATTATATATAATTAAGTGTGTCAAAAATCATTACAGAACATCATGAATAGATAATTAAGTGACCAAATTAATAGAAGTTCATCATCACATAAAAACCAAAGTACATACATAGTTCTCATCTAACAACATAAAGCTCTGCAGAGCATCTAAATTAATTAAACCATACATTGAAACTATGTAAAACATTTCAATGCGAAAACAAATGCGATCATAATCGCAACCAAGGTAAATAACTCGATCCAACGGCATAATGATACCAAGCCTCGGTATGAATGGCATATTTTCTAATCTTTCTCATCTTCAAGCGCATTGCATCCATCTTGATCTTGTGATCATCGACGACATCCGCAACATGCAACTCCAATATCATCTTCTCCTCCTTAAGTTTTTTTTTTCCTTCAAGAAATTGTTTTCTTCTTCAACTAAATTTAACCTCTCGACAATAGGGTCGGTTGGAATTTCCGGTTCAACAACCTCCTAGATAAATAAAATCTATGTCACGTTGGTCGGCATAATTTTCATAGACAATAAATGAACCAATAGTTATGAAAAGATAATATATACCACATCCGAATCATAGATAGGACGAGGGCCGACGGGGGCGGATACCAAAACCATCGCACTATATAAGATGCAATAATAAAAGTAAGAAAATAATACAAGTATCTATCTAAACATACAAGTAAGAATATTTCTCCTTTTAGAAAGAAGATAAGAACAAGAGGCTCACCATGTTGGTGCCGGCGATGAGATCGGCCTTGGTGATCGGCAATGCAGTGAAGACGGGGACGGGGCATGACGGACCGCTAAACCTAGATAAATATTGAGGAAAATGGAGCTTGGCGGTCGAGGTTGGAGAGGAGAAACCTTAAGTAGTGTGGCTCGGGCATTCCATCGAACACCTTGTGTGCATAGGAGGTGAGCTAGAGCACCACCAAGCCCTCTCCCCTCGGCCGAGAAAAAGCAGGCAGTGTGCTCGCTCTTGCGCTGAGGGGCTATATATAGGCACCACCATTGGTCCCGGTTGGTGGCATCAACCGGGGCTAAAGTGGAGCCTTTGGTCCCCGATTCATGCCACCAACCGGGACCAATAGTGGTGGGCAGAGCCAGCCCATTGGTCCCGATTCGTCCCCACCAACCGGGACCAAAAGGTCCTGGACGAAGCAGGGACCAATGGCCCACGTGGCTCGCCCGGCCCCTCAGGCTCCTGAACCGGGCAAATAGCTCCATTGGTCCCGGTTCTGGATTGAACCGGGACTAATGGGCTGAACTGGCCTGGGCCATTGCCCCCTTTTCTACTAGTGACTGTCATATATCCGTAGTGCTTAGGCGAAGCCCTGCCCGGATCACTTCACCATCACGGTCACCATGCCGTCGTGCTGACAGAACTCATCTACTACCTCGACATCTTACTGGATCAAGAAGGCGAGGGACGTCACCGAGCTGAACGTGTGCAAAACTCGGAGGTGCCGTATGTTCGGTACTTGATCGGTCGGAGCTAGAAGAAGTTCGACTACATCAACCACGTTGTCAAACGCTTACGCTTATGGTCTACCCATGTATGTTGCCGCTTGTGTTCTCGGCACTCTATCAGTGATGTGAGTACCATCAATGGCGCCAATACAATCCTATGATGGCATGAAAACTTATTATTATGGTTGATGACAACATTGCAAGCATGTTATGGCATGAAATACGAGTAATGCTCACCTTGAAATACTGATACCATCTTGGGCTAGTGTGAATCTTGTGCGAAGTTTGCCTGATTGGTGCCTTGATCATCTCTCCTCTGAGCTCCCTAATATCATACAAGACTTGCTTGAAATGTCGGGAAATTGTTTCACTAGATCTCTTGTATGTGTTGTGAATAATCATGAACCTCAGATTATGAACGACGACATGAAGGAACATGGCAACTTGCTCTTCCACAGTAGTGTGGATACTATATTCAAGTAGCCCCTTGCTCCTAAAGGTATTCACAAGCATGGAAAATGATGCTCTTCACATTCGAAGCATGTTCACAACCTCTAGATCGTTGTTGTTGTAGATGTAGTTCAGATTGGTGATCCTCTCCCTATCTTGAATGAACAGTGGACCATACATAATGAGAAGCTTGTCACTACGACGGGACTGCTCTTTGGTAAATGAACGCGAGGAAGAGGGCACAACTGTCATGCATGGCTGCACGTGTGGATGAGGTCATTGAGCGACCCCCACACATGGAAGAGGTCATGGTAGCTACGCAAGACGCGCTATGTGCATCCTGGACTTATGAATTGTAGACACACATCAATGTTTGATGTACAATCTAAAAGTTTTAGCTCCTAATTTGACCTACACTAATAGAAACAAAAAAGAGAAATCGGAGGTGAATAACGTCAAAATACTGTTCACCCACAGCTCCACTATTCACATTCGAATTTGTCTTTTTTAATTCTCTAACTCTACATCAATTTTTGAGTTGTTTCTTTCCAGGGTTATAGACACACCCCGTAGATATGTTGTCAAATAATTTCAAAACTTTTTGAAATGTCTAAATATAAATTTTTGTAATTGATCTCATTGATCTCACCTAATGTGAGATCATGTACTAGCCTCCCCCGTCCAAGCTTTCAATGATATAAGTTGGAGGTTTGATCTTAGCTACATATGTATCATCCTAAAGTATGCTCAAATAAGAATCATTTATTCTTCGCTTTATTGATACTTTTAAGAGAGTCAATTGATGAGTAAAATACCAATTTTAGGCAATAGTTCCTGCAGCAATATACGGGGTATCATCTAGTTATTGCTGAGATGAAGAAACTTCTTGGAGAATAGCGTATTTAATCCTTTTAAGATTTGTCGTGATCAAAATCGAGTTGCATGCTTCTTAGTGGATTATGGTCGTCGTGGGGATAGCACCGCCTGTTGGCTTAACCAATCCCCCGCTTTATTGCTGAATTGGCATGAACGATTGTATCTTATCAATAATTTTTGTTTTGAGAGGTCTGTGCTCCGTTTTCATGCTTGGACCAATGCTATTTGGCGCACGGGTCACTGGTTAGCGACTACGCGCGCACCCCTAGCTCCCCACGCGTACATTTTTCGCCAGCCCAATTAGCTTTTTGCCCGGTTCTTGGGAAGGTTCTAGAACCTTCCCAGACCGTGTTTTCTCTTTATTTGTGTTTTTTTCTTTTCACTTTTTACATTTTCGTTCTGTCGTTTCTGTTTTTCTTTTTTAGTTTCCATTTTTCAAACATATTTTTCCAAATTTTGTGAACATTTTTTAAAATAATTAACTTTTCAAATTCATGAACATTTTTATGTACCCATGAACATCTTTCAAATTCGAGGAATTTTATAAAAATTCGTGAACAATTTCTAAAATTGTTAACATATATTAAATTTGCGTTTTTTTTATTAAATTCATGCTCCTTTGTAAATTATATGAACATATTTTAGAATTCAAGAACAATTTTTCAAACTCATTCACATTATTTCTTAATTTTTAAAATCCCAACCATATTTGAAGTGCAGAACTGTTTTTAAACCTCAAACAATTTTATATAGAAGAAAAAACAGAAAATAGAAAAATTAACGAAAAGAAAACAGGGGCACCGCGCTCTTATGGGCCGGCCAAAAGCACGCGCGCGAAATAGGAGCTTCCATCAGGGAGCTCCTGTTCGGCGCCTTAAGCATCTGAACAGGTTCCTGCCGCCCGCTGCAGCACCTTGTTGGGCTAGTCCGCGACGGGAAAGGCAGCGAACAGAAATCGCCAGAAAAGCACAAAAACGTGGCTGCTTCAAGAATCGTACTCTCACCGCTCACGAAGGCAAGGCTTCTTCAAGCTTAGCTGACTACCACAGTGATTGGACACCTGTGATTTTAATTGCGCTAACTATGCATGAAGTAGTATGGCCGTGCTATTTATTTATCATTTATTTTTTATTTACTTTTATAAATTCATGAATTTTAAAAAGTTCATCGATTTTGAGACAAAATTTCACATACTAAAAAAAAGTTCATTGATTTTGAGAAATAGTTCACCGATTTTGGAAAACGCGTTTATGAAAAAGTTCATCATTTTGTTGAAAGAGTTCATCATTTTCAAAAAAATCATTGGTTTTGAAAAATATATCGCTTTTTTGCCAAAAAAGTTCGTCGAGTTTGCAAAAATAGTTCATCGATTTGAAAAGAGTTCACAAATTTAAAGGAAAAAATCATCAATCTTGACAAAAAGTTCATCGAATTAAAAAAAGTCCATTGGATTTGGAAAAAGCTCATCAAATTGAAAAAAAAAAGTTTATCAAATGTGAAAAAAATTCGTCAATTTAAGAAAACGTGGATGTATTTGAAAAATCATGGAACGAGGAAGAAGGAAAATAAAACAGAACAACAAAAACAGGAAACAGAAAAAATGAAAACAAAAAATCGGAGAAAAACGAAAGAAAAGATAATAAGGTGAAAAGGTGATTGAACTTATTGCATCAAGTTCCTATGGCAGGGTTGGTTACCACAGTGCGCTCTGAACCAGGAATCCTTGGTTCGATTGTCACATCTCGTGGAATTTTGCGCTTTGATGAATACGCGAGCGAAAATGGGCCGAGCCCAGCTCACACGAAAAACAGGGTTTGCCTCCCATCGAGCCCAAATAGGGTTTGCGCTTTTGGTCGAGGAGTTGTCGGAAACAAAAAAGACGTAACCGTTTTAGTACTTTGTTAGTGCCCCCGCTCAAAAAGGAAAAAAGTGGTTTAGTGCCACATCGCTTAGGGAGAGCTGGCGGAAGTTGTTTATATGCACGCGTCGTGACTTGGTGTTCACGAGGTAGCTAGCCTGGTAAGCTATGAAAAAGCATCCTCATAAATAGCACTCCGTCATGGAGTGCCTAAGCTTTTTTAAATATATATATTTCGACTGCCAAAAGATGTATATATACAGGATTGCCTAAGCTTTTTCTTATATATATTTCAACTTCCAGAAGATGTATATACACAGGACTCGGATCAGTTTTGAGGGAATTGACGACGTTTCAGCATAGTGCCTCCATTCTTATTCAAAACTAATCCTTTTTCACATGGCAACTAAGCAGAGAATACATGTTTATATATAGACGAGGAAACCAATATACAATGATTTAACAACGGTGCACTACTGATCTTGCACACCACCGTATCTAGGGGCCTTGAGAGTTATCATGCTATTTGCCACCAAGTATGTCACGGAAAAAAAAGTACAACAAACCGCAAAAAAGGTACGGCAATATGGTAACTGCTTTATTGGAAGAACACAACGTGTGCATTTGTTTCAAAAGTATACATTGTTTTTTTTAGCATAGATAGTACATTTTTTCCCGCAAAAAAATGTAGATTGTTTTAGCGTGAGGAGTTGAGCAAACAGAATTAGTAGATCAAAAACTAATTGTCGTGTTTAAAAATGTTGATCATAGACATAGTACTAACCTTAGGTGGTTAACCGTGCTCACTGTTGCGTAAGGACGTTGATACTTTACACACTAATTGCCAGTGACTATAGCTAACAACGAACAAAGAGAAAATGATGATAATTTCAAGAACATCCTGATGAAAACATAGACACCATAAGATTGTTGGTGCGAGAAGATTTAGGGAAGTCAAAAATATTTTAAATGATATATTAACACTAATTAGCTGTTAAGTTTTTTGCGCCAACATTGAAAATCATGACACAAATTATGACAACATTTTCAGATACAACAATAGATCATTTCATCTTGAAAGGGAAATCAAAATATTAGAGATTTTGCTACTCTAGTGAACTAGACGGTGATTCAGCTCCACTCAAACCGATGGATAGCAACATCTGTCAACGATTCATTGTGTTTGTGAATACAGCTGTCAAAGCATGATATGCTTGCGGCTCTTTGGCTACGTCTCAATGAACATCACATATTTACTTCCTAGCTTTCTTCCTTGCTGCCTACTGCTAGAAGTAGGCTCTACTAATCACAGTAAAAATCTCCTGCAAAAGAAAAAATCACAGTAAAAAGCAACGGAGATTATAAAAATGACGACAAACACACTTGCAAATATGCAACATTGGACATCTCCAACGCAGACCCTCAGACCGCACACGTCCGGACCGTGCGGTCGAAACATGTTTTGCCATCGAACGGGGTCATATATCCGTCCGTTGGCCAGTGCGGACGTCATTTTTTCTGCAAACCTGAGGAGAGGAGGGGTTTGAGGGAGTCCAGACCGCTGCCATGCATCCATGCCTCTGACAAATTGGCCCACCCAAAACACTCTCCCTCGCCGCACGCCTTCTCGCCCGTAGCAGTCAGCGTCGCATTCATGCCTGCCCAAAGCGGACGCAACCTCTCTGGAGCCTGCAGTGAAGTGGCACACCGACCGACATCGCCGCCCGCTGCATGCGCCTTCTCTCCGCATTGAAGCGACATCTGCCCTCCCTACCTTCCTCCATTAAACCGACGTGTCAGCCGAGAAACCTACTCCGACGCCCCGAGCGACATGGCATCTGCCCGCTATTTAAACATGGCCAGGCTTTGGGCAAAAGCTGCACCATAGCTCCGCTCTCCATCTCCTCTATGCACCCACCATGGCCTCGAGCTCTGAAGCCCCGTGACACGACATCACCGGCGAGCAAAATAAGAAGCTCCCCGGTATTGCTGCCTGATGGCTGGCCCGTTGAGCTAGTCAGATACATGCTGGCTTTCCGAAGCTCTCTGGATGGCTACGACGCTCACGAGCCAAGGGTGGAAAAGCCGACACCACCCCCATTGCTGGTCCAGTCGGCATCACCATGGGCGAGGCACGAGAGGACGACAAGGGCATCGTGTCGGACAAGCAATGGCACACAGAGGAGCAAGTCGTCGACGTGCACGAGCAGGAGGCTTTGCTCATGTCCTACTACGCCACCCGCGAAATCCACCACTAGCAAATGCGACATTGCATCTTGCGAGCAGAGAAAGAAGCCGCCTATGCGGAGATCGATGAGGCGGTGACGCAAGTTTATGATGACACGGACAACACTGCTAGCTCCGTGTCGGTCGTGCGCTGCTGCCATGATGATGAAGCCCGGCGCGTCCGTGGGCACCACCGGCAGCAAGGATGAGTAGACCAAAGGCGGCCACCGTCGCTCGGGTCCCAAGAAGGCCACCACGCCATTGAGCCGGGCCTCATATCCGGCGTCTTGCCTAGTTCGTGAGGCATATGCCACCATCACTGTCTTCCACCATCTAAAATCAACCACTGATTCAGGCTTCATGGAGGCGGGTGTTATTCTTCCCTTCCCGCCGAAGCATATTCTCTAGGGCTCACGACGTTCAAGTGAGCTTGTTGCCGGGCATAGGGAAGATACGGGGTGGGAAACGGGCGCCGAGAAGGCCGATCATGGACTAGGTTAGAATAGACTTACCTAGTCCGCTATATTTTAGTTCAAATATGTTTGAAATATAAATGTTTTCATCCAGTTTAGATGAAAATTATCTGGTTTGCATGTAATTCGTCTCCTTTGGTCCCACGTCAGTGTTTGTGTATTGGTCCCCCTCTCCACCGGTCCGCAGACGAATTCGGTGTTTGGGGGTCTGCGCTGGAGATGCCCTTACCTAGAGTAGTGTACATTTCTTTTGGATTTTTTTGATCTATTCATCTTCAATCATGCCAGTACAACAAACATAAAAAAATAATAAAAATTACATCCAGATCCTAAACTACCTAGCGACGACTACAAGCATTGAAGATAGCCCAAAGCGCGCTGTTGTCATCGCCCCTCCCTCGCCAGAGCCGGACAATAGTTGTTGTAGTACACAGTCGGGAAGTCGTCATGCTAAGCCCCATATGACTAAGCGCGCAGAATAGCAAATGGTCGCCGTTGAAGAATAGATTGAAAGGATCCAACCCGAAGACACGCGAACGTAGATGAACTATGACCAAATCCAAGCAAATCCAAATCCGTCGGAGACATACCTCCACATATCCACCAACAATGCTAAACGCTCGGGGGGGGGGGGGGGGGGGTTGGGAGGGAAAACATTATTTCATCTTCAGAGAGGCCTTGTTGTCTTATCTTCCGAAAGGTGATATAAACCCTAAAAAATATGAAGAAATATCTAAAACAAACAGAGTCCTCCCGCCTACGCCAAGGACTGGATTCATCGCGCCACCGTAGCCTAAGGTGACCGAAGACCAGCCGGACCGGCGGTGCCGCCAGCAGGAGGCAGTGGAACCCATCAAGGGTTGTGTCCATATTCTTCTCTATGTAAGAAAGAAACATCAAGAAGAATATATTCGCCCACTTCTGCAGATTGATTTGATCCTATAAGTAACCGGAGTTTCAAGCGCTATCAAATAAGCAAGTCTTAGTAAGGGTGTCATTAGGTAGTAAACAACATTGGGTGATCCCGAGGTCGAGAGTTCGAGCCTCACTCACCCCAAAAATCATGCAAACATCTGATCTTCAGATGCCACGAGCAACTCTGAACTTTGTCTCTTTCTTTTCTATCTCTTTTTTGTTCTCGCTGGATTGGCCAGCTAAGCAGATTACAAGGCAGTTAGTACGTGGTTGTTAGAACTGCACACATGTACGTTACAAGGCAGTTAGTACGTGGTTGTTAGAACTGCACACATGCGTACATACTCGGCTAAAAGCATGATTAATAGTATAGCCAACTGCTGGCTATAAGCCATTGCCATGTCATCTATAGTCCATCTTATAGCCAATATGTACAATAGTTGATTAGAAGAGTGTATTATTTTTTTATTGTATGGCCCATTTCACTTTCACAAAGTCTTTTCCAGGAAGTAGCGTCTTAGAGTTTCTGGCTCTTCACCATTTATCTTTTTCTCCTTTTCTCTTTCCTCCAACTAAGCAAGAATATACTACTCCCTCCGTCCGAAAATACTTGTCATCAAAATGGATAAAAAAAGATGTATCTCAAACTACAATACATCTAGATACATCCCCTTTTATCAATTTTGATGATAAGTATTTCCAGACAAAGGGAGTAGTTTATTTTTTATAATCAGCTGACTCAACTTTATTGTACTTGCTCTAAGTAAACTTAAGCTACTAGATACTCACCGCACAGCTCCCTAGCTGCATCAAAATGGTCATAGCAAAATTCTCTGCACTTCACCTGATCGCATAAAGGGAGTGTCGACAGAGACAGAGTCAGAGACGACCTTGACCTACAACCACTCACTCCCATCTATGATTAACTAACGCCACTGTGCCATTTAGCCAGAGTATAGTAACTAGTATAAGAAACGTGATAAGTGCCACTGCCATTTGGTCAGAGAGCTGTCTAGTTCGTGAAGAGAAGAAGCTTTGACACCAATCGGTAATGAAAAGAGCTTCTTCTTCGTCCTCGCTCGCACACGCCGTCCCAATCCTCCTGGTGATCCTATGCTCCTGCTCCCTACTGCTAGCATCCTTTGCCGTAGCCGACCAAGGTAACCGTGTGTTGAGAAAAAGGGTTTCCCCCCACTTTGTATTACAAAGCAACCAACCGATACAACCGAGGATAGGGGCTGGAGCGGAAGCAGCACAAACACGCCCAACAGAAAGGAAAGAGAAAAAAAGAAAAGAACAAATGCCGATAACGGCGGATCGACAAAAACGACGAAGCCTCATGACCGCTTCGCCCACCGGAGATCGCCCACCAAGCTCCGAGACTCTGAAGTGCCGGTACCCAACAACACCTCCAAGAAGGGATGCGATTTACGATGACGCTTGCTGCCAAGGGTTTCCCACACGGCGAGAGAGAGGAAGGGTAGCCAGCATACGCCTCCGTGAAGGTCCGGCGACACCCTCAGCGCCACGGCGTCGGTGTCGGCCAAGCCAACAGAGATTTCTCCCGATCCCGCCTCTACCTCGGAGTACTCCAGAGCTCGCCACCGCATCGACCACCACATCGCGCCAACACGGACACGAAGCTTCCCACGCTGCCTCACCACGGGCGCCGCCAAGATGGTCCGCACAACGGAGAAGAGGAGCCGGACTAGGGCAACGGCACCGGCCGGCATACGGGAGGCCCACCTCCACCGTCCACGACGGTAGCCGACCGGACGCCATGGCAGGAGCCTACCGGGCCCGTGGCCCCACAGGCCCGGCCGGGCCCTCAAAGGCGCGGACAGTTCTCGCCTCCAGCGAAGGCCGGGTAGTCTGCCGCCAGTGTGTCCCAGTCAAGCCGCTCCCTGCCTCCCCCATACAGAGAGCGTCAGCAGTCGCCGGAGCCGACCATAAGGACAGAGAGAAGGACCCTCACGGGCCAAGATCTCGCTGTGGACGCTTCGCCGGCCCGGCACCATCGACCACCCCGCCGCCAAGAGGCGACACCACCACGGGCGAGCACCGCCGCCTTCCACACCAGACGCCGACCGCCACCGGCCGAAGCGATCACCGGCAGCCATCACCGCCGAGAAGGGAGGACCCCTGGAAGGGCAAGCCCACCGCCGCCACATCACGGGCTGAGGGCGGTGTAAGCGCAGTCGACAGCGGCGGGAGGAGGGATGGGCGCGTGAGGGGCCGGAGGCGGCGTGGAGGAAGGCTCGCCCGCCTCGCTCGTGGAGGCGGCGCGCTGGGTACGGGCGTGGAGGAGGGGTGGGGAGGAGAAGGGAACGGGGAAGGAGGGGCGGGTGGTTCATGAGCTCCGGCCATGTGGCAAGGGCGCGTTCACATGGGGGAAGCCGCCCGGCGGCCAGGTGGGACCCTAAAGGGCGGGGGCACGCAGCCTCCTTCACCTACCTTTGTAGGTAACCGTGGTGTTTGCCGACCAGTTCGAGGTTCTGTGTGTTTGAGTTTTATTCCATGCATCTTGAACCGGGCGCTAGTTGTGTGATTTGCATGCGATGGTGGTGTTCATGCAGGTACATGCTATAGTTTTCCGGACGGGGTCGTTTATCAAAGATAAAGGGCCAACGCCACCCCAGTTCACAGCACGCCTGTAAGCGGCAGTGCCAAGGGAAAGGCAAATGATTAGAAATCACCAGAAAAGCATGTTCACAACCTCTACATCCTTGTTATTGTAGCTGTAGTTCAGATTGGTGATCTTCTCCCTATCTCGAATGAACAGTGGACCATACATAATGACAAGCTTTTCACTATGATGGACTGCTTCTGGTAAATGAACGCGAGGAAGAGGGCACAATCACATGGCTGCACGCGTGGATGAGGTCATTGAAGCGACCCCACACATGGAAGAGGTCATGGCAAGCAGCAGTAATGCCGCTATGCATCCGGCTTATGAATTGTAGACACACATCAATGTTTGATGTACAATTTAAAAAGTTTTAGCTCCTAATTTGACCTACACTAATAGAAACAAAAAGAGAAATCAGATGTGAATAATGTAAAATACTGTTCACCCAAAAGCTCCACTATTCACATTTGAATTTGTCTTTTTAGTTCTCTAATTGTTCATCAATTTTGAGCTGTTTCTTTCAGTGGTTATAGACACACCCCATAGATATGTTGTCAAATAATTTCGGAACTTTTGAAATGTCTAAATATAAATTTTTGTAATTGATCTCACCTGATGTGAGATCATATACTAGCCTCCCCCATCCAAGCTTTCAATGAGATAAGTTGGAGGCTTGATCTTAGTTACCTATGTATCATCCTAAATTATGCTCATATAAGAAGCAATTATTCTTTGTTTTATCAATCCTTGTAGGAGAGTGAGTTGATGAGTAAAACACCAATTTTAGGCAATATTTCCTGCAGCAATGCACGGGGTATCATCTAGTTATTGCTGAGATGAAGAGCTTGTTGGAGAATATGGTATTTAATCCTTTTAAGATTTCTCGTGAACAAAATTGAGTTGCACACTTCTTAGTGGATTATGGTTGTTGTGGGGATAGCACCGCATGTTGGCTTAACCAATCCCCCGCTGAATTGGCATGAACGATAGTATCTTATCAATATTTCTTGTTTTGAGAGGTCTTTGCTCCGTTTATTGCTCCGCTTTCATGCTTGGACCAATGCTATTTGGCGACGGGTCACTGGTTAGCAACCACGTGCGCACCGCCAGCTCCCTCGCTGCATAATTTTTGAGCCAGCCCAATCAGCTTTTTCCCTGTTCTTGGGAACGTTCTAGAACCTTCCCAGACCGTGTTTTCTCTTTTTTTTTGTGTTTTTTCTTTTCACCTTTTTCATTTTCGTTCAGTCCTTTCTTTTTTTCCTTTTTGATTTCCATTTTTCAAACATATTTTTCCAAATTTTGTGAACATTTTTCAAAATAATGAGCTTTTCAAATTCATGAAAATTTTTATGTACCCGTGAACATCTTTCAAATTTGAGGAATTTTATACAAATTCGTGAAAAATTTCTAAAATTGTTAACATATATTAAATTTGCGATTTTTATTAAATTCATGCTCTTTTGTAAATTATATGAACATTTTTTTGAATTGAAGAACAATTTTCAAACTCATTCACATTATTTCTTTATTTTTTAAACCCCAACCATATTTGAAGTGCAGAACTGTTTTTAAACCTCAAACAATTTTATATAGAAGAAAAACAGAAAATAGAAAAACTAGCAGAAAGAAAACAGGTTCCTGGCGACCGCTGCAGCGCCTTTGTTGGGCTAGCCATGACGGGAAAGGCAGTGATTAGAAATCACCAGAAAAGCACAAAAACGTGGCTGCTTCAGGAATCGAACTCGCATCGCTCGCGAAGGCAAGGCTTCTTCGAGCTTAGCTGACTACCACAGTGATTGCACACCTGTGATTTTAATTGCGCTAACTGTGCATGAAGTAGTATGGCCGCGCTATTTATTTATCATTTATTTGTTATTTACTTTTATAAAATCATGAATTTTAACAAGTTTACCGATTTGAGACAAAATTTCACAAACTTAAAAAAAGTTCATCGATTTTGAGAAATAGTTCATGATTTTGGAAAAAAGGTTAAAAAGTTCATCATTTTGAAGAAAGAGTTCATCATTTTAAAAAAACTGTTCATCGGTTTTGTAAAAAAATATCGTTTTGACAAAAAGTTCATCGAGCTTGAAAAAATAGTTCATCGATTTGGAAAAAAGTTCACAAATTTAAAGGAAAAATTCATCAATCATGAAAAAAGTTCATCAGATTTGGAAAAAGCTCATAGAATTAAAAAAGTTTAGCAAATGTGAAAAAATTCATTGAATTATAAAAATTTCGTCAATTTAAGAAAACGTGGATGTATTTGAAAAAATCATGGAATGAGGAGGAAGGAAAAATAAACCAGAAAAATGAAAACAAAAAACAGGGAAAACGAAAGAGAAGATGATAAGGCGAAAAGGTGATTGAACTTATTGCATTAAGTTCCTGTGGCAGGGTGGTTACCACAATGTGCTCTGAACCAGCAATCCTTGGTTCGATGGTTCGATTCTCACCTCTCGCGGAATTTTTGCGCTTTGATGAATACGCGAGCGAAATGGGCTGAGCCCAGCTCAGACGAAAAAAATAGGGTTTGCCTCCCATCGAGCCCAATTCAGACGTCCCAGTGTTGGGCTTTTCGTTTGCGCTAGACAAGAGGTGCACACTTTTGGTCGAGGAGTTGTTGTCGGAAACAAAAACGTAACCTGTTTTAGTACTTTGTTAGTGCCACCGCTCAAAAGGAAAGAAGTGGTTTAGTGCCACATCGCTTAGCGAGAGCTGACAGAAGGTGTTTATATGCACGGCTCGTGACTAGGTGTTCACCAGGCAGCAAGCTCTGGTAAGCTATTAAAAAGCATCATGGATAATTGGCGATCTGCAAGCTTTCTCATGCGGCAGTTCTCGTGCAGTATGATGAGCCCGATAGAATAGGTTTAGGCAGCCAAGCTGCTCTCGGCCTCATCAACCCTGATCGCACAAAACCGCTTGACTTGCTAAATAGCACTCCGCCATGGAGTGCCTAAGCTTTTTTAATATATATTTCGACTACCAAAAGATGTATATATACAGGATTGCCTAAGCTTTTCCTTATATATATTTCAAGTTCCGTAAGATGTATATATACAGGACTCAGATCAGTTTTGCTATTCTAGTGAAATGAACTAGACGGTGATTCAGCTCTACTCAACCCGATGGATAGCAACATCTGTCAACGATTCATCGTGTTTGTGAATACATGTGTCAAAGTATGATATGCTTGCGGCTCTTTGGCTAGTCTCAATGAACAACACATATTTACCTCTTAGCTTTCTTCCTTGCTGCCTACTGCTAGAAGTAGGCTCTACTTATCACAGTAAAAATCTCCTAAAAAAGAAAAATCACAGTAAAAAGCAATGGAGATCATAAAAATGACGACAAACACACTTGCAAATATGCAACATTAGGACATCTCCAACGCAGACTCGCATCAAGACACACACGATCCGGACCGTGTGGTCGAAACATGTTTTGCCATCCAACAGGGTCATATATCCGTCCGTTGGCAGTGCGGACGTCATTTTTTCCGCAAACCCGAGGGGGAGAGGGGTTTGAGGGAGTCCGGACCGCTGCCATCCACGCCTCTGACAAATTGGCCCACCCAAAACACTTTTCCTCGCCGCACGCTTTCTCGCCAGAAAGGGAAGCGCCGCATCCATGCTCGCCCAAAGCGGACGAACCTTTCTCGGAGTTTAAGAAGGAAGCGGCCGCAATCGACATCACCGCCGCTTGCATGCGCCTTCTCTCCGCATTGAAGCGACATCTACCCTCCCTACCTTCCTCCGTTAAACCGGCGCGTCAGCCAATAAACCTACTCCGACGCCCCGCGCGACATGGCATCGGCTCGCTATTTAAACATGGCCAGGCTTTGGGCAAAAGCTGCACCACAGCTGCGCTCTCCATCTCCTCTATGCACCCGCTATGGCCCCGAGCTCTGGAGCCCCGTGACACGACATCATCGGTGAGCAGAATAAGGAGCTCTCCGGTATTGCTGCCAGATGGCTGGCCCATTGAGATAGCCGGATACATGCTGGCTTTCCAGCGAGCTCTCTAGATGGCTGCGACACTCACGAGCCAACGGAGGAAACGCCGACGCAACGCCCATCGCTGGTCCAGCCGGCATCACCATGGGCGAGGCACGAGAGGATGAATAGGGCATCGTGACAGACAAGCAATGGCACGCAGAGGAGCAAGTCGATGACATAGTCATCATGGTGGACGTGGACGCACGCAGGGAGGCTTTGCTCATGTCCCATCGCGCCACCCGCAAAAATCCACCACTTAGCAAATGCGGCATCGCATCTTGCGGGCAGAGAAAGAAGCCGCCTATGCGGAGATTGACGAGGCGGTGATGCAAGTTTACGACGGCACGGACGACACTGCTAGCTCCGTGTCGGTCGCCCCCCGGCGCCATGATGATGAAGCCGGCACGTCCGTGGGCACCCCTGGCAGCGAGGATGAGTAGACCAAAGGTGGCCATCGCCGCTCGGGTCCCAAGAAGGCCACAACGCCGTTGCGCCATGCATCATAGCCGGCGTCTTGCCCAGTTCGTGAAGGCATATGCCACCATCACCGTCTTCCACCGTTCTAAAACCAACCACTGATTTGGGCTACATGCACTAGTAGAAAAAGGGCCTATAGTCCTGGTTGGTGAGGGTTTTAGTCCCGGTTCATGAACCGACTAAAGTGTTTGCACTAATGCCCTCGAGTTTTTAGTCCCGGTTCAATCCAGAACTGGGACAGATGGGCCTCCATGTGGCCTCGTCCGCCGAGCCTGTGCAGGAGAGTCTTTGGTCCCGGTTGGTGGCACCAACCGGGACCAATAGGCATCCACGCCACAAGATTTCGTGGCTGGGGTTTTTGTTTTTTTTAAAAGGGGGGGGAGTTTTGGGGATTTTGGGGGGTTAATTTAGGTGTGTCATATATTGTGTTAGCTATCTAATTAATAGAGAGAAGTGTCCTCTCTTTTGTGCGTGGTTGGTCGACGCTACGCACTATACATACGATAGAGAGGACTAGCTAGACACGCTTAGCTAGCTAGTAAGCAAATGTAAGATCGCCATGAACATATATGCATACACAGAGAGAAGTGATATCGACCACCTCTCCTTCTCCGGAGAGATTGGTGGAACAACAAGTTCTCGTGATATCTATCCGACACTACCGCTACATATATACAATAATTATCTTTTACAAATATAATCTCCTAACATACACGGACGCTGCGGGTCCACATAGTATTCTCCGCCTTCAATGATCACGTGGTCAAGAAAGAATGCCACCAATTCCTCTTGAATTGCTCTTAAGAAGTTTATCTGGTGCTAGGAGTTCATCCCGCATCCAAACATCTAATTTTAAGAAGGGGTCAATATATATATATATATATATATATATATATATATATATATATATATATATATATATATATATATATATATATATATGAATGAATGAAACTCAACACAAATGATGGTAATAAAATAAAATTGTGAATATTGTTATTTACGCACTTCATATTGTTTGTCGGAGTAGCCCGCTCACAGATCGTGTGGCGGATGGACTCGCAAATGTAGTATCCACGTAAATCATTCCCTTGTTCCTGCCACAACCACTTTACAAGAAACAGAGGTCAATCAAACTGATAATTAGCAAGCATGCTAAATGGTATTGATGAAACTAGCGCTTTGAATCACTAGGAGATGCGTGGAATATGCTACTATATAGTACTTACTTTTGGTGTGTAAATTGCAGCTTCTTCGGTAGTCCCGGAGCTTTTGGTGAATTTTCTCCAAGCCCTGCCATACAAAGAAAACAATTACTTGATATCAGAAATGAACAAAGTTGTTTATATGGTGGATAATGATCGATTTAACTTACTTCTAGCATTTCGGTCATGTCCAAGATACTCCTTGGGATCTTTTCGCTTGGAGTCTAAGACAGTTACTACTCCTTCTCAAGCTTAATGTCTAGGAGAATATAGTGGTAGCTGCGCACACATGCATAACTCATCAATATTACATTACTATAACCTGGACTAATAAGGAAACCGAATATGCCACAAGACAGTAACACTCACTTGAAGTTGTAAGGAAAGAGTATTATATCTTTGTGTTCATTTATTACCAATGATTGTAGCAAGTTGGCCTCGTTATTTTCTTTATTAAATTAAACCTCATTTTTATATATGAGATATTTGTTAATGAACCCAATATCACCTCTTTGTCTTTTTCTTCAATTTGGCGATCTTTAATCTGCATAATATAGTGAGGATAATTATAAATACATGCAATGAAAGGGCTGCGTTATATAGCGAGACTTAATGATGTAAGTAGTACTACTTATGCATGGAGCAGGTGACCGTTGCTTTTATCGAGGGCCAATTGATTGAAAAACTGATAGAACTCCTCAAATGGAATAGGCACGCTTCAATTCCAAGGAGGTCATGCTCCTTTTAACTCTCACATAAAAGTACTCCTCCTCGCACTCTTTGCAGGTTTTCATGTACCAATCATGCAATCTTCGCATCATCGCTGATAGAGAACTTTCATCTTTGACGAGAGGCTTCCCGATCGTGATTCTTTGTATCTCGCACCTCCAAGAAATCATAATGTACATCGTCACAGGTGTAATCTGCAGGATCGCCATAACCGGGCACCATCCTCGGATCGACGATGTCGCTAGCAGGTGCACCTTGAGCGGGGGCACGATTGAGCTTATTGTTCGCCAAGCTGGGCAATTTGTTTCCCAGCTCGCTGCTCTTTCATCCTTTGATCACTTTTTAGTACTTCCCGACCTCTCCGCTTCGGCAAATGCCTTTCCAATAATGCGCTCATAGTTGCCTTTTCGGGAGACTTGGGTGGTTTTGTCAGGGATACCAGAGTGCGCTTCGCTTTCACCGGATCTACCTTCTCCTCCGGAGGTGGATGTCTCTTTGCTTTCAACCCTTGAAACCAGTCATCCACTTCGGTCTGCGTGATCTTCGCGTTTTCCTCCTCGCTCCTCTCGTACGGTAACTTCTCCGAGTCTTCAGAGAAGGACCGACCAGATCTCCTCCCGCCTTTGGCTGTACTGCTAGACGCCGCAGAGCAAATGGAGCGGATGTCTTCTTTCCTTGCTTACGAGGCGGAGGAGAAGGACTACGACGCGGGAGCAGCCGGAGCGGGCGGCGGGTCTCTTCCGCCCTTCCCGACGAGGCGGAGAAGGAGGAGGCTGGCTGCTCGGGCGCCGGGCCAAGGGCGGAGAAGGAGGCGGAGTGCCGCCACGCCGCCGGAGAAGGAGCCGGCCGAGTGCCCTGATCGCCACTCACGGAGGAGGAGGCGGTGGAGGAGGCGGAGTGCCCCGACTCACGGGAGGAGGAGGAGGAGGCGGAGGCGCCCAGCCTGGAAGGTTGATGAGATCCTTCCGCCATAGGCATGGAGTCTTCAGAGCGTAACCCAGCCGATACTCCCCTTCACCGTAGGGTGGCTGCCGGAGGTCCTCAAATCCTCCGTTATTTCATCCACCATCACCTTAGCATATCCTTCCGAATCGGGCCGCGTGAAAAGTTGAGTCGGGTTTAGTAGGATAAACAGAGCCAACACCGCCTTTGACCTTCAAATTGCTCCATTCCGCCATAAGGTGGCAATTTTGAGACTCCGTGATAGCATCCACGGGATAGCCGGCAGAGCTGCCAAGGCATGCTCCGGCCGAGGCAGCTCGGTGGAAGCCATAAGCTTCTCGCCGAGATGGCGGGGTAGCCGGGAAGCTTCGGCAGGTCGCTTGCTACGATCTCGCTTCGCTCCTCTAGCCCCATTACCCCTTCGCAAATGCGGCTTGCAGTTGGCTCTCGCTTCCGCTTTTCTCTCCTCTCCGGATTTTGTAACCTCGCGTCCGAAATCCAGCCTTTCCACGAACGGAGCTGGCGTGCCTCGTGGTCCGCCCAGGTGCTCGTGGATTCCCGAGGGCCATTGTGAGCTCGTCCTTCTCCCCGTCTTCGAACGAACGTCCCTTGCTGCGCCGCTTGATATATTGCTGAAGCCTCTTGACTAGTATGTCCAATTGTTCGTCCGTCCCAAATGCACTTCCCTGTTATAGGGTCCAAGGTTCCGCCGCCACGAAGAACCAAGTCCGCAACGGTCTGCCAGCCTTCATTGTCTCTCGGTTCGATCCCTTTATCAAGCAGATCATTCTCGCCTTTTGGCCCATTTTAGGCCGGGCTACAGGTAGCCACCGACCTCGCGATGGTGAAGCTTCTTCTTCGCAAGATTTCTCTTGTTTGTCGCCGACATCTTTTTACTCTTTTCCGATGTCTTGTGGGCCACAAATGCGGGCTACCATCTCTGATCTTCTCATATTTGCCCTTGAATTCTGGTGTCTCATTTTTTCGACACACCTATTGAGGTCTTTCTTCCAATTCTCGAATAGGTCTGCCATCTTCTTCGTGAGCAAAGACTTGATTAATGGCTCTATAACTGGCTTCTCCGGATCATCCTCCGGGCGGTAGGGTGAAATTTGACTTCAGCTCACCCAAAGATCATTTTTCTGCATATCATTGACATAAGACACCTCGTGGTCTTCGTTCTTAGGCTTATACCATTGGTGGATGCCGATCGATCTTGTCCCTAACCGTAACCTCAAGACCGAGCAACAAATGCCTTCTTTGTCCGGGTAGGGTTCAACCGGGTTGGCCGTCAGCATGATTTCTATGATCTCAAACTTTTCATCCGAGCTCAACTTTTTCTTCGGGCCTCGCCTCTTTACCGGGTTGTGCTCGATCCCGAGGGCTAGAAAAAGAACAAAGACGATACTTAATTAATATGTGAACAAACCAAAACAATCAAAGCATCAATAAGCTAGTCAGCAAAGCCTTAACTAATATATATAACAGGCCGGACTCTGATTGGAGATCAACGAAGCCGTCCTCACGTTCTACTACTTCACCCTCTCCTTCTTGCACCGCATTGGGTCATCGGAGCCATGTAAATCATAGCCACCTGCTTCTTCACCCTCTCCTTCCAGACCATCGTTGTCGTTGAGAAACATCAACGAGCGCACGGCATCACTTCCTTGTGCGATTATGTCCCTCAACAATGCTTCTTGTGCTTCGTCTCGTATGGGTGTCCATAGTTTCTACAAATATTTACAACATGGCAATTATTATTCAAACATGACAGATATGGATATATTAGTGGCAAACGAGAACTAGCTAGCTAATCACAATAAGGAATCATATTAATTAGTGGCCTCGACGCTGCTTCTCTAGGGTTTCGGTGGCCTCGATAACGCTTCAAGGGTTAGGGGTGGCCTCGAGAACGCTTCAAGAAGGGGGTGGCCACATGTATCTCACACCCACGATACTTGCTATTTAATTAGGGTTTCCTCTCGGGTCGGCGACCCTCGGCGACCCCTCGTTCCCGATAAAAAAGAGGAAGAAGAAAAAAAAGAGGAGAAGAAAGAATAGAGGAGTAGATCTATTCTTTCTTCTCCTCTTTTTTTTCTTCTTCCTCTTCTTTTTTTATCAAGGGGTCGAGGATCGCCGAGGGGTCGAGGGTCAAGGGGTCGAGGATCGCCGAGCGGTCGAGGGTCAAGGGGTCGAGGATCGCCGAGGGGTCGGGAGGTTGCCTAGTGTCAAAGGATTCAATAAAACCATGTCTTCATCATTAGTAGTAGGTGCATGATGGCATGAAGCTCTCCAAAGTTATTTTGAACGGAGTTGACATACGATAATTCGCTTTTTGGTACAAAGTTCAGCAAGAACCTTCCGAATATCGTTATTTGGAAGGCCTTTGCTGAAATTCATACAAAAGGCAAATTATCCTATCCGGACTCCATTCCGTAATAACTTTGGAGGACTTCGTACCATCATGCCCTGGTTACTTCCGGCTAATGATGAAGCCATGGATTTCTTCAAAAAAACATATAACCACATACATACACATACATTATATATATATGAAAAAAAATTAAACAAAAAACAGGGCGTGGCGGCAGCGGTGGCGCCAGGCAAGGTGGTGGCAGGGCAGGGGCGTGGCAGGGCAGTGTGCTCAGTGGGGCGGCGGGCACGGCGTGGTGGCGCTGGGCACGGGAGTGGCGCCAAGAAGCGGGCTATGGCGCCGAGGGCGGCGACGGCCATTGGGCGGGCGGACGGCGTGGGCGTGGCGCAGGGCTGGCCGGCGACAGCGTGGCTCGAGGGCGGACGGCGCCGGCGTGGGCTCGGGGCACGGCGACGGCGACGGCGGGGGCAGCTCAAGGCCGAGGAGGTCCGCGGCGCCGTCGGGCAAATGCGCTGATGAAACTGAAAATTTTCACAAGTGTTGGTTATATACATCGAGCATTGGTCCCGTCAGGCACCAACCGGGACTAATCTCTTTAGTCCCGTTGGTGCCACCAACCGGACCAAAGGCCAATTTTCAAGAGCCCAAAGGGCGTGGAGTGAGTTTGGTCTTAATTAGCAGGCACCAACCGACTAAAGGGGGCATTAGTCCCGTTGGTGGCACGAACCGGGTACTAATGTTTCTTTAGTCCCGCTGGTGCCACCAACCGGGACCAAAGGCTCAGGCCGCCCATCGCCGAAAAGTTTAGTCCCACTCGCTAGTTGAGAGAGCCTCGAGAGTGGTTTATAGCGCCGCGCCCACCCTCTCGAGCTCCTCTCAACTGCAGGCTTTCGGCCTAATCTGTCACTAGCTATGTGCCTGGGCCTACTTGGCCTCTGCGGGCCTGAATCTCGCCCATGTAGGGTTGCTAGTCGATTCAGCCGTGGGGGTCCAGAGGCGGCACTATTTTTTCCAGTTTTTTGTTTTGTTTTCTGCATTATTATTTATTTTTGTTGTTTTTTGCTTTATTTTTAATTCTTTTTGCTTTTAATTTTAGAAAATTATAAACTTTCTGTTAGTGCCATTAGTTTTCAAATTTGAAAACATTTTTTTGTTTTCTTTGTTGCTTTATTTATTTTATTTTGTTTCTACTTACAACAAAATACTTATTGTTGCTATTTTTATTTTTTTCCAGTTTTTTTGTTTTGCTTTCTGCATTATTTATTTTTGTTGTTTTTTGCTTTATTTTTTAATTCTTTTTGCTTTTAGTTTTAGAAAAATTACAAACTTTCTGTTAGTGCCATTAGTTTTCAAATTTGAAAACACTTTTTTTGTTTTCTTTGTTGCTTTATTTATTTTATTTTGTTTCTACTTACAACAAGATACTTATTGTTGTTATTTTTATTATTTTTCAGTTTCTTTGTTCTGTTTTCTGCATTATTTATTTTTTTTGTTTTTTGCTTTATTTTTAATTCTTTTTTGCTTTTAGTTTTAGAAAATTATAAACTTTCTGTTAGTGCCATTAGTTTTCAAATTTGAAAACACTTTTTTGTTTTCTTTGTTGCTTTATTTATTTTATTTTGTTTCTACTTACAACAAAATACTTATTGTTGCTATTTTTTATTTTTTCAAGTTTTTTGTTTTGTTTTCTGCATTATTTATTTTCTTTTTGTTTTTGCTTTATTTTTTTAATTCTTTTTGCTTTTAGGTCAGTAAAATTATAAACTTTCTGTTTGTGCCATTAGTTTTCAAATTTGAATTCTTTGAAATTTGTGTGAATCACTCCGTCATGGAGTGCCTAAGCTTTTTTTTTAAATATATATTTCGACTGCCAAAAGATGTATATATACAGGATTGCCTAAGCTTTTTCTTATATATATTTCAACTTCCAGAAGATGTATATATACACAGGACTCGGATCAGTTTTTGAGGGAATTGACGACGTTTCAGCATAGTGCCTCCATTCTTATTCAAAACTAATCCTTTTTCACATGGCAACTAAGCAGAGAATACATGTTTATATATAGACGAGGAAACCAATATACAATGATTTAACAACGGTGCACTACTGATCTTGCACACCACCGTATCTAGGGGCCTTGAGAGTTATCATGCTATTTGCCACCAAGTATGTCACGGAAAAAAAGTACAACAAACCGCAAAAAGGTACGGCAATATGGTAACTGCTTTATTGGAAGAACACAACGTGCATTTGTTTCAAAAAGTATACATTGTTTTTTTAGCATAGATAGTACATTTTTCCCGCAAAAAAATGTAGATTGTTTTAGCGTGAGGAGTTGAGCAAACAGAATTAGTAGATCAAAAACTAATTGTCGTGTTTAAAAATGTTGATCATAGACATAGTACTAACCTTAGGTGGTTAACCGTGCTCACTGTTGCGTAAGGACGTTGATACTTTACACACTAATTGCCAGTGACTATAGCTAACAACGAACAAAGAGAAAAATGATGATAATTTCAAGAACATCCTGAAGAAAACATAGACACCATAAGATTGTTGGTGCGAGAAGATTTAGGGAAGTCAAAAATATTTTAAATGATATATTAACACTAATTAGCTGTTAAGTTTTTTGCGGTCGAGGTTGGAGAGGAGAAACCTTAAGTAGTGTGGCTCGGGCATTCCATCGAACACCTTGTGTGCATAGGAGGTGAGCTAGAGCACCACCAAGCCTCTCTCCCTCGGCCAGAAAAAACAGTAGCAGTGTGCTCGCTTCTTGCCGAGGGCTATATATAGGCACCACTAATTGGTCCGGTTGGTGGCATCAACCGGGCTAAAGTGGAGCCTTTGGTCCCGTTCATGCCACCAACCGACCAATAGTGGTGGGCTAGGAGTTAGCCCATTGGTCCCGGTTCGTCCCACCAACCGGGACTAAAAGGTCCTGACGAATCGGGATTAATGGCCCACGTGGCCCGGCCGCCGCCCTGGCTCACGTAACCGGGGCAATAGTTTCCATTGGTCCTGCTCGGATTGAACCGGACTAATGGGCTGAACTGGCCTGGGCCATTGCCCCCTTTTCTACTAGTGACTGTCATATATCCGTAGTGCTTAGGCGAAGCCCTGCCCGGATCACTTCACCATCACGGTCACCATGCCGTCGTGCTGACAGAACTCATCTACTACCTCGACATCTTACTGGATCAAGAAGGCGAGGGACGTCACCGAGCTGAACGTGTGCAAAACTCGGAGGTGCCGTATGTTCGGTACTTCTGATCGGTCGGAGCTAGAAGAAGTTCGACTACATCAACCACGTTGTCAAACGCCACGCTTATGGTCTACCCATGTATGTTGTCGCTTGTGTTCTCGGCACTCTATCGCTGATGTGAGTACCATCTATGGCGCCAATACAATCCTATGATGGCATGAAAACTTATTATTATGGTTGATGACAACATTGCAAGCATGTTATGGCATGAAATACGGTAATGCTCACCTTGAAACATCGATACCATCTTGGGCTAGTGTGAATCTTGTGCGAAGTTTGCACGATTGGTGCCTTTGATCATCTCTCCTCCGAGCTCCCTAATATCATACAAGACTTGCTTGAAATGTCGGAAATTGTTTCACTAGATCTCTTGTATGTGTTGTGAATAATCATGAACCTCAGATTATGAACGCATTTACGACATGAAGGAACATGGCAACTTGCTCTTCCATGAGTGTGGATACTATATTCAAGTAGCCCCTTGCTCCTAAAGGTATTCACAAGCATGGAAAATGATGCTCTTCACATTCGAAGCATGTTCACAACCTCTAGATCGTTGTTGTTGTAGATGTAGTTCAGATTGGTGATCCTCTCCCTATCTTGAATGAACGGTGGACCATACATAATGAGAAGCTTGTCACTACGACGGGACTGCTCTTTGGTAAATGAACGCGAGGAAGAGGGCACAACTGTCATGCATGGCTGCACGTGTGGATGAGGTCATTGAAGCGACCCCACACATGGAAGAGGCTGCGGCAGCTACGGCACGCGCTTGCGGCATCCGGACTTATGAATTGTAGACACACATCAATGTTTGATGTACAATCTAAAAGTTTTAGCTCCTAATTTGACCTACACTAATAGAAACAAAAAAGAGAAATCGGAGGTGAATAACGTCAAAATACTGTTCACCCACAGCTCCACTATTCACATTCGAATTTGTCTTTTTTAATTCTCTAACTCTACATCAATTTTTGAGTTGTTTCTTTCCAGGGTTATAGACACACCCCGTAGATATGTTGTCAAATAATTTCAAAACTTTTTGAAATGTCTAAATATAAATTTTTGTAATTGATCTCATTGATCTCACCTAATGTGAGATCATGTACTAGCCTCCCCCGTCCAAGCTTTCAATGATATAAGTTGGAGGTTTGATCTTAGCTACATATGTATCATCCTAAAGTATGCTCAAATAAGAATCATTTATTCTTCGTTTTATTGATACTTTTAAGAGAGTCAATTGATGAGTAAAATACCAATTTTAGGCAATAGTTCCTGCAGCAATATACGGGGTATCATCTAGTTATTGCTAAGATGAAGGGCTTGCTGGAGAATAGCGTATTTAATCCTTTTAAGATTTGTCGTGATCAAAATCGAGTTGCATGCTTCTTAGTGGATTATGGTCGTCGTGGGGATAGCACCGCCTGTTGGCTTAACCAATCCCCGCTTTATTGCTGAATTGGCATGAACGATTGTATCTTATCAATAATTTTTGTTTTGAGAGGTCTGTGCTCCGCTTTCATGCTTGGACCAATGCTATTTGGCGACGGGTCACTGGTTAGCTTACCACGCTACATTCCCCTAGCTCCCCACGCTGCATATTTTCGCCAGCCCAATTAGCTTTTTGTTCGTTCTTGGGAAGGTTCTAGAACCTTCCCAGACCGTGTTTTCTCTTTATTTGTGTTTTTTTCTTTTCACTTTTTACATTTTCGTTCTGTCGTTTCTGTTTTTCTTTTGTAGTTTCCATTTTTCAAACATATTTTTCCAAATTTTGTGAACATTTTTTAAATAATGAACTTTTCAAATTCATGAACATTTTATGTACCCATGAACATCTTTCAAATTCGAGGAATTTTATAAAAATTCGTGAACAATTTCTAAAATTTTTAACATATATTAAATTTGCGTTTTTTTTATTAAATTCATGCTCCTTTGTAAATTATATGAACATATTTTAGAATTCAAGAACAATTTTTCAAACTCATTCACATTATTTCTTAATTTTTAAAATCCCAACCATATTTGAAGTGCAGAACTGTTTTAAACCTCAAACAATTTTATATAGAAGAAAAAACAGAAAATAGAAAATTAACGAAAAGAAAACAGGGGCACCGCGCTCTTATGGGCCGGCCAAAAGCACGCAGCGCTGAAATAGGAGCTTCCATCAGGGAGCTCCTGTTCGGCGCCTTAAGCATCTGAACAGGTTCCTGCCGCCCGCTGCAGCACCTTTGTTGGGCTAGTCCGCGACGGGAAAGGCAGCGAACAGAAATCGCCAGAAAAGCACAAAACGTGGCTGCTTCAAGAATCGTGACTTCACCGCTCACGAAGGCAAGGCTTCTTCAAGCTTAGCTGACTACCACAGTGATTGGACACCTGTGATTTTAATTATGCTTAACTATGCATGAAGTAGTATGGCCGTGCATATTTATTTATCATTTATTTTTTATTTACTTTTATAAATTCATGAATTTTAAAAAGTTCATCGATTTTGAGACAAAATTTCACATACTAAAAAAAAGTTCATTGATTTTGAGAAATAGTTCACCGATTTTGGAAAAACGTTTATGAAAAAGTTCATCATTTTGTTGAAAGAGTTCATCATTTTCAAAAAAAATCATTGGTTTTGAAAAAAATATATCGTTTTTGCCAAAAAGTTCGTCGAGTTTGCAAAAATAGTTCATCGATTTGAAAAAGAGTTCACAAATTTAAAGGAAAAAATCATCAATCTTGACAAAAAGTTCATCGAATTAAAAAAAGTCCATTGGATTTGGAAAAAGCTCATCAAATTGAAAAAAAAAAGTTTATCAAATGTGAAAAAAATTCGTCAATTTAAGAAAACGTGGATGTATTTGAAAAAATCATGGAACGAGGAAGAAGGAAAAATAAAACAGAACAACAAAAACAGGAAACAGAAAAAATGAAAAACAAAAATCGGAGAAAAACGAAAGAAAAGATAATAAGGTGAAAAGGTGATTGAACTTATTGCATCAAGTTCCTATGGCAGGGTGGTTACCACAGTGCGCTCTGAACCAGGAATCCTTGGTTCGATTGTCACATCTCGTGGAATTTTTGCGCTTTGATGAATACGCGAGCGAAATGGGCCGAGCCCAGCTCACACGAAAAACAGGGTTTGCCTCCCATCGAGCCCAAATAGGGTTTGCGCTTTTGGTCGAGGAGTTGTCGGAAACAAAAAAGACGTAACCGTTTTAGTACTTTGTTAGTGCCCCCGCTCAAAAAGGAAAAAAGTGGTTTAGTGCCACATCGCTTAGGGAGAGCTGGCGGAAGTTGTTTATATGCACGCGTCGTGACTAGGTGTTCACGAGGTAGCAAGCCTGGTAAGCTATGAAAAAGCATCCTGCTAAATAGCACTCCGTCATGGAGTGCCTAAGCTTTTTTTTAAATATATATTTCGACTGCCAAAAGATGTATATATACAGGATTGCCTAAGCTTTTTCTTATATATATTTCAACTTCCAGAAGATGTATATATACACAGGACTCGGATCAGTTTTTGAGGGAATTGACGACGTTTCAGCATAGTGCCTCCATTCTTATTCAAAACTAATCCTTTTTCACATGGCAACTAAGCAGAGAATACATGTTTATATATAGACGAGGAAACCAATATACAATGATTTAACAACGGTGCACTACTGATCTTGCACACCACCGTATCTAGGGGCCTTGAGAGTTATCATGCTATTTGCCACCAAGTATGTCACGGAAAAAAAAGTACAACAAACCGCAAAAAAGGTACGGCAATATGGTAACTGCTTTATTGGAAGAACACAACTGCATTTGTTTCAAAAGTATACATTGTTTTTTTTAGCATAGATAGTACATTTTTTCCCGCAAAAAAATGTAGATTGTTTTAGCGTGAGGAGTTGAGCAAACAGAATTAGTAGATCAAAAACTAATTGTCGTGTTTAAAAATGTTGATCATAGACATAGTACTAACCTTAGGTGGTTAACCGTGCTCACTGTTGCGTAAGGACGTTGATACTTTACACACTAATTGCCAGTGACTATAGCTAACAACGAACAAAGAGAAAATGATGATAATTTCAAGAACATCCTGATGAAAACATAGACACCATAAGATTGTTGGTGCGAGAAGATTTAGGAAAGTCAAAAATATTTTAAATGATATATTAACACTAATTAGCTGTTAAGTTTTTAGCGCCAACATTGAAAAATCATGACACAAATTATGACAACATTTTCAGATACAACAATAGATCATTTCATCTTGAAAGGGAAATCAAAATATTAGAGATTTTGCTACTCTAGTGAAATGAACTAGACGGTGATTCAGCTCCACTCAACCCGATGGATAGCAACATCTGTCAACGATTCATTGTGTTTGTGAATACAGCTGTCAAAGCATGATATGCTTGCGGCTCTTTGGCTACGTCTCAATGAACATCACATATTTACTTCCTAGCTTTCTTCCTTGCTGCCTACTGCTAGAAGTAGGCTCTACTAATCACAGTAAAAATCTCCTGCAAAAGAAAAAATCACAGTAAAAAGCAACGGAGATTATAAAAATGACGACAAACACACTTGCAAATATGCAACATTGGACATCTCCAACGCAGACCCTCAGATCAAGACACGTCCGGACCGTGCGGTCGAAACATGTTTTGCCATCGAACGGGTCATATATCCGTCTGGCACACAAGGCGGACGCTATTTTTTTCGCAAACCTGAGGAGAGGAGGGGTTTGAGGAGTCTGCACGCTGCCATGCATCCATGCCTCGGCTAAATTGGCCCACCCAAAACACTCTCCTCGCCGCACGCTTCTCGCCCGTAGAAGTCAGCGCCGCATTCATGCCTGCTCAAAGCGGACGAACCTCTCTCGAGCTCGCAGTGAAGTGGCACACCGACCGACATCGCCGCTCGCTGCATGCGCCTTCTCTCCGCATTGAAGCGACATCTACCCTCCCTACCTTCCTCCATTAAACCGGCGCGTCAGCCAATAAACCTACTCCGACGCCCCGAGCGACATGGCATCTGCCCGCTATTTAAACATGGCCAGGCTTTGGGCAAAAGCTGCACCATAGCTCCGCTCTCCATCTCCTCTATGCACCCACCATGGCCTCGAGCTCTGAAGCCCCGTGACACGACATCACCAGCGAGCAAAATAAGAAGCTCCCTGGTATTGCTGCCTGATGGCTGGCCCGTTGAGCTAGTCAGATACATGCTGGCTTTCCAGCGAGCTCTCTGGATGGCTACGACGCTCACGAGCCAAGGGTGGAAAGGCCGACGCCACCCCCATTGCTGGTCCAGTCGGCATCACCATGGGCGAGGCACGAGAGGACGACAAGGGCATCGTGTCGGACAAGCAATGGCACACAGAGG
Organism: Aegilops bicornis; assembly: GCA_021605145.1. Classification (NCBI taxonomy): domain Eukaryota; kingdom Viridiplantae; phylum Streptophyta; class Magnoliopsida; order Poales; family Poaceae; genus Aegilops; species Aegilops bicornis. The sequence continues at coordinate 547,053,031 of CM038672.1, forward strand.
AGCAAGTCGATGACATAGTCATCATGGTGGACGTCGACGTGCACGAGCAGGAGGCTTTGCTCATGTCCTACTACGCCACCCACGAAATCCACCACTAGCAAATGCGGCATTGCATCTTGCGAGCAGAGAAAGAAGCCGCCTATGCGGAGATCGATGAGGCGGTGACACAAGTTTATGATGACACGGACAACACTGCTAGCTCCGTGTCGGTCGTGCGCTGCCGCCATGATGATGAAGCCGGCACGTCCGTGGGCACCACTGGCAGCAAGGATGAGTAGACCAAAGGCGGCCACCGTCGCTCGGGTCCCAAGAAGGCCACCACGCCATTGAGCCGGGCCTCATATCCGGCGTCTTGCCTAGTTCGTGAGGCATATGCCACCATCACTATCTTCCATCGTTCTAAAACCAACCACTCATTTGGGCTTCATGGATGCGGATTTTATTCTTCCCCTCCCGCCGAAGCATATTCTCTAGGGCTCACGGCGTTCCCGTGAGCTTGTTGCTGGACATAGGGAAGATATGGGGTGGGAAACGGGCGTCGAGAAGGCCGGTCATAGACTAGGTTTGAATAGGCTAGCCTAGTCAGCTATATTTTAGTTTAAATATGTCTAAAATATAAATGTTTTCGTCCAGTTTAGATGAAAATTATCTGGTTTGCATGTAATTCGTCTCCTTTGGTCCCACGTCAGTGTTTGTGTATTGGTCCCCCTCTCCACCGGTCCGTTGCATCGAATTCGGTGTTTGGGGGTCTGCGCTGGAGATGCCCTTACCTAGAGTAGTGTACATTTCTTTTGGATTTTTTTGATCTATTCATCTTCAATCATGCCAGTACAACAAACATAAAAAATAATAATAAATTACATCAAGATCCGTAAATCACCTAGCGACGACTACAAGCGTTGAAGCGAGCCTAAAGCGTGCTGCTGTCATCGCCCCTCACTCGCCAGAGCTGGACAATAGTTGTTGTAGTAGACAGTCGGGAAGTCGTCATGCTAAGCCCCCATATGACTAGCGCACCAGAATAGCAACCGTCGCCGTTGAAGAATAGATTGAAAGGATCCAACCCGAAGACACGCGAACGTAGATGAACTATGACCAAATCCAAGCAAATCCAGATCCGTCGGAGACACACCTCCACATATCCACCAACAATGCTAAACGCTCCGGGGTGGGGGGGGGGGGGCTAGGGAGGGAAAACATTATTTCATCTTCAGAGAGGCCTCGTTGTCTTATCTTCCTGAGCAGGATATAAACCCTAAAAAAATATGAAGAAATATCTAAAAACAAACAGAGTCCTCCCGCCCCGCCGTCAAGGACCGGGATTCATCGCGCCACCGTAGCCTAAGGTGACCGAAGACCAGCCGGACCGGCGGTGCCGCCAGCAGGAGGCAGTGGAACCCATCAAGGGTTGTGTCCATATTCTTCTCTATGTAAGAAAGAAACATCAAGAAGAATATATTCGCCCACTTCTGCAGATTGATTTGATCCTATAAGTAACCGGGGTTTCAAGCGCTATCAAATAAGCAAGTCTTAGTAAGGCTGTCATTAGGTAGTAAACAACATTGGGGTGGTGGCGTAGTTGGCTAGCGCGTATGTCTCTTTGCTCTTTTTTGTGCTCGCTGGATTGGCCAGCTAAGCAGATTACAAGGCAGTTAGTACGTGGTTGTTAGAACTGCACACATGCGTACATACTCGGCTAAAAGCATGATTAATAGTATAGCCAACTGCTGGCTATAAGCCGTTGCCATGTCATCTATAGTCTATCTTATAGCCAATATGTACAATAGTTGATTAGAAGAGTGTATTATTTTTTTATTGTATGGCCCACCTTTCACTCTCACAAAGTGCCTAGGAAAGACGCTGCCAGAAATTTCTGCTTCTTCACCAAAAGCCCGCTTATCTTTTTTCTCCTTTTCTCTTTCCTCCAACTAAGCAAGAATATACTACTCCCTCCGTCCGAAAATACTTGTCATCAAAATGGATAAAAAAAGATGTATCTCAAACTACAATACATCTAGATACATCCCCTTTTATCAATTTTGATGATAAGTATTTCCAGACGAAGGGAGTAGTTTATTTTTTATAATCAGCTGACTCAACTCTATTGTACTTGCTCTAAGTAAACTGAAGCTACTAGATACTCACCGCACAGCTCCCTAGCTGCATCAAAATGGTCATAGCAAAATTCTCTGCACTTCACCTGATCGCATAAAGGGAGTGTCGACAGAGACAGAGTCAGAGACGACCTTGACCTACAACCACTCACTCCCATCTATGATTAACTAACGCCACTGTGCCATTTAGCCAGAGTATAGTAACTAGTATAAGAAACGTGATAAGTGCCACTGCCATTTGGTCAGAGAGCTGTCTAGTTCGTGAAGAGAAGAAGCTTTGACACCAATCGGTAATGAAGGGAGCTTCTTCTTCGTCCTCGCTCGCACACGCCGTCCCAATCCTCCTGGTGATCCTATGCTCCTGCTCCCTACTGCTAGCATCCTTTGCCGTAGCCGACCAAGATAACCGTGTGTTGAGAAAAAGGGTTTCCCCCACTTTGTATTACAAAACAACCAACCGATACAACTGACGATAAGGGCTGGAGCGGAAGCAGCACAAACACGCCCAAAAGAAAGGAAAGAGAAAAAAAAGAAAAGAACAAATGCTGATAACGGCGGATCGACAAAAACGACGAAGCCTCATGACCGCTTCGTCCACCGGAGATCGCCCACCAAGCTCCGAGACTCCGAAGTGCCGGTACCCAACAACACCTCCAAGAAGGGATGCGACGATGACGACGCTGCTGCCAAGGGTTTCCCCCGGTACACGGCGAGGAGAGAGGAAGGGTAGCCCCGACGCCCTCCAGGAAGGTCCGGCGGCACCCTCAGGCGCCCCCGCTTCGGTGTCGGCCAAGCCAACAGATATTTCTCCCGATCCCAGCCTCTACCTTAGGCACTCCAGAGCTCGCCACCAGACCGACCACCAAACTGCGCCAACACGGACACGAAGCTTCCCACGCTGCCTCACCAATGCGCCGCGAAGATGGTCTGCACAACGGAGAAGAGGAGCCGGGACTAGGGCAACGACACCGTCGGCATACGGGAGGGCCCCACCTCCACCGTCCACGACGGTAGCCGACCGGACGCCATGGCAGGAGCCTACCGCCCGTGGCCCCACAGGTGCCCGGCCGCCTCAAAGGCGCGGACAGTTCTCGCCTCAGCGTACATGGTACGCCGTCGGGCGTCGCTGTCCCAGTCCAAGCCGCCCCCGCCTCCCCATACAGAGCGCCGCGATCGCCGGAGCCGACCCGCAAGGACCCAGAAGGGACCCTACGGGCCAAGATCTGGGCCAGGGACGCGCCCTCGGCCGGCCAGCACCACCGGACCACCCCGCCGCCAAGAGGCGACACCACCACGGCGAGCACCGCCGGCCTCCACACCAGGACGCTGGACCGCCACCGGCCGAGGCGCACCGCCGGCGGCCATCACCGGGCCGAGAAGGGAGGACTGCGCGGAAGGGCAAGCCCACCGCCAAAGACATCAGGCGGTGGCAAGGCGGTGGCGCGCAGCCGACGCGGCGGGAGGAGGGATGGGCGCGAGGAGGGCTGGAGGCGCTGGGAGGAAGGGGCCCCGCCGCCTCAATCGTAGGCGGCGCGGGGTATGGGGCGGAGAAGGGGTGGGGGAGGAGAAGGGAACGGGGAAGGAGGGCGGCGGTTCGCGGGCTCGGCCGCCACGGGCGGCGGTTCACAAGGGGAAGCGCGCGGGCGGGCGGGCGACGGGAGGGGGAGGGGGGGACCCTAGGGAGCGGGGCACGTAGCCTCCTTCACCTACCCTAGGTAACCGTGTGTTTGCCGACCAGTTCTGAGGTTCTGTGTGTGTTTGGAGTTTTATTCCATGCATGCTGGAACTGGCGCTAGTTGTGTGATTTGCATGCGATGGTGGTGTTCATGCAGGTACATGCTATAGTTTCCCGGACGGGGGTCGTTTACCAGATAAAGGCTAACGCCACCTGCCCAGGCCGCCGACACGCCAGGCGATGGCAGCAATGGCGGAGGTAGCGGTGGCAGCGGCGGTGGTGGTCATGTCTACGCTCAGGCACCGCCGCCACATCGTGAGGACCTGCACCCGCGGCCACGCTGCAACACTAGTATAAAAGAGGGCTTTGGTCCAGGCCGAGTTAGCCCATTAGTCCCGGTTCAGTCCAGAACCGGGACCCATGGGGGCATTGGTCCCGGTTTGAGAGCCCAGGGGGCCGGCCGGGCCACGTGGGCCATTTGTCCCGGTTCGTCTGGACCTTTTGGTCCCGGTTGGTGGGACGAACCGGGACCAATGGGCCTCGCTCCTGGCCCACCACCATTGGTCCCGGTTGGTGGCTTGAACCGGGACTACAGGCTGCCCTTTAGTCCCGGTTCATGCCACGAACTTGGACCATTGTGGTGCCTATATATACCCCTCGCCCGTGAGCAGAGCACTCCACTGCTATGTTTTTCTCTGGCCGGGGGGGAGGGCTTTGTGGTGCTCTAGCTCACCTCCTATTCACATGAGGTGTTCGATGAAATGCCCGAGCCACACTAGTTAATCTTTGTCCTCTCGAAGCACGACCTCTGAACTCTATTTTTCTCGAGATTTGTCTAGGTTTATACTAGCGGCCCGTCACGCCCCGTCCCCGTCTTCATTGTCGTCGATCGCCCACGCCGATCTCGTCGCCGGCACCACCATGGTGAGCCTCTTGTTCTTATCTTCTTTCTGAAAGAAAAAAAATTCTTGCTTTAGAGATATATACTTGTCTAATTTTCTTACTATTTTATTGCTTGTTATTATATAGGCGATGGTTTTGGTATCCGCCCCGTTGGCCCTCGTCCTGTCTATGATTCGGATGTGGTATATATTATCTTTATAACTATTGCTTCATTTATTGTTTATGAAAATTATGCCTACCAACGTGATATAGATTTTATTTATCTAGGAGGTATGTGAACCGAAAATTCCAACCGACCCTATTGTCGAGAGGTTAAATTTAGTTGAAGAAGAAAACAATTTCTTGAAGGAAAAAAAATTGAGGAGGAGAAGATGATATTGGAGTTGCATGTTGCGGATGTCGTCGATGATCACATGATCAAGATGGATGCAATGCGCTTGAAGATTAGAAAGATTAGAAAATATGCCATTCATACCGAGGCTTGGTATCATTATGCCGTTGGATAAATTGTTACCTTCGTTGTGATTATGATTGCATTTGTTTTCGAATTGAAACGTTTTACATAGTTTCAATGTATGGTTTAATTAATTTAGATGCTCTGGAGAGCTTTATGTTGTTAGATGAGAACTATGTATGTACTTTGGTTTTAATGTGATGATGAACATCTATTAATTTGGTCACTTAATTATCTATTCATGATGTTCTGTAATGGTTTTTGACACACTTAATTATATATAATGCACGCAGATGAACCGGCAATGGATGTACGGTGACAAACACACCTAGGAGTACATTAAGGGCGTGCATGATTTTCTCGAAGTGGCTGAGGCAAACAAGCAAAATGGTTTTATGTGTTGTCCATGCCCTATATGTGGGAATCTGAAGTCTTACTCGACTGGAAAATCCTTCACACCCACCGCTTTACAAGGGTTTCATGCCACACTATAATGTTTGGACGAGGCACGGAGAAATAGGGGTTATGATGGAAGACGGCGAAGAAGAAGAGTACGATGACAACTATGTGCCCCCTGAATACGGTGATGCTGCAATGGGGGGAGCTGGTGAAGATCAAGAGGAACCAGACGATGTGCCCAATGATGCTGCAACGGGTGAAGCTGCTGAAGATCAAGAGGAACCAGACGATGTGCCCGATGATGATGATCTCCGCCGGGTCATTGTCGATGCAAGGACGCAATGCGAAAGTCAAAAGAAGAAGCTGAAGTTCGATCGCATGTTACAGGATCACAAAAAGGGTTGTACCCCAATTGCGAAGATGGCAACACAAAGCTCGGTACCCGTCTTTGGAATTGCTGCGCAAAGGAAGGCAGAGAATGCCGCGGCTCGACAAAGGATTTGAGAAGCTACTGAAAATATTGAAGAAGAAGCTTTCAAAGGATAACGAATTGCCCGACAGTACATACGCAGCAAAGAAGGTGCAGAAGATACATGCATGCCCTAATGACCGCATCCTCTACCGCGGTGCGTACAAGGATCTGAACGCATGCCCGGTATGCGGTGCATTACGGTATAAGATTAGACGAGATGACCCTGGTGATGTTGACGGCGAGCCCCTGTGAAGAGGGTTCCTGCGAAGGTGATGTGGTATGCTCCTATAATACCACGGTTGAAACGTCTGTTCAGAAACGGAGAGCATGCCAAGTTGATGTGATGGCATAGTGAGGACCGTAAGAAAGACGGGAAGTTGAGAGCACCCGCTGATGTGTCGCAGCGGGAGAAAAATCGAGAGAAATCGGGATGAGTTTGCAAGTGACCCAAGGAACATATGGTTTGCTTTAAGCGCGGATGGCATTTATCCTTTCGGGAGCAGAGCAGCAATCACAGCACCTGGCCCGTGACTCTATGTATGTATAACCTTCCTCCTTGGATGTGCATGAAGTGGAAGTTCATTATGATGCCGCTTATCATCCAAGGCCCTAAGCAACCCGGCAACGACATTGATGTGTACCTAAGGCCATTAGTTGAAGAACTTTTACAGCTGTGGAATGGAAACGGTGTACGTACGTGGGATGAGCACAAACATGAGGAATTTGACCTAAAGGCGTTGCTGTTCGTGACCATCAACGATTGGCCCGCTCTCAGTAACCTTTCAGGACAGACAAACAAGGGATACCACGCATGCACGCACTGTTTAGATGACACTGAAAGTATATACCTGGGAAGCTGTAGGAAGAATGTGTACCTGGGCCATCGTCGATTTCTTCCGACCAACCATCAATGTCGAAAGAAAGGCAAGCATTTCAAAGGCGAGGCAGATCACCGGAAGAAGCCCGCCATGCGTACTGGTGATCACGTACTTGCTATGGTCAATGATTTACACGTAATCTTTGGAAAGGGTCCCGGCGGACTAGCTGTTCCGAATGACGCTGAGAAACACGCACCCATGTGGAAGAAGAAATCTATATTTTGGGACCTACCCTACTGGAAAGACCTAGAGTTCCGCTCTTCGATCGACGTGATGCATGTGACGAAGAACCTTTGCGTGAACCTGCTAGGCTTCTTGGGCGTGTATGGGAAGACAAAAGATACACCTGAGGCACGGGAGGACCTGCAACACTTGCACGAAAAAGACGGCATGCCTCCGAAGCACTATGAAGGTCCTGCCAGCTACGCTCTCATTTAAAGAAGAGAAAGAAATCTTCTTTCAATGCCTGCTCAAGATGAAGGTCCCGCTAGCTTCTCGTCGAATATAAAGGGAATAATAAATATGCCAGAGAAAAAGTTCCAGAACCTGAAGTCTCATGACTCCCTCGTGATTATGACGCAACTGCTTCCGGTTGCATTGGTGGGGCTTCTACCGGAATACGTCCGATTAGCCATTGTGAAGCTATGTGCATTCCTCAATGCAATATCTCAGAAGGTGATCGATCCAGAAATCGTACCAACGCTAAGGAGTGATGTGGCGCAATGTCTTGTCGGTTTCGAGCTGGTGTTCCCACCATCCTTCTTCAATATCATGATGCACGTCCTAGTTCATCTAGTCGACGAGATTGTCATTCCGGGGCCCGTATTTCTACACAATGTCGCCCCTTTGAGAGGTTCATGGAGTCCTAAAGAAATATGTCCGTGAATCACGCTTAGGCGAAGGAAGCATCTCCATGGGCCATCAATGAGAGGATATCATTGGGTTTTGTGTTGACTTCATTCCTGGCCTTAAGAAGATAGGTCTCCCTAAATCGCGGTATGAGGGGAGACTGATCGAAAAGGCACGCTTGGAGGGGACTCAATAATATGCAGGACGGATATTCTTGGTCTCAAGCACACTATACTGATTCTATAGAACTCTACCTTGGTGACCCGTATGTCGATGAACACAAGAACAGTTTGCGCTCCAAACACCGGAGCAAAGGCGACGAATCGGATTACATGTGAACACATCACGACTTTCAGCAGTTGGTTGGAAACACGTCTCCGAGAGGTGACAAGACTATTTGTGATGAGCTGTACTTGTTGTCCAGGGGACCATCTTTAACAGTATTGACTTACAAAGGATACGGGATAAATGGGAATACATTTTACACGATTGAACAAGATCAAAAGAGCTCCAACCAAAACAGCGGTGTCCGCTTTGATGCAGCAACCGAGAGGGAAAAGGACACATATTATGGTACATAGTGGACATATGGGAACTTGACTACGGACATGATTTTAAGGTCCCTTTGTTTAAGTGCAAATGGGTCAATCTGTCAGAGGAGGCGGGTACAAGTAGACCCACAAAGACGGAATGACAACGATGGATCTGAAAAATCTTGGGTACACTAACGAACCGCTCGTCCTAGCCAATGATGTGGCACGGGTTATCTATGTGAAGGACATGTCTACCAAACCGAGAAAAAGAAAAGATATGACGGTTTAATACATCATACGATGAGCGAAAGTGCCACATAGTTCTTCTGTGAAAAAGGGACATCGTGGGAGTGGAGGGAAAGATGACATATGTCAATATTATGAAAAGTTTCATGAAATTCCTCCCTTCAAAGTCAAGGCTGACCCAAGCATCCCGATAAACGATGAAGGTTATCCATGGTTACTACAAGAATAAGCAAATGACACAAGCGAACAAAAGTGAATACTTTCTCCCGCAACTATTATGATGATACCATGCCAACTTTCTAACAGACGAGTATGATACCATTGTCCGATTTGTACATGCACATGATATGTGGGTGAAATTATGATACCATGCCAACTTTCAACTTTTTTCAGAGTTCATTTGAAATGCTTTTATTTACTGTCTTATGGTTCGGCCCTCGTTATACCATTAATCCCGATTCGCTCCTTGTCAACTATGTTCTCACCAAGAACACTCAAGAGGGCAGCCACATGGGCCATTGGTCCCGGTTTGCCTCGACCTTTGGTCCCAGTTCCGCACGAGCAATCGGGACCTTGCGCCCGGCCTGCCCATGACCATTAGTCCCGGTTTGTGCCACAAACAGGACTAAAGGGTTGGTCCTCGTTATGCAGTCGAGTTTAGTCCCACCTCGCCAACCAAGGGCGCTCACACCGGTTTATAAGCCCTCCTCTCTCGCCTTGTTGAGCTCCTCTCAAAGTGAAAATAGATGCCCTTATACAGGAATTTGACCTAAATTGCATCTGAATTTCTCTAAAATTCATAGAAATTTATTATGAATTTAGGTTGAATTTTCTCTATAGGCATCTATGCTCATTTTTAGTAAAAGTTAATCACAAACTTGTGATTTACACAAATTTCAAAGAATTCAAATTTTATAATTTTTGTGACCTAAAAGAAAAATATTTAAAAATAAACTTTAATAAAATAAATAAAAATAGCAACAATAAGTATTTTGTTGTAAGTAGAAAGAAAATAAAATAAAGAAAGCAAAAAGAAAACAAAAAAAAATTCTAAAACTAATGGAACTAAGAGAAAGTTTATAATTTTGCTGACCTAAAAGCAAAAAGAATTAAAAAATAAAGCAAAAACAAAAGAAAATAAATAATGCAAAAAACAAAACAGAAAAACTGGAAAAAAACTTTGAATTTTAAACACAGTAATATTAAACACAGTAATTTTAACTATTCAAATTTGAAAACTAATGACACTAACAGAAAGTTTATACTTTTTGTGACCTAAAAGAAAAAATAATTAAAAATAAACTTTAATAAAATAAATAAAAATAGCAATAATAAGTATTTTGTTGTAAGTAGAAACAAAATAAAATAAATAAAGCAACAAAGAAAACAAAAAAAGTGCCACCCCATCGGGCCCCCACGGCTGAATACGACTAGAAACCCTATCATGGGCCAGATTCAGTTCGCAGGAGGCCCAAGAGGCCCACCGGCACATAAGCGACGGTTCGCACGAAAGCCTACAATTGAGAGGAGCTCGAGAGGGTGGGCGCAGAATGGCTTATAAACCACTCTCGAGCTCTCTCACCTAGCGAGGTGGTACTAAACTTTTGGCCTTGGGCAGCAGGCTTTTTGGTCTGGTTGGTGCCACCAACCGGACTAAAGGGTGCATTGGTGCCGGTTAGTGGCATCAGCAGGGACCAATGCCTCCCTTTAGTCCCGGTTGGTGCTACCAACCGACCAAAGGTCGCCGCTTCCCGCCTCTTTGGGCTGCTAAAAAGAGGCCTTTGGTCCCGGTTGGTGGCATCAACCGACTAAAAGTGTCATTGGTCTCGTTGATGCCACGAACCGGGACCAAAGCCTTTTCTATATAACCAAACACTTAGGAAATTTCCCCCCACCCGCCATTCTTCTCTCGAACGCCGCCAGGCTGCTGCTGCTCCTCGACGCCCCCTGCCCCTAACGCGTCGTCGCCTCCCGAGCCCGGAGGTCGCTGTCGCCTTCGCCTCGCCCTACAAGCAGCGTGTCGCCCAACCCGCCCGTCGTCGCCGTCGCCCTGCCCGCCCCTTCCTCGCCGGCCGTCGCCCACCTGTCGCCGTCCCTCGCGCTGAACGCGCCCCTGCCCGTCGCCGCCGAACCCGCACCCTGCCCTCTCTCACCTTGGTCCGCCGGGCGCCCCTCCCTGTCCTTGTTTTTTTTCATATATTATATGCTTGTTTTTTCAGATTATATATATATGTATATATGTGAGTATATGTATTGTGTATATATGATATACGCCTTCTTTTCAGATTTTTTGTTCAAATGTATGATGATTTGTATTTTGTTTTTTATAAAAATGTATATATGTTTGTATCTTCTCTGTGTATATATGTTCATATATGCAAAAGTTAGATTTATATATTTAGAAAAGAATTATCTATATATGTTCTCTGATTTAGTACATTTTAGTTTAGTTTCATTTTTAGAAAAGTGTTATATATTTAGGAGAGGAAAAAGGAAAATAAGAAGAGGAAAAAGGAGAGGAGAGGGAGAAAAGAAAGAGGAGAAGAAGAGGAGAGGAAGAAAGCCTCTTCTTCTCCTCTCTTCCTTTCTTCTTCTTCTCTTTTTTTTCTTTTTTTCTTCGATCTTCTCCTCTATTCCTTTCTTCTTCTCCTCTTTTTATTTCTTCTTCGTTTTCTTATGTTTTATCGGGTCCGTAGTCGCCGATATACCCTCCCAATAACTTCAACACGAGGGGGGTCGATATACCCCCCTCCCCGATAATATTATTTTCCCATGTACGTATGTCGTCGTTGTCGATATTACCCCCTCCCGGATAACTTTGACATGAGGTGCGGTCGATATATATACCCCCTCTCGACTGTGATAACTTATACCGCGGGAGCACCCCCCGACCCTCTCGCTCGACCAAAACTCTCGAGGACACCCAAACCCTAGAAAAAAAACGATGTCGGTCTCCTACCCCCTCCCGCCGCGCCCCTACCCGACAAACTCTCTCGAGGCCACCCCAAACCCTTGAAGCGTTGTTGAGGCCACCGCAAACCCTAGAGAAGCAGCGTCGAGGCCACTAATTACTATGATTCCTTCTTGTGATTAGCTAGCTAGTTCTACGTTTGCCACTAATATATCCATCTGTCATGTTTGAATAATAATTGCCATGTTGTAAATATTTGTAGAAACTATGGACACCCCCCGAGGCAAAGCAATGTAAGCGGTGTTGGGGGACATAATCACACAAGGAAGTGATGCCGCCTTATCGCTTTCTCAATGACACCGATGGTCCGGAAGGACAGGTGAAGAAGCAGGCTATGATTATGATGGCTCCTTTGACCCAATGTCGGGTGTGCAAGAAGGAGACCGTGAGGACGGCTCCGGTGACCCAATTACGGTGCAAGAAGGAGACCGTGATGACGGCTCCGGTGACCGAACCGAGTCTGGCCAGGTATATATATTAGTTAAGCCTGTGCTGACTAGCTAATTGATGCATTCATTGTTTTGGTATATGTACACATATTAATTAACTCTCATCTTTCTTCTTTTTTCTAGCCCTCCGGATCGAGCACAACTTCGGTAAGGAGACGAGGCCCGAAGAAAAAGTTGAGCTTGGATGAAAGGTTTGAGATCACAGAAATCGCGCTCGACGGTGAACCGATTGAACCCATCCGGACAAAGAACGCATTTTCTGCTCAGTGCGGGGTTCTTGTTAGGGACAAGATCCCGATCAGCATCCACCAATGGTATAAGCCTAAGAACAAAGACCCTGAGGTGTCTTATGTCAATGATATGCAGAAAGATGATCTTTGACCGGAGCTGAAGGCAAATTTCACCCTACCGCCAGAGGAGGATCTGGAGAAGCCAGTTATAGAGCAATTAATCAAGTCTTTTGCTCTTAAGAAGATGGCGAGCCTATTCAGGAGGTGGAGGAAAGAGCTGAAAAAGTTTGTCGACAAAGAAGAGACACCAGAATTCATCGGCAAATATGAGAAGATCAGAGATCATCGGCCCGCATTTGTGGCCCACAAGACATCGGAAAAGAGTAAGAAGATGTCGGCGACAAACAAGCAAAATGCTGCGAAGAAGAAGTTTCACCATCGCTTGCGGGTCAGGTGGCTACCTCAAAGCCCGACCTAAGTGGGCCAAGGCTGAGAATGATCTGCTTGATAAAGGGATCGAACCAGACAATGAACTGGCCAGACCGTTGCCGGACTTGGTTCTTCGGGGCTGGCGGAACCTTGGACCCTGTATCAGGGAAGTGCCGTTGGACGGACGAGCAACTGAAAATACCAGTCAAGAGGCTTCGGCACTATATCGATGCAGCGCAGCAAGGGACGTTTGTTCCAGACAGAGATAATGATGAGCTCACAATTGCCCTCGGGAATCCCGAGCACCACCGGACGGACACGAGGCACGCCAGTTCGCTCCATGGAAGGTTGGTTTTCCGGACGCAGCGGTTACAAATGCCGAGAGGGGGAAGAAAGTGCAGCAGATCGAATCTGCAGCGCTGCACGCAAGGGGCTGGCGATAGAGGAACGAGAAGCAAATCGCAGCAAACGAACTGCCGAAGCTTACCCGGTTGATTCCCCGCCATCTCTGCGGTGAAGCAGCGTGGATTCCTCCAAGCTGCTTCAGCCGGACCATGTCTTGACGACTCCTGCGAGATACCCCGTGGATTTTATCACGGAGTCTCAAAATTGCCACCTTATGAAGCAATGGCAGAACTTAAAAGTCAAGGCGGCTGTCGGCCAAGTTCGACCTTCTGAACCCGGCGCAACTTTTCACTGTCGTCCAATTCCAGAAGGATATGCTAGGGTGACGGCGGACGAAATAACGGAGGGATTTGATGATCTCCGGCTTGACCACCCTACCGGTGAAGGGGAGACTCGGCTGGGTTACTGCTCACGAAGACTCCATGCCTATGGCGGAAGGAGTTCATCAACCTTCCGAACTGGACGCCTCCGCCTCCTCCTCCTCCTCCGGCGAGTCAGGGCAGGGCACTCAGCCTCCTTCTCCGGCGCGGGGTGGCACTCCGCCTCCTGCTCCGCCTGCGCCGGCGCGCCCGAGCAGCCAGCAGCCTCTTCCGTCTCCGCCTACGCCAAAGAAGGGCGGAAGAGACCCGCCGCCGCCCGGCTGCTCCGGCGTCGTAGTCCTTCTCCTCCGCCTCGTAAGCAAGCAAGAAAGAAGACAACCAGTAGCTGCTCTGCCTGCCCGGCGTCTAGCAAGTCTGACCAGAGGCGGGAGGCAATACAGACACGGGTCCACCTCTCAAGCCTCTAGAGAAGTTCTTGCGAGATGACCGAGGAGGAAACGTGAAGATCGCGCGGACGAAGTGAAGGACTTCTTTGAAGGGTTGAAAGCAGCGAGACATCCACCCGGAGGAGAAGGTAGATCCGTGAAAGCAAAGCGCACTATCGATGCCCTGAGGAAACCACCAACGTCTCCGCAGAAAACAAACTATGAGCGCATTACTGAAAAGGCATATCTCGTAGCGGAGCGGTCGGGAAGTACTGTCAGACATCAAAGGTTAAAAGAAGAGCAGCTGGGAAAAAAATTGTCCATCTCGGCGAACAAGCAAAGCAATCGTGCCCCCCGCTCAATGTGTCTAGCGACATCATCGCTAATGCTCCGGGGACGGTGCCCGGTTATAGCAATCTTGGAGATTACCTGCCTGACGATGTACATTTTGATTTCATGGAGGTGGATGAACACAGATCTGAAAGTACGGGAAGCCTCTCGTCAAAGATGAAAATCTCTAACAACGATGATGCGAAGATTCCATAATTGGTACATGAAAACCTGCAGAGAGTCTGGGGGGACGAATACTTTGTATCTGAGAATTAAAGAGGAGCACGACCTTGTTGGAAATGATCTGTTGCCTGTTCCATTTGAGGAGTTCTTCAATCAAAAGGCCCTCGATAAATTAACGGTCTTTTGCTACTGTCTGTAAGTACTATTTCTGTCATTAAGTCTCTATATATAGCTCAGCTCTTTCATTGCATGTATTTATAATCAATTATCCTCACTATATTATGCAGATTGAAGATCGTCGAGTGCAGAAAACAAGAAATGTATGATATTGGATTCATTAACACAAATATCATAGATGAAATTCAGGTTAAAAAGCACGCCGAAGAGGCCGAGGCCAACTTGCTACAATCGTTGATCAAAAATCAAAACAAAGATACCATACTCTTTCCTTACAACTTCGAAAGTGAGTGTTCTTGTCGCGTGCATATTCGGTTTCCCTTATTACTCGGCGAGGTTATAGTAATGTAGTTGATGAGTTATGCATGCGCGCGCAGCTTCCACTATGTTCTTCCGGAGATTAAGCTTGAGCGGGGACTAGTAACCGTCTTTAGACTCGAGACGAAAAGATCCCGAAACCTATGCGGACATGACTAAATGGCTCAACAAGTAAGTTCAATCGATCATTATCGCACCATATCGGCAACTTTTTGTTCATTTCCTGATATCTCAAGTAATAATAATTATTTTCTTTGTCTTGCAGGGTTTGGAAACAGTTCACCGCAGAATCTCCGGGACTGTCGAAGGAGCTGCAATATACATACCCGAAAGTAAGTACTACTAGCTAGCTAGTTATGCCGTATCTCCGCTGATTCTATAGCTATACTTTCATCAATGCCATTTATAATGCTTCATTATCAGTTTGATGACCTCTATTTCTCGTAAAGTGTTTGTGGCAGGAACAAGGGAATAATTACTGTGGATACTACGCGTGCGAGTTCATCTACAACGCGACTTTGAAAAATAAGCTGGGCTACTCTAAAAGACAATATGAAGTGCGTAAGCAATAATATTCACAATTTCATTTTATTACACCATCATTTCTGTTGAGTTTCATTCATATATATGTATTAACCCCCTTCTTCAAATTAGACGTGGCAGATGCGGAATGAACTCCTACCACAAGATCGCATTAAAGCAATTCAAGAGGAATTAGCAGGATTCTTTCTTGACCACGTCATCAATAAAGCCGGAGAATACCATGTGGAAGTTGATTTCAAATGCTAGGGGATTATAAGAGATCTTACATATTGTATATGTATGTAGCCAGTAGCGTCGGATAGATAATACTGAAAACTTGTTGTTCACCAATCTCTCGGAGAAGGAGAGGTCGATCGATCACTTCTCTCGGTATGCATGACGAACTTCTGTACTTAATGGTTTCCTTCATTTTCTTACTAGCTAGCGTGTCGAGGGCCTCTCTATGTATAGTATGCGTGGCGTCGACCAGAAATGCACGGACATAAGAGAGGATACTTCTCTCTATTAATTAGCTAGCTAACACAATATATGAAACACCTAAATTAACCCCAAAACCCCCAACCCCCTTTAAAAAACAAAACCCTGGTCCCCTGAAATGTCGACGTGGATGCCTTTTGGTCCCGGTTGGCGCCTTAATCGGGACCAAAGGCCCTCCTGCCTGGGCTCGGCGCACCGGCCACGTGAGGCCCATCTGTCCCGGTTCGTGTTTGAACCGGGACTAAAGGTCTAGGGCATTAGTAACGACCCTTTAGTCCCGGTTCAAGAACCGGGACAAAAGACCCTTACTAGCCGGGACGATTGGGGTTTTTTCTACTAGTGCAAGAACCTGCACCACAGGAGGAACTGAACAACGTCGTCCCACGAGTCTAGCCACCCGATGAGATGATGAGATGCCGGCGTCAGTGCCCCACGGGGCTTGGAGCCTTGGAGTGGAGAGATTATTGCTTGATTCAACAAAGTTTGGGGTTGTTAGTGGCTTTGTATCTTAGAGTTCAGACTCACCATGAAATATAATTTTTAAATTTAAAGATTTTCCTCTCCAACAAGATTGCCGTATTTTTCCAAAAGCAACAAGTTCGCTATTTTTTTATTCCTTTCTTGACAATTTTTTATATATATATCAGTATCACCCTTAACAAGTCCATTATTTTTTGAAGATTATTGTTCTTTTGTGGCTTCCTTGCAAATGAAAATCTTAACAGGTCACCTATTGTCGATCTGAAGAAGGAATCTGGGCATCACTAGGCTTTTATATTTTTAAGATCACAAAGATCAATTGTCAGGCCAATGTGCTGGCACATGAGATTGCAAAATTCAGTTTTTATAATAGATCAAATGGTGCCATATGACGAATGATCGTGTAGACCTTTTAATTAATTAATTTACGGGGAAGGTTTTTTCAAAAATAAAGAAATAGAAATAGCACCAATGCACATATGCAGTGTAGTGAACATTGACCAACACGATATGAAATCATAAATACACAACAAGTCTTGTAGGGACTGGACATCAGGATGTGTGTGTATCCTGCCAAAGGAAACTCACATCCAATTTGGTCTATCTCTAAGCAGCAAAGAAGATATACTATTTCTAGTAGTTACTCATCGCAACAAAATTTGGATTGCATTTTTTATCCATGGCAGAATTGGCCTTTTTTTTGCTCCCCGCGTGCGAATTAATTTTAAATTTGTAATTTTGTTGTATGATAGATGGCTATATTGACTTCAACAATAGTAGTACTAGAAATTTTTACAAATACACGGCTTGAATTTTTTTTGCAAAGTGAACCTGGTGATCCAGCAGAACAACAGTGAGAAAATCGATTTGAAAACAAAGTAATGGGCCTAACAGAAATATTGAAGGCCAGTTTGAAAGAAAACGAGCACATAAACTGTCAAAAAAAATATCAAAGCCAAGTTTCAATCCTGGGACCTATGGGTTATGGGCCACCACGCTTCCCCTGCGCCACTCTGATGATCCTTGTTTATGTTGCGATGTCCTTTTAATTATAGGACAGCTGGTGCAACGCAGACCTACGAACGGCGCGGCTGACCTTTTGGAGGAAAATAATTTCACTGTAGCACGTACGTTTTCGTGGCCATGCATGCATGCCTCGAATTCTATGTTACTAACACCAAAAAGACCGGTTCAAGCCTGAAACTTGGATTGAGATGCACTGACACCAAAGATTGAGTGTCGGCAGAGACGACTTTGAGCTCTTGACTTCTGAGCAGTATTAGCTAGACTTTCAATGGCGGCATCGAAGATCATGATTACATTTGGTTAATCAAGATGTTCAGAGAATCTGTTGACTTGACACACTTGTCGTTGCTGTCTGGGTACTTAATTAGGATGAGTAACCCAGCCACAACCACAAGAGACATCGAATCATTTCTTCCGAACTGAAGCCGGAAAAGCAGGATAGGATCGTGTGCTGCTGCTCCTTGCTGCTGCTCCGATCGACCATGAAGCGGTCATCTTCTTCTCCGTCCTCGCTCCCACGTGCCATGTCAATCCTTCTGGTAATCGTGTGCTGCTGCTCCCTGTTGCCATTCCCATGCTCTGCCGTTTGCAAAGGTACCAAACCACTGCGTCGGTTATAGTTCTTATATTTTGGACGTGGATGCCCATTTGACATATAATTTGTTGCGATGGCATCAGGGCGTGCATTTGGCGACTTTGGTCAGGGGGCTGAGGCCGGGCCAAGGGGAGGAGGAGACCAATTTGATCAGGGGGCTCGGGAGGGAGGGCCTGGGAGAGGAGGAAACCAATTTGATCATTGGGGTGGGGAGGCAGCGCCAGGGGCAGGAGGAAATCATGTGGGTGAGGGGGTTGGGTTGAGTGGAGGAAACCAAGTAGGACGGACGCCTCCGGCGCCGCGGGGTAAGACACCGAGGAACCACAGGTGATGTGGCGACTCCTGCCATGACATTCATCTGGCGCCCCCGGCGGTTATTGGAAGGTGATGGCTGCTGGTCTTCCTAGGGGTGGTTTGGGAGGATGCTTATCTTTGGCGCACGTGCTGCCTTTCGGTTGTAGTTTGTGTTATTCTCCCAATTTTTTTTTAACATTTGTATCACGTGCGAGGTTTTTTCTTCTTCTCATAGTTGTTGTTCGAGAGAGAACATTCACAATGGGTTTCTTATTGGTGCTCCAACTCACAAGTCTCTTCAATATTTTTGTTTTTCTCGCCTTAATGCAAATGCGTGACTCGCAAGCCAGTGACTTCTTCTATGAATCTTCTTGGTGGCCGATCTCCTTTCTACTGATCCAACGGTATCTGATCCTGCTTTTTTTTTTCAAGAAATCAAAATATGTTCAGGTTGGCTTTTGCCCGCTGTAGTCCCCGCAAAAAAATAAAACAAAAAAAGTCAGTCAGCTCAACAACATTTGAAGTTGAATTTTGTTCACAGTATAATGGGCCTTCTTCTTTTGCATGTCAACGTGGAAATTAAATGTAAATTTATAATTTTATTGTTCGACATATGATTTCTATGTGAAAAGGTTCATATACTAAAATAAAGGTTCACCGAAAGCTCAAGGCAGCACAAACATAATAAAAAAAATACATCAAGGTCCATGGACCACCGAACGACCTTTGCCACCGCCAGAACGAGCCGACGATGCGCCACTGTCACCGCTCCCGTACTAAAGTCGACCTGATCTTATCGATGACATTCGTGAAGCCTTCATGCACGTGCCCCTAAGGACCGGCGCCCCAGAGCCGCAGTCGTCGGCGTTGAATCCTTGAATCTATCTGAAGAACCTGACACCAAATCTCACCGTCGTGTATGCATGACAAGAAACCTAAGCCTGTCGTGCCGAGGAGTTGTCAGGAATCTACATTGGAACTCTATCTCATCTATCCAAATGGACGAACTTGCGGTGGATCGGAGCCTGGAAGACTATATCAAAGAAAAAAGCGCCGACATCCGTCTGAATAGAGAAGTGAGTCCGCATGTCGGCAAATGGCCACAGAGGAAACCGAAGGCCTAACTCCCCGTTTTTTCTATCTTACATCGCAAGGGAACTATTCATGGCACACATTTCCATTTGTTTTATACCTTTTTCTTATTCTTAGAATGATTTTATGCTCTTCCAAAGCACCTCGCGGGATATTAAAGCATGCAAGATTTTCTGGTTTCTTCGTATTACTTTTTATTATAGTCTATTCTTATATTATTTTTCTTTCCTTCCATTGAATCTTTGGTCAAGAATTGTCTTCAATTTTTTTATTTCGACCTGATTGAAATTAAGTGGATGCAATGAAAAAAGAAGGACCAAAACCCTACCTATCAACTAGCCGGAGCCAAGGGACAAGGTCCTCTCCCCGCCACAAGCAGTCAGAGCGGAAGGCAGAGTGGAGGTGGATCCACGGGCTTGCCAGCGAAAATTGAGGGGAGAAAGGCTTTCCCTAATCGCCTCGCGAGAGGGGAAAGGAAAGCAATTTGTTGTACCATATAATAGATGTATACTTATTCGTGGACGGAGGGAGAAATGCATGGCTTGAAAATTTCTACAATGTCACCGTAAAAAGAATCTACAATGCCCCCCAAAAAAAGAAAGTCAAACGGATTGATCCAAGACCTGTTTTTCAGGTTAAGAATCAGTTCGAAAGATGCATGAATAGAAGAAACGGGCCAAACTATCCTACAAAATCGAAATGGACCACACGGAAAACTAAAGTCCAGTTCAAAACTCATCACATTGAAAATTGGCCGTACAACGCATAAAATATCACAGCCCATCAAAAACAATTCAGGCCAATAGGGAAAATATAAATTACCAGAGCTAGGTTTGGACCTATGCATTATGGGCCCATTACGCTTCCGCTGCGGTACTCTGGTTTTATTACTCCCTCCGTTCACTTTTGTAAGTCATTTCAGACAACTCAAAATAGGCTATTTTGTACATTGTCTGAAATGTCTTCAAGGTCTTATAAAAATGAACAGAGGAAGTATTAAAATTGCGATGTCTAATTTGCTTATCAATGAGCTGTCACGCTGCTCCGCTTAGTGCATCACAGACTTGCAGTATACTTGCATTCTGGTCCCATGAGTCCGATTCATGCCATAGATTGAAACGTGCGACTGAGTTGAGGGTTGCGGATGCAGTGAGCATCTCAAGGAGACAAGTAGTACAACTGCTCAGCTAGCACTAGCAGCTTGTAGGAGCCGGAGTTGCTGGAGTAGTCGTAAAAAATATTTTTACTCTACCACGTACGTTTTGGCGGCCATGCCTCGATCGCTCACAACGCGTACGAATTGTATGTTACAGTTGGCAGCAGCTTTGCTTGGCTGTTTCAAGCCTGCACCCGTGATTAAGATGCACTAAAAACAAAGATAAAGTGTCGGCGTGGACGACTTTGAGCAGTTGAGTTGACTTGGGGCCTCCGAGCAGCTATTTAGCTAGACTAGGTCGTGATTATATTAGGTTAATCCCAAATGTTCAGACAATCTGTTGACTTGACACACTTGTTGTTGCTGTTAGGGCACTACTTAACTAGGAGGAGTAGCCTGGCCACAAATAGAGATCGAATCATTTCTTCAGAGCTGAAGCTGGGAGAACATGAAGCGGTCTTCTTCTTCTCCGTCCTCGCTCCCACGCGCCATGCCAATCCTCCTGGTGATCGTGTGCTGCTGCTCCCTGTTGCCATTCCCATGCTCTGCCGTTTGTAAAGGTACGTAACCACACGTCAGTTCTAGTTCTTATATATTGGACGTTGATGCGCATTTTTGACATACAATTTGTTGCGATGGCATCAGGACTTGCATTTGGCGACTTTGGTCAGGGGCCTGGGGCCGGGCCAAGGGGAGGAGACCAATTTGATCAGGGGGGTGGCTGGAAAGCGTCAGGAGGCTATTCATTTAGTGATCTTCGTGATGGGGTTGTGGGTGTGCCAGGGGAACAAGGAGGAAACCAATTTGGTCAGGTGTATGGGGAGGCAAGGCCAGGGGGAGGAGGAAAGCATGGTAAGTGGTCCGACGACGGGTCGTCAGGGGAAGCACAAGGAAGCCATGTAGGACGGATGCCTCCGCCGCCGCGGTGTAAGATGCAGTGGAAGCACAGGTGATGTGATGGCTGCTGACATTCATGGCCTTGATTTGACGCCGCCGACCGTTACTCAAGCTGATTGCTGCTGGTCTTCCAGGAGGTTGCTTGGGACTATCACTAGAGCAAGTGTAGCTTTTGGTTGAAATTTGTGCTGTGATCCCCAACCTTTTCAAACATTTGTGTCGTGCTAGTAGGTTTTTGCCCCATACTGGTTGTCTGAGAACAAACATTCTCAGCGGTTTCTTTAGTGCTTCAACTCGCTAGCCTCTTTAATATTTTTATTATTCTCATATCCCTCTTTTTTGCCGCTTGTATGACTTGGTTATTTTTCATAAGCAATTATTGGAAAATGGGGTTAGTTTGGCTATTAAAAATATTAAGCTATCGAATTCGATTGGTGAGGCGACCCTGTGACCGGCACACATGCTATTCATGTATAATCAATGACGATGTACACGATTCAGGATGCCCACTCCATTTGTGTTTACAAGGCTTATTTTGTGATATGAGAAATTTGGGTATACATGCCAATCTCACATCTCCGTACTGACATTGCAATGAAAACCATGTTGTAGAAGAGTTAAGGGATTTAATATGCTGTTAAACAGTTCATTTACGACAATATAATTAGAGGATTTACGTGTTGCAATCCTCCTTGGAATATGTGATTTACCACCGCTACCATTTTGGTTTTTTCTTACGTGTCAACGAGTACAATATTTTTGTGAATGGCCACACACGGTCAATTTGGTAATCCTAGTTGTGATGTTAATTATTCAGAATCAAAAGAGAACACCCTTTATTCCATAATAGTGCATATGTATTTTAATATATTTTTCCATAAATTTGGTCAAACTTTACAGTCTAATTTTGGAGAAAAAAAAAAGCTTAGATCTACTCGTACGAATCGTTGAGATATGAGGAGGAAGAACGATGTGTGCATGATGATGAAGATATAAGATGATGAAAAAAGAAAGAAAAGGGTGGACGTCAATGATGACAAGCGACATGCCACCCACACGAACTAACCGGCATCTAACCGGGTACTAATGGCACTCTCGTAGACTCGCATGGATTGTAATAATCATGGGGTGAGCTCTCTCGCCCGCTCTAGTGTCCCGACGAGGAGTAACATTTTCATTGACAAATTTCTTTTATGGCTCACGAAAGTCAAATAAATTTTTTTGCCTAAATTGTCGTTTTTAATCATTTTCTTTAGTAAGCCATTTGCACCTCTGGTCTATTAATGGGTGTTTAGTAGACCCATTGGCCCATATCTCACCGTTCTGCCCAGGACACCGAGTTAACATATGGATATTTAGTACCAGAAGATATTCTTCGAGTCCAAGATAACAAGTAATCTCCACTAACAATCATCAATTCTGAAACAATGCTAGGTGCACGAGTTTCATGCGCCGATGATCACTGACTAGCCAGTTCCACGTGGGGCCACTCATACAAATATGCAGTCGTTAGTGCAATCAACTCCGATGATGTAAGAAGAACGAAGTGGCGGACCATCTATCATTCAAGACTAAAGTAGCCGCAAAATTGGATGGAAATAAGAATGGGCCTAACAGAAAAACTGAAGCCGGCAAAGATTTCTTTGTCCAGTGCAAAAATAAAAGAACCTGGCAAATATTTCTTTGCCCAATGCAAAAAGAAAAAAGAGAAAGAAAACCTCAGCGAAGAATTCTTTGCCTAGTGCCAAAAAAAAACTCGGCAAAGGTGGCGTTTGCGTAGTTCCCCCATAAAATGCACTCGGCAAACATTTAGAACTGGGTAAAAGTCTAGATCCCACTAGTAGTGTGTGAGTGTTATTCTTTTTCTTTTTTTGCGGCAAAAACTTTCAATCTATTCATCTTCAATCATGGTAGTACAACGAAAACTAGAAATAATAAAAATTACATCCAAATCCGTAGACCACCTAGCGACGACTACAAGCACTGAAGCGAGCCGAAGGCGCGCCGCTGTCATCGCCCCTCCCTCGCTGGAGCCGGGCAAACCTTGTTGTAGTAGACAGTCGGGAAGTCGTCGTGCTAAGGCCCCGTAGAACCAACGCACCAGAACAGCAACCGCCGCGGATGAAGAGTGTAGATCAAAAGGATCCAACCTGAAAACACACGAACGAAGACGAAAACTAGTAGTGTGTGAGTGTTATTCGTAAATGTTGTGATTTGTGAAATCTGGACTATTCAAGTACATGAAGCTTTTATACGACGATTGAAGTCTTACCTTAGTTATGATTATCTAGTTTGCTTGCAGAGGTCAAGGAGATCAATCTTTAGAACCAATAATTGTGATATGGAGCACTTGTTCCAAATAAGCACAAATTCTTAGCAGAACAAAATACAATGTCCCTCATGACGAAACAAAGAAATTACAGGATCTAGAAGGAAACCATTGTGGTTCTGGAGTAAACTGAAAAAACTATAGGTGACCAAAAACAACACATTCTATACAAGCCCAAGTACAGCCAGACAAGCCAAATACAACTACGAGTTTACAACAACATGTAATGGCAACATAGACGCACGCTTGCGTACATAAGTTGAGCGGAGGCCAGCCACACCCGCTCTTGTGATTGCCATACCTACCCACCGCAATGTGCTACACAGATGCCAACTTGAACATGCCGACGTAGGGTGTGTCGACGGAGCCGATCCACAGTGATCCGTTCCGCTCCACCACCTCGCTCACAGTGGCGTCTCCAAACCCCCGCAGCGTCTCGGCCACCTTGCTGTTTTTGGCGTCTCCAGCGACGACGACCCTGACGGCGCTGATGGAGTTCGACGTTGTCCCGATCTCTTCCCACTGCTTGTCTCGGTTAATGCCCACCCAGTACCTGCCCATGCCATCTCTGTCGGGCCTCACGTTGTCCGGGTACCCCGGTAGGTCGACGAGCACCTCCGTCTTCCCCGCCGCGGATCCCCGCAGCCAATGCCGAAGCAGCCTGCACGAGGATGTCTCGGCGACGATGAGGTGCGTCCTGTCGGTGCTGACGGCCACGCCGTTGGGGAAGGCCAGGCCAGACATGAGCACAGTGACATTGCCCGTCATCGGGTCGTACCTCATGAGTCGCCCCGTCGCGTCACCCGTCAGCACCGTCAGCATGTACTCGCTGCAGGCACAGTTGCGCACAAGCATGTGGGAGATCAGCTTAGGCCTCCGTAGAATGATGACTAATCCTATATATACATAAGTAGTTGATCCCCACAAACATATTTATTTCAACATACAATTAGGCCACCTCAGCATGCAATTATGTATTGGAAAGGCTCACCACAACATGTAACCATGCATGAAAAAAAGTCTCAAATGTTTTAATCATATTGTGCTCCTTATATTGAGTAAATATTTGATGATTGTGCTATAATATGAACATATGCATTTTCAGAAGTGATTTTTATAACTAATCAACATATTCATGTTCATATCATCAAATTTCATTGAAATATATTATAAACAATTTCCGCAGCATTGCGTGGGGTATAATCTAGTGGGAAAAAAAGTTGCACCACCTCTGAGGCTCTGACCAGTTATTAATGCACGCCAATTCATTCAATTAAGCTCATCTACATACTACAGTACTCCTCCATAGGAGTATTACTGTAGAGTACGTAGAGATCATGTATCTCTTCCCGACAGGGCTTTAAATCTGCTGAGCTGTAGTAGTCGTAGTTACTAGCAGTACGAGTATCTATGTTGCTGCTGTTTGTTGTGAGCTCGATTAAGTGGTTCCGAAGAGTCGATTCTACTAATTAACCCTATCACTTTCTTCCTTATTAAAGAGCCAATGCTATTAGCTTAAATAATCTGTGTACTACTTTTTCATGTCACTTTCAAGAACCTGTTACGAACAAACGTACGGTGGAAATGATAAGTTTTCCTGAAAGGGTGTTGTGCGTGCGGATATTATGGATCAGGGTGTTGAGGAGGAGAGGTTGCACAGTTTTTAGTTGGTCTTGCAGTGTGTTCAGATATACAGTTTTTAGTTGGTCTTGCAGTGTCTGCAGGAGGAGAGGTGCAGGATACTAGGTGGATATATTGTTAAGAGAGGGAATTTGATTATCCTAATACTGTATATTTACCCCGCATAAGAGCAAGTATAACTAGATAATCCGCACGTTGCTATGGGAGTCGATTGCAATATATTTCAATGAAATTTAATTTATGAAACATGAAAATTTGGATTAATAATATATGAACTAAAGGTAAAAATAAATACTATATATTGTACTCCCTCCCATTCCAATGAATAAAGCGCACACGTATTTCAAAATTCAAATTTGATCACAAATTAAACCAACCAATTGCAGGCTATATGTGATAAAAAAATTATACGGTTCAATTCGTATTGGAAAGAGTTTTTTTTTTCAAATGGAGGATCATAGGCATCAAAGTGCCATAAGCATATATAGCATGACATTTTTATTATATGAGTAATTAACAATATGCTTGCTCTTCCCCGCAAGAAACATACAATATGCTTGCTCTGACAACTTTTGCGAGTGAAAACTTTTGAAGTTTATCAATATTTACTCCCGAACCGGACTTTTAATTACACTTAAGCAGCGGTCATCCAGTTGATCTATGCCATGGAATCCTTCTTTTCTCTGAGAATTGTTTCAAGCCATGGAATAATCGCCTGTGTTTTGCTTTTATTTTCGGCTAAAAAGAGGATTTCGGCGGCCATCTCGGCTTGGGGCAGAAAGTACCTTTCGGACGAAAAAAAAATAGATTTTGCTCAAATTTCAGCCAAATTTCTGTCAAAATAAGCAAAATTCAGACAAAATTTTGAAAATAGCCGAAATTCGGCCATCTCGGCTTGTGGTGAAATTAAACACAAACCGAAAATCAAAACTATGCCCATGCCATCTCTTCTGACATTTTACAGGCAACCGAGAATGAGGATGCACCGTGCAAATATATTACTGGAGGTTGTCATTACCGACCGTGTATATAAACTCCGGTCACATGCGTGTTTATTAGTAACAGGCGTAGTAAATTACGGCACCGTGCGTGCTAAGTGCTAACCGTACGCACCTTCGTCGGTAGGCGGTGCTGCTGTCCGTGAAGTAGACGACGCCGGTCTCCTGGTCAACGTCCACCCCGTTGAGGAAGTTGAAGGGCACACCGCCAGCCTCCATGGCCACCACCTCCGCCAGCCCGCCGCGCCGCCCCACCCTCATGAGCCCCAGGTACGCATCTGCGATGTACATGTCACCGGACCCGCGGTGGAACTGCAGGCCCAGCGGCCGCCCGCACGCGCTCTCAGGCTCTACTAACTTCTTCTTTGTCGCGCACTCCGCCACCGTCCTGCAGACGCCCAACCATGGTTAGCTCACGGTGGTACTGTGTCAGGTTTGTGCATGGTAGGTTGATCGACCACTCACTTGTGCTTGTAGTTGTGGGCGAACTCAGTCCAGCCGCGGTGGCGGCGGTTGCTTCTCCACCGGATGACACGGCCGTTGGAAACGCCGGTGTATGGGCCACCCCCGCGGTGATCAAAGGCGAGGCTCTCTGGGCCGAACGCCGGCCGCTCCAACCACACCGGCACGACCCTCGGGCCGGCGTAGATGGACTTAATCTCCTGTATGGAAGCCGCCACTGGAGTCGGCCGTATGAGAAAGGCGATGGAGAGGAAGGACATGAGCAAGGTGACAGAACGAAACTGCCTGACCGCCGCCATGTCCATTGGTTTAAGAAGCAGCGGTGGCGGCATGTGCCTTTTTATAGATGCTTATTGACGTCTGAACCGGTAATGAAGCTTATACTGGGACTAGCGGCCTTTGGGTAGCTTAAAAAATAAGCTGCCTCTCCACAGCTTAAAAAATAAGCTGTATCTTAAATTTTTTGAAGTTTCTAAATTAATTATTTTATAACTAGTTCAAAAACCTCAATGAATGAGAGAGGCGGCTAAAGCTGGGGAAGAGGCACCTTATTTTTTAAGCCGCCAAAAAAACTGGCCCTAAGTATACTTGTACGGATTCCATAAATGCCGAACGTCAGAATTTTACAAGTTGCGTTCGAACGCCCTCTGAACCATGGGATAGGAGCACGAATCTTATAAAGCTCTAACTGCAGACATGCCAGCACTGGAAATCATTCGCTAAAAAGTTCGGACGCCCCGAACCATATCCTCTCCCTCGCTGCATGAGCATCCCCTCTGCTATCCACTCCCACCTCACATCACATCGATACTCCACACGCGGGTCCGATAATGAGGCGGAGGCCGCATAGCTGTGGCGGACATCCAGCCGGCCCCTCCTCGTGCTTCTCGCTGACGCTGGGCCACCAGGCTGCCGCGCTCTCTGTGCCGTCTTGGGTGTAGCCGAGCGCCGGCCGGCTCGACCGCTCGAGGTGCCATCATAGGCGGAGCCGAGCGCTGCCTGCTCTCCCGTGCCTCTGCAGCGTGCGTCGAGGCCTCCTCCATTCGAGCGCTCCTCGCCGATGACGAGCACCAGACCATCGGTTTTCAGTGTAGAAAGAACAGAGAGAGATAAAATACTTCCTAGTCTATCTTATGTTTCCAATCTATCAGGATACTTAACATTCAGGTCCGCGCTGACCGGTCCTGCAACCACGGCCGAGCTATGCCGCTTGCCTCCAACCCTCCAGCAGACACTGCCTTGCCGCGCACTCACCGGTGAGGCCCCCCATGATCTTCTACTTTCGTCTTTTCCAGCTTCCTGCTCTCTAACGCCCTACAAAAGCTAAGATTTTCAGAAGGAATTCTTGAGGGCGAATGACGAGGTGAGGGGAGAAGCAGCTCGAGCGGTGCGCTTAATTTGTGTCCACTAGTAGAAAAGGGGGCAACGGTCCAGGCCGGGTCAGCCCATTAGTCCCGGTTCAGTCTAGAACCGGGACCGATGGGGCATTGGACCCGGTTCGTGGAGCCCAGGGGACCGGGCCACGTGGGCCATTGGTCCCGGTTAAATGGACCGTTTGGTCCCGGTTGGTGGGGATGAACAGGGACCAATGGGCACAACTCCTGCCCTGTCATCATTGGTCCCGGTTGGTGGCATGAGCAGGGACCAATGGTTTCCTTTAGTCCCGGTTCATGCCACGAACCGGGACCAATAGTGCTGCCTATATATACCCCTCGTCATGACGAGAGAGAACTCCATTGCTCTGCTTTTTTCTCTGGCCGGGCGAGGGGGGCTTTGTGGTGCTCTAGCTCACCTCCTATGCACATGAGGTGTTCGATGAAATGCCCGAGCCACACTACTTAAGCTTTCTCCTCTCCAAGCTCGACCTCCAAGCTCCATTTTCCTCAATATTTGTCTAGGTTTAGCGGTCTGTCACGCCCCGTCCCCGTCTTCACCGTCGTCGATCACCGGCGCCGATCTCATCGCCGGCACCACCGTGGTGAGCCTCTTGTTCTTATCATCTTTCTGAAAGGAAAAATATTCTTACTTGTATTATTTTTTTACTTTTATTATTGCATCTTATATAGTGTGATGGTTTTGGTATCCGCCCCCGTCAGCCCTCGTCCTGTCTATGATTCAGATGTGGTATATATTATCTTTATAACTATTGGTTCATTTATTGTTTATGAAAATTATGCCGACCAACGTGACATAGATTTTATTTATCTAAGAGGTATGTGAACCGGAAATTCCAACCGACCCTATTGTCGAGAGGTTAAATTTAGTTGAAGAAGAAAACAATTTCTTGAAGCAAAAAATAAAAAAATTGAGGAGGAGAAGATGATATTGGAGATGCATGTTGCGGATGTAAATGCCGATGATCACAAGATCAAGATGGATGCAATGCGCTTGAAGATTAGAAAGATTAGAAAATAGCCATTCATACCGAGACTTGGTATCATTATGCCGTTGGATCAATAGTTACCTTGGTTGCGATTATGATCGCATTTGTTTTCGTATTGAAATGTTTTACATAGTTTTAATGTATTGTTTAATTAATTAGATGCTCTGGAGATCTATATGTTGTTATATGAGAACTATGTATGTACTTTGGTTTTAATGTGATGATGAACTTCTATTAATTTGGTAACTTATTTATCTATTCATGAAGTTCTGTAATGGTTTTTGACACACTTAATTATATATAATGAACGCAGATGAACCGGCAATGGATATGCGGTGATGCAGACACACCTCCGAGTACATTAAAGGCGTGCATGAGTTTCTCGAAGCGGCTGAGGCAAACAAGCAGAATGGTTTTATGTGTTGTCCATGCATTAAATGTGGGAATACGAAGTCTTACTCTGACCGGAAAATCCTTCACACCCACCTGCTTTACAAGGGTTTCATGCCACACTATAATGTTTGGACGAGGCACGGAGAAATAGGGGTTATGATGGAAGAGGCGAAGAAGAAGAGTACGATGACAACTACGTGCCCCCTGAATACGGTGATGCTGCAACGGGGGGAGCTGGTGAAGATCAAGAGGAACCAGACGATGTGCCCAATGATGCTGCAACGGGTGAAGCTGCTTTGAAGATCAAGAGGAACAGACGATGTGCCCGATGATGATGATCTCCGCGGGTCATTGTCGATGCAATGACATAATCACGAAAGTCAAAAGGAGAAGCTGAAATTCGATCGCATGTTAGAGGATCACAAAAAAGGGTTGTACCCCAATTGCGAAGATGGCAACACAAAGCTCGATGCCGTCTTTGGAATTGCTGCAGTGGAAGGCGAGAGAATGCTGTGCTGATAAAGGATTTGAGAAGCTCTTGAAAATATTGAAGAAGAAGCTTCCAAAGGATAACTAATTGCCCGACAAAGTACATACGCAGCAAAGAAGGTCATTATGCACTCTAGGATTGGAGGTGCAGAAGATACATGCATGCCCTAATGACTGCATCTCTACCGCGGTGCATACAAGGATCTGAACGCATGCCCTGTATGCGGTGCATTGCGGTATAAGATCAGACGAGATGACCCTGGTGATGTTGACGGCGAGCCTCCTAGGAAGAGGGTTCCTGCGAAGGTGATGTGGTATGCTCCTATAATACCACGGTTGAAACGTCTGTTCAGAAACGGAGAACATGCCAAGGTTTTGAAGGCAGCCGGCCATTGAGCCAGCCGGCCACCGGAAGGCTGCGCTTCACTCTGGAGTCTCGTGGGGCGAAGCCGGCCCATGGTTTTGAAAGGTTCAGGGCCACGGGTTAGGCTACCCGTGGCCCATTACTCTGACACTCGTACTGCTAGCTCTCTAGACGAGGGAAGTCACAGTACTTCTCCCTGAAATCATCCACGTACTGCATGCGAATCAAAGCAGCGATGGTTAGCGAATCCATCCAGCACCAGCAGTTTGGCGGCGTGGTCATGGTTCCAACCGTACGTACCGAGCACTGATACGTCTCCAACGTATCTATAATTTTTGATTGTTCCATGGTATTATATGACCCCTTTTGGATGTTTATGGGCTTTATTTTACACATTTGTATCATTTTTGGGACGAACCTACTAAACGGAGGCCCAGCCCGTATTGCTGTTTTTTTGCCTATTTCAGTATTTGAAGAAAAGGAATATCAAGCGGAGTCCAAGCGGAATGAAACCTTCGGGAGCGTGATTTTTGGAGCGAACGTGATCCGGAGAACTTGGAGTGCAAGTCAAGCTTATGAGGCGGCCAGAGGCAGGAGGGCGCTACCACCCTCCGGGCGCGCCTCTATCTCCCCTGGCCCCACAGTGCCACCGACGTACTTCTTCCTCCTATATATACCTACGTACCCCGAAAACATCCAGGGAGCCAACGAAACACAATTTCCACCACCGTAACCTTTTGTATCCGCGAGATCCCATCTTGGAGCCTTCGCCGGCGCTTCGCCGGAGGGGAATCGACCACGGAGGGCTTCTACATCAACACCATAGCCCCTCCGATGAGTTGTGAGTAGTTTACCACAAACCTTCGGGTCCATAGTTATTAGCTAGATGGCTTCTTCTCTCTTTTTGGATCTCAATACAATGTTCTCCCCCTCTCTTGTGGAGATCTATTCGATGTAAACTTCCTT
Source organism: Aegilops bicornis (assembly GCA_021605145.1). Classification (NCBI taxonomy): domain Eukaryota; kingdom Viridiplantae; phylum Streptophyta; class Magnoliopsida; order Poales; family Poaceae; genus Aegilops; species Aegilops bicornis. The sequence goes on from CM038672.1 coordinate 547,084,376, forward strand.
TGCAGTGTGTTTGTCGAGATCCGATGAATTGTTGGTTTATGATCAAGTTTATCTATGAATAATATTTGAATCTTCTCTGAATTCGTTTATGTATGAGTGAGTTATCTTTGCAAGTCTCTACGAATTATCAGTTTGGTTTGGCCTACTAGATTGATCTTTCTTGCCATGGGAGAAGTGCTTAGCTTTGGGTTCAATCTTGCGGTGTCCTTTCCCGATGTGTGAGGGCAGCAAGGCACGTATTGTATTGTTGCCATCGAGGATAAAAAGATGGGGTTTATATCATATTGCTTGAGTTTATCCCTCTACATCATGTCATCTTTCTTAATGCGTTACTCTGTTCTTATGAACTTAATACTCTAGATGCAGGCAGGAGTCGGTCGATGTGTGGAGTAATAGTAGAAGGTGCAGGCAGGAGTCGGTCTACTTGTCACGGATGTGATGCCTATATATATGATTATGCCTAGATAATCTCATAATTGTTCGCTTTTCTATCAATTGCTCGACAGTAATTTGTTCACCCACCGTAATACTTATGCTATCTTGAGAGAAGCCACTAGTGAAACCTATGGCCCCCGGTCTATCTCTTATCATATTTGCTTAGATCTACTTTTATTTGCATCTTTACTTTTTGCATCTATATTATAAAATACCAAAAATATATTTATCTTATCATACTATCTCTATTAGATCTCACTTTACAGAAGTGGTAGTGAAGGGATTGACAACCCCTTTATTGCGTTGGTTGCGAGTTCTTTGTTTGTTTGTGTAGGTGCTTGGCGGGACTTTTGAGGAGACTCCAAGCTGGATTGATACCTTGGTTCTCAAAAACCGAGGGAAATACTTACGCTACTCGCTACATCACCCTTTCCTCTTCAAGGAAAACCAGCATAGCTCAAGGCGTAGCAAGAAGGATTTACTGGCGCCGATTCTTGGGGAGGTCAACGCTCAAGTCAAGACATACCAATTACCCATCACAAACTCATCTCCCTCGCATTTACATTATTTGCCATTTGCCTCTCGTTTTCCTCTCCCCCACTTCACCGTTGCCGTTTTATTCGCCCTCTCTTTCCCAATCTTCTCCTCTCTTTTGCTTGCCTTTTTCTGTTTGCTTGTGTGTTGGATTACTTGTTGCCATGGCGCAAGATAATACCAAATTGTGTGACTTCTCCAATATCAATAATAATGATTTCCTTAGTACTCCGATTGCTCCTCTTAATGATGTTGTGTCTTGTGAAATCAATACTGCTTTGCTGAATCTTGTTATGAAAGATCAATTTGTCGGCCTTCCTAGTGAAGATGCCGCTACTCATCTAAACAACTTGTTGAGAGGCCATGTAGGAGTACATGGTGGGTTGTCTCATTGCAGCCGTCCTCAGGAACTGAGTTCTGTGTTTGTGATCCATGATACAGTTACTACCACACATTGGGCTCCGGGCGCTCCAAGCTCTCTCGACTTATTAACCAACCTGATCTCCTGTCAGGGGTTGCAACTAGTTTCGGTGTTTGTAGGATATGTGTTGGAGGCCGTGCGTAGCGCTGACCCTAGGGTGGGCTATGATGCGGTAGATACACCGTGGCCTGGTGTACCTTTCGTTTGGTGTCTCGGGAACCCTGTACACATCGTTTGGGGCCGTGAGCGACACCCCGGCCGGATCTCCTCGCGGATGGAACCCGAATAGGCGATAAACCTGGACTAGAGACTTGTGTGGTTAGTCAGGTCGTGGCCGACTCCCTCGGCAGGCTTCCGCTTGAAGGTTGCCGAGATACACGACGTGTACATGGTGGTAAGTGGCGAGGCGTGTGTGAAGAAGTACACCTGCAGGGTTATAAATGATATATTCAAATAGCCGTGTCCATTGTAAAGGACTTACGGGTTGCGATGTGCAGTTCATAGACAAGTGAAAGTGGATACACTAAAATCGCAAGATAAGCGTGAGTGCTATGGATGGCCTTCTCGAGGGAGGCGGAGGCGGATCCATAGTGGTGTATTGATATGGTGAATATGTGGACTCATGTGCCCACCTCAAAAGAGTTACTTGCGATCGTAGTTCAGGATAGCCCTTGAGTCAAAGCTGGCTTACTGCGATCAAACTCCACCACCCCTTTATTGATACCGATGCATATGTAGATAGTTACGATGTAAGTCTTCTTTGGGTACATTTGTACTCACGTTTGCCTATTTTATGTTGTGCAGAGAGATGTCAGTCTCGCTAGTAGTTCCGCGTGGACTTCGACGTTTAGCTTGATATCTCAGCTACGATCTTGTGCCTCTGCAGGATCTGGTAGATAGTCAGGCTTCTTAGCCTTTTTCATTTGCAGATGTCTGTACTCAGACATGTTAAGCTTCCGCGTGTGCTTTGATTTGTATGCTCTGAATGTTGGGTCATGAGACCCATGTTTGTAATATCTCGCTCCTCGGAGCCTAATGAATTAATACTTGAGTCGTTGAGTTATGTTGTGATGCCATGTTGTATTTACACATATCGAGCATATTGTGTGTATGATTGAAATGCTTGGTATGTGTGGGATCAAACAATCTAGTTGTTTATCCTTGGCAGCCTCTCTTATGGGGAAATGTAGTCTAGTGCTTTCTTGAGCCATACTAGTCCGCTTAGCCCGGTTCACCGGAGTCCTGCTAGCCCAGCACTACTCGCCGGACACTTGACTGGCCGACATGTGTTTCACTTCGTTCGTGGTATACGTCCCTTCGAAATGTCACGCGGTGACATCAGTCCCGCCTAGCCTGCTACAGGCCGGGTTCCCGAGTCCTGTTAGCTCTGCTACAGCCTGCATTCACAGCTGGCGGCCAACATGCTCGATGTGATTCATGTATGCCTGTCCCCATGGGTTAGTGCCGCTTTGGGTTCACGACTAGCCATGTCGGCCCGGGTTCTCAGTCATATGGAAGCTAGCGACACTATCATAAACGTGAGCCAAAAGGCGCTACGGTCCCGAGCCATGGTAAGGCGACACCGTAGAATACCGTGCGTGAGGCCGCAAAGTGATATGAGGTGTTACTGGCTAGATCAATGTGACTTGGAATCGGGGTCTGACAGCTTTGGTATCGAGCTGATCGCCTATAGGATTACCAAGCCAAACTGGTGAAGTTGTGTCTAGAAATGCTTTAGTTATGTAAGGGAATTGATTGTGGAAGGAGCGTGAAGGCTCTTTTTACTCCTTATACCTCATGGCCTTACGATGCGAGTCAACCCCTTCTCTTCTCACGGGATCAAGAACTAGGCCTTCTCATCTATCTATCGAGGATGACGTGTTACTAATCCATAGACTTATAGTATTGATAGTTTCAAATCTCGATTCAGTTTCTACTACTCTAGTGTGTTCATCGTTGGTCACGGAACCTTGATATTGTGCTTCGAGTGGCTATGCCACCATTTTTTGCAGGATGTCTCAAATCATTTTGAGCATTTACAATTATGTTATGCTATCCGAGTCATCCTGTGTCTCTAAATAGTCCGATGCATTTGCAAATCCTTTCTTTCCAGTTCCCGATGTCCTTTTGGTCGAGAATAAGCACACTAACCGGAGTGTTGAGGTACTCCGCTGCCTCGGCATATATGTTGGGGCTATTATTATGACCATAGGTGTCTTAGAGGATCATCTAGTAATCTAGCCATGCTTTATATCCCTAGTGTGATGGTTCTGGCCACCATTCTCGAAAGCATCCCGTGATGCCATTTAATAGTAGGTATTCTACTCTTGGGTTCTTGACCCAAGATTCACTCTACTTACCTCATGTTGATAGTGTTGCTCGTACCTTTAGGTCATTAGTAACCTTGTGATAATCCTCGGGGTCCGTGGTATATCATTCTTCCAAATACCATGAACCATCCTTGGCAGAAGTTCCTCGTTGAACCAAAAGGTCACAACAAGAGTGCTCTCGATGAGTTCTCCATTCATAATTGTGAATCTGCCAGTTCTACCTTTCCGCATGGGTTATCCGGAAGAAATGTTGAGCTTCGCTCGACATACTAATCTATGCATCCACAACTCAGAAAATTATATGTTCCTTTGAGTTGTTTCTTTAGTTGTATTCCGACCCTCGTCTATCAATTGATAGTCAGGAGTAATTGTGCATCCGTGTTATCGATGCTTATTATTCTTGTGGTCCGTCAAGCCATTCTATTCCAGAATGACTAGGAGAAACAAACTCCAGTGCCTCATCCATATCTAGAATTGGGTCAAAGCAGTTGTATTCCGCATATCAAAATGTCAATCCAGCTTTTGCTCTGCTCTACCTTGGAGTGTTACCATGTTTATGTCAAGGGTGTCATGGGAATTGCACAACCTCTTATGAATTCTTGATGCAGTGGTACTTCTCGCCATCATTATTCATTCCTCGGTCCCGTGTTGTCGCAACCGGAATGCCGACAAGTGAATCGTGATGTGTGAAATCTATACTCCTAGCAACTCCGTTGCTTGGTAGTTAAAGGACAATACTCTCATTCTTAGCGTGTTGGTTATTAAATCATCATCCTAAGATTGATCGCGCTACCTAGTCCTTATTTCTGGTGCACTCTTGATCAATGAGTTAGGGTTGTGTCAATCCCTCACTCTTTTGATCATATCATCTTATACTGAAAAGCAAGGTTGTTCTCGAGCTTAGTAACATCACCGGTGGTTCGTGATTTTCGAATATCTTCTCGGAAGTATTACCAGGTTGTCCACATTTGTTATGTTGAGCTCGTGATCAAGTTGGTTTTCCATAAACCACCCTTTCTCCAAGAATGCATGTGGGATACCGAGGCTAATTGGTTAAGCTAAACAACAACTTGGAGAGTTGGAAGATAAAGCTTACTTGACTTAGTTCATTTCAGGGATATCTTTTGTGTGTGTGTGTGTGCTAAAGAAAGGTGATATCTCCATCGATTGGTCCTCGTGATCAGTTATTGAACCTATTATCTTATCAAAACTTTGATTTGAGTATGGGCTATCATCAAATCAAATCAGAACCAACGGTATTCGTAATGTTGTCTTACTCGCGGTTGTCCCTCGGGCATACACCATTATATCTTTTAGTGCGACCAATGCTATCACCGTGTTCACATGATGGTGGAAGTCCGGTGATATGGAAATTACGATGAGTTGTTGTTGAACCCATCGTGACATTTTGTCTCCCCCATGATTCATGTTGAACATCAACCTAGTGTTGAAAATTTTATATGCAATGCCTTCGTGCTCCGTTCATGAAGCTTATGCTTGGATGGAAGAAGTGGCCTCCTCGAATTCATGTGCATTTGGTGCAAGTTGCCGCCGTGAGTTCGAGAAAGATTGTTTTTGTTCCTCGGGAATCATCCCAAATCAGTCATGCATACGTGCGAAGTATTCTATGGTTTGGTAGATTAATTACTTCCACTCCATTCGTATTCCTAGCACACCAAGCCACTGGTTTATTTGTTCAAAGATAATAAGTTCTAAATGCTAGTCCTGAAGGTGCAGAATGATTTTTACAAGATTTCGTTATCCTCGATGATGGTCCCCACGAACTTCGGTAGCGTTTATTATAAGACTACTACGTGGTCATGCTTGTCTTGGACAGCGTGTTCCACGAGTTTGTAGCAGAACCAGCTCATGTTTTGGAGCTTGCTATCGTAGTTCACTCCCGAGAATCTACATAGCGTCATCTAAATCGGTTTGTGTTGCAAACTTTCTTCTCCGAACATGCTGTCTGAAATATCTAGATTAGCAACCAGATCTGAATCTCGGCAGATATGATGGTTGGAACATTCAATGATTGCATTTCGTTCCCGACTTGCACCGCCATTGTGCCAATTTCCCATGGGCTGCCCTCCTCGTGATTTGTTGTCCAAGATCATCTTCAAAGTGGACTCACCAAGGATCCCATCCATTTACGATGATAAGCAAAATCATCCATCGCGTGGTCTTCAACAAGGTAGTCCACATCATCCATTGAATCCGGATATGCCATTCCTTTGAACTCCGTAAGCGATCGATTGTGATTGCCTTAGGCTGCTATAAAGAGTTTCAATGATCTAGATATCAAAAGTAATTCTTTTTGCCATTTAAGGTAATAACTCTCTGAGTCACCTCCCCCAAGGTGCCCGATTATGGAATCATGGCAATTATTTCCTCGTCACCTTGACACCATCCACCATCTTTCTAAGCGTGGAATTGTTGCCCACCAAATCAAACTACGTCGTTGTTCTTCCATCCCTCTCGATGTGTTTTGTGTCTCAACTCGAGATGTTTCAACGTCTCATTAGTGAGTTGATAAATGGGTTGTCAGATCTTGAGAAGATCGATCCTTCTAGAGTTCTCCTTCTCCTCTCATTGTCATGATAGCTAGAGTTCTCAGAGCAAGACGTCGAGACAAAGAGGGTGATCGAATCAACGTTCTTGTGAGATGCAACATGGATCGTGAAGATTGCGTTAGTTGCGTTCCCCCTTCATCTTATCCTACACTTGAATCTCGGGACGAGATTCTTGTTTAGTAGGGGTGAGCTGTCACATCCCTAGCTTCTGGTAATGCTCTAGGCTAGCTACATGTGTGCATCATGTCTATATTCTGAAAGTTGAAATGAGGAAATTGAAAGCCTGAAAATCATTTTAATAAAGGGGCAAGAAACCCTAAAATTGCAATCAGTAAATCCGAAATGCCCTAGAAATAGCTCTGACAATTTTGGCAAGAGTTATAAATCAAACCAAAATTTTGGAACATTTCTAAGGAATTATTTGGGCTCTGATTTTAAATGAATATTCTATTTGAATTTGGAGTTTTATTCATAAATATAATTGATATATTTTCAAATGCCCTGAGATATTTTATGTATATTAGGAGTAGACCTTAAGTGACATTAAATTATCGAGGAGTTTCTACCTTATTTTCAAATTTGTTTGAATTTGAATTCAGTGGCAATTAAATAAAACAAAGCAGAAGAAAAATTAAAAAGAAGCAGAAGACCTACACAGGCTTAATTCTGTCCCACTCTGGCCGGCTCACATTCTTGTCTTGCCCACAGTAGCCGTGCCAAGGTCCACCCTCAACCTCCTGCCAGGGAGGATGAGAGGCGTAGCCACATGGCATGCAGCACGCGCCCGCCACCTCCTGCTTCCTCCACAGCCCCGACGCCCTGCAGACGGCCTAAGGCGACCCTCGATCCCCTCTCACTCTTCCCCGCACTCCATCCCCCTCCTCTCTCTCTCCCTCGTTCTCCCCGGATGCACCCGAGAACAAGCCCAGGCTCCACCACGGCCACGGCCACTCCCTCGCTCTCTCTCCGCATCCTCGAGCTCTTGCCACGACCCGTGGAGCCACACACCGGCCAGACGCTGACCAGAGGATGCCCCGGTCGGCGGAGCATCGTCGTCTTCATCTCCGGTGCAGAGATCGACTCCGTCGATCCGCCTCGCCAGGCGTGTCGAGGCCGCTGACCTACTCCCTGAGCATCCTGTGAGCTCCTGCTCCTCCCCCTTGCTCATCCCCTTCTTTTCCGTACCCTAGCTGCCACTCCCACCGTGCCTTGAACTCCACGCCCACCGCAAATCAGCTGCAGCCGAGGCTCGAAAATAAGTGCTGACACCGTGCTCCTCATCCTCCCGAGCCCGCCCAGGCCTCTCGGCTCGCTTTCGGCCGCCAAGCGTAGCCCGTGTCCGTGCTAGCCCGAGCTCGGCCGCCGTCATGAGCTTGCTCCCGTGAGCCAAATCCACCAGCGCCCTCCTGCGTGCCTCCGCTGGATCTTGTGAGCAAAACCCTCTGGTGCCCTTGGCTTGACCCAACACCGCCCGTAAGCGCCCGCTCTGGCAACCCTCCGCCAGTGATTCTGAGGTCACGGCGTTGAACTCGGCGGACGGCGTGGAGCCATCATTAGGCACCAATCACCACTAACCCCCCTAACAGACAACGTGGCGGGCCCCGCATTGGGTCAAATCGATCAACACGGCATTGACCCTAACTAACTATGAGCTTATGACATGTGGGACCGGGTGCGTCGGGTTTGACCTTGGTCAACCCTGTTGACTTCTTGACGTCCTGATGACGTCATCTTGATCTAACAACTCATTTTACGGATTTGATTTATTTTTAAATAGTCCAGAAATTGCAGAAAATGATCTAAACTTCTAAAATTCATAAAAATTCAACCGTAACTCCAAATTAAATAAATTATATATGAAAAATGATCAGAAAAATCCAATCTTTCCATCTGTACTAGTTTCATGCATGTCAGAACACTTTAACCTTGCTGTTTAGGTGATACAAGCTCATGCACTTATATCACTTATTATTTTGGGTGATCATTTGAATCCTTGGTTCAAATGGACTCAAACCTTTCATCCCCAAGTTGCATTAGACCTATCACACATTCATATTGCCATGTCATAGCATGCATCATATTGTGCATTGCATTGATCGTGTTTCTTCTTTGTTTGCCGGTGTTGTTCTCCTCGGTAGGCGTTGTACCGACTTTTGTGATCGTTGACACCGATGAAGACTCAATGCTATCTTGAAGTGCCGTGCAAGCAAAACCCCTTGTTCATTCCGATACAATCCCACTCTCTCGCTCCTGCTCTCTTTTACTGCATTAGGACAACAACGATTCAACTGTTACATGCTGCGGTAGTTGAACCCCTTTCCTCTGCATGACCTGTCATTGCCACAGTAAATTGATAAAACCCACTAGCATGAGTAGGAGTTGTTTGAGACCTGTTGTGCCTACTCATTCATGCTTGTTTGTCATGCCTGCTAATGCTTAGAGTTGAGTCAGGTCCGATTCTTCGAGGATGAATCAGAGGTGTGTGAACATGTCCCTCTTGTTGAGAGCTAAGTGTGTGAACACGATTTGGTAAAGGTAGCGGTGAGAGGCCATGTAGGAGTACATGGTGGGTTGTCTCATTGCAGCCGTCCTCAGGAACTGAGTGCTGTGTTTGTGATCCATGATACAGTTAATACCACACATTGGGCTCCGGGCGCTCCAAGATCTCTCGACTTATTAAGCAACCTGATCTCTGTCCAGGGGTTGCAACTAGTTTCTCGTGTTTGTAGGATATGTGTTGGAGGCCGTGCGTAGCGCTGACCCTAGGGGTGGGCTATGATGCGGTAGATACAAGTGGCCTGGTTTTACCGAGCGCCCGCTTTGGTGTCTCGGGAACCCTGCACACATCGTTTGGGGCCGTGGCGACACCCGGCCGGATCTCCTCGCGGATGGAACCCGAATAGGCGATAAACACGGACTAGAGACTTGTGTGGTTAGTCGGTCGTGGCCGACTCCCAAGCCAAGCTTCCGCTTGAAGGTTGCCAGAGATACCAGCGTGTACATGGTGGTAAGTGGCGAGAGCGTGTGTGAAGAAGTACACCCCTGCAGGGTTATAAATGATCTAATCGAATAGCCGTGTCCGCGGTAAAGGACTTCTGGGTTGCGTGTACAGTTCATAGACAAGTGAAAGTGGATACACTAAAATACGCAAGATAAGCGTGAGTGCTATGGATGGCATTCTCGTGGGGAGGCGGAGCGGATCCATAGTGGTGTATTGATATGGTGAACATGTGGACTCGTAGCGCCACCTCAAAAGAGTTACTTGCGTTAAATGTAGTTCGTGATAGCCATCGAGTCAAAGCTGGCTTGCTGCAGTCAAACTCCACCACCCCTTTATTGATACCGATGCATATGTAGATAGTTACGATGTAAGTCTTCTTGGGTACATTTGTACTCACGTTTGCCTATTTTATGTTGTGCGAGAGATGTCGGTCCTCGCTAGTAGTTCTGCGTGGACTTGACGTTTAGCTTGATACCTCATTTCACGATCTTGTGCCTCGGCGGGATCTGGTAGATAGTCAAGCTTCTTAGCCTTTTCATTTGCGGATGTCTGTACTCGGACATGTTAAGCTTCCGCGTGTGCTTTGATTTGTATGCTCAGAATGTTGGGTCATGAGACCCATGTTTGTAATATCTCGCTCCCTCGGAGCCTAATGAATTAATACTTGAGTCGTTGAGTTATGTTGTGATGCCATGTTGTATTTACACATATCGAGCATATTGTGTGTATGATTGAAATGCTTGGTATGTGTGGGATCCGACAATCTAGTTGTTTATCCTGGCAGCCTCTCTTATGGGGAAATGTAGTCTAGTGCTTCCTTGAGCCATAGTAGTCCACTACAGCCGGTTCACCGGAGTCACCGCTTAGCCCGGCACTCTTGCTCAGGACACTTGGTAGCTTGACATGTGTTTCACTTCGTTCCGTGGTTCTGTCCCTTGGGAAATGTCACCTTGTGACATCCGGAGTCCTGCCTAACCTGCTACAGCCGGGTTCTCGAGTCCTGTTAGTGGCCATACATGACCGATTCACCGCAGCCGTCAATCACATGCTCGATGTGATTCATGTATGCTGTCCCCCATGGGTTAGTGCCGCTTTGGGTTCACGACTAGCCATGTCGGCCGGGTTCTCTGTCATATGGATGCTAGCGACACTATCATATCGTGAGCCAAAAGCGCATAACGGTCCCGGCCATGGTAAGGCGACACCCGTGGGAATACCGTGCGTGAGGCCGCAAAGTGATATGAGGTGTTACCGGCTAGATCGATGTGACTTGGAATCGGGGTCCTGACACTTTGTTGATTTGTGTGATATGCAAAAGAAGAAAGATACGGATAATGATATTGTTAAATTGAAGTTATTTCGGTTTTCACTTAGAGATCGTGCTAAAGTTTGGTTTTCGTCTTTGCCTAAAAATAGTATTGATTCTTGCAACATGTGCAAAGATGCTTTTATCTCTAAGTATTTTCCTCCCGCTAAGATTATCACTCTTAGGAAGGACATTATGAATTTTAAACAACTTGATCATGAGCATGTTGCCCAATCTTGGGAAAGAATGAAATTGATGATTCGCAATTGCCCTACTCATGGTTTGAATTTATGGATGATAATACAAAAAATTTATGCCGGTTTGAACTTTGCTTCTAGAATTCTGTTAGATTCCGCCGTGGGAGGCACGTTTATGGAAATCATGTTAGGAGATGCTACAAAACTTCTTGATAATATTATGGCTAATTATTCTCAATGGCACACCGAAAGATCTTCTAGTAAAAAAGTGCATGCTATAGAAGAAATTAATGTTTTGAGTGGAAAGATGGATGAACTTATGAAGATGTTTGCTACTAAAAATACTCCTCTTGATCCCAATGATATGCCTTTGTCTACTTTGATTGAGAATAATAATGAATCTATGGATGTGAATTTTGTTGGTAGGAATAGTTTCGGTAACAATGCTTATAGAGGAAACTTCAATTCTAGACCGTTCCCTAGTAATTCCTCTAATAATTATGGAAATTCCTACAATAATTCTTATGGTAATTTTAATAAGATGCCCTCTGATTTTGAGAATAGTGTGAAAGAATTTATGATTTCTCAAAAGAATTTTAATGCCTTGCTTGAAGAAAAATTGCTCAAAATTGATGATTTGGCTAGGAACGTTGATAGACTTTCGCTTGATGTTGATTCTCTTAAACTTAGATCTTCTCCTCCTAAGCATGATATCAATGAGTCTCTCAAAGCAATGAGAATTTCCATTGATGAGTGCAAGGAAAGAACCGCTAGATTGCGTGCTAAAAAAGATTGCTTTGTAAAGGCGTGTTCTTCTAGTTTCCATGAAAATAATGATGAAGATCTTAAAGTTATTGATGTGTCTCCTATTAGATCTTTGTTTTGCAATATGAATCTTGATAATAATGGGACTGGAGATGAGTCAACTTTAGTTAGAAGGCGTCCCAAGAATTCGGAGTTTTTAGATCTTGAGGCTAAATTTGGTAAAAGTGGGATTGGAGAGGTCATGACTTTAAACAGTATTGAACCCACTATCTCAGATTTCAAGGAATTTGATTATGATAAATGTTCTTTAGAAGGTTGTATTTCCTTGTTGCAATCCGTTGTTAATTCTCCTTATGCTTACAGTCAAAATAAAGGTTTTACCAAACACATTGTTGATGGCTTGATGCAATCTTATGATGAAAAACTTAATTTGGATGTTTCTATACCTAGAAAACTTAATGATGAATGGGAACCTACTATAAAGATTAGAATTAAAGATCATGAGTGTTTTGCTTTGTGTGATTTGGTTGCTAGTGTTTCCACGATTCCGAAAACTTTATGTGATATTCTAGGTTTCCATGATCTTGATGATTGCTCTTTAAATTTCCACCTTGCGGATTCCACCATTAAAAAGCCAATGGGAAGGATCAATGATGTTCTCATTGTTGCAAATACAAATTTGGTGCTCGTAGATTTTAACGTTCTTGATATTGATTGCAATCTTTCTTGCCCTATTATTCTTGGTAGACCTTTCCTTAGAACGATTGGTGCGATTATTGATATGAAGGAAGGGAATATTAGATTCCAATTTCCATTAAAGAAAGGCATGGAGCACTTTCCAAGAAAGAAAGTCAAATTACCTTATGAATCTATCATGCGGGCTACTTATGAATTTAGTGCGAAAGTTGGCACTACTTAGATCTATCTTCGCTTTTATGCCTAGCTAGGGGCGTTAAACGATAGCGCTAGTTGGGAGGCAACCCAATTTTATTTGTGTTTTATGTTTTTGTTTCTGTTTAGTAATAAATTTTGTATCTACCTTCTGTTGAGATGTGTTTTTTATCTTTTAATTAGTGTTTGTGCCAAGTAGAACCTATAGGATAACCTATGATCACTAGTAGAAAAGAGGGCTTTGGTCCAGGCCGGGTTAGCCCATTAGTCAGTTCAGTCGAGCTGCAGGACCCATGGAACATTGGTCCCTGTTCAGGAGCCAGTGGGGCGGCCCCACGTGGGCCATTTGTCCCGGTTCGTCTGGACCTTTTTGTCCCGGTTGGTGGGTTGAACCGGGACCAATGGGCCTGGCTTCTGGCCCACCACCATTGGTCCTGGTTGGTGGCTTGAACCGACAACAGGCTGCTTTTAGTCGGTTGCCTGCGCTACGAACCGGGACCATTGAGGTGTTTATATATACCCTCGCTCATGAAAGCAGCAGCACTCCACCGCTTCTGCTTTTCTCTGCCCGGGGGGAGGGCTTTGTGGTGCTCTAGCTCACCTCCTATGCACATGAGGTGTTCGATGAAATTCCCGAGCCACACTAGTTAAGCTTTCTCCTCTCAAACCACGACCTCCGAACTCTATTTTTCCGAGATTTGTCTAGGTTTATATTAAGCGGCCCGTCACGCCCGTCCCCGTCTTCAGCCGTAAATCGATCGCTTGCATCGATCTAAATCGCCGAAACACCACCGTGGTGAGCCTCTTGTTCTTATCTTCTTTACGAAAGAATAAAATTCTTGCTTTAGAGATATATACTTGTCTAATTTTCTTACTATTTTATTGCTTGTTATTATATAGTGCGATGGTTTTGGTATCCGCCCGTCGTCCCTCGTCACATCTATGATTCGGATGTGGTATATATTATCTTTATCATTATTGCTTCATTTATTGTTTATGAAAATTATGCCGACCAACATGACATAGATTTTATTTATCTATGAGGTATGTGAACCGGAAATTCCAACCGACCCTATTGTCGAGAGGTTACATTTAGTTGAAGAAGAAAACAATTTATTGAAGGAAAAAATAAAAAAAAATTGAGGAGGAGAAGATGATATTGGAGTTGCATGTTGCGGATGTAAATCGATGATCAAATGATCAAGATGGATGCAATGCGCTTGAAGATTAGAAAGATTAGAAAATATGCCATTCATACCGAGGCTTGGTATCATTATGCCGTTGGATCAATTGTTACCTTGGTTGTGATTATGATCGCATTTGTTTTCGCATTGAAATGTTTTACATAGTTTCAATGTATGGTTTAATTAACTTAGATGCTCTGCAGAGCTTTATGTTGTTAGATGAGAACTATGTATGTACTTTGGTTCTAATGTGATGATGAACTTCTATTAATTTGGTCACTTAATTATCTATTCATGATGTTACGTAATGGTTTTTGACACACTCAATTATATATAATGCACGCAGATGAACCGGTAATGGATGTACGGTGTGAGACACACCTCCGAAGTACATTAAGGGCGTGCATGATTTTCTCGAAGTGGCTGAGGCAAACAAGCAGAATGGTTTTATGTGTTGTCCATGCCCTATATGTGGAATCTGAAGTCTTACTCGACCGGAAAATCCTTCACACCCACCGCTTTACAAGGGTTTCATGCCACACTATAATGTTTGGACGAGGCACGGAGAAATAGGGGTTATGATGGAAGGCAGCGAAGAAGAAGAAGTGTACGATGACAACTATGTGCCCCTGAATACGGTGATGCTCTTGAACATCAAGAGGAACAGACGATGTGCACGGTGATCTTTGCAGCGAAGCTGCTTGAAGATCAAGAGGAACAGACGATGTGCCCGATGATGATGATCTCCATGGGTCATTGTCGATGCAAGGACGCATAATGCGAAAGTCAAAAGGAGAAGCTGAAGTTCGATCACATGTTAGAGGATCACAAAAAGGGTTGTACCCCAATTGCGAAGATGGCAACACAAAGCTCGGTGCCGTCTTGGAATCTTGTGCACGACAAAGGATTTGAGAAGCTACTGAAAATATTGAAGAAGAAGCTTCCAAGGATAACGTAGTGCTTGACAGTACATACGCAGCAAAGAAGGTCGTATGCCCTCTAGGATTGGAGGAGCGGAAGATACATGCATGCCCTAATGATCGTGCATCCTCTACAGCGGTGCGTATAAGGATCTGAACGCATGCGGTGTCACGGTGCATTACTGATATAACATCAGACGAGATGACACTGGTGATGTTGACGGCGAGCCCCCCAGGAAGAGGGTTCCTGCGAAGGTGATGTGGTATGCGCCTATAATACCACGGTTGAAACGTCTGTTCAGAAACGGAGAGCATGCCAAGTTGATGTGATGGCACAGTGAGGACCGTAAGAAAGACGAGAAGTTGAGAGCACCCGCTGACGTCTCGCAGTGGAGAAAAATCGAGAGAAAGTAATGGGATGAGTTTGCAAGTGACCCAAGGAATGTATGGTTTGCTTTAAGCGCGAATGGCATTAATCCTTTCGAGGAAGCGGGCAGCAATCACACACTGGCCCGTGACTCTATGTATGTATAACCTTCCTCCTTGGATGTGCATGAAGCGGAAGTTCATTATGATGCAGTTCTCATCCAAGGCTCTAAGCATCCCAAGCAACGACATTGATGTGTACCTAAGGCCATTAGTTGAAGAACTTTTGTAGCTGTGGAATGGAAGCGATTATGCGTCGTGGGATGAGCACAAGCAGGAGGAATTTGACCTAAAGGCGTTGCTGTTCGTGACCATCAACGAATGGCCCACTCTCAGTAACCTTTCAGGACAGACAAACAAGGGATACCACGCATGCACGCACTTTTTAGATGACACTGAAAGTATATACCTGGGAAGCTGCAGGAAGAATGTGTACCTGGGCCGTCGTCGATTTCTTCCGACCAACCATCAATGTCGAAAGAAAGGCAAGCATTTCAAAGGCGAGGCAGATCACCGAAAGAAGCCCGCCATGCGCATCGGTGATCACGTACTTGCTATGGTCAATGATTTACACGTAATCTTTGGAAAGGGTCCTGGCGGACTAGCTATTCCGAATGACGCTGAGAAACACGCACCCATGTGGAAGAAGAAATCTATATTTTGGGACCTACCCTACTGGAAAGACCTAGAGGTCCGCTCTTCCATCGACGTGATGCACGTGACGATGAAACTTTGCGTGAACCTGCTGGGCTTCTTGGGCGTGTCTGGGAAGACAAAAGATACACCGAGGCACGGGAGGACCTACAACGCTTGCACGCGAAAAAGGCGGCATGCCTCCGAAGCACTATGAAGGTCCTGCCAGCTACGCTCTTCTGAAAGAAGAGAATGAAATCTTCTTTGAATGCCTGCTTTCGATATGAAGGTCCCGGCTTCTCGTCGAATATAAAGGGAATAATAAATATGCGGAGAAAAAGTTCTAGAACCTAAAGTCTCATGGATCGCCATGCGTGATTATGACGCATAGCTGCTTTTCCGGTTGCATTGAGGGGCTTCTACGGGAAAACGTCTGATTAGCCATTGTGAAGCTATGTGCATTCCTCAATGCAATATCTTAGAAGGTGATCGATCCAGAAATCGTACCAACGCTAAGGAGTGATGTGGCGCAATGTCTTGTCAGTTTCAAGCTGGTGTTCCCACCATCCTTCTTCAATATCATGACGCACGTCCTAGTTCATCTAGTCGATTTAGATTGTCATTACGGGGCCCGTATTTCTACACAATATGTTCCCCTTTGAGAGGTTCATGGGAGTCCTAAAGAAATATGTCCGTAATCGCGCTAGGCCAGAAGGAAGCATCTCCTTGGGCCATCAAGCGAGAGGATGTCATTGGGTTTTGTGTTGACTTCATTCCTGGCCTTAAGAAGATAGGTCTCCCTAAATCGGCGGTATGAGGGGAGACTGATTGGAAAAGGCACGCTTGGAGGGACTCAATAATATGCGAGCATGGATATTCTTGGTCTCAAGCACACTACACATTCTCTGAGAACTCTACCTTGGTGACCCCATATGTCGATGAACACAAGAACGGTCTGCGCTCCAAACACGGAAGCGGTCGACGACTGGATTACTTGTGAACACATCAGGACTTTCAGCAGTTGGTTGGAAACACGTCTCAGAGGTGACAAGACTGTTTGTGATGAGCTGTACTTGTTGTCCAGGGGACCATCTTTGACTGTATTGACTTACAAAGGATCTGTAGATAAATGGGAATACATTTTACACGATTGACCAAGATCAAAAGAGCACCAACCAAAACAGCGGTGTCCGCTTTGATGCACCAACCGAGAGGGGAAAGGACACATATTATGGTTACATAGTGGACATATGGGAACTTGACTACGGACATGATTTTAAGGTCCCTTTGTTTAAGTGCAAATGGGTGAATCTATCAGGAGGCGGGGTACAAGTAGGCCTGATGCGGAATGACAACGTGGATCTGAAAAATCTTGGGTACACCGACGAACCGTTAAATCGTAGTCAATGATGTGGCACAGGTTATCTATGTGAAGGACATGTCTACCAAACCGAGAAAAAGAAAAGATAACGAAGCGAATACATCATACAATGAGCCAAAGCGCCACATAGTTCTTCTAGGAAAAAGGGACATCGTGGGAGTGGAGGGCAAGACAGACATGTCTGAAGATTATGAAAAGTGTCATGAAATTCCTCCCTTCAAAGTCAAGGCTGACCCAAGCATCCCGATAAACGATGAAGATTATCCATGGTTACTGGTAGCAATAAGCAAATGACACAAGCGAAGAAAAATTAAAGACTTTCTCCTGCAACTATTATGATGATACCATGCCAACTTTGTAACAGACGAGTATGATACCATTGTCCGTTTTGTACATGCACATGCTATGTGGGTGAAATTATGATACCATGCCAACTTTCAACTTTTTTAGAGTTCATTTGAAATGCTTTAATTTAATGTCTTATGGTTCGGCCCTCGTAACACCATTAATCCCGGTTCACTCCTTGTCAACTATGTTCTCACCAAGAACACTCAAGAGGGCAGCCACATGGGCCATTGGTCCCGGTCCGTCTAGACCTTTTGGTCCCGGTTCCACGCACGAACCGGGACCTATCTTGCGCCTACGGCCCATGACCATTAGTCCCGCACAAACCGGGACTAAAGGGTTGGTCCTCGTTCTTGGTCAGATTTTAGTCCCACCGCCAACCGACGAGGCGCTCACACCGGTTTATAAGCCCCTCCTCTACGCCTTGGTGAGCTCCTCTCAAAGTGAAAATAGATGCCCTTATGTGAGAATTTGACCTAAATTCATACTGAATTTCTCTGAAATTCATAGAAATTTATTATGAATTTAGGTTGAATTTTCTCTATAGGCGCATCTATGGTCATTTTTTTAGTAAAGTTAATCACAAACTTGTGATTTAGACAAATTTCAAAGAATCCAAATTTTAACTATTCAAATTTGAAAACTAATGGCACTAACAGAAACTTTATAATTTTTGTAAAACTAATGGCACTAACAGAAAGTTTATAATTTTTGTGACCTAAAAGAAAAATATTTAAAAATAAACTTTAATAAGATAAATAAAAATAGCAACAATAAGTATTTTGTTGTAAGTAGAAACAAAATAAAATAAATAAAGCAACAAAGAAAAAAAAATTCTAAAACTAATGGCACTAACAGAAAGTTTATAATTTCTTGACCTAAAAGCAAAAAGAATTAAAAATAAAGCAAAACACAAAAGAAAATAAATAATGCAAAAACAAAACAAAAAAACTGGAATAAAATAAAAAACTGCCACCTATTGGGCCATCACGGCTGAATACGACTAGAAACCCAACTTTGGGCTGTGATTCGAGGCCCATGAAGGCCATTAGGCCTGAACTTGACATAGTGTAACATTAGGCCCGTAAGCTTTGCATTTGAGAGGAGCTCGAGAGGGCAGCCGCAGTGGGGCTTATAAACCACTCGAGCTCTCTCGGCTAGCGAGGTGGGACTAAACTTTGCCTTGAGGCGGCCTGGGCTTTGGTCCCGGTTGGTGCCTGCCCGGGACTAAAGCAGGCGCGTGGTATTGGTTCGTGGCACCAGCCGGGACAATGCCCTTTAGTCGGTTGGTGCCACTCAACCGGGACCAAAGGCCTTCGCTTCCCGCCTTTGGGTTCTTGAGAAGAGACCTTTGGTCCCGGTTGGTGGCACCAACCAGGACTAAAGGGGCATTGTCCCGGTTGGTGCCTGAACCGGGACCAAAGCCTTTCATATATAAGAAAACACTTTGCAAAATTCAGAATTTCATCGCTTGATTGCCCCGACGACGCCGACCTCCTCGACGCCGCCAGTTGCCCCGCCACCGTCGACGCGTTCGTGCCTCGAGCCCACGCTGACGCCGTCAATCCGCCCCCTAGCCCACGCCCAGGTCATCCGCCGCCACGCCGTGCGCCGTCCGCCGCCCGAAGCGCTCTCGGTCGCGCTTCTGACGACCCGCCCCCACCATCGCCATCGCCGCTGCCACGCTTCGCCCGTCCGCTAGTCCCTCGAGCCCACGCCGACGCTGCCCGCCGCCACGCTGTTGCCGTCGCCGCCCGAAGCGCTTGGCGCCGCCCTACGACCCGCCCCACTGCCGCCGCTGTTGCCGCCGGCCACGCCCTGCCCGCCGCCCCACCGTGGTCGCCGCCGACGCCCTCGCCGCCCGATCGCCCTCAGCCGCCCCGATGTGAGCCCGCCGTCCACGGCTCTGTGTTGATCTTTTTTCATATATACATGTGTATTTTTCTGTTCATTGCATTTTTTCATATATATAATGTATATATGTATGTGGTAGCTATATGATGAATGGATGTGGCTATGTATGTATGAATATAATGTTCATAGCATTTTTTTGTTTATATATGTTTTTCATATATGTATTAATTTTTTATTTAGGTTGTTAGTAGATACCGATTTTAGGTTAGTGCATTTTAGGTTAGTGTAGAGGAAAAAGTAAAATAAGGAAAAGGAAGAAAAGAGGAAGAAGGAAGAAGGAAGAAGAAGAAGAAAAAGAAGGAGAGGAAAAAGGAAAATAAGAAGAGGAAGAAGGATAAGAAGAAGGAAGAGGAGAGGAAGAAGAGGAGAAATAAATAAGAAGAGGAAAAAAGAAGAAAAGGAAGAGGAGAAGAAGAAGAAAAAATAGAAATTTCTATTTTTTCTTCTTCTCCTCTATTCCTTTCTTCTTCTCGTCTTTTTCTTCTTTTTTGTTTGATCTTCTCCTCTATTCCTTTCTTCTTCTCCTCTTTTATTTCTTCTTCGTTTTCTTATGTTTTGTTTGGGCCGTCATCGTCGATATACCCCTCCCGATAACTTCAACACGAGGGGGGTCGATATAAACCCCTCCCCGATAATATTATTTTCCCATGTACGTATGTCATCGTTGTCGATATTACCCCCTCCCGGATAACTTCGACATGAGGTGCGGTCGATATATATACCCCCTCTCGACTGTGATAACTTATACCGCGGGAGCACCCCCCGACTCTCTTGCTCGACCAAAACTCTCGAGAACACCCAAACCCTAGAAAAAAATGATGTGGTCTCCTACCCCTCACCTGCGCGCCCCTACCCGACAAACTCTCTCGAGGCCACCCAAACCCTTGAAGCATTGTCGAGGCCACCGCAAACCCTAGAGAAGCAGTGTCGAGGCCACTAATTAATATTATTCCTTCTGTGATTAGCTAGCTAGTTCTATGTTTGCCACTAATATATCCATCTGTCATGTTTGAATAATAATTGCCATGTTGTAAATATTTGTAGAAACTATGGACACCCCACGAGGCAAAACAGCGAAGCGATGTCGGGGGACATAATCGCACAAAGGAAGTGATGCCCGTCTTCTCGTTTCTCAACGACACCGATGGTCCGGAAGGATAGGGTGAAGAAGCGAGCTATTATTATGATGGCTCCTTTGACCCAATGCGGTGCAAGAAGTAGACCGTGAGGACGGCTCCGGTGACCCAATGACGATGCAAGAAGGAGACCGTGATGACGGCTCCGGTGACCGAACCGAGTCCGGCCAGGTATATATATTAGTTAAGCCTGTGCTGACTAGCTAATTGATGCATTCATTGTTTTGGTATATGTACACATATTAATTAACTCTCGTCTTTCTTCTTTTTTCTAGCCCTCTGGATCGAGCACAACCCGGTAAGGAGACGAGGCCGAAGAAAAGTTGAGCTCGGATGAAAGGTTTGAGATCATGACAATCGCAGCGACAATGAACCGATTGAACCCATCCGGACAAAGAACGCATTTGCTGCTTTCGGTCTGGGGGTTCTTATTAGGGACAAGCTCCCGATCAGCATCCACCAATGGTACAAGCCTAAGAACGAAGACCCTGAGGTGTCTTATGTCAATGATATGCAGAAAGATGATCTTTGGACTGAGCTGAAGGCAAATTTCACCCTACCGCCAGAGGAGGATCCGGAGAAGCTAGTTATAGAGCAATTAATCATGTCTTTTGCTCTTAAGAAGATGGCAGGCCTATTCAGGAGGTGGAGGAAAGAGCTGAAAAAGTTTGTCGACAAAGAAGAGACACCAGAATTCATCGGCAAATATGAGAAGATCGAGATCATCGGCCCGCATTTGTGGCCCACAAGACATCGGAAAAGAGTAAGAAAATGTCGGTGACAAACAAGCAAAATGCTGCGAAGAAGAAGTTTCACCATCATGACGGGGTCGTGGCTACCTCAAAGCCCGCCTAAGTGGGCCAAGGCTGAGAATGATCTCGCTTGATAAAGGGATCGAACCGGAGACAATGAATCGGCAGACCGTTGCGGACTTGGTTCTTGAGGCTGGCGGAACCTTGGACCTATGTCGAGGAAGTGCCGTTGGACGGACGAGCAAATGAAAATACCAGTCAAGAGGCTTCGACACTATATCGATG
This sequence comes from Aegilops bicornis, assembly GCA_021605145.1. Classification (NCBI taxonomy): domain Eukaryota; kingdom Viridiplantae; phylum Streptophyta; class Magnoliopsida; order Poales; family Poaceae; genus Aegilops; species Aegilops bicornis. The sequence continues at coordinate 547,105,802 of CM038672.1, forward strand.
CAGCGCAGCAAGGGACGTTCGTTCCAGACAGAGAGAACGACGAGCTCACAATGGCCCTCGGGAATCCGAGCACCACAGGCGGACACGAGGCACGCCAGCTCCGTTACTGTGGAAGGTTGGTTTCGAACGCAGGCGGTTACAAATGCGGAGAGGAGGAAGAAAGTGCAGCAGACCCGAAATGCAAGCGCTGCACGCAAGGGTACCTGGCGATAGAGGAACGAGAAGCAAATCGCAGCAAGAAACGAATCGCGAAGCTTCCCCGTAGCTACCCGCCATCTCGGCGGAGAAGCGCGTGGCTTCCACCGAGCTGCTTCAGCCGGTACATGTCTTGACGGCTCTCGCTAGCTACCCAATGGATTTTATCAGGAGTCTCAAAATTGCCACCTTATGACGCAATGGCAGAACTTAAAAGTCAAGGCGGTACGTCGGTAAGTTTGACCTTCTGAACCCGGCGCAACTTTTCACTGTCGTCCGATTCCAGAAGGATATGCTAGGGTGACGGTGGACGAAATAACGGAGGAATCTGACGACCTCCGGCTTGACCACCCTATCGATGAAGGGGAGACTCGGCCGGGTTCTGCTCTGAAGACTCCATGCCTATGGCGGAAGGAGTTCATCAACCTTCCGAACTGGACGCCTCCTCCTCCTCCTCCAGCGAGTCAGGGCACTCCGCCTCCTCCACCGCCTCCTCCTCCGGCGAGTGACGATCAGGGCACTCAGCCTCCTTCTCCGGCGCGTGGCGGCACTCCGCCTCCTTCTCCGCCTACGCCGGCGCGCCCGAGCAGCCAGCAGCCTCCTCCTTCTCCGCCTCACCAGCAAGGCCGGAAAAGACCCGTCGGCGCCTCGGCTGCTCCGGCGCGTTGTAGTCCTTCTCCTCCGCGTCGTAAGCAAGCACGAAAGAAGACTGCCGCAGCCGCTCCATCTACTCCGGCGTCTAGCAGTACAGCCAGAGGCGGGAGGCAATACAGATACGGTCCACCTCTCAAGCCTCTAGAGAAGTTACCGTACGAGATGACCGTGGAGGAAAACAAGAAGATCGTGTGGACCGAAGTGAAGGACTTCTTTGAAGGGTTGAAAGCGCAGAGACATCCACCTCCGGAGGAGAAGGTAGATCGGTGAAAGCAAAGCGCACTATCGATGCCCGAGGAAACCACCAAAGTCTCCGCTGAAAACCAACTATGAGCGCATTCGAAAAGGCATATCTCGAGCGGAGGCGGACGGGAAGTACTTGTCGCTGATCAAAGGTTAAAGAACGAGCAGCTGGGAAAAAAATTGCCCAGCTCGGCGAACAAACAAGCAATCGTGCCCCGCTCAATGTGTCTAGCGACATCGTCGCTAATGCTCGAGGACGGTGCCCGATTATAGCAATCTTGGAGATTACCTGCAGACGACGTAAATTTTGATTTCATGGAGGTGGTCGAACACGACATCTGATGCACGGGAAGCCTCTCGTCAAAGATGAAAAATCTCTAACAACGATGATCACGAAGATTCCATAATTGGTACATGAAAACCTGCGAGATAGTGCAGGGGGCCGAATACTTTGTATCACGAGAATTAAAGAGGAGCACGACCTCGTTGGAGCTAATCATTTGCACTGTTCCATTTGAGGAGTTCTTGAGTTCTTCAATCAAAAGGCCCTTGATAAATTAACGGTCCTTTTCTACCGTCTGTAAGTACTATTTACATCATTAAGTCTCAGATATATAGCTCAGCTCTTTCATTGCATGTATTTATAATTAATTATCCTCACTATATTATGCAGATTGAAGATCGTCGAGTGCGAGAAAACAAGAAATGTATGATATTGGGTTCATTAACACAAATATCATAGATGAAATTCAGGTTAAAAAACGCACAAAGAGGCTGAGGCCAACTTGCTACAATCGTTGATCAAAAATCAAAACAAAGATACCATACTCTTTCCTTACAACTTCAAATGAGTGTATTCTTGTCGTGTGCATATTCGGTTTCCCTTATTACTCGGCGAGGTTATAGTAATGTAATTGATGAGTTATGCATGCGATGCGCAGCTTCCACTATGTTCTTACGGAGATTAAGCTTGAGCGGGGACTAGTAACCGTCTTAGACTCGAGAGGCGAAAAGATCCCGAAACCTATCGCGGACATGACTAAATTGCTCAACAAGTAAGTTCAATCGATCATTATCGCACCATATCGGCAACTTTTTGTTCATTTCCTGATATCTCAAGTAATAATAATTATTTTCTTTGTCTTGCAGGGTTTGGAAACAGTTCACCACAGAAGCTCCGGGACTGCCGAAGGAGCTGCAATATACATACCTGAAAGTAAGTACTACTAGCTAGCTAGTTGCGCGCATCTCCAGATTGATTCTATAGCTATACTTTCTTCAATTCCATTTATAATGCTTCATTATCAGTTTGATTGACCTCTATTTCTCGTAAAAGTGCTTGTGGCAGGAACAAGGGAATAATTACTGTGGATACTACGTAATGCGAGTTCATCTACAACGCGACTTTGAAAAATAATCGGGGCTACTCTAAAAGACAATATGAAGTGCGTAAGCAATAATATTCACAATTTCATTTTATTACACCATCATTTCTGTTGAGTTTCATTCATATATATGTATTAACCCCTTCTTCAAATTAGATGTGGCAGATCTGGAATGAACTCCTACCACAAGATCACATTAAAGCAATCAAGAGGAATTGGCGGGATTCTTTCTTGACCACGTCATCAATAAAGCGGAGAATACCATGTGGAAGTTGATTTCAAATGCTAGGGGATTGTAAGAGATCTTACATATTGTATATGTATGTAGCCGATGGCGTCGGATAGATAATATCTGAAAACTTGTTGTTCGGACCAATCTCTCGGAGAAGGAGAGGTCGATCGATCACTTCTCTCGGTATGCATGGCGAACTTACATACTTAATGGTTTCCTTCATTTTCTTACTAGCTAGCATGTCGAGGGCCTCTCTATGTATAGTACGTAGCATCGACCAAGCACGGAAATAATAGTGGACACTTCTCTCTATTAATTAGCTATCTAACACAATTTATGAAACACCTAAATTAACCCCCAAAACCCCCAACCCCACCCCCCCCTTTAAAAAAAACAAAACCCCAGCCCTGAAATGATGGCGTGGATGCCTTTTGGTCCCGGTTGGTGCCACCAACTGGGACCAAAGGCCCTCCTGCCTGGGCTCGGCGCACCGGCCACGTGGAGGTCCATCTGTCCCGGTTCATGTTTGAACCGGGACTAAAGGTCTAGGGCATTAGTAACGACTCTTTAGTCCGGGTTCAAGAACCGGGACAAAAGACCCTTACCAACCGGGACGATAGGGGGGTTTTTCTACTAGTGGATGATAGTTGATTTGATTCGGCTGAAAAACCGAAACTTTGCACGCACGAAATTAGTTTTTTTGTTAATTCGCAGAAGCATGCTTTTGCATTGATTCTTTTTTCTGCTGATCAATGGACAAATTGTCCAGGACTTCCTATTTTGGTAGGATTTTTAAAGTTCCAGAAGTTTGCGTTAGTTACATATTGCTACAGACTGTTTTGTTTTTGACAGATTCTGTTTTTCATGTGTTGTTTGCTTATTTTGATGCATCTATGGCTAGTAAAATAGTTTATAAACCATAGAGAAGTTGGAATACAGTAGGTTTAACACCAAAATAAATAAAGAATGAGTTCATTACAGTACCTTATGTGGTAGTTTTGTTTTCTTTCACTAACAGAGCTTATAAGATTTCCTATTGAGTTTTGTGTTGTGAAGTTTTCAAGTTTTGGGTAAAGCTTTGATGGACTATCGAATAAGGAGTGGCAAGAGCCTAAGCTTGGGGATGCCCAAGGCACCCCAAGATATTCAAGAATAGCCAAAAGCCTAAGCTTGGGGATGCCCCGTGAAGGCATCCCCTCTTTCGTCTTCGTTCATTAACTTTACTTGGAGCTATATTTTTATTCGCCACATGATATGTGTTTTTCTTGGAGCGTCGTGTATTATATTAGTCTTTGCTTTTTAGTTTACCACAAGCATCCTTGCTGCACACACCTTTTGGGAGACGCCCACTTGATTGAATTTGCTAGAATACTCTATGTGCTTCACTTATATCTTTTGAGCTTGATAGTTTTTGCTCTAGTGCTTCACTTATATCTTTTAGAGCACGGCGGTGGCTTAATTTTGTATAAATTGCTAGTCTCTCATGCTTCACTTATATTATTTTGAGAGTCTTTTAGAACAACAAGGTATTTGCTATGGTTATAAATTGGTCCTAGAATGGTAGGCATCCAAGTTGGGTATAATAAAAACTATCATAGGAAGTGAATTGGATGCTATGATCAATTTGATACTTGATAATTGTTTTGAGATATGGAGGTAGTGATATTAAAGTCATGCTAGTTGGGTGATTATGAATTTAAAGAATGCTTGTGTTGAAGTTAGCAAGTCCCGTAGCATGCACGCATTATGGTTAAAGTTGTGTAATAAATTTGAAACATGAAGTGTACACGGCTTGTGCATCCTTATGAGTGGCGGTCGGGGACGAGCGATGGTCTTTCCTACCAATCTATCCCTCTAGAAGCATCTTGGCGTAGTGCTTGATTTTTATGACTTCTAAATTTTTGCAATAAGTATATGAGTTCTTTTGACTAATGTTGAGTCCATGGATCATACGCACTTTTACCTTTCCACCATTGCTAGCCTCTTGATGCAGTGCATTGCCCTTTCTCACCTTGAGAGTTGGTGCAAACTTCGCCGGTGCATCCAAACCCCGTGATACGATACGCTCTATCAAACATAAACCTCCTTATATCTTCCTCAAAACGGCCACCATACCTTCATATTATGGCATTTCCATAGCCATTCCGAGATATATTGCCATGCAACTTTCCACCGTTCCGTTTATCATCGTGGCATACATTACTTTTGTCATATTTCCATTGCATGATCATGTAGTTGACATCGTATTTGTTGCAAAGCCATCATGCATAATTTTTCATACATGTCACTCTTGATTCATTGCACCATCCCGGTACACCGCCGGAGGCATTCATATAGAGTCATATCTTGTTCTAGTTTCGAGTTGTAATTAATATGTTGTAATCAATAGAAGTGTGATGATCATCATTACTAGAGCATTGCCCAAAAAGAAAAAGAAAAAAAAGGAAAAAATAAAAAAAATAAAAGGGCAATGTTACTATCTCTTTTTCCACACTTGTGCTTCAAAGTAGCACCTTGTTTTTCATGTAGTGAGTCTCATATCTTATGCTTCAAAGTGTTGGGGAACGTAGCAGAAATTCAAAATTTTCCTACGTGTCACCAAGATCTATCTATGGAGAAACCAGCAACGAGGGGAAGGAGAGTGCATCTACATACCCTTGTAGATCGCTAAGCGGAAGCGTTCAAGTGAACGGGGTTGATGGAGTCGTGCTCGTCGTGATTCAAATCACCGATGATCCTAGTGCCGAGCGGACGGCACCTCCGCGTTCAACACACGTACAGCCGGTGGCGTCTCCCATGCCTTGATCCAGCAAGGAGAGAGGGAGAGGTTGAGGAAGACTCCATCCAGCAGCAACTGTGGCGTGGTGGTGGTGGAGCCGTGGCAATCTGCGGGGCCGCCCAAGCACTGCGGGAGAGGAGGAGGTGTCACGGGAGGGAGGGAGGTGCCAGGGACTCGGTGTGGCTTCCTCCCTCCCTCCCTTTATATAGGTGCAAGAGAGGGGGAGGCGCAGCCTTGCCCCTTCCTCCAAGGAAGGGGTGCGGCCAAGAGGGGAGGAGTCCATCCTCCCAAGGCACCTCTGAGGTGCCTTCCCCCCTTTGGACTCTTCCCTCCCCAAGTCTCCTTGGCGCATGGGCCTCTTGGGGCTGGTGCCCTTGGCCCATATGGGCCAAGGCGCACCCCTACAGCCCATGTGGCCCCCGGGGGCAGGTGGACCCCCCCGGGGCAGGTGGACCCCCCCGGTGGACCCCCGGACCCCTTTCGGCACTCCTGGTACAATACCGATAATGCGCGAAACTTTTCCGGCGACCAAAATAAGACTTCCTATATATAAATCTTTACCTCAGGACCATTCCGGAACTCCTCGTGACGTCCGGGATCTCATCCGGGACTCCGAACAACATTCGGTAACCACATACAAACTTCCTTTATAACCCTAGCGTCGCCATCGAACCTTATGTGTAGACCCTACGGGTTCGGGAACCATGCTTGAGACATGACCGAGGCGTTCTCCGGTCAATAACCAACAGCGGGATCTGGATACCCATGTTGGCTCCCACATGTTCCACGATGATCTCATCGGATGAACCACGATGTCAAGGACTCAATCGATCCCGTACACAATTCCCTTTGTCTAGCGGCATTGTACTTGCCCGAGATTCGATCGTCGGTATCCCGATACCTTGTTCAATCTCGCACGGCAAGTCTCTTTACTCGTTCCGTAACACATCATCCCGTGATCAACCCCTTGGTCACATTGTGCACATTATGATGATGTCCTACCGAGTGGGCCCAAAGATACCTCTCCGTCACACGGAGTGACAAATCCAGTCTCGATTCGTACCAACCCAATAGACACTTTCGGAGATACCGTAATGCATCTTTATAGCCACCCGATTACGTTGTGACGTTTGGTACACCCAAAGCATTCCTACGGTATCCGGAGTTGCACAATCTCATGGTCTAAGGAAAAGATACTTGACATTAGAAAAGCTTTAGCATCTGAACTACACGATCTTTGTGCTAGGCTTAGGATTGGGTCTTGTCCATCACATCATTACGCCAATGATGTGATCCCGTTATCAACGACATCCAACGTCCATGGTCAGAAACCGTAACCATCTATTGATCAACGAGCTAGTTAACTAGAGGCTTACTAGGGACATGGTGTTGTCTATGTACCCACACATGTATCTGAGTTTCCTATCAATACAATTATAGCATGGATAATAAGCGATTATCATGAACAAGGAAATATAATAATAACTAATTTATTATTGCCTCTTGGGCATATTTCCAACAGTCTCCCACTTGCACTAGAGTCAATAATCTAGTTCACATCGCCATGTGATTAACACTCACAGGTCACATCGCCATGTGACCAACATCCAAAGAGTTTACTAGTGTCATTAAACTAGTTCACATCATCATGTGATTAAGACTCAATGAGTTACGGGGTTTGATCATGTTTTGCTTGTGAGAGAGGTTTTTAGTCAACGGGTCTGAACCTTTCAGATCCGTGTGTGCTTTGCAATTCTCTATGTCATATTGTAAATGCTGCTTCCACGCTCCACTTGAAGCTTATTCCAAATGGTTGCTCCACTATACGTATCCGGTTAGCTACTCAGAGTCACTCGGATAGGTGTCAAAGCTTGCATCGATGTAACCCTTTACGCCGAACTCTTTATCACCTCCATAATCGAGAAACATGTCCTTATTTACTCCAAGGACAATTTTGACCGCTGTCCAATGATCCCCATTCCTGGATCATTCTTGTACTTATAGTGACTCATGGCAAGGCACACTTCGATGCGGTACACCGCATAGCATACTATAGAGCCTACGTCTAAAGCATAGGGACGACCTTCGTCCTTTCTCTCTTTTCTGCCGTGGGTCGAGCTTTAAGTCTTAACTTCATACCTTACATCTCGAGGCAAGAACTCCTTCTTTGTTGATCCATCTTGAACACCTTCAAGATCATGTCAAGGTATGTGCTCATTTGAAAGTATCATTTAGCGTTTTCCATCTGTTCTCATAGATCTTGATGCTCAATGTTTAAACAGCTTAATCCAGGTTTTCACTTGAAAAACACTTTTCAAATAACCCTATATGCTTTACAGAAAATTCTTCATCATTTCTGATCATCAATATGTCAACGACATATACTCATCAGAAATTCTATAGTGCTTCCACTCACTTCTTTGGAAATACAAGTTTCTCACAAACTATGTATAAACCCAAAATCTTTGATCATTTTATCAAAGCGTATATTCAAACTCCGAGATGCTTACTCCAGTCCTTAGAAGGATCATTTGGAGCCCGGCATACCTTTTAGCATCCTTAGGATCGACAAAAACTTTCTGATTGTATCACATACAACCTTTCCTTACGTAAGACCTGGTAAGGAAACTCGTTTTGACATCCATCCGCCAGATTTCATAAATGCAGCTTATGCTAACATGATTCCGACGGACTTAAGCATCGCTACGGATGAGAAAATCTCATCGTAGTCAACTCCTTGAACTTGTGAAAAACTCTTCGCCACAAGTCGAGCTTCATAGACGGTGACATTACCGTCCACGTCGTCTTCTTCTTAAAGATCCATTTATCTCAATGGCTTGCCGATCATCGGGCAAGTCCACCAAAGTCCATGCTTTGTTACGATACATGGATCCCTATCTCGGATTTCATGGCTTCTAACCATTTGTTGGAATATGGGCCCACCATTGCTTCTCCATAGCTCATAGGTTCATTGTTGTCTAGCAACATGACATTCAAGACAGGATCACCGTACCACTCCGAAGCGATGCAGCGTCCTTGTCGTCCCACGAGGTTCAAGAGTGACTTGATCCAAGCATCATGATCACTATCATCGGCTTCCACTTCAATTGGTGTAGGTGCCACATGAACAACTTCGTGCCTGCTACACCGCTGGTTGAAGTGATGGTTCAATAACCTCATCAAGTCTCCACCATCCTCCCACTCAATTCTTTTCGAGAGAAACTTTTCCTCGAGAAAGGACCCGTTCTAGAAACAATCACTTTTGCTTCGGATCTGAACTAGGAGGTATACCCAACCATTTTGGGTATCCTATGAAGATGCATTTTATCCTCTTTTGGGTTTCGAGCTTATCACGATGAAACTTTTTCACATAAGCGTCGCAGCCCCAAACTTTCAAGAAACGACAGCTTAGGTTTCTCTAAACCATAGTTCAAACAGTGCCGTCTCAACGGAATTAGGTGGTGCCCTATTAAAGTGAGTGCGGTTGTCTCTAATGCCTAACCCATGAACGATAGTGGTAATTCGATAAGAGACATCATGGTACGCACCATATCCAATAGGGTGCAACTATGATGTTCGGACACACCATCACACTATGGTGTTCCAAAGGTATTAATGGTGAAACAATTTCCACAGTGTCTTTAATTGCGTGCCAAAGCTCATAACTCAGATACTCATCTCTATGATCATATCATAGACATTTTATCCTCTTGTCACAATGATCTTTAACTTCACTCTGAAATTACTTGAACCATTCAATAATTCAGACTTTGTGTTTCATCAAGTAAATATACTCAACATCTACTCGAATCATCCGTGAAGTCGAGAACATAACGATATTCACTTTGCATGCCTCGGCACTCATTGGACTGCACACATCAAAATGTGTTACTTCCAGCAGGTTGCTACCTTGTTCCATCTTACTGAAACCGAGGCTTTTCAGTCATCTTGCCCATGTGGTATGATTTGCATATCTCAAGTGCTTCAAAATCAAGTGAGTCCAAACGATCCATCTGCATGGAGTTTCTTCATGCGTATACACCAATAGACATGGTTTGCATGTCTCAAACTTTTCAAAACGAGTGAGTCCAAAGATCCATCAACATGGAGCTTCTTCATGCGTTTATACCAATATGACTTACATGATAAAGGCCACAAGTACGTGGTACTATCATTACTATCTTATATCTTTTTGGCATGAAATGTGTATCACTACGATCGAGATTCAATAAACCATTCCTTTTAGGTGCTAGACCATTGAAGGTATTATTCAAATTAACAGAGTAACCATTATTCTCCTTAAATGAATAACCGTATTGCGACGAGATATAATCCAATCATATCTATGCTCAACGCAAACACCAAATAACAATTATTTAGGTTTAACACCACTCTCGATGGTAGAGGGAGCGTGCGATGCTTGATCATATCAACCTTGGAAACACTTCCAACACGTATCGTCAGCTCACCTTTAGTTAGTCTTCGTTTATTCCGTAGCTTTTGTTTCGAGTTACTAACACTTAGCAACCGAACCGTTATCTAATACCACTGGTGCTACTAGGAGTACTAGTAAAGTACACATTAACATAATGTATATCCAATATACTTCTATCGACCTTGCCCGACCTTCTTATCTACCAAGTATCTAGGGTAATTTTGCTCGTTGACTGTTCCCCTTATCACAGAAGCACTTAGTCTCGGGTTTAGGTTCAACCTTGGGTTTCTTCACTGGAGCAGCAACTGATTTGCCGTTTCATGAAGTGTCCCTTCTTGCCCTTGCCCTTCTTGAAACTAGTGGTTTCACCAACCATCAACAATTGATGCTCCTTCTTGATTTCTACTTTCGCGGTGTCAAACATCGTGAATACCTCAAGGATCATCATATCTATCCACGACATGTTATAGTTCATCACGAAGCTCTAGCAGCTTGGTGGCAATGACTTTGGAGAAACATCACTATCTCATCTGGAAGATCAACTCCCACTCGATTCAAGTGATTGTTGCACTCAGACAATCTGAGCACAAGCTCAAGGATTGAGCTTTTCTCCCTTAGTTTGCAGGCTAAGAAAATCGTCGGAGGTCTTACCCCTCTTGACGCGGCACGAGCCTGAAATCCCAATTTCAGCCTCGAAACATCTCATATGTTCCATGACGTTTGAAAAATGTCTTTGGTGCCTCAACTCTAAACCGTTTAAGCGAACTATCACGTAGTTATCAAAGCGTGTATGTCCGATGTTCGTAACATCCACAAACAACGTTTGGGGTTCAGACACCGAGCGGTGCATTAAGGACATAAGCTTTCTCTTGTCGCATAATCGCTCATCATCAACTTTCAACTATATTTTTCTAGGAACATATCTAAGCAGTGGAACTAAAGCGCGAGCTTACGACATAATTTGCAAAGATCTTTTGACTATGTTCAGGGATAATTAAGTTCATCTCATGAACTCCCACTCGAATAGACATCCTCTAGTCATCTAAGTGATTACATGATCCGAGTCAACTAGGCCGTGTCCGATCATCACGTGAGACGGACTAGTCATCATCGGTGAACATCTTCATGTTGATCGTATCTACTATACGACTCATGCTCGACCTTTCGGTCTCTTGTGTTCGAGGCCATGTCTCGTACATGCTATGCTCGTCAAGCTAACCTAAGTGTTCTGCGTGGTGTAAATCTGGCTTACACCGTTGTATGTGAACGTAAGAATCTATCACACCCGATCATCACGTGGTGCTTGAAGCGATTTAACTTTCATAGCGGTGTACGCGATTCACGGGAACACCTTCTTGAAATTTTAATGAGGGATCATCTTATTTACTACCGTCGTTCTAAGCAAATAAGATGCATAAACATGATAAACATCACATGCAATCAAATAGTGACATGATATGGCCAATATCATTTTGCTCCTTTTGATCTCCATCTTCGGGCTCCATGATCATCATCGTCACCGGCATGACACCATGATCTCCATCATCATGATCTCCATCATCGTGTCTTCATGAAGTTGTCTCGCCAACTATTACTTCTACTACTATGGCTACCGGTTAGCAATAAAGTAAAGTAATTACATGGCGTTGTATAATGACACGCAGGTCATACAATAAATAAAGACAACTCCTATGGCTCCCGCCGTTGTCATACTCATCGACATGCAAGTCGTGATTCCTATTACAAGAACATGATCAATCTCATACATCACATATCATTCATCATGTTCTTCTTGGCCATATCACATCACATAGCATACCCTGCAAAAACAAGTTAGACGTCCTCTAATTGTTGTTTGCATGTTTTACGTGGCTGTTATGGGTTTCTAGCAAGAACGTTTCTTACCTCATAAAACCACAACGTGATATGTCAATTGCTATTTACCCTTCATAAGGACCCTTTTCATCGCATCCGATCCGACTAAAGTGGGAGAGATCGGCACCCGCTTAGCCACCTTATGCACCAAGTGCATGTCACCGGTGGAACCCGCCTCACGTGAAATACGTGTAAGGTCGGTCCGGGCCGCTTCATCCCACAATACCGTCGAAACAAGATTGGACTATTAACGGCAAGCATATTGAAAAAAATCAACGCCCACAACTACTTTAGCGAGCCGACCTCGTGCAAAGAATCTACGCAATAGACCTAGCTCATGATGCCACTGTTGGGGAACGTAGCAGAAATTCAAAATTTTCCTACGTGTCACCAAGATCTATCTATGGAGAAACCAGCAACGAGGGGAAGGAGAGTGCATCTACATACCCTTGTAGATCGCTAAGCGGAAGCGTTCAAGTGAACGCGGTTGATGGAGTCGTACTCGTCGTGATTCAAATCACCGATGATCCTAGTGCCGAACGGACGGCACCTCCGCGTTCAACACACGTACAGCCCGGTGACGTCTCCCATGCCTTGATCCAGCAAGGAGAGAGGGAGAGGTTGAGGAAGACTCCATCCAGCAGTAGCACAACGGGGTGGTGGTGGAGGAGCGTGGCAATTCTGCAGGGCTTCGCCAAGCACTGCGGGAGAGGAGGAGGTGTCACGGAGGGAGGGAGGTGCCAGGGGACTCAGGTGTGGCTTCCCTCCTCCCCTCCCTTTATATAGGTGCAAGAGAGGGGAGGCGCAGCCTTGCCCCTTCCTCCAAGGAAGGAGTGCGGCCAAGAGGGGAGGAGTCCATCCTCCCAAGGCACCCTTGAGGTGCCTTCCCCCTTGGACTCTTCCCTTCCCAAGTCTCCTTGGCGCATGGGCCTCTTGGGGCTGGTGCCCTTGGCTCATATGGGCCAAGGCGCACCCCTACAGCCCATGTGGCCCCCTGAGGCAGGTGGACTCCCCTCAGGACCCCTGGACCCCTTCGCACTCCGGTACAATACCGATAATGCGCGAAACTTTTCCGGCGACCAAAATAAGACTTCCTATATATAAATCTTTACCTCCGGACCATCCCGGAACTCCTCGTGACATCCGGGATCACATCCGGGACTCCGAACAACATTCGGTAACCACATACAAACTTCCTTTATAACCCTAGCGTCATCGAACCTTAAGTGTGTAGACCCTACGGGTTCGGGAACTATGCGAACATGACCGAGACGTTCTCCGGTCAATAACCAACATCGGGATCTGGATACCCATGTTGGCTCCCACATGTTCCACGATGATCTCATCGGATGAACCACGATGTCAAGGACTCAATCGATCCCGTACACAATTCCCTTTGTCTAGCGGCATTGTACTTGCCCGAGATTCGATCGTCGGTATCCTGATACCTTGTTCAATCTCGTTACCGGCAAGTCTCTTTACTCGTTCCGTAACACATCATCCCGTGATCAACCCCTTGGTCACATTGTGCACATTATGATGATGTCCTACCGAGTGGGGCCCAGAGATACCTCTCCGTCACACGGAGGATAAATCCCGCCTCGATTCGTGCCAACCCAACAGACACTTTCGGAGATACCTGTAATGCACCTTTATAGCCACCCAGTTACGTTGTGACGTTTGGTACACCCAAAGCATTCCTACGGTATCCGAGAGTTGCACAATCTCATGGTCTAAGGAAAAGATACTTGACATTAGAAAAGCTTTAGCATACGAACTACACGATCTTTGTGCTAGGCTTAGGATTGGGTCTTGTCCATCACATCATTCTACCAATGATGTGATCCCGTTATCAATCGACATCCAATGTCCATGGTCGAAACCGTAACCATCTATTGATCAACGAGCTAGTTAACTAGAGGCTTACTAGGGACATGGTGTTGTCTATGTACCCACACATGTATCTCGAAGTTTCCTATCAATACAATTATAGCATGGATAATAAACGATTATCATGAACAAGGAAATATAATAATAACTAATTTATTATTGCCTCTAGGGCATATTTCCAACACAAAGTTGCACCATGTTTTTCATATAGTGAGTCTCATAGTTGTCACTTTCATATACTAGTGGGAATTTTTCATTATAGAACTTGGCTTGTATATTCCTACGATGGGCTTCCTCAAATGCCCTAGGTCTTCGTGAGCAAGCAAGTTGGATGCACACCCACTAGTTTTCTTTTGTTGAGCATTCATTTATAGCTCTAGTGCATCCGTTGCATGGCAATCCCTACTCCTCATGTTGACATCAATTGATGGGCATCTCCATAGCCGTTGATTATCCTCGTCAATGTGAGACTTTCTCCTTTTTGTCTTCTCCACACAATCCCCATCATCATATTCTATCCCACCCATAGTGCTATATCCATGGCTCACGCTCATGTATTGCGTGAAGGTTAAAAAAGTTTGAGATTATTTAAGTACGAAACAATTGCTTGGCTTTTCAAAGGGGGTATAGAATCCGGGAACATCTTTGTGTGACGAAAATGAAGCATAGCCTAACTATATGATTTTGTAGGGATGAACTCTCTTTAGCCATGTTATTTTGAGAAGACATGATTGCTTTGATTAGTATGCTTGAAGTGTTACTATTTCTTTTATCAATATGAACTTTTATTTTGAATCATTTGGATCTGAACATTTATGCCACAATAAAGAAAATTACATTGAGAATTATACTAGGTAGCATTCCACATCAAAAATTCTGTTTTTATCATTTACCTACTCGAGGACGAGCAGGAATTAAGCTTGGGGATGCTTGATACGTCTCCAACGTATCTATAATTCTTGATTGTTCCATGCTATTATATTACCCGTTTTGGAGGTTTATGGGCTTTATTTTACACATTTATATCATTTTGGGACTAACCTACTAACCGGAGGCATGTAGCCCGTATTGCTGTTTTTTTGCCTATTTCAGTATTTCAAGAAAGGAATATCAAAGGAGTCCAAACGGAATGAAACCTTCGGGCGTGATTTTGGAACGAACGTGATCCGGAGAACTTGGAGTGCAAGTCAAGAAGCTTGAGGCGGCCAGAGACAGGAGGGCGCCCACCCCTCCGGGCGCCCCTATCTCCTGGGCCCCACAGTGGCCACCGACGTACTCTTCCTCCTATATATACGCACGCACTCGAAAACATCCAGGAGCCAATGAAACACAATTTCCACCGCCGTAACCTTCCTTCCAGATCCGCGAGATCCCATCTTGGAGCCTTCGCGGCCTCACTGGGGGGGAATCGACCACGAAGGGCTTCTACATCAATACCATAGCCCCTCCGATGAGTTATGAGTAGTTTACCACAGACCTTCGGGGCCATAGTTATTAGCTAGATGGGTTCTCTCTTTTTGGATCTCAATACAATGTTCTCCCCCTTTCTTGTGGAGATCTATTCGATGTAAACTCTTTTTGCGGTGTGTTTGTCGAGATCCGATGAATTGTGGGTTTATGATCAAGTTTATCTATGAATAATTTTTTAATCTTCTCTGAATTCTTTTATGTATGATTGAGTTATCTTTGCAAGTCTCTTCGAATTATCAGTTTGGTTTGGCCTACTAGATTGATCTTTCTTGCATGGGAGAAGTGCTTAGCTTTGGGTTCAATCTTGCGGTGTCCTTTCCCAGTGACAACAGGGGCAGCAAGGCGCGTATTGTATTGTTGCTATCGAGGATAAAAAGATGGGGTTTATATCATATTGCTTGAGTTTATCCCTCTACATCATGTCATCTTTCTTAATGTGTTACTCTGTTCTTATGAACTTAATACTCTAGATGCAGGCAGGAGTCGGTCGATGTGTGAAGTAATAGTAGTAGATGCAGGCAGGAGTCGGTCTACTTGTCACGGACGTGATGCCTATATACATGATCATGCCTAGATAATCTCATAATTATTCGCTTTTCTATCAATTACTCGACAGTAATTTGTTCACCCACCGTAATACTTATGCTATCTTGAGAGAAGCCACTAGTGAAACCTATGGCCCCCGGGTCTATCTTTTATCATATAAACTTTCAGTCTACTTTTATTTGCATCTTTACTTTTTGCATCTATATTATAAAATACCAAAAATATATTTATCTTATCATACTATCTCTATCAGATCTCACTTTCATGAAGTGGCCGTGAAGGGATTGACAACCCCTTTATTGCGTTGGTTGCGAGTTCTTTGTTTGTTTGTGTAGGTGTGTGGGACTTTTGAGGAGCATCCTACTGTATTGATATCTTGGTTCTCAAAAACTGAGGAAAATACTTACGCTACTTTACTGCATCACCCTTTCCTTTTCAGGGAAAACCAACGCAAGCTCAACACGTAGCAAGCACTTTAGCGAGCCGACCTCGTGGGTGTACTTGCTGGGCACGCCGGCGATCTCCCTGGCACGGTACAACTCCTCCACGGACCGAAGCATCTCCTCCTCCGTCGGCAGCTTCCTCCTGCCGGACAACACCTGGGCCACCCAGCGAGCCTGAGCCTCGAAGGACCGAGGCGCGATAACCTTCCTGAGTAGGCCGACGAATGAGAGCGACGGAGCCAGCGACGGCGGGAACACGTGCTCGAACAACCGGCCCACACGGTTGTCGTCCACGGCCACTGCTCCGCGGGAACGAGTAGTTGTACCCTGTGCAGTAGATGATGGTGTCGGCGGCGACGCTGGAGTTGGAGCCGCCGCCGTCCTTGAACACCACCCGCCCGTCCTCGCACAAACGCTCCACCTGCGGGTCGGCCAGGATGAGCGGTGCATTATACTATCAGTTTTGCTAAATCTCAGTTCGACTGAGACTTGGTTCGATGCTATATTTGTGAGATCCTACATTAAGATTCGTGCAAAATTTTCTTTTCAGTTCTTACTTTTCATTTCTTTTAGTTATGTCACTTGACTGAGACTTAGTTAAATCTGAGTCGACTGAGTTCTAGGCACACCCTTATACTATTGGTACTCTTCGTGTGTGTGTGAAGAGAGACCGCTTGTGTGGTGTACGTACCTCAAGTCGGAGGTAGAGCCTGGTGTGACCGCCTCCATGGACCCGGCCACGATGTACACCTCCTTGGCCACGCGGCGGATCTCCATGGCGATGTCTCTGCCACTATCCCCGCACCCGACGAGCACCACAACCTCGCCGCGGAACGGCTCGGGCACCCTATACGAGTGGCTGTGCATCTGCCTCCCCCTCCATGCCTGTACATCTTCTTCTTTATAGTAAACGATCATGGGAAGATGCTTGGGTGGAGCTTGCGTTGCTTTACACTTATACCTTTGATGCTTGGCAATCTTGGCTGCGAGTAGTGGCCGGTGGCGACGACGACGGCGTCGAACACCTCGTCCACGTACGCGTCCAGCTCCTTCCCGTCGGCACCATCGCACTCCCCGAGCCCAAGCCCGAGGTCCAGGATCTCACCGCCCAGTTACGCGCGGGCGTCATGGCGGCGCGCAGGACCCTGGTGTTCAGCCTCACGGCCTCCATGAGCCCGAATGCGTCGCAGAAGTCCTTGAGGTACAGGTGCACCTCGCGGTGGCCCGGGAAGCGGCGGTCGTCGCGGCCGCTCTTAGGGCAGAAGGGGAAGTCGGTGAAGCCCGTGGTCCGCCGGGGGCTGATGAGCCGGAGCGAGGCGTATATGCTGCTGTGCACCTTCACCGGCGCCGCCACGCCGAGCGCGTCGTCTGCGTGGGTCCTCGGGTCGTACAGCCACTGCCCGCCGACATCGCCGCTCTGCTCCAGCACCGTCTCGTCGTGGCCCTCCCGGCGGAGCTCGCGCGCCGCGGCCAGCCCGGCCATGCCGGCTCCGACGACGCACACCTTCGGCTGCGGCAGGTTGCTGCCGCAGGCCGTATCCATGTGGATCGGCGGTAAGAAGTCACGGGGAGGTGTGGAGCAGCTGTGTGATTTGTTCCTGCCACGAATTTTGTGCCGCATGTATATATATTCACGTCCTTTAAGTAACCATGTTGGAGTCCGGCAGGCCCTCCTTCAGATAAAGTAGTAGTAGCATTATTGACAATATTGTGGAGTATGACTTTTGCATAAAGGGAGCGTCTTTGCATCTACAACCACGTACGGCGAAGGTCAAGGTCGTCTCTGACTCTCTGTCTCTGTCGACACTCCCTTAGCGGTCATAGAAAGATTCTCTGCACTTCACCTGATCGCCGCCAAAATCAAGAAAGGTGGCATGGGCAGCGCCGCGGCGGATCCGGCGAAGTTCCGCCTGCGCCGCAGAGTACACGAACGCCACCACGGAGACCCCGAGAAGATACCTAGCAAATCAACACGAGAACGATGTCAGTCCACGAGCTGGGCTGACGGCTGGTGGTTTTCACACGATTATTATGGCACTGGGCTTTTCGTTTCGTTTGGGCCGTATCAAGGCGCACACGTGTGATGTTGATAAGATATGGAGCGATCATTAAGGATGTCAAGCTCCAAGCAACTCTTTTCAATTGTAATTTTATTTTTGAAAGTCGTAGGGTCAACGTTGAGGCTCATAAACTAGCCAAGTATTCTCTTACTCTTGGTCCGGGGCGGCACGTTTGGTTCGGCCAATCCCATGACCAAAGATGTATCCCACATTCTGTGGTCTATGATGAATAAAACTTGGTTTCCCCCTAAAAAAAACTACAATACAATACGGTTGATGCTTTCGATATGATATTACAATACAGTACGGTTTTTATTAGGCCCACATCGCTTACGGAGAGGAGATGGCAGCAGTTTATATGCATGTTTCGTGACGTGGTGGTCACCAGGCAGCAAGCCCTGGTAAGCTATCTCAAAAAAGAGTTAATTACACTACTGATACATAAACTTGCATTTCCGTTACAGGTACGTTTCAGTACATTTCCGTTAACTCTCCGTTATATACGACGCATCAGCTGGCCCACGCTCCTACCTACATGTGGGTCCCACATGTCAGTTGCAAGTAAAGAAATAAAAACATAATAAAAAATAATGTGTCAAGCCAGATTCTAACCAAGAGCGTCACCTCGCATGCACCATACCTGTTCATTTATGCTAATGGGAGATACATATTATTTATATATTTGGAAATAATAACTGATTTGAAGCCAAAATATCCGCAGCACTAAGTTTGAACAAGGTTTTTCTTTTCCTCTCAATTTCGGTATTTTTTTCACATGGTTCAAAAAATGTAAGTGATAACTTCTTAGGATTTGAAGTCAAGATGCTTTGTCGCACACGTCAGGCACTAGCCATTACAACCTGCTATGTCTTATTAATGTCAGAAGCTCATATGCACATGTTTCTCATAACAGCTTTTGTTCAAGTGATAAGGCGCGAACCATAATACCTCGTATGCGAAAACTGTACTCTTTTTTATCATTGAATAACTCTTTTTTGAAAAAATAGACGAGGTGTGTTAGCGACGTCTCGAATAGCACCCTTCTCATAAAAACATGCCGAGCAAATCGCTAGAATGGACGACACAGTTTGTCAGGTATGTGATCAAATAAATTATATTTTGCACTAAAATTTTTAATTCTAATTTCGTTTGAAAATTTAAAATAAAAGTACCAAAACAATCCAGTTTTTCCATAAGCCCAGGTTTTCGGTCCCTCCAGGAAAAGAATACCGAAATTGACGAAAAAAACTGTTTCAAACCCCTTCTGCGGCATGTATTTTGGTTTCAAATCAACTATTATGCCTAAAATAATTTTTGAATGAAGCCAAAAATAACAAAATAGGAAAAACCTTGTTCGAACCCCCTGTGCAACACGTATTTTGGCCACAAATCAATTATTATTATCAAATGTCTAAATATAGGTTTTGGCTGCAGCGGCTAGTACATGGGTCGTGCTGGGCAACGCCCTGGGTTTTATTTTGATTTTATTTCTTTCCTTGCAACTGACATCTAGGACCCACACGTAGGTAGGAGCGTAGGCCAACTGACGTGTCGTGTTTAACAGAAAGTTAACGGAAATGTACTGAAACGTATCTGAAACGCAAGTTATATGGTCGGTTTGTATCATTTTTTAAGTTTATGTATGAATTTGTTCATCGAGTGCAAGTTTATGTACCAATAGTGTAATTGGTTATTAATAGGCATGCAAGCCCCTCTCAGGGCCTGACGCAATGATGGTAGTACAACTTGCCATGCAAGTGGCTCTCATGTGTCAATGTGCCCTGAGTGAAAAACTTGACATGCCACACCACTGCGACATGGAGTGCCTAGCTTATTTTTCGACTCAAATTTGCAATTATTCATCTACTACCGGTATTTGGATTTATTTTATTGATGCAAATTGGATTTGGATAGAAGGGTACATTCTTTCCAATATTTTAAATAGAAGAAATGTTTCTTCTATCTAAAATATTAGAAAGAATTTTGCTGATTTATTTATTGCTATTTGCAATTGTTCATCTACTACTGGAATTTGGATTTATTTTATCGATGCAAATTGGATTTGGATAGAAGGGTACATTCTTTCCAATATTTTAGATAGAAGAAATGTTTCTTCTATCTAAAATATTAGAAAGAATTTTGCTGATTTATTTATTGCTATATGCAATTTATGGAATTGACACACCATTTAATTAATATCATTTAGCAAAATGAAACACAACATATGCATCCATCTTTTGGCTTGAGAATTTCACGGGATGGAGATATGGTATAAGAAATAGACTATTAAGTAACTCTAAATGAATTGCGGATACATCTGTATCCTTAACATACTGAAACGATTGTCATTATTCGTATCAAACCAATAGCGATTCATACAAGCTAAATCTTCTAATCAACGGTGGGCCAATAATGAATTTTTTTTGCAAGCTGTTACATTTATCCATGAGCTTATTTAGTGCGTGGTGCTGTAGGATTAGCTCGTGTCCGGCTTTTGTTGGGGAGATGATTTGGTAGGATGATATGGAATGTTTCATCTAGTGCATGGGCTGACTTGTAAATTTTAGAATGAACAACACGGCATTGTTCTTGTTGATTTGGATTCTCCCCCATGCGTTATGCTGCCGAAATTTCTAGCAAAAATCCGCACGGCTTGTCCAAAATTTGGCCTTGTTTGTAAGAAAACCAACACTTTTGGGTCTTGTTTCTAAAAAACAAGGCTTTGTTTGTAAGAAAAGTAGAAAACCAACACTTTTGGGTCCAAAAAACAATGGCACTCACTCCATCCCTTTTGCATTTGAGTTTGTTTTACCGCCTGATTCTATCGCCACGGGCATGGATGATGGAGCATTTTAAACAAATTCGTGACCAATTTTTAAATTTGTAGTTGATCTCATTGATCTCACCTAGTGCAAGATCCTATACTAGCCTCCCCCGTCCAGGCTTTCCATGATATAAGTTGGAGGTTTGATCTTAGTTACCTATGCCGCCGAGCTTGTCTTTGCTCATTTATATGGTTCCACAAATACAGCATCCCCAAAACAAACTGCATGCCGGCTCGTTCTAGCAAGGAATATGCTGCCGAGCTAGCCAGCTTGGTAGGTACTAGGCAGTACTGTCAGCACTGGTCATGGCCGGTGAGGTGGTGGAAGCTTGGGCCAACTCCACGCTATAAACTGTACCATCTGACCGGGTGTGAGTGCACCAGGATCATCACCGCCATTGTTGCTCATCATGCTTTCCGTCTTCTCCATCAGCGAGGCGATGTTGCTCCTGAACTCGTTCATCTCCTCGAGCCGCTTGTTCATGCACACCACCCTCTGCTTGGCCTCTTTAACCTCGTCCTCCGTCCGGCACACCAGACGGGTCAGGCCGGATACCAGGAAGCGCAGCTCCTACAGAACATGGACGGCGCATTCGCATAATTAACCATCATGCATCGAACAAACGGACCATCGAACGATCGAAAGAACGAGCATATGGATGGACGGGGATAGATCGAAGACGCTAGATGAATCGAACACTCTAAACCTTTTGGTCCTTATCATGGATGCAGTCGTTCCAAAGATTCTCCGTCGCGTAGAGGTTGATGATGCTCTCATGTCCGAAGGTTTCGCCGCACTGCGGGCACTGGAAAACGATGCCGATGCATCAACGGACGAATACATGCATGCATGGATCCATTCGATGAATTTCAGTTAATCTTTTCGGAAAGAAAAGAAAAAAGTTCTAAATGCACCTCACAAAATGTACACAGATCCATTATCACTGCATGATTAGACCCACTAAATTTATAATCTAACAGCTAGCGTAAATCTAATCCATACTCTGTGTGCACTTAGTAAATTGCATTGACTGACCGTACTCCACCTTTGAAGAAAATTACCCATCATGCCACCCGTAAGTGAAAAATAACGATTCGATAGTAAGGCGTTTTTTTTCATACTCCGCCTGCTCCGTCCCTCACATCCTTCCCGTTTCCATAGCCTCCCAACCCTAGCCAGTTGCGCCTCCGCAGAAAAGGAATCGGTGGTGGAGATGATAGATTGAACCCGGCAGGTCCTAGGCCACTAGTAGAAAACAGGGCTTTGGTTCCGGGCCAATATTCACATTAGTCCCGGTTCACGACTGAACCGGGACTAATGTGAGCATTGGTCCCGGTTCGTGCCGCTAAGGCATTAGTCCCGGTTCACCTGTGCCCTTTAGTCCCGGTTTGTGCCTCAAACCGGGTCTAGCAGGCGATACTGCTTTAGTCCCGGTTCGTGCCTCAAACCGGGACTAAAGATTATACCTTTAGTCTCGGTTTGAGACACGAACCGGTGCTAAAGGGGTTGATCCCCTTTTCAAACTCTACCCCCCATCGCCTTTTCAGTTAAAAAAATAAAAAAATGATGGAAATGTCAAAAAAAATAAAAGAAAATAAGTTTCCCATGTGATATGTCATCTAATTGTTGGGAAAATTTGCAAATGTGAATTTCGACTTTATTTGCAAAATCTCTCTGGAATTTGTAAAAATGGGCATAACTTTTGCATACTAACTCGGATGAAAAAGTTTTTTATATGAAAAATCATCTACTCAAAAAGTTACAGCCGAATTTCAAAATCCTCAAAAACCTAACAGAAAAAAAAGTTATGGGGCTTTTAAGATCTAGAGTGGAAAAAATCGAAAAAATTTCAAACTATGGTCAAAAAATGGTCAAACTAATTATTCTAGAATATTAGTGTTACTAAATAATTATTTCAGTTATTTTGAATTTTGGTCAAATCTGGTCAAACTGTGGTCAAACTATGGTCAAATAATGGTCAAACTAATTGTTCAAGATAACTATTGTTTTTTTAAACAATAGTTTCAAACTCAAACAGTGAAATGTGTCACTTCATGCTCAAGCAAAATTCCTGAGGGTTAATAGGATTGACATCTTACTATTGTCAGGAAAACAACAAGGCGGATTTGGAAGCGAGGGAGAATAGAACCCGAAGTTAAGCATGCTCAGTGCTGGGGAGTGGGAGGATGGGTTACCGTTCGGGAAGTTAGATGATTTGAAATGATGAGGGTTGGTTAGAGATTAGAGTATAATTTGAGCTGTGATGAGGGGTGTTTATTAGAGTTTAAAAAAATTCAGAAATTTGAAAATAAAAAAAATTCAAAAAAATTCAAAAAAAAAATCATAAAATTTCCTTTAGTCCCGGTTGGTGTTACCAACCGGGACTAAAGGTGGAGCTCCACGTGGCCGCGGCCTTTAGTCCCGGTGCGTGTTAAAACCAGGACTAAAGGGCCAGGGCATTAGTACCGACCCTTTAGTCCCGGTTCATGAACCGGGACTAAAGGCCCTCACCAACCGGGACAATAGGCCCTTTTTCTACTAGTGGGCATCGCTGCCGAAGAGAAAAGCAGCCCCAACACGACGAAGGGCACATCAGCGCGGCGAGCGCGCACGCAACAGCAAGTCCGCCCCCTCCACCAATCCCCTATCTTCTCTGCTTCAAGACGCACGCCACCCTCACATGCGCTGCCGATGGATCATGGATGGCGGGGTGAAAGGGCCAAGACCTGCGACTGATTTTGCGGCGCATCAGCAGCAGGCGATGGCAGGCCTGTACGTGCCAATGGATCTACATAAGGTGTCGGCGCAGGGCTGGCACTCCGTCCAGGTGACGTCGCTACCGCCGCCGAGCACCATTTAGAGCTGCCACACGTGCCGGCCCACGCTGACGCGCGAGAGCCGAGAAGTACTCGCCGCTGCCTTGCCCGACGCCGGACACCACGGTCCCTGAATCTCTATTGCCGACGCTTCGAAGATCAGCGTTGTATTGACCGACTTCAGGTCGGCGCGGGAGATCGCGTGGCGGCCCGGGGAATTGCGGCGTAGGCGAGCGAGCACGTGGGACCTGTAGCTCTGGTGCCGGCCTTGCTCCTCCCGAAGGAAGGCCCTGGAGTCGAGCCGCAGGGTGAGCCCACTCTGGTGAAGGATTGGATCGCCGGAGAACGACCTGCTCTGTTCTTCAATCGCGTTCTGGTGAGGGAGTCGATCGCCAGTGAAATACGTAATTATGTTTGCTTTTGGACGTCGATAACTGCCACACGTGTGGCTGGAAGGGAGACGCACCACACGTCTCTAATGCAAATAGATTGTCATGTCATCGCATGCATGCATGCAAGAATCTTTTTGAATTTTTAGTTTTTAAAATATTTTATCTCTTAAATAAAAATCCGATTGAAGATCCGTTTTCACCATTAAATCCCTCGCGACGAGATCTTCGAAACTAGATCCCATATCAATATATTTCGACAAATTTTTTTTTGGGCTAAAAGTTGCCATGTCTATCGCACATGAATTGCCATGGTGTTTACACTGAAGTTGCCATGATATGTTTCAGTTATTTTATTTTACATTAAAAAATATTTTTTGACATATTATAAAACAGGAATTAAGAAACTAGAGTTGCCATGCATCATAAACTAAAATTGCCATGATACA
The DNA here is from genome assembly GCA_021605145.1 of Aegilops bicornis. Lineage (NCBI taxonomy): Eukaryota > Viridiplantae > Streptophyta > Magnoliopsida > Poales > Poaceae > Aegilops > Aegilops bicornis. The sequence goes on from CM038672.1 coordinate 547,130,488, forward strand.
TGCACTTAAAATTGCCATAGTTCATACAAAAAATTGTTTTCATGGTCAAAGTACTGGAATTGCCATCATCAAGAAAACTAAAATTGCCATGATCTACAAACTAAAATTGCCATATGGCAACTTTAGTTTAAACACTATGGCAACTACAGTGTAAACATCATGGCAACTTCTGGGTAAAAAAAAATTTCGTTGAAACATATCAACATGGGGTCTAGTTTTGAAGATCTAGTCGAGACGGATTTAATAGTGAAACCGGATTTTTAATTCGCTTTTTTAATTAAGAGATAAAACATTTTTAAGCCGAAAACCAAAAAGATTTCTGCTGATGTCATCTATTCATACGTGGCAAAATGAGTGGTGATGGAGGCGTGTGGGCGATGTGCAAACGCCCACACGTGTGGGCGTTAGTTTTTTCCTTGCTTTTCTCCTACTATCTTCCCCATGAATCGCTAACTGGAACTAGGAACATCAGATTGCTTTAACTTGGTCAATCTCTGCCCTTTTATTCGTGGAAGAAGCAGCCGGTGAGGAAAACCTACTCTCCTTTTATTCGTGGAAGAAGCAGCCGGTAAAGACGACCTACTCTCCTTTTCAATCTGGTGCATAAGTCTGAAGTTTGCCTTTCTCATGCCATGTTCCTATGAGTAGCTCATTAGAACTGACAGAATTTCGATCATAAGACTGCTTTCAACTTGATCAAGCTTTGCCTTATATAAAAAGAAGAATCGGCCGGGGTTGTATTTTGTCTATTGAGATGGAAGAAGAGGCTAACACATCGTACCATCTTACCATGCGAATATGAGCTACCAAGCTTTCCCTTTCACATTTACTTTTCTCTCATCCTGAAATATGGCACTTGCACAAGTTTTTTGTACTCATGATTACTTTTCAATTGCAGAGCTATATTGTCCGGTTTGATACCTCATGTTGGCATGAAATTTAAAAATTCGGATGAAGCTTGGGCATTTTGGCTTAGCTATGGTGGTCAAAAGGGCTTGAGGTCCGAAAAAGTTATACGAACAAAAGGTCCGCAGATGGCAAGGTAACGTCATGTCTATTTATTTGTGCAAGGAAATGGAATGCTTAATCTCTTTTCCCAAAGTAAATTCAGTTATCAAGTCTGAAACTGTACAAGTAGCAAGGGCTACATGGGCTAATTCAGTTAACAAGTCTGAAAACAAAATTCGGTTATCAGCTAATCGGCCTGCAGCGGTACGACAACGACGGTGTTGCGCAGTCGACCACCACCATAGAGATGGGTGTGCAGGTCGTTGACGTGGGTTTATTGCGGGCGCATGCTGAGGTGTTCATCACGGTAAACGACTCGAGGAGGCTGACGAACAGGACGCCCTTGAACCGGCATGGCGGGGGGAGGCCATGTAGCACACGTTGCTCTGGTTGCCCTGTATCCTGGACACCGCCAACCACGGGGGCTTCGGCTGCACCAGTTTCCCGGCCGCCTCCGACCAGGGGGACTCTCGTGACATGTTGCTTTGTATCCCGGCCACCGCGGAAAGCGAGGGCTCCCTCTGCACGTGTTGCTTTGTTTCCCGTCCGCTGCTGACCACTCGGGCTCCAGCTTCACGTGTTGCACTGCGTCCACCACTCCTTTGGCGACGGTGAGGATGCGCCTGTTGGAAATATGCCCTAGAGGCAATAATAAAAGCATTATTATTATATTTCCTTGTTCATGATAATTGTCTTTTATTCATTCTATAACTGTATTATCCGGAAATCGTAATACACGTGTGAATACATAGACTACAATACGTCCCTAGTAAGCCTCTAGTTGACTAGCTCGTTGGTCAACAGATAGTCATGGTTTTCACGACTATGGACATCAGATGTCATTGATAACGGGATCACGTCATTAGGAGAATGACGTGATGGACAAGACCCAATCCTAAGCATGGCACAAGATCGTAGTTCGTTTTGCTAGAGCTTTTCCAATGTCAAGTATCTCTTCCTTAGACCATGAGATCGTGTAACTCCGGATACCGTAGGAGTGCTTTGGGTATACCAAACGCCACAACGTGAATCGGGTGACTATAAAGGTGCACTTGGTATCTCCGAAAGTGTCTGTTGGGTTGACATGGATCGAGACCGGATTTGTCACTCCGTGTTACGGAGAGGTATCACTTGGGCCCACTCGGTAGTGCATCATCATAATGAGCTCAAAGTGACCAAGTGTCCGCCACGGGATCATGCATTACTGATGCGAGTAAAGTGACTTGCCGCAGAATCTAGATCGGAACGAGGTATTGGGATACCGACGATCGAAGTCTCGGCAAGTAACATACCGTCGACAAAGGGAATAGAATACGGGTTGCTTGAACCCTTGACATCGTGGTTCATCCGATGACAACATCGAGGAGCATGTGGAGCCACCATGGTTATCCAGATCCGCTGTTGGTTATTGACTGAGGTCGTCTCGGTCATGTCTCGTGATGTCTCCCGAACCCGTGAGGGTCTACACACTTAAGGTTGGTGACGCTTAGGGTTATTAGGAAGACAAGTATGTGATTACCGAATGTTGTTCGGAGTCCCGGATGAGATCCCGGACGTCACGAGGAGTTCCGGAATGGTCCGGAGGTAAAGATTTATATATGGAAAGTGGTTAAACGGACTCCGGAAAGTTTCGGGTGCATGCCGGTATTGTACCGGGGCCACCGGGAGGGGCCACCCCTCCCGGGGGGCCACACGGGCTGTGTGGGAGAGGGAGCCAGCCCCTAGTGGGCTGGGCGCGCCTCCCCACCTAGGCCCATCTTGGCTAGGGTTGGGGAGGGAACCCCTAAAGGGCTAAAGGGGCGCCCCAGCTTGGGGGGCAAGCCACCCCTTTCCCTCTCCCCATTTGGCCGCCGCCCCCATCTAGGGTTTCCCTAGATGGCAGCCCCCTGCCCTCTCCTCCTATATATAGAGGGGTGAGGGAGGCTGCTAGACACAATTGAAGGCGCAGCCCTCCCTCCCCAACACCTCTCCTTCTCCGCACGAGCTTGGCGAAGCCTCTGCCGGAGAACTTCTGCTCCAACTGCACCACGCCGTCGTGCTGCCATTGGAGTTGTCTTCCTCAACCTCTCCTTCCTCCTTGCTGGATCAAGACGGAGGAGATGTCGTCGTCCCGTACGTGTGTTGAACGCGGAGGTGCTGTCCTTTCAGCGCTTGGTCATCGGTGATCGGAATCACGTTGGGAACGACTCCATCATCACCACTCCCTCGAACACTTCCGTACTCGATCTACAAGTGGTATGTAGATGCAAACTCACTCCCTTGACTCGTTGCTTAGATGAACTCATAGATAGATCTTGGTGAAACCGTAGGAAAATTTTAATTTTCTGCAACGTTCCCCAACAGCGCCGAGAGCTCATTCTACCACGATGGAGAACTAGATTTTATTGAGAGGGAGAACGGGAATTCTAGCTAGGGGAACGAGGAGATTATTGAAATTAGGAGGTCATCATGGTATGGATATTTTTATTGTTTTTCTTTTCGGTTTCATACTACTATTGGATTTTGTTGTTTCTCACTAAGAGTTATTCGTCTTATAATCCCAATGTTCTGTTGTTATTTTCCAAACTATTAAAAACTCGGTATGTGCTTTATTGTGAACGTTCACAATAGAAGCTTACTATTTGAAATAACAGGTTGCAAATACCTTCATGGCTCTGGACCTTGTCATGGAAGGGTTAACACTAAATGACCATAAATGAATTACATTGGCCAAGACAGATGGTCCACAAATGGCAAGGTAACTGTCGGTGTCAAAACCGGCGGATCTCGGGTAGGGGGTCCCGAACTGTGTGTCTAGGCGGACGGTAACAGGAGACAAGGGACACAATGTTTTTACCCAGGTTCGGGCCCTCTCGATGGAGGTAAAACCCTACTCCTGCTTGATTAATATTGATGATATGGCTAGTACAAGAGTAGATCTACCACGAGATCTAGGAGGCTAAACCCTAGAAGCTAGCCTATGGTATGATTGTTGATGATGAAGTTGTCCCTCCTACGGACTAAAACCCTCCGGTTTATATAGACACCGGATAGGTTAGGGTTACACAGAGTCGGTTACGATGGTAGGATATCTACATATCCGTATCGCCAAGCTTGCCTTCCACGCCAAGGAAAGTCCCATCCGGACATGGGACGATGTCTTCAATCTTTTATCTTCATATTCTTGGAGTCCGGCCGAGACGATAGTCCGCTATCCGGACACCCCTAGTCCGGGACTCCTCAGTAGCTCCCTGAACCTGGCTTCAATGGCGATGAGTCCGCGCCAAGATATTATTGTCTTCGCATTGCAAGGCGGGTTCCTCCTCTGAATACTTCATATAAGGATTTGAACACAAGGATAGTGTCCGGCTCCATAAAACAAGTTCCACATAACACCGTAGAGAGAATAATTTTGCACAGATCTGCCGTGACGATTCTGCGGGCGTGACGTCACACCACGGCCAGGTCTTTATATGAATCGTTTTTACTGTTCCACCTCGGCGTGTTTAGCGAGGCAGTTTCCTTTGGCACGCCTTATCAAAGCATAGATCCCGCCCCTTATTCCGGGATTCTCATCAATACGGACGTGGGTAACTCCAACCGGGCCCGCTGGCCTGCCTCCTCTATCAAGGCGAAGTCCTAATCGGCCATGGGGTGGGCTCTTGGTATTCATCCTCTTTATAATGAGACCAAGGCCCTCTTCTTTTTACACCCTCCATCGAAGTTAGCCTCGCGCCGAAAGTTCCAACACCCAAAGCTTGATTCAGCGCTTGGACTTTCGATGATGTCGGATCCGACCAACACGACCAATGGATGCCTTCCTCTGTCACGAAGAAGATGTGCTAAAGCTGCGCCGCGCCAGTACTTAACCGGGCGAGATCTCGCGTAGGCTGCTGCTCGAGGCAGGTCATTCCCACTCCTGAGCCCGGCGAGAACGTGGTGTTCATATCCCACTTCCTTCGGGTTTAGGCTTCCCGACGGATCCCTTTGTGCGGGGCTCATGTTCTATTATGGGCTTGATTTCCATGACTTGAATCCGAGTCCATCCTCCACATCTCGTCATTCATCGTTGTATGTGAGGCCTTCCTCCATATTACCCCCATTTTGGATTGTGGCTCAAGACCTTCAAGGTGGAGCCAAAGATGATCGAGGGCAACAAAGCAGTGTGGAGGGGCGGTCATAAGCAAATGTGCTGATGCTCCGTGGCCCGAGGGCTCTTTTTCAGAGGAGCTTGATTTGTGGCAGCGGGGTGGTTTTATATCACCGCTCCTGTGGGCACCAAATGGGCGGCGCTCCCTGCCTTCCGCCCGGAGTCCACCACAGCTGGCATCATGGGTCAACAAGGGGCTCGACTGGGACCGTCCAAGGGCGTTCCCTTGCTGCAGCCGTATTCGAGACCTCTGTGAAAGAGGAATCAATCTGGTTGCAAAGTGGCGCAGTTATGGTGATCCGCGTCCTCCTGCCTCGCAAACGCCGCCTCCGCTTGTGGGAATTTAATCCGGAGGGACCACGAAGCTCTCCAAAATTTTATGGGCACGACGCCCATTGAGATGTATAAATTGTTCTTCGGATCATAAGAAAAGTGTCCGGACTTGACCGAGGATGCAGGACTAAGCTGCAACCGCCCGGATACTCAAGTAAGTAGTCCTGTAACCGGACAAACTGTTCCTTCATTTATTTCATATATGTGCCCTTTAAAGGAGCTGTTTTTTGAACAGGAATGGATAGCCAAGGCAAAGTTGATAAGGTGTCCGGCTCCCCTCCCAGAGACCATGCCGGATCCCATGCTGACCAAGATGTTGAAGGTCGCGCCTTTTAAAGAAGGCGAAGGGGGGAGCGGGGAAGCAACTGCCCTTATGAAGGAGGCCATCGAGGAAGGAGGGATTAAGAGTCCCGCCTCTCGAGGAGAGAAGAGGACCGCTTCAGAAGATCCGGAGGTCAAGGCCTCAAAGAAGGGAAAGGGATCTTCGGCAAAGAGTCCGGCGCCGGGAAGTAGCCCAGCCGCATTATTTCCCCAAGGGGATCAGCCCTCCAGCGAGCCGTAAGTTAAAAAGAAGGGGTCTTGTAAATAAGGAACATCCCTGTATTTATTTATGAAGATAACCGAAATTGTACCTTGTAGTTCGTGACCTCCGCCCTTCTCAGCAGAGCTCGTCTTCGGGGGATCTTCTTCCGGAGATGATGGAGAGCGAAACGCCTCCACTTGCCGCACCCTCATGTGAAGCAGACGACCCGGAGGTGTCGTCGCGGAGGGCTCCCCCAAGTCCGGCGGGGCCGGAAGGTCCGGCGCCAGGTGGTGTGCGGTCGGAGGAGCTGAAGGATCTGCTCGGGCGAGCGGTTATTTCAGAGGATCACCGTGCTCTAATGGGTACGGTGATTGAAAGAATTGCATCCATGAGAACGAATTGCATGAAGCCGCCGAAGCTTCTTGGACGGGGTTTGAGGTACGTAAAAATGACGTGCCTTCGACGATTATGCATATAAATGCGCCTGTATAGATAGTAGCCTGAGACTCGGGATGTTGTCAAAATTGACAACGTGCCGAGGATCAAATTCTCAGTTATAACATATCGCTGCTCCTAAACAGGTGGCGGGGCGTCCGGAGGCCAACCGGACTGATGAATATGCCGAACTAATGCAGCGACTTGACGAGGCAGATGCGGACATCACGCTGGTCAATAAACGATTTGACGAGTCACAAGGTATGCGACTTGTATGCGAACACCTGGTAAGGGGGCCTGACGCCCATGTCTTACTATTCGTATGCTTAATGCAGGTGGTGCCGCTGCCGTGGAGGAGCTGCGGGCGGAACTCGCCCGAGCAAAAGAGCAGGCCCGAATCAGTAATGCGGCTGCGTTAAAGGCAGCCGAAGAGTTAGAAACCGTACGGGCTGCTCACTGCCGAAGCAAGGAGGAAATGGCCGATATGGCCAAAAAGTTAAGAAATACTACCGACCGCTGCGAGGTTCTTGAAAAAGAACGTCAAGCGGAACAAGAGGGCCTAAAAAAGGCCGCCGCTGAATCCAAGAATGCCCAAGCGGCGTTGAGAGCTGCCAAGGAGGAGCTGAGTCGGGCCGGGGAATTGCGGTGGAAAACCGCTTTCGCTGCGGAGAAAATACAGATCCAAAGTATGCTCAATTGGATAAGTCATGGAGTTCGGAGGATGCTTATACGGACTTGGCGGCGAAGCGCCATGGACGCCGTTGAGCACTTCCAGGGGCGAGAAGGGCCTGAAGGGAATAGCTATATTGGTCTCAATTCCATAGTCCGGATCGTCCTCGCCGACCGACCGGTTGGCGAATGGGCGAACTGAATCGGTTGTCCGGCTTTGCCATGAAGCATGTCTGGCCCACTTGTGGCGGGCGGACCCCAACCGAAGAGCTATTTTGGATTAGTGCAGCAGTTCCTTGGTGCGGTGCCGTGTCGACGCAGAAATGAGGCGGTCGGCGTGGTATTGAGGGAGCGCGGATGGCTCTTGCCCGTGTCAAGACATACTGGGCGGAGATGAAGGCCACCGATGTTGCATCCCAAGATTCGGGACGGAAGCCGAAGTACCGCCGAGCACTACTTTGAAGAAGTCCTACCGGGCGCTCGTTTAATAGAGACGCGATGCTTTCGAAGGATATTTTATTTTAGATGACATGTATGATCTATGAAAACAATGTTTCAATATAATATAAGAGCTTTTTATACTTGTGCGTTCAAGTAGTAAACTACTCCTGTCGGCGCCATTTATGTATATGTGTATATAACCTGAAAGATGGCAGTCCTTGGCTTTCAGCCCCCACGCACGTAGAAAGTGCGGGGAGTTCGCAAAAAGCGCTTTTCACACTTAATCCAACATCTTGGTCCTGTTAAGGAGGTGATAGCGTAGCAAACCAGGCAACCGGACTATAATGCTTTATCACTTTCACTTAGCCATGGGAGTTCGAGGGTGGGGCTGTGCCTGACCGAAAACTGGTCCTTCGTTAATGCGGAGGAATCCTAAACATTCCTGTAAGTCATCGAGTGGTTGACCAGTCTCTCGCTATATCATGACAGTCATTTCGGCTTTCTCCCGAGGTGCTCGCCCGGCCGAACCGGGCACAATCGCGATGGTTCTCCCCGGTGCCGCGTTAGCCGTGAAAAGCGGGCGTAAGGCAGCAAAACACCGGCAACCCAACATTTGACCAAAGACATGATTCGGAGCTGATGCATATAAGTCCTAACTCGAGACGCCGAATACTCCCTAAGGTATTCGGTCTTTATGAAAATGGGCAGAATAATGCCCTAAGCCCCTGATGTCCAGGTACGTGCAAAAATTCTGATGCGGTCAATGCCAAAACACCAGCCTCCTCCTCGGTTATAGTAAGGAACCGGGGGATGTATATCAACAAGAGACAGTAAAAAAAAGGTTTAGGTAGGGTCTTAATCTGAAAAGAATCCTTGCAACGGGTCCCTGCTGCACGTCTGCGCCTGTGTGTCCGTTGTGCCGTATCCTGGACGGGTGTAGCACGTTGTTCACCTGTAAAAGAGAGGAACTTAGTTTTTTTTAAAGAAAAAAGGATCGTGCAAAATATGTACTTAATAGTAAGTAAACAAAGTATTGTTCGAAGAAGTGTATTGAGTTGAGCTTGATTGTCTCTTATTATACATGCATGCAGCCCCTCGTATGGGGGTGTGCTGCGAGTAGGCGCCGGACTCGTCTAGCCGTGTCCGGAGAGTGAATGACCAATTCAGGTTCTTCGCTTAGTAGAGCCGGATAGCTGTGGGGCTGTCAAGGCAGCCTCCCGTTTTTCCGTGCTCAAGTAACACTTAATACTTCCTTTTAACGATATGATGCCGCGTGGACCGGGCATTTTAAGTGTTAGAGATGCATAATGCGGTATTGCGTTAAAGCGGGCAAAAGCTTCGCGTCCCAATAGTGCTTGATGGCTACTTTTAAACGGGGCGATATGGAAGAGTAACCTTTCACAACGGAAGTTGCCTGATGAACCGAACACAACTTCTAGCAGTATGGATCCCGTACAATGGGCATATGGGCCAGGCAATACACCTTTAAAGGAGGTGTAGCTACGGCGAATTTTGGCTAGGTTTATCCCCATCCTGCGGATTGTGTCCTGATATATCAGGTTTATGTCACTGCCGCCATCCATGAGGACCCGTGTAAATTGGAATCCGTTAATTATAGGATTCAATATTAGGGCAGTCCATCCTGCGTTCCGGATATTGCCGGAATAGTCCTGATGGTCGAAGGTGATTGGTTTTGACAACCCGATTAATGCGTAGCGCCTTTTAGTAGGCGCCGCTCTTTTTCCCTTTTGATCACGTGAAGTGAGTTTACGATTTTGACCTCTTGTGGGAAAGTCTTTTGTTTTCAGTGGCTCTGCTTGTGGTGCTCGTCGTCATCTTCACTTGGTGTGTCGAGCCCTTGTGTTCGGCGTTGATCTCACGGATTTGTTTGAAGACCCAACAGTTTGGTGGGTATGGTTAGCGAGCCTCCTGTGAGTACTGTATTTGACATACCTTGTCCGTGGATTTTGTTAAGTTTGATAGCTCATCGCTATTGTCCTTAAGGGGCAGTTTTTTGTTGTTCTGCCGTGAGCTTTTGAATCCGGCGTTGACTGCCGTGCTCTTTGGACTGTTTCTTTGAATCCGGCGCCGGTCCTTGTTGCGCCGTGGTTTCCCATTTCCATCCCTGAGTTCAGATGTACTTGGGTCGCTGGTGCTGCATCTTGCTAGCCAGCTATCCTCTCCCGCGCAAAAGCGGGTCATGAGGCTTGTTAGGGCGGCCATTGTTCTTGGCTTTTCTTGGCCGAGGTGTCTGGCGAGCCATTCGTCTCGGACGTTGTGTTTGAAAGCTGCTAAGGCTTCGGCGTCCGGACAGTCGACTATTTGGTTCTTTTGGTGAGGACCCTGTTCGAATTTCCGGGCTGACTCTCCGGGCTGTTGAGTTATGTGACTTAGATCGCTGCATCCGGAGGGCGGACATAAGTCCCTGAAATTTGCCCGAAATGCATCCTCGAGCTCTTCCTGCCTTCCAATGGTATTTTTGGGGAGGCTCTTAAGCCAATGCCGAGCTGGCCTTTGAGTTTAAGGGTAAATATTTTATGGTGTGGAGATCATCTCCTCTAGCCATGTGTATGTGGAGGATGTAATCCTCAATCCGCACTCAGTGGTCTGTTGTTCCGTCATATGCCTCTATGTTTACGGGTTTGAATCCGCTGAAATTCATGATCCAGGCACCTCATCGGTGAAACATAGGGGGTGTCTGGCGCCCTGTATTTGGGTGTGCCGTGATCTTCGGAATTTTGGCATGTTGCATTGCTTTGACGAGCATGCTTTCTTGGCCCGTAGATGGACCTAACTGGGCCATCCTTTTGATGTGAGTCCTTATGCTGATCGCATATTGACTTGTGTGCGGCACCATTCGCCGCTCTCTTCTTGCTGTGAGGTCGTCCATCCGACCGGGTGGCTTTCTTGCTTTTTGATTGTGGGGGCTCTAAGGCCTCCTCGTCGAATTCGGGCAGTAGCTTTCTTTTTGGGTAGCTCTTTGTTCGGCGACTGTCGCCGTACTTCTCTGCGGTGTTGAATACTTTGCTCCATCTGATCCTGAGTACATCTTCCGCTGTCTTGAGCTTTCGCTTACCTTTTTCAGCTACGCCAGCGGGCAACGAGCCTTTTCTCGGAGGTCGCTTTTGCTCCAGTGGTTTGTCCGCGTCGATCGTCCGGACCGTTGTCTTCGCCGGGGACAGATTGTTTATCCATGTTGTCTTGTTCGGATGATTGCTCAATAGCTTGTTCGTTGTCCACCGGTTCGCCCTGCTTTATGACTGGGTCTTTGTTGAGGCGGGACTTTGTTCGGTGTTTACGTTGCCGTTTTGACTGCTTTTCAAGGGATTTATCCTTCGTAGCGTCCCGTTGTTCCTCGTCTTCATTTCCTTTAGGTGTATCCACCATGTATACATCATGAGATGAGGTGGTTGTCCAGCATCCTAGAGGTGCTGGCTCATTGTTGTCTCCTACATCGTCGTCCATACCGTCGATGTCTCCTGAGTCAGTCGAGCACGTCGTGTAAACTTTCGATAGTGGATACGAAGTGGGTGGTGGGTGGGTGTTGAATTTCTTCGCCATCCGTATCCCAACATTCCTGACCGTAGTCCGGCCGGGACTCTCCGGATAAAGAGAGAGACTTTATTGAATTCAGGGTGTCGCCAAAGGGCGAGTGCTGAAAGATGTCCGCGGCCGTGAACTCCATGACAGGCGCCCAATCGGATTCGATTGGCCGGGCGCTGCTGGAGGGTTCGGAGTGCGGAGAGGAGTCCGCACCTGAGTCGAGGTCTTCGCAGGACGGATGGAGTTCGCCTCGATCGCCATAGTGATTGTAGCCCCGAGGCGGTGTCCAACCACTCGCCCTCGATCGGGGAATCCGGCCCGGATTAAGGGTCGAGCGGATATCGGTGCGGCCTCCGTGACACCGCTCGCCGCAGAGCGAGATCATGCCCATCGAGACAAAGGCGCACGCTTGGCTGCGCTCAAATCCATCGAAGATCAAGTCCCCGGATATCGGCCGTATAGTTTAAACTTCCAACTGACCCGATGGCCAGGGGCGTAGCTTTCGATTTGCTCCAGATGGCCAAGCGAATTGGCCCGCAGTGCAAAGCCGCCGAACACGAAGATCTGTCCGGGGAGAAAAGTCTCACCCTAGACCGCGTCGTGGTTGATGATCGAAGGAGCCATCGGGCCTATCGGTGACGACACAGAGGAACTCTCAATGAAAGCACCAATGTCGGTGTCAAAACCGGCGGATCTCGGGTAGGTGGTCCCGAACTGTGCGTCTAGGCGGATGGTAACAGGAGACAAGGGACACAATGTTTTTACCCAGGTTCGGGCCCTCACGATGGAGGTAAAACCCTACTCCTGCTTGATTAATATTGATGATATGGGTAGTACAAGAGTAGATCTACCACGAGATCAAGGAGGCTAAACCCTAGAAGCTAGCCTATGGTATGATTGTTGATGATGAAGTTGTCCCTCCTACGGACTAAAACCCTCCGGTTTATATAGACACCGGATAGGTTAGGGTTACACAGAGTCGGTTACAATGGTAGGAGATCTACATATCTCAGACGCCAAGCTTGCCTTCCACGCCAAGGAAAGTCCCATCCGGACACGGGACGAAGTCTTCAATCTTGTATCTTCATAGTCTTGGAGTCCGGCCGTGACGATAGTCCGGCTATCCGGACACCCCCTAGTCCGGGACTCCCTCAGTAACGTCATGTCGATTTGTTTGTGCAAGGAGATGGAATGTTTAATCTCTTCTCCCAAAGTAAATTCAGGAATCAGGTCGAAAAATGTACAAGTAGCAAGGGCTACATGGGTTAATTCAGTTAACAAGTCTGAAAACTAAATTCGGTTATCAGCTAATCGGCCTGCAGCCGTGCGACAACGACAGCGTGGCATAGCCGACCACCACCATGGAGACGGGTGTGCAAGTCATTGACGTGGGGTTGCTACGCGCGTATGCCGAGGTGTTCATCACAGGCGACGACTCGGGAGGCCGACGAACAGGACGCCCTTGGACCAACATGGCGGGGGAGGCCATGTAGCACGTGTTGCTCTGGTTGCCCTGTATCCTGGACACCGCCGACCACGGCGGCTCCGGCTGCACGTGTTTCCCGGCCGCCTCCGACCGGGGGGGCTCTCACGACGTTGTTGCTTGGTATCCCGCCCACCGCGGACAGCGAGGGCTCCCTTTGCACGTGTTGCTTTGTTTCCCAGCCGCCGCTGACCACTCGAGCTTTGGCTTCACGTGTTGCTCTGCGTCCACCGCTCCTTTGGCGACAATGAGGACATGCCGAGAGCTCATTCTACCATGCCTAAGCTTTTTCTTATATATATTTCGAGTTCCAGAAGATGTATACATACAGCACTCAGATCAGTTTTTGAGGGAATTGACGACGTTTGAGCATAGTGCCTCCATTCTTATTCAAAACTAATTCCTTTTCATATGGTCACTGGGCAAAGAATACATGTTTATATATAGAAGAGGAAACCAATATACAATGATTTAACAACAGTGCAATACCGATCATGCACACCACCGTATCTAGGGGCCTTGAGAGTTTTCATGCTATTTGCCACCAAGTATGTCATGGAAAAAAAAGTACAACAATATGGTAAGTGCTTTATTGTAAGAACACAACATGTGCATTTGTTTCAAAAGTATAAAATTGTTTTTTAGCATAGATAGTACATTTTTTCCCGCAAAAGAATGTAGATTGTTTTAGCGTGATGAGTTGAGCAAACAGAATTAGTAGATCAAAAACTAATTGTCGTGTTTAAAAATGTTGATCATAGACACAGTACTAACCTTAGGTGGTTAACCGTGCTCACTGTTGTGTAAGGACGTTGACACTTGCCAGTGACTATAGCTAACAACGAACAAAGAGAAAATGATGATAATTTCAAGAACATCCTGATGAAAACATAGACACCATAAGATTGTTGGTGCGAGAAGATTTAGGAAAGTCAAAAATATTTTAAAAGATATATTAACACTAATTAGCTGTTACGTTTTTTGCGGCAACATTGAAAATCATGACACAAATTATGACAACATTTTCAGATACAAGAATAGATCATTTTATCTTGAAAGGGAAATCAAAATATTAGAGATTTTGCTACTCTAGTGAAATGAACTAGCTAGACGGTGATTCAGCTCCACTCAACTCGATGGATAGCAACATCTGTCAACGATTCATTGTGTTTATGAATACATGTGTCCAAGTATGATATGCTTGCGGCTCTTTGGCTAAGTCTCGATGAACATCACATATTTACCTCCTAGCTTTCTTCCTTGCCGCCTACTGCTAGAAGTAGGCTCTACTTATCACAGTAAAAATCTCGTGCAAAAAAAAAAAAGAAAAACCGCAGTAAAAAGCAACGGAGATCATATAAAAATGACGACAAACACACTTGCAAATATGAACCATTAGGACATCATCAACGCAGACCCTTAGACCGCACACGTTCGAACCGTGCGGCCGAAACATGTTTTGCCATCCAACGGGGTCATATATCCGTCCGTTGGCCAGCGCAGACGTCATTTTTTCCACAAACCAGACAAGGGAGGGGTTTGAGGGAGTCCAGACCGTTGCCATCCACGCCTCCGATAAACTTGGCCCACCCAAAACACTCTCCCTCGCCGCGCGCTTTCTACTTTAGGCGATCAGCGCCGCATTCATGCCTGCCCAAAGAGGACGCGACCTCTCTGGAGCCGGCATTGAAGCGGCGCATAGACCGACGGCCCGCTCACTTCATGCGCCTTCTCTCCGCATTGAAGCGACATCCGCCCTCCCTGCCTTCCTCCATTAAACCGGCGTGTCAGCTGGGAAACCTACTCCGACGCCCCAAGCGACATGGCATCTGCCCGCTATTTAAACATGGCCATGCTTTGGGCAAAAGCTGCACCACAGCTCTGCTCTCCATCTCCTCTATGCACCCGCTATGGCCTCGAGCTCTCAAGCCCCGTGACACGACATCACCGGCGAGCAAAATAAGGAGCTCCCCGGTATTGCTGCCAGATGGCTGGCCCGTTGAGCTAGCCGGATACATGTTGGCTTTCCAGCGAGCTCTCTGGATGGCTGCGATGCTGACGAGCCAACGGATGAAAAGCCGACGCCACCCCCATCGCTGCTCCAATTAGCATCACCATGGGCGAGACACGAGAGGACGACAAGGGCATCGTGTCGGACAAGAAATGGCACGCAGAGGAGCAAGTCGATGACATAGTCATCCTGGTGGACGTGGACGTGCACGAGCAGGAGACATTGCTCATGTCCTACTGTGCCACCCGCGAAATCCACCACGAGCAAATGCGGCATTGCATCTTGCAGGCAGAGAAAGAAGCCGCCTATGCGGAGATCGACGAGGCGGTGACGCAAGTTTATGATGGCACGGACGACACTGCTAGCTCCATGTCGGTCGCGCCCCGGCGCCATGATGATGAAGCAGGCACGTCCGTGGGCACCACTGGCAGCGAGGATGAGTAGACCAAAGGCGGCCACCGCCGCTCGGGTCCCAAGAAGGCCACCACGCCGTTGCGCAGGGCCTCATATCCGGCGTCTTGCCCAGTTCGTGAGGCATATGCCACCATCACCGTCTTCCATCATTCTAAAACCAACCACTGATTTGGGCTTCATGGAGGTGGATGTTATTCTTCCCCTCCCGCCGAAGCATATTCTCTAGGGCTCAGGGTGTTCCCGTGAGCTTATTGCTGGACATAGGGAAGATATGGGGTGGGAAACGGGTGTCGAGAAGGCCAGTCATAGACTAGGTTAGAATAGGCTAGCCTAGTCAGCTATATTTTAATTCAAATATGTCTGAAATATAAATGTTTTCGTCCGGTTTAGATGAAAATTATCTGGTTTGCATGTAATTCATCTCCTTTGGTCCCACATCAGTGTTTGTGTATTGGTCCCCCTCTCCACCGGTCCGCGGACGAATTCGGTGTTTGGGGGTCTGCGCTGGAGATGCCCTTACCTAGAGTAGTGTACATCTTCTCTTGGATTTTTTTATCTATTCATCTTCAATCATGGCAGTACAACAAACATAAAAAATAATAATAATTACATCCAGATCTGTAAACCACCTAGCGACGACTACAAGCATTGAAGCAAGCCTAAAGCGTGCCGCTGTCATCGCCCCTCCCTCGCTAGAGCTGGACAATAATTTTTGTAGTAGACAGTTAGGAAGTCGTCATGCTAAGCCCCCATATGACCAACGCACCAGAATAGCACCCGTCGTCGTTGAAGAATAGATTGGAAGGATCAAACCTGAAGACACGCGAACGTAGACGAACTTTGACCACATCGAAGCAAATCCAGATCCGTCGGAGACACACCTCCGCATATCCACCAATGATGCTAAATGCTCCACCGGGGGGGGGGGGGGGTAGGGTGGGGTGGGGGGTGCTAGGAAGGGAGAACATTATTTCATCTTCAGAGAGGCCTCTCGTTGTCTTGTCTTCCTGAGCAGGACATAAACCCTAGCAAAATACGAAGAAATATCTAAAAACAGAGTCCTCCCGCTGTCAAGGACCGGGATCCATCGCGCCACCGTAGCCTAAGGCGACCAAAGACCAGCCGGACCGGTGGCGCTGGGCAGGAGGCAGTGGAACCCATCAAGGGTTGTGTCCATATTCTTCTCTATGTTAGAAAGAAACATCAAGAAGAATATATTTGCTTGAACCTTTTCTCCAACATGAATTTCATAGCATCGGCCACTTCTGCAGATTGAATTGACAAACTAGTACCCACCCAGTCTTAGCATGCAAGTAACTGGGGTTTCAAGCAGTGCACTATCGAATAAGCAAGCCTTAGTAAGGCTGGCATTAGTAGTAAGAAAACAACATTGGGGTGGTGGAGCAGTTGGCTAGCGCGTAGGTCTCATAGCTAAACGTGAGTTCGAGTTGAGCCTCTCTCACCCCAAAACCCCACAAAGTGGTGATGAAAATGCTCTCTTGATAACTTGGGTTGTCATGCAAATATCTGATCTTCAGATGCCAAGAGCAACTCTGAACTTTGTTCTTTTTTTTCATCTCCTTTTTGTTCTCGCTGGGCTTGGGTCGTAGACTCGTAGTGCGCTTGTCTGGAGAGCTTGCAGCCGGAGAGCAACAGAGCGAGCGCCGCGAAGGCCATGAAACCGAGGCAGATGGACGACACGATGGCGCTCGTGAAGACGTTGACCACCGCCGAACTCATGCAGATTGTGATCGCGAGAGCCACCGCCGATGACGTGAACAGCGGATACGCATTCATTCAGGTCACAAGGCTACACAGACATGATTGTTAGAACTACGTACACAGTAACACAGACATGCGTAGATAGATACTCGGCTAACCAAAACTTAAGCTTACTAGCTAGTCACCGCACAGCTCCCTTGCTGCATCAAAAATGGTTATAGCAAAATTCTCTGCACTTCACCTGATCGCCGGCAGAATCAAGAAAGCTGGCATGCATGGGCAGCGCCGCGGCGCATCCGGCGAAGTTCCTCCTGCGCTGCAGAGTACACGAGCGCCACCAGGAGACCCCGAGAAGATATACCTAGGAAATCAACACGAGAACGATGTCAGTCCACGAGCTGGGCTGACGGCCGCCCTACGTGGATCACACGATTATTATGGCACTGGGCTTTTCGTTTCGTTTGGGCCGTACCAAGGCACACACGTGATACGATATTACAATACAGTACGGTTTTCATTAGGACCACATCGCTTACAGAGAGGAGATGGCAGCAGTTTAATTATATGCATGTTTCGTAACGTGGTGGTCACCAGGCAGCAAGCCTGGTAAGCTATCTCAAAAAACAACAACCAGCAGTCTAATTGGTTAATAGGCATGCAAGTAGCTCTTAGGGTTTGACGCCATGACTGTAGTAGTACAACTTGGGTTTGACGCCATGACTGTAGTAGTACAACTTGCCATGCAAGCGGCTCTCAGGTGTCAATGTGCCGTGAGTGAAAAACTTAACATGCCACACCACTCTGACATGGAGTGCCTGAGCTTTTTTTTTTTTGCAGGTGAAACGAGTATACATAGTAATGTCATTACACTCGTTTTCACAAATCATACGTATATCATCTGGCCCCGAGTGAAACCAGATAGCAGTGCGTTGAGCGCCTCGTCCCATCTGCGCCATGCAATGTGCAGCAGCATTGCATGACCTTCCAGCATGCAGGAATTTGTGTGTCCGGATGCCAGGTAGAAGGCTTTTCAACTCGTGTAGTAGACCAGCAACGGGTGATCTATTTGTGCCAGTATCATTCAGCAGCTCAACCCCTTCCTTGCAGTCCATCTCAATGATGAGATTCTTGTCTGTGTGTGCAATCGCAAGGCTCGTTCCCTCAAGGCAAGCAGTCAGCTCCGCTTCTATCGACGAGGAGCATGAACGCAGGTAACGGCAGGATGAGAAGATGATTGCTCCTGTGTCATCTCTCAGCACCATTCCGGCCCCTCCCGTGGTCTCGCCATGGATGAAGGAACCATCCACGTTTACCTTTGCCCAGCCAGCCGGGGGCTTCTCCCACCGAGCCACAATTGTTTCTGCTTGCTTCATGGCCTTGGGTCGATGAGTTACTTGCTGAATCACCATCTTGCCCTTAGCTATATCTCCCTTGGGGTGTTGTTTGATACATAGAAGAGTCTTGATGTAGCCGTTGAGGAAGCGTGTTGACACCAATTGACACCTGTACTGGTGGTGCAGGCTTGTGATGCGTGATCTCATTCCGGCAATGCCATGCGCGCCAGAATATCATCAAGATGACCATCCGCTGGGTTTCGTCGCAGCTGGCGAGAAGGTGCAGGAGCCACTCCGTTCCGGTGTTCTGAATCTCCTCCCGGGCAGGTATAGGCCAAGACTCCCTCATGGTGTCCCATAGAGTACCCGCCATCGGACATCTGCAGACGGCGTGGAAAGTATCCTCCAGTTTGATCCCACAAATAACACATATGTCAGTTTTTTCAATAGTTCTACTCTTTTTATTTTCCATTGTCGCAAGAGTGTTCGTAGCGGATCGCCAGCCAAATATTTGTACCTTCGGGGGAGCAGGGCACCCCCACAATGCCTTCCAGACGGCACGATTGCCGTCCGGTGCCCTGCTCGTGGCGTACATAGACGTGCGAGGTTTCTCTTGCAGGCCGAGCTTGTAGGCAGACCTGACGGAGAACAAGCCTCTCGGGTCCGGACCCCAAGCCAGGACGTCCTCCATGCCTGGTGCCGGTCGCAGCTTGAGTATTTCATCAATGCCTGGAGTGGCGAAGTTTTGTTGGAGTAGCTGTGTGTCCCACCCTCCGTGGACGTTCACCAGTTCAACGACGCGGCGGAGCCTGCACCTTCCTAGTAGATAAACATGCCTGTATGAAACCGGCCTCGGGAGCCAAGGATCACCCCATATGCGTACTTGTTGGCCATTCCCAATCCGCCAAAGAAGCCCCTTCTTGAGGAGCTCAAGGCCGTACGTGATGGCCTGCCACGTTGATGACGCATTTCCTGTAAACACAGTATCCTCCAAACGACCATGAGGGTAATATTTCGCCCTCAAGACCCGCGCACAAAGACTTCCTGGATTAGTTATGAGCCGCCATGCTTGTCGGGCAAGAAGGCCTGATTGAAGAGTCTGTAGTCCCAGAATCCAAGCCTTCCCATAGCTTTCGGTTTTATGATGCTCTCCCAAGCCATCCAATGGGTCTTCGTCTTTCCCTTCGGTGAACCCCACCAATAATTCCTAACCATTCGAGTTAGATCATCGCATACAGAAAAAGGGAGTTTGAAAATTCCCATGATGTATGTGGGAATAGATTGGGCAATTGCCTTTATCAAGATCTCTTTCCCTCCTGCTGCCATGTTACCATCACCCCAGATACAAATCCTTTTCAGAAATTTCATTTGAAGGTTTTGGAATCTACCCCTGTGCATCCTCCCTTCCGGCGTCGGTAGCCCGAGGTACTTCTCCTCGAAGTTTCCTTGCTAAATATCAAGTTCTCACTTCACATTCAGTTGCTGATTAGTAGGGCAAGATTGTCCAAATAAGATCGAACATTTAGCTGGGTTTATGAGTTGTCCCGTAGAACCTTCATATGCCTGAATAATTCCCTTGACTGCGGCTGCTTGCTGTTGTGTTGCCTTGAAGAAAAGTAAAGTGCCATCCGCAAACAAAAGGTGTGAGACACCAGGAGCACCACGGCATATCTTTAGTGGTTCAATAACATTTGTTCACACACCCTGTTTCAGCAACTCAAAGAGACCACCAGCCACAAAAAGAAACAAGAAAGGCGAAAAGGGATCACCTTGCCGGAGACCACGCTCCGTTGCGAAGGATTCTAAAAGGGTTCCATTAAATTTTAGCTTCTTGTTTTTTGGAAAACGCTTCGTTCAAGCGGATGATTTCTTTTGTCGCGTAAACCGGGTCGTTTCATGTGACACGCGTCCTTGTGGGCCTGCTCGCCGCTTATCCTTCCTCTCCCTTATCTCTTCTCCATACGCCTGAGCCGCTCGTTTTCTTTTTCTCTTTTCCTCTTCCTCCCTTCAGCACATCGCCTGCAGCACACACTAGCACCACAAACCAGCACGGACGCGTGTGTGCGTGCTCCGGCTTGGGATGCTTTGCTAGCGGTGTGCAGCAATCTCTCCATTGCAGACGTTCGCTGGCGCTGCACAATTGCACATCCCCGCACACCAGCGACCTGCCACGCCTGCAGAGCAGTGCTGTGGGGGAGGCGAGCGACGCTGCAAAAGGATGACGTCGAGCACTGCTGTAGCGGAGAGGACATCGATGCTGCAGTGGCCGGCGAAGTTGTGTAACACGGCGGATGATGCGACGTGAGAGGGAGTTGTAATGGAGCTTCGCCGGGGGCGTCGCTGCTGCTACAGAACTTTGCCTCGCCGCGCGGTGCTGGCCATGGAGCCTCGTCGGGCGTCCGTCGGCGCTGCAATGGATTTTAAAAAGTTCATCGATTTTGAGAAAAAATTTCACAAACTTAAAAAAGGTTCATTGATTTTTAAAAATAGTTCACCGATTTTGGAAAAAAGTTTTAAAAGTTCATCATTTTCAAAAAAAAATGTTCATCAGTTTTGAAAAATATATATCCTTTTTGACAAAATTTCATCGAGTTTGGAAAAATAGTTCATTGATTTGGAAAAAAGTTCACAAATTTAAAGGAAAAATTCCTCAATCTTGACAAAAAGTTCACCAAATTTAAAAAAAGTCCATCAGAATTGGAAAAAGCTCATCGAATTGAAAAAAAAGTTTATCAAATGTGAAAAAATTTCATTGAATTAGAAAAATTTCGTCAATTTAAGAAAACGTGGATGTATTTGAAAAAATCATGGTACGAGGAAGAAGGAAAAGTAAAACAGAAAACAGAAAAAATGAAAAATAGAAAACAAAAAAAGAGAAAAACGAAAGAAAAGATGATAAGGTGAAAATGTGATTGAACTTATTGCATCAAATTCCTATGACAGGGTGTTTACCACAGTGCGCTGTGAACCAGGAATCCTTGGTTCGATTCTCACATGTCGCGGATTGTTTTGCGCTTTGATGAATACGCGAGCGAAATGGGCCGAGCCCAGCTCAGACAAAAAATAGGGTTCGCCTCCCATCGAGCCCAATTCAGACGTCCCAGTGTTGGGCTTTTCATTTGCGATAGACAAGAGGTGCACACTTTTGGTCGAGGAGTTGTCAGAAACAAAAAAAAACGTAACCGTTTTAGTACTTTGTGTTAGTGCCACCGCTCAAAAAGGAAAAAAGTGGTTTAGTGCCACATCGCTTAGGGCGAGCTGACGGAAGCTGTTTATATGGACGGCTCGTGACAAGGTGTTCACCAGGCAGCAAGCCTGGTAAGCTATTAAAAAAGCACCATGGATAATTGGCGTATCTGTAAGCTTGCGAGCAGTTCTCAGGGTATAATGAGCCCGATAGAATAGGATTAGGCAGCCAAGCTGCTCTCGGGCCTCAGCAACCCTGATCGCACAAAACTGCTTGACTTGCTAAATAGCACTCCGTCATGGAGTCCCCTAAGCTTTTTCTTTTCTTAAATATATTTCAAGTTTCAGAAGACATATGAATTCAGATCAGTTTTTGTCTTTTTGAGGAGATTAACGACGTTTCAGCATAGTGCCTCCATTCTTATTCGATAGTAATTTCTTTTGACATGGTGAGTGCGCAAAGAATTCATGTTTATATATAGATGAGAAAACCAATAAATAATGATGCTCAAAATAATGATTTAACAACGGCGCCATACCCCCTCCCCTCTTCCTCCCAAAAAAACAACAGTTTTTGTCTTTTTGAGGAAATTAACGACGTTTCAGCATAGTGCATCCATTCTTATTCGATAGTAATTTCTTTTGACATGGTGAGTGGGCAAAGAATACATGCTTATATATAGATGAGAAAACCGATATATAATGATGCTCAAAATAATGATTTAACAACGGCGCCATCCCCCCGTCTCTCTCCCAAAAAAACAACGACATACCGATCTTTCTCACCGCCGTGTGTTGGGGCCTTTAGATTTTTGAAAAAAATTGATTTAACAGTGGCGCAATACCGACCTTGCACACCGCCGTATCTAGGGGCCTCCAGAGTTTTCATGCTATTTGCCACCAACTATATTATTTGAAAAGTATAAATTATTCTTTTAGCATAGATAGTACATTATTTTAGCCTGCCGCCGCCTTACCCAAAAGATAGGGTTCAACTGCCTCTCACTGGCGTGGTCGCCGGTCCACCCCGTCTCCCCAGTGGCCTTAGCGCCATGGGGGTGGAGTGGATCCGGCCCCTTGCCGGTGGGAGGTCTTTGTTTTTATTTTTTTTTAAGTTTTGTTAGGGTTTGTGTCCTACTCAGGAAGGCGAGACGACGGCGGCTCCCTGAAGATGCAATAAAGGTCTCCCCGCCTAGTCCCCGTTCCGTTAATGTGTCTAGCATTGCCGGTGGGCGTGTGCAGGTGTGTCTCCGGCGGATCTGTCTTTGATGGATTTGCTCGGATCTGTTCGTCGTTCGTCTATGTTCTTGTGTCTTCAGGTTGGATCCTTCTGATCTACACTCTTCATCGGCGGCGGTTGTTGTTCTGGTGCGTTGGTTCTTTGTGGCCTTAGCACGACGACTTTCTGACTGTCTACTACAACAAGGTTTGCCTGGCTCCGGCGAGGGAGGGGCGATGACAGCGGCGCACCTTTGGCTCACTTAAGTGCTTGTAATCGTCGCTAGGTGGTCTACGGATCTGGGTGTAATTTTGATTATTTTTAGTGTTTGTTGTACTGCCATCATTAAAGATGAATAGATCGGAACTTTTGTCCCGTTGAAAAAAAGATAGTACATTATTTTGTTCCCAAAAAAAAGATAATAGATTGCTTTAGCGGATTAGTTGAGCAAAAAGAATTAGTAGATCATAAACTAATTGGCGTGTTTAAAAACATTGATCATAGACACAGTACTAACCTTAGGTGGTTAACCGTGCTCACTGTTGTGTAAGGACATTGACACTTTACGCACTATTTGGCAGTGACTATAGCTAACAACAACAAAGAGAAAATGATGATATTTTCAAGAACATTTTGATGAAAACATATTGGCAAAGTCAACAATATTTTAAATGATATATTAACAGTAATTAGCTATTATGATTTTTGCGCCAACACTGAAAATCATGACACAAATTATGACAACATTTTGAGATACAAGAATGGATCATTTTATGTTGAAAGGGAGTTAAAATATTTAGAGATTTTGCTACTCTAGTGAAATGGACTAGACGGTGATTCAGCTCCACTCCACCCGATGGATAACAACATCTGTCAAGTGTCAATGATTCATTCTATTTGTGAATATTTGTGTTAAAGTATGACATGATTGTGGTTCTTTGGCTACGTCTCAATGAACATCACATATTTATCTCCTAGCTTTCTTCCTTGCTGCGCACTGCTAGAAGTAGGCTCTACTTATCACAGTAAAAATCCCCTGCAAAAAAAAGAAAAATCACAGTAAAAATCAACGGACATCATAAGAATGACCACAAACACAATTGCAAGTTTGCAACATTAGGTCAACTCCAACGCAGACCCTCAAACCGCACATGGTTCAGACGTATTTTGCCATCCAACGCAGTCATATATCCGTCCGCTGGCTAGTCAGCACATCATTTTTCCCACAAAGCCCGGGCCGCTGCCACACACGACTCCGACAACCCTGTCCCACCCAAAACACTTTCCCTCATCCGCGTGCTTTCCTGCCCGTAGCCGTCAGCACCACTCTAGAGCGTCAGCGCCACATTCATGCCAGCCAAAAACGGAAGCGGCCTCTCTGGAGCCGGCATTGAAGCGGCGCGCCGACCGCTGCAAGCCTACTGCCTGCGCCTTTTCTCCACATTGAAACAACATTCGTCCTTCCCGCCTTCCTCCATTAAACCGGCACGTTAGCCGAGAAACCTACTTCGGCACCCAAGCGGCACACGTCCGACCGGCATTAAACACCTCGTGGGCTTAGCACATGGCATCCACCCATTATTTCAACGTGGCCAAGCTCTAGGAAAAGCTGCACCACATCTCCGCTCTCTATCACTGCAAGAAATATGTCAACTTGTGACCAGCACTATTGGTCACTGAATGGTCACTGTTTTCAATTTGTGACCTTTTTGTGACCAAAAACATAAGGTCAAAAGCTGACGGTCATAAACTGATTATAGCGACCTTTCTTACGGAATGGTCGTGACGCTTATGACCAAAATAAATCTCTTTAGCGTTTTGGTCACTAGCAACCTCCTGTGCCACGTAGGCATCCGACATGGCAATCCGATGTGGCACAAGATTCAGCCCGGTCCAATTCGATTTTCTACATGGGCCTAGCCCATTTAGTATTTTTTTCATGTTAATTTTGGTCGGCTTCATGGGCCACGCCTTACAATTCGGACTTTTAATTTTCTGGGCCATGGCCCTTTTGCAAACCATTTCATTAGGCCTTTTTGTTCGAGTTTTCAGAAATGCACAATGTTCGATCCACTATTATTTGGGCTGTAGCCTTTTTAGAGCCCATATATTATTTGGTCCAATAGAACATTTGGTCTTTTATTCACTGATTTCCAGTTTACACATTTGAACAACAAACACTAAATAATTCTCTCAATTAAATGATTAAATTCAAAAATCATTCATCCAAATGCACACGAGACATACAACTCTGCACGTCCAACATAATCTAAAACAAGCAAAAACAGATACACAAGCACATACAAGTGTGCTTACAAGCAAAAACAGATACACACGCACCAAAACATGGTGCAACATCAACTAAGACTGTGGTGCACATCTCCATGCCTCTTACGATCTTCCGTCAAAGACAATGAGCCTAAACAACATTAGATCCTGATCCATATCACCAAAAAGAAACATTATTAAATAAAATGATTAGGAACAAAATAAAAGTAAATCTAACGACATATTTACTCATGTAAGGAACAGAACATATTTCTGAGAAAAAGAACATGTATGCAAAGCAACCACCAAACAAATAACGAGCTGGTTCATCTTATACCGAATAAAAAGAACACCCGACACAAGGAATAGAAGCATTCCTTGGTTTTCAAGCACACCAATTCATAAACATGATTTGGATATGGAGAAGACAAACATAGCAACAAGAGATAATCGTAGTAAGTCAGCCATCCTACTATTCAATAAATGGTTCAGATTTCACCGTAACAAAACACTTAACAACCTCAACACTTGTATTTTTGCTTGCTGCAATCTAAACAACATCACCACAAGTTCTATGATGCATCCAAACTAGTGAACTTTGTGCATAGATTGGATTGAATCAAAGAGAGAAGGGGAATGGAAGGGCTACCTTGAGGATCGAATCGAATCAGCACTGCTTCTTCACGCCATCTTCTTGTGAATAGCCTTCTTCTTCACGCCATCGTGGAAAGCTTTTTAAGTACAACAGAGAAAGCGTTTCATACAGCGGAAAGGGGGACTTGATCAACAGCCACTATCTTCACAAAAGAAAACAACTATCCAGGCAATAATTTCCCCCTGATTTATGGGTATATGGGTATCAAAACAAACAAGAAAGGAACAACAATCTATTTTAAGTACTTCAGGTTTGAGCCATTTTCGATACTAAAATCAATACATAACAGCCATTATTATGTGTGTACAACCAGTCAATAACTACTATAGCCAAATAACATTATGTGTGGACAACCGCCAACATTATGTGTGTACAACCACAAGTCTTTGCCGGAAACAACTACAACTTGGAGTCAATGCGGCAGCAGAGAACAAGATCCATGGACAACAACGAGGCAGCAGGGAAAAGGACATGTGAGCAAACCAATACAGCTTGCAACTAATAAGCCACGAGGATATTGCTTGGAAAAGAAGCCACCAGGATCCAAGTAGATCTAGATTTACAGGTGCAATCTTCAATAACTATTAAAGCCATAATTACCACTACAACGAACACAAACAGAATTTGATATGCCCCAATCTCTGAAGATTTGTATGTGCAAATCTGCAGATTCAGGTGTAGTGATTCAAACCGTACGTAACTACAGATTTGTTTACAGTAAAAACTGTGTGTACAAATCTGAATATAGCAAACACAAAGTACAGAGATAAGAACAGCAATGCACACCCAAGACTTAACAAATTTGCATTCATGCGATACTGAAGAAAAATACAGATAACTAGGGCGTGGATTCTCTCAAGCTCTCGCAAGGATCTTCAATGGGCGAGCAGGTGATGGCACACGCTCCTGTTCATCCAACAGCGGTGTTGGAAATATGCCCTAGAGGCAATAATAAAAGCATTATTATTATATTTCCTTGTTCATGATAATTGTCTTTTATTCATGCTATAATTGTATTATCCGGAAATCGTAATACACGTGTGAATACATAGACCACAATACGTCCCTAGTGAGCCTCTAGTTGACTAGCTCGTTGGTCAATTGAGATAGTCATGGTTTCACGACTATGGACATCGAGATGTCATTGACAGCGGGATCACGTCATTAGGAGAATGACGTGATGGACAAGACCCAATCCTAAGCATAGCACAAGATCGTGTAATTCGTTTTGCTAGAGCTTTTCCAATGTCAAGTATCTCTTCCTTAGACCATGAGATCGTGTAACTCCCGGATACCGTAGAGGAGTGCTTTGGGTGTACCAAACGTCACAACGTAAGCGGGTGACTATAAAGGTGCACTACGGTATCTCCGAAAGTGTCTGTTGGGTTGACACGGATCGAGACAGGGATTTGTCGCCGTGTATGACGGAGAGGTATCACTGGGCCCACTTTCGGTAGTGCATCATCATAATGAGTTCAAAGTGACCAAGTGTCCGGTCACGGGATCATGCATTACAAGATGAGTAAAGTGACTTGCGGTGTGAGACTGAACGAGGTATTGGGATACCGACGATCGAGTCTCGGGCAAGTAACATACCGTCGACAAAGGGAATAGTATCACGGGGCTGCTTGAATCCTTGACATCGTGGTTCATCCGATGACATCATCGAGGAGCATGTGGGAGCCAACATGGGTATCCAGATCCTGCTGTTGGTTATTGACCTGAGAGCCGTCTCGGTCATGTATGCATGTCTCCCAAACCCGTAGGGTCTACACATAAGGTTCGGTGGCCTTAGGGTTATTAGGAAGACTTGTATGTGATTACGAATGTTGTTGAGTCCGGATGAGATCCCGGACGTCACGAGGAGTTCCTAATAGTCCGGAGGTAAAGATTTATATATGGGAAGTTGTCAAGCGGACACGGAAAGTTTGAGGGCATATCGGTATTGTTTGGGGTCACGGAAGGGTTTCGGGGTTCACGGGAGGGGCCACCCCTGGGGGCCACATGGGCTGCGTGGGGCAGGAGCCAGCCCACAGTGGGCTGGGCGCACCCCCTCC
Organism: Aegilops bicornis; assembly: GCA_021605145.1. NCBI lineage: Eukaryota > Viridiplantae > Streptophyta > Magnoliopsida > Poales > Poaceae > Aegilops > Aegilops bicornis. Next base: position 547,157,918 of record CM038672.1, read on the forward strand.
CTTGGGCCCTTGCGCCTAGGGTTGGGGGAACCCTAGAGGGGCGCCCTTGGCAGGGGCAAGTCCCCTCCCTTGGCCGCCGCCCCTCTAGATGCCATCTAGAGGGGCCGCCCCTGCCCTTTCCCCTATAAATAGAGGGGTGAGGGAGGGCTGAACACCCAAGCCAAGGCGCAGCCCTCCCCTCCCAACACCTCTCCTCCTCCCGTGCGTGCTTGGCGAAGCCACAGCCAGATCTTCTGCACCAACAACACCACGTCGTCTTTGCCGTTGGAGCTGTCTTCCTCAACCTCTCCTTCCTCCTTGCTTTGGATCAAGACGGAGGAGACGTCGTCCGTCTGCCGTGTATGTGTGTTGAACGCGGAGGTGCTGTCCGTTCAACACTTGGTCATCGGTGATCGAATCACGGTAGTACGACTCCATCATCACCATCCCCTTGAACGCTTCCTTTCGATCTACAAGTGGTATGTAGATGCAAACTCACTCCTTTGACTCGTTGCTTAGATGAACTCATAGATGGATCTTGGTGAAACCGTAGGAAAAATTTTAATTTTTCGCAACGTTCCCCAACAGTGGCATCATGAGCTAGGGTCTATCGTAGTTCTCTATTGCACGAGTAGAACACAATTTTGTTGTGGGCGTAGATCTTGTCAACTTGCTTGCTGCTACTAGTCTTATCTTGCTTCAGCGGTATTGTGGGATGAAGCGGCCGGACCAACCTTACACGTACACTTACGTGAGACCGGTTCAACGGTGACATGCACTAGTTGCATAAGGTGGGCTGGCGGGTGTCTGTCTCTCCACTTTAGTTGGAGCGGATTCGATGAAAAGGGTCCTTATGAAGGGTAAATAGAAGTTGACAAATCACGTTGTGGCTTTCACGTAGGTAAGAAAACGTTCTTGCTAGAACCCTATTGCAGCCACGTAAAACTTGCAACAACAATTAGAGGGCGTCTAACTTGTTTTTGCGAGCAAGTGTTTTGTGATATGATATGGCGGAAGTTGTGATGAATGATGAATGACATATTGTGATGTATGAGATCATGTTCTTGTAATAGGAATCACGACTTGCATGTCGATGAGTATGACAACCGGCAGGAGCCATAGGAGTTGTCTTTATTTTTGTATGACCTGCGTGTCATTGAAGAGCGCCATGTAAATTACTTTACTTTATTGCTAAGCGCGTTAGCCATAGAAGTAGAAGTAGTCGTTGGTATGACAACTTCATGAAGACACGATGATGGAGATCATGATGATGGAGATCATGGTGTCATGCGGTGACAAGATGATCATGGAGCCTCAAGATGGAGATCAATGGAGCTATATGATATTGGCCATATCATGTCACTACTATATAATTGCATGTGATGTTTATTATGTTTATGCACCTTGTTTACTTAGAGCGACGGTAGTAAATAAGATGATCCTTACGACAATATCAAGAAGTGTTCTCCCCTAACTGTGCACCGTTGCTAAAGTTCGTGCGTTTGAAGCACCACGTGATGATGATCGGGTGTGATAGATCCTTACGTTCACATACAACGGGTGTAAAGACAGTTTTACACATGCAAAACACTTAGGGTTAACTTGACGAGCCTAGCATGTACGGACATGGCCTCGGAACACGGAGACCGAAAGGTCGAACACGAGTCGTATGGAAGATACGATCAACATGAGAATGTTCACCGACGATGACTAGTCCGTCTCACGTGATGATCGGACACGGCCTAGTCGACTCGGATCGTGTGACACTTAGATGACTAGAGGGATGTCTAATCTAAGTGGGAGTTCATTAAAATAATTTGATTAGATGAACTTAATTATCATGAACTTAGTCTAAAACCTTTGCAAATATGTCTTGTAGATCAAATGGCCAACGCTCATGTCAACATGAACTTCAACGCGTTCCTAGAGAAAACCAAGCTGAAAGATGATGGCAGCAACTATCTGGACTGGAGTCCGGAACACGAGGATCATCCTCATAGCTGCCGAAACAATATGTCCTAGAAGGACCGCTAGGTGACGCAGCTCTGTCCCGAAGAACCAAGACATTATGAATGCTTGGCAGTCTCGTCTTGATGATTACTCCCTCGTTCAGTGCGGCATGCTTTACTGACTTAGAACCGGGGCTCCAAAAGCGTTTTGAGCAACATGGAGCATATGAGATGTTTGAGGAGTTGAAAATGGTTTTCAAGCTCATGCCCGGTCGAGAGATATGAAGTCTCCGACAAGTTCTATAGTTGTAAGATGGAGGAAAACAGTTACATCGGTGAGCACATACTCAAAATGTCTGGAGGTTGCACAACCGGCACTTTGTCCCTGGACATAATCCTCCCGGACGAGGCGGTCATTGACAGAATCCTTGGTCGCTCCACCAAGCTACAAGAGCTTTGTGATGAACTACAATATGCAGGGATGGTGAAGACCATTCCCGAAGTATTCTCAATCTTTGAAGTCAGCAGAGGTTGAAATCAAGAAAGAACATCAAGTGTTGATGGTCAATAAAACCACTAAGTTCAAGAAGGGCAAGGGTAAGAAGAACTTCAAGAAGGACGGCAAGGATGTTGCAGCGCCCGGTAAAGCAAGTTGCCGGAAGAAGTCAAAGCATGGACCCAAGCACGAGGGCAGAGTGCTTTTATTGCAAAGGGAAGGGTCACCTAAGCGGAACTGCCCCAAATACTTAGCGGACAAGAAGGCCGGCAACACTAAAGGTATATTTGATATACATGTAATTGATGTGTACCTTACCAAGTACTCGTAGTAACTCCCAGGTATTTGATACGGTGCCGTTGCTCATATTTGTAACTCACAGCAGGAGCTGCGGAATAAACGGAGGCTGGCGAAGGGCGAGGTGACGATCGCGTCGGGAATGGTTCCAAAAGGTCGATGTGATCGCCATCGCACGCTACCTCTACATTTGCCTCACGGGATTAGTTATAAACCTTAATAATTGTTATTTGGTGCCAAGTTTGAGCATGAACATTGTATACGGATCTCGTTTGATACGAGATGGCTACTCATTTAAATCCGAGAATAATGGTTGTTCTATTTATATGAGATATGTTTTATGGTCATGCCCCTATGGTCAATGGTTTTATTCTTAATGAATCTCGGCGTAATGTTACACATATTCATAAGCGTGAATACCAAAAGATGTAAAGTTGATAACGATAGTCCCACATACTTGTGGCACTGCCGCCTATGGTCACATTGGTGTCAAGCGCATGAAAAAGCTCCATCTTGATGGACTCTTGGAGTCTCTAGATTATGAATCATTTGACACATGCGAACCATGCCTCATGGGCAAGATGACCAAGACTCCGTTCTCCAGAACAATGGAGCGAGCAACCAACTTGTTGTAAATCATACATACCGATGTGTGCGGTCCAATGAGTGTTGAGGCTCGCGGAGGATATCGTTATGTTCTCACTCTCACAGATGACTTGAGTAGATATGGGTATGTCTACTTTATGTAACTCCAGTCTGAGAACTTTGAAAAGTTCTTGGAATTTCATAATGAAGTAGTGAATCAACGTGACGAAAGATAAAATTCTTCTGACCCGGATCGCGGAGGAGAATATTTAAGTCACGAATTTGGTACACACTTAAGAAAATGTGGAATCGTTTCACAACTCACGCCGCTGGAACACCTCAGCGTAACGGTGTGTCCGAACATCGAATCGCACTCTATTGGATATGGTGCGATCTATGATGTCTCTTACCGATTTACCGCTATCATTTTGGGGATACGCTCTAGAAGACAGCTACATTCACTTTAAATAGGGCACCGTCTAAATCCGTTGAGACGACACCGTATGAATTATGGTTTGGGAAGAAACCTAAGGTATCGTTTCTAAAAGTTTGGGGATGCGATGCTTATGTCAAGAAACTTCAACCTGAAAACCTCGAACCCAAGTCGGAAAAATGCGTCTTCATAGGATACCCTAAGGAAAACCATTGGGTATACCTTCTACTTAAGATCCGAGGGCAAGATCTTTGTTGCCAAGAACGGATCCTTTACGGAAAAGAGTTTCTCTCGAAAGAAGTAAGTGGGAGGAAAGTAGAACTCGATGAAGTACTACCTCTTGAGCGGGATAGTAGTGCAGCTCGGGAAAATGTTCTGTGATGCCTACACCAACTGAAGAGGAAATTAATGATGATGATCAAGGTACCGGATCAAGTTGCTCTTGAACTTCGTAGGTCTACTAGGACACGTTCAGCGCCCAGAGTGAATGCAGCAACCCTGTCACCGGAAATCATGTTGTTATACAACGGTTAACCTTCGAACTATGAAGAAGCGATGGCGGGCCCAGATTCCAACAAATGGCTTGAAGCCATGCAATCCGAGATAGGATCCATGTATGAAAACAAAGTATGGACTTTGACAGACTTGCCTGATGATCGGCTAGAAAACAAATGGATCTTTAAGAGGAAGGCGGGGCGCGGATGGTAATGTCACCATCTATAAAGCTCGACTTGTCGCTAAGGGTTATCGGCAAGTTCAAGGGATTGACTACGATGAGACTTTCTCTCCGTGGCGAAGCTTAAGTCCGTCCGAATCATGTTAGCAATTGCCGCATACTATGATTATGAGATATGGCAGATGGGCGTCAAAACAGCGTTCCTTAGCGGTTATCTTAAGGAAGAGCTGTATATGATGCAGCCGGAGGGTTTTGTCGATCCTAAGAATGCTAACAAAGTATGCAAGCTCAATGATCCATTTATGGGCTGGTGCAAGCATCTCGGAGTTGGAACATTCGCTTTGATGAGATGATCAAAGCGTTTGGGTTTATCTTGCAGACTTATGGAGAAGCTTTGTGTTTACAAGAAAGTGAGTGGGAGCTCTGTAGCATTTCTCATATTATATGTAGATGACATACTTTTGATGGGAAATGATATAGAACTCTTGGACATCATTAAGGCCTACTTGAATAAAAGTTTTTCAATGAAGGACCTTGGAGAAGCTGCTTATATATTAGGCATCAAGATCTATAGAGATAGATCGAGACGCCTCATAGAGTCTTTCACAAAGCACATACCTTGATAAGATTTTGAAGAAGTTCAAAATGGATCAGTCAAGAAAGGGTTCTTGCTCAGATCTTTGCAAGGTGTGAGATTGAGCTCAGCTCAATGCCCGACCACGACAAAAGATAAAGAAAGAGATGAGCGTCATCCCTATGCCTCAGCCATAGGATCTATTATGTATGCCATGCTGTGTACCAGACCTGATGTAAACCTTGCCGAAAGTTTGGTAGGAAGGTACCAAAGTAATCCCGGCAAGGAACCTTTGGACAATGATCAAGAATATCCTAAAGTACACGAAAAGGACGAAGGACATGTTTCTCGTTTATGGAGGTGACGAAAGAGCTCGTTGTAAAGGGTTACGTCGACGCTTAGCTTTGACACAGATCTGGATGACTCTAAGTCACAAAAGCTGGATACGTGTATATGTTGAATGGTGGAAGCGATGAGTTGGTGCAGCTGCAAGCGTGAAGCGTCGTGGCGGGATCTACATGTGAAGCGGAATACATGGCAGCCTCGGAGGCAGCACATGAAGCAATTTGGGTGAAGGAGTTCATCACCGACCTAGGAGTCATACCCAATGCGTCGGGGCCGATCAAACTCTTCAGTGACAACAACTGGAGCTATTGCACTTGCCAAGGAGCCAGGTTTCACAAGAAGACCAGCACATCAAGCGTCGTTTCAACTCCATCCGTAAAAATGTTCAAGATGGAGACATAGAAATTTGTAAAGTGCATACGGATCTGAATGTCGCAGATCCATTGACTAAACCTCTCTCGCAAGCAAAACATGATCAATACCAGAACTCTATGGGTGTTCGATTCATCACAATGTAACTAGATTATTGACTCTAGTGCAAGTGGGAGACTGTTGGAAATATGCCCTAGAGGCAATAATAAAAGCATTATTATTATATTTCCTTGTTCATGATAATTGTCTTTTATTCATGCTATAATTGTATTATCCGGAAATCGTGATACCGCGTGTGAATACATAGACCACAATACGTCCCTAGTGAGCCTCTAGTTGACTAGCTCGTTGGTCAACGAGATAGTCATGGTTTCTGACTATGGACATCAGATGTCATTGACAGCGGGATCACGTCATTAGGAGAATGGCGTGATGGACAAGACAATCCTAAGCATAGCACAAGATCGTGTAATTCGCTTTTGCTAGAGCTTTTCCAATGTCAAGTATCTCTTCCTTAGACCATGAGATCGTGTAACTCCCGGATACCGTAGGAGTGCTTTGGGTGTACCAAGCGTCACAACGTAATCGGGTGACTATAAAGGTGCACTACAGGTATCTCCGAAAGTGTACATTGGGTTGACACGGATCGAGACAGGATTTGTCGCCGTATGACGGAGAGGTATCACGGGCCCACTTTCGGTAGTGCATCATCATAATGAGCTCAAAGTGACCAAGTGTCTCGGTCACGGGATCATGCATTCTGAGTGCGAGTAAAGTGACTTGCCGGTGAAGAGACCGAACGAGGTATTGGGATACCGACGATCGAAGTCTCGGGCAAGTAACATACCTGCCGTCGACAAAGGGAATAGTATATCGGGCTGCTTGAATCTTTGACATCGTGGTTCATCCGATGACATCATCGAGGAGCATGTGGGAGCCAACATGGGTATCCGGATCCCGCTGTTGGTTATTGACACGAGAGCCGTCTCGGTCATGTATGCATGTCTCCGAACCCGTAGGGTCTACACACTTAAGGTTCGGTGACGCTAGGGTTATTAGGAAGACTTGTATGTGATTACGAATGTTGTTCGAGTCCCGGATGAGATCCCGGACGTCACGAGGAGTTCCGGAATAGTCCGGAGGTAAAGATTTATATATGGGAAGTTGTCAAGCGGACACCGGAAAGTTTGAGGGCATATCGGTGTTACTTGGGGTCATGGGAAGGGTTCAGGGGTCCACGGAGAGCCACCTCCCGGGGGGCCCACATGGGCTGCGTGGGGCAGGAGCCAGCCCTGGTGGGCTGGGCGCACCCCCTCCCTTGGGCCCTTGCGCCTAGGGGTTGGGGAACCCTAGAGGCGCCCCCTTGCTTGGGGGCAAGTCCCCTCCCTTGGTCGCCGCCCCCCTCTAGATGCCATCTAGAGGGGCCGGCCCTGCCCTTTCCCCTATAAATAGAGGGGTGAGGGAGGCTGAACACCCAAGCCAAAGGCGCAGCCCCTTCCCTCCCAACACCTCTCCTCCTCAAAATGCGTGCTTGGCGAAGCCATGTGGGAATCTTCTGCACAAACAACACCACGCCGTCGTGCTGCCGTTGGAGCTGTCTTCCTCAACCTCTCCTTCCTCCTTGCTGGATCAAGACGGAGGAGGCGTCGTCCCGTCTTTGTCTACGTGTGTTGAACGCGGAGGTGCTGTCCGTTCAGCACTTGGTCATCGATGATCCGAATCACGGTAGTACGACTCCATCATCACCATCCCCTTGAACGCTTCCGCACTCGATCTACAAGTGGTATGTAGATGCAAACTCACTCCTTTGACTCGTTGCTTAGATGAACTCATAGATGGATTTTGGTGAAACCGTAGGAAAAATTTTAATTTTCTGCAACGTTCCCCAACAAGCGGAAGTTCAACACCACATCGGAGTACAAAGCAAAATAAATAAAGGAGGAGAATATGTACAATACTGCCCCAGAAGCAAGACATCAGGCAAAGAAAATAAGGAGCCTAAGAATACATCTACTACGCTTTGCTTTGCTGCTGTAGCAAACATGCACTTGATTCCTTAAGAGGTAAATGCATACACCGGTGTTATGCGCTGTAGCAAACATGCACTTAATTCCTTAGAGGTAAATGCATACACCAGCGCAAATGTTACTCACATGTTACTGCTAAATTCAACTTATACAAATATAAAGAGACATGGCACTATACATGCGTACCAGAGACGTCTAGCCTAGCATCAAAGTTGAATTCATGGTAGATGTACTAGCAAAAAACTAACGAGGCTTGGATCGATCAATCGATCGTTGGAGCGAGCAGTCGCACACTGATTGATTCTATGCGGCCAGGGATACAAGAGATGAGTACATAAATCTACTACAGATCCTAGCATCTAGGAGTACTGCATTTGCCAAACACCTCCTAAGTTGACTGACACTTGAACAAAAAACAAGCACTATACTTGGTGCCAATTTGCACCTGAATGTCCGATGGCACAGCTAGCTTAGATCCGTTCATGGTGACACGGAGCAGACCATCACTAGAGCCCCAAATCACAGAAATTTCCAAGGTCAGCGCCAGCATATAAACTAACAGGGCAGGGCTCAATGGCCGGGCATGGACACAAGGAGCACTGGAGAAAACAAAGGAGGGGAAGGTAGTGGCTCACCCACGCCCCGCATGAAGTCGGACCGGCGCCTGAGTAGCACAAGGAAGAATCGAGAGGAGGGAGCACGTCCATCTTGTCCCCCCGAGTTCCAGCGGCGATTGATCTTGGTGAGGCCCGGATCTGGACCCCTCCTCCGGCACGGCACGGCCCGGGCGAGCGGCTTCAAAGGGCACCGACCGCACGGCCGCGTCGTCGTCGTCGACCACACAACAACGGAAGAAGCAGACGGAGCCGTGGTCTCCTACTAGGCTGTGCACCTGCGCGCATGCATTAGTGAGGAGGGGGGCGGAAGGAAACCGCATCAGCAAAATCGAACCAAGGAACAGAGAGAGACCAGGAGGAGGAGATAGAGGCGGACCTTGCATGGCGTCGAGCAGCGCGAGGAGGCGGCGGCTGTGCTCCCCATCCTCGGCCTGGTAGAACAGACCCACGATCTTCCCCGGATCCGTCCCCGCGGCTAAGTCCATGGCGGCGGCGCGCGCTGGGCCTGGGCGTTGGGTCATGGGATCGAGGCATGCGGGCGAGGAGGCGTGCGCGCCCGGTGGTGGAGGGAGGAGGATTCGTCAGGGGACGGGCCCTTCCTCGCCATCGTCTTCGGCCGCCGTGGGGTGTGGGGTCGGGGACGCCGTGGGGTGGCGGCACCCTGATTGGCGCGGCGGCGAACTGCTGGAGGTTGGATCCAGCGACGCAGGCGGGCGATGCGGGGGATGAAGATGGACGGCGGGTGATGGGCGGTTCGGGGTTGGGGATTGGGTTCAGGCGGCGACAGAGAGATCTGGATCGGGGACGAGGCGGAGGGTGTGCGCCAGGGACGTGAGTGACGGGCGGGACGGAGGTAGGAGGCCAGCACCACCGCCGCGCTCCAAGAGGGCGCCAGCGCGGAGAGGGAAGGCGAGGCGGCGAGGGGAGGTAGCGAGGGGAGGCGAGGTGGAGAGGGGAGAGGAAGGCGGAGGTCGCCGGCGGGGCGGGGCGGTTTGGGGGAGTGGAGATCGGCGGCGGCGGTTGCGGGAAAGGAGAGGATGGATCCGGGGAGTGGCCGAGTGGGGTGGCGGTGGGGATCTGGGGGGTTGAGGGGAGGGTGGGTGGGTGGGTTAGGGTTTTTGATTCTCGGGGGAAGGTCCACCGTTGGATGGATGCGTGATGGATGGCTCGGATTGCGTTCAATTTGGTGATCCGCGTGAACGCGGTTCCTCGCATCTCATTGGCCGGCTAAAACGCACTTGAATCTCAAAATTTTGGACCCAAAACTTTGAATTTTTTTAAACATAACAATGGCATAGTTTGTCAAAATGATCTTGTTTTTTTCATAAATGTGCATCTTAGAATGGCAAACGATGCCATAGTTCGACGGCTTTCAATTTCTTTGCACAAAAAGATTATTTTCAATTTTCGAGTGCATCAAAAGGTTTTTTTAAGAAGCTACCAAATATTTGTTCCAAAATAGCGCAACTCCATTTTTCAAAAATATTAGACCACATTTCATGTAAAATTGACCAAATTGTTACATGTCAAAAGATTTTGATCCACCTCTTATAAAAAAACAAATTTCACCCATTCAGTAGGAAGCGGGGAAAATTTGAACGAAAATTTGTTCAAATGATTTCATATTGTGCACAAGGGTGCGTATTGGAATGGAAAACAATGTTGCCTAAGGAAGTTTTCATTTTTTTTGAACGAAAAAATCATTTTCCATTTTCAGAGTGCCCAAAATGAGTTTTTTTGTGAAGGACCTACCAAATAATTGTTGCAAATTTGGACCAAATCAATTTTATAAAATACTAGGCCATATTTAATGCACAATTGACCAAATAGTTGGGTGTCACAAGCTTTGATCCACCTCTGGTGAAAAAGACAAATTTCTACCGATTCAGCTGGAAGAGGGTCAAATTTGAACTGCGGCTGCCTCATAGTTTGCTCTATATTTCTTCCAAAAATCATTTCTAGGTACATAAGTATCTATTAATTAGAGAAACATCAAAAGTTTTCCAAGATTCAACCACTAGCTAGGAACGGTCAAGCCCACCGTTTTGACCGCATTTTGAAACGGGCATAAAAAATTGAAAAAAAAATCAAAAAATTGGAAAACCTCCGCATTATGTCATTATATGTGACCTAGTTTCTAGGAAAAATAATGAACTTATGTCTGAAATTATTTAAAAAAAGTGTTCTCAGAAATGAGCTATCATGCGTGAAGATTCATGGCTTTCTAGCCAAATGATCAATCTTATGGCCACATTCATGGCATAGTTTGTTCAAATGATCTCATATTGTGCACAAGGGTGCATCTTGGAATAACAAACAATATTGCCTAAGGGAGTTTTCACTTTCATTGCACAAAAGAACCATTTTCCATTTTTTCGAGTGCCCCAAATGAGTTTTTATGTGAAGGACCTACCATATATTTGTTGCAAAATTGGACCTAATCAATTTTATAAAATACTAGGACATATATAATGCACAATTGACAAAATGGTTGGGTGTCAAAAGTTTTGATCCACCTCTGGTGAAAAAGACAAATTCCCGTCGATTCAGCTGGAAGCGGGTCAAATTTGAACTGCAGCTGCCTCGTAGTTTGCTCTTTATTTTTTCCAAAAATCATTTCTAGGTACATAAGTATCTATTTAATCAGAGAAACACAAAAAAATTCCAAGATTCAACCACTAGATAGGAACGGTCAAGCCCGCCGTTTTGACCGCATTTTGAAACAGACATAAAAATTCAAAAAATCAAAAATTGGAAAACCTTCGCATTGTGTCATTATATGTGACATTTCCAAGAAAAATAATAAACTTGTAATACGGTAATTTATTTAAAAAAGTGTTCTCAGAAATGAGCTATCAAGTGTGAAGATTCATGGCTTTCAAGCCAAATGATCAATCTTATGGCCACATTCATGGCATAGTTTGTTCAAATGATCTAATATTGTGCACAAGGGTGCTTCTTGGAATTCCAAACAATGTTTCCTAAGGGAGTTTTCATTTTCTTTGCGCGGAAAATTCATTTTCCATTTTCCGAAAAGTCTGAAATGAGTTTTTTTGTGAAGGACCTACCATATAGTTGTTGCAAAATTGGACCTAATCAATTTTATAAAATACTAGGCCATATTTAATGCATAATTGACAAATTGGTTGGGTGTCAAAATTTTTGATCCACCTACGGTGAAAAGACAAATTCCGTCGATTCAAATTTGGAAGAGGGTCAAATTTGAACTGCAGCTGCCTCGTAGTTTGCTCTTTATTTTTTCCAAAAATCATTTCTAAGTAAATAAGTATCTATTTAATCAGAGAAACACCAAAAAAATTGCAAGATTCAACCACTAGCTAGGAACGGTCAAGCCCGCTGTTTTGACCGCATTTTTAAACGGGCATAAAAAATTCAAAAAAAAATAAAAAATTGGAAAACTTCGCATTGTGTCATTATATGTGACAAAGTTTCCAGAAAATATAATAAACTTGTAATACGGCAATTAATTTAAAAAAGTGTTCTCAGAAAGGAGCTATCATGCGTGAAGATTCAGGGCTTTCAAGCCAAATGATCAATCTTATGGCCACATTCATGGCATAGTTTGTTCAAATGATCTTATATTGTGCACAAGGGTGCATCTTGGAATTCAAACAGTGTTGTCTAAGGGAGTTTTCATTTTCTTTGCACGGAAAATTCATTTTCCATTTTTTGAGTGCCCCAAATGAGGTTTTTTTGTGAAGGACCTACCAAATAATTGTTGCAAAATTGGACCAAATCATTTTTGTAAAATACTAGTTCATATTTAATTCACAATTGACCAAATGGTTGGGTGTAAAAGCTTTTAATCCACCTCTCGTGAAAAAAGACAAATTTCCGCTTTGGTTCGGTGAAAGCGGGTCAAATTTGAACCGGCTACGCCTCATAGTTTGCTCTTTATTTTTCCAAAAAATCATTTCTAGGTACATAAGTATCTATTTAATCAGAGAAACATCAAAAGTTTTCCAAGATTCAACCACTAGCTAGGAACGGTCAAGCCCGCCGTTTTGACCGCATTTTGAAACGTGCATAAAATATTCAACAAAAATAAAAAATTGGAAAACCTTCGCATTGTGTAATTATATGTGACCAAGTTTCCAGAAAAAATAATAAACTTGTAATACGGTAATTATTTTAAAAAGTGTTCTCGAAAGGAGCTATCATGCGTGAAGATTCGTGGCTTTCAAGCCAAATGATCAATCTTATGGCCACATTCATGGCATAGTTTGTTCAAATGATCTCATATTGTGCACGAGGGTGCATCTTGGAATTCCAAACAATGTTGTCTAAGGGAGTTTTCATTTTCTTTGCACGGAAAATTCATTTTCCATTTTTTGAGTGCCCCAAATGAGGTTTTTTGTGAAGGACCTACCAACTAATTTTTGCAAAATTGGACCAAATCATTTTTGTAAAATACTAGTCCATATTTAATTCACAATTGAACAAATGGTTGGGTGTAAAAATCTTTGATCCACCTCTCGTGAAAAAGACAAATTTCCGCCGGTTCAAATGAAAGCGGGTCAAATTTGAACTCAAATTGCCTCATAGTTTGCTTTTTATTTTTTCCAAAAATCATTTCTAGGTACATAAGTATCTATTTTATCAGAGAAACATCAAAAGCTTTCCAAGATTCAAGCAATAGCTAGGAACGGTCAAGCCCGCCGTTTTGACCGCATTTTGAAACGGGCGTAAAAAATTCAAAAAAAAATAAAAAATTGGAAAACCTTCGCATTGTGTCATTATATGTGACCAAGTTTCCAGAAAAAATAGTAAACTTGTAATACGGCAATTATTTTAAAAAAGTGTCCTCAGAAAGGAGCTATCATGCGTGAAGATTCAGGGCTTTCAAGCCAAATGATCAATCTTATGGCCACATTCATGGCATAGTTTGTTCAAATGATCTCATATTGTGCACAAGGGTGCATCTTGGAATTCCAAACAATGTTGTCTAAGGGAGTTTTCATTTTCTTTGCACGGAAAATTCATTTTCCATTTTTTGAGTGCCCCAAATGAGGTTTTTTGTGAAGGACCTACCAAATAATTGTTGCAAAATTGGACCAAATAATTTTTGTAAAATACTAGTCCATATTTAATTCACAATTGACAAAATGGTAGGGTGTAAAAATCCTTGATCCACCTCTCGTGAAAAAGACAAATTTCCGCCGGTTCAAATGAAAGCGGGTCAAATTTGAACTGCAGCTGCCTCATAGTTTGCTCTTTATTTTTTCCAAAAATCATTTCTAGGTACATAAGTATCTATTTAATCAGAGAAACATCAGAAGTTTTCCAAGATTCAACCAGTAGCTAGGAACGGTCAAGCCCGCCTGCTTTTGACCGCATTTTGAAACGGGCATAAAAAATTCAAAAAAAAATCAAAAAATTAGAAAACCTTTGCATTGTGTCATTATATGTGACCAAATTTCCAGGAAAAATAATAAACTTGTAATACGGTAATTATTTTAAAAAAGTGTTCTCAGAAATGAGTTATCAAGTGTGAAGATTTACGGCTTTCAAGCCAAATGATCAATCTTATGGCCACATTCATGGAATAGTTTGTTCAAATGATCTAATATTGTGCACAAGGGTGCATCTTGGAATTCTAAACAATATTGCCTAAGGGAGTTTTCATTTTCTTTGCACGGAAAATTCATTTTCCATTTTCGAGTGCCCGAAATGAGTTTTTTTTTGTGAAGGACCTACCATATATTTGTTGCAAAATTGGACCTAATTAATTTTATAAAATACTAGGCCATATTTAATGCACAATTGAAAAAATGGTTGGGTGTCAAAATTTTTGATCCACCTCTGGTGAAAAAGACAAATTCCCGTCGATTCAGGTGGAAGCGGGTCAAATTTGAACTGCACCTGCCTCATAGTTTCCTCTTTATTTTCTCCAAAAATCATTTCTAGATAAATAAGTATCTATTTAATCAGAAATACATGGTTTGATGGCGAGACATCAAGGTTTGGACGGTGGCCGAGGGCCCCAACTCTAGAGCGCGTAAGCTCGCATGCCCGCCGCATGGTCACCACGTGACACCGTTGGATACGAAATCAAGGTCCCGCGGTTCATCTTCAACCTCCACCCCCCTGAGCCGCCAGCCACCACCGGCCAAACTGCAGGTCCCTCATGGCCATGCAAGGCTGTGCGCCGCCTCGGCCTTTCGAAAACACTCCCCACCGCTCCGGCCGCCTGCCATACCTCTAGCCCCCGTGTTGAAGCTTTTTCTCCGGCGATCCCCACGCCACCTCCCCGCCAACGCCCACCACCGCCAGCGACCACCGCCCCATCCTAAACCCTAAGATAGATAGTGGGGTACCTCTCCGCAAGCCCCTCTCCTGCGGGCTGGTTCTTCCTTCACCCCATGAGCCCACCCCTTGAAAATCGAATGACCCAAAAGTCGATTCAGTCGATCAAGTGTAGCCAAATCGGAGCAAAGATCGCAAGCAAGAGCAAGAGCGAGAGCAGCAATGGCCTTGAGCAAGAGCAATAGCAAGAGCTGACCAGTAGGGGACCGAGAGCAAGAGAGCAGCAAAGAAATGAAGCGAGAGCTAAAGCAGCAAAGAGTCTTTATCGATGTGGACGTCGCCGCCGAGGGAGCAACGCCGTGGAGGAAGTGGCCGGCGACGCCGCCGTGGATGGAGCCGCGTCGTGTCGGCTCGGGACCGAGCGCCGGCAGCACGGTGAGATCGAATCAAGAAGAAAATGCGGCGATTAGTGTACAACCTCTTTGGTGGCGCCGATTAGGCCGCAGCTTCATCCGAGGAAACGGTGATGATGATGCTCTTCCGGTGATGCAGGTGAAGACGGCGGTGTGGGAATGGAGGTGGCGCGAAGACGAGGGGAATGTCGGGCAGCTCCTTGGAGGTGGAGGACGGGGTGGCTGAACCGCGGGACGATGAGATCAACGATGATTCTCATCCGTATGGTGGATGAGGGACGCCGAGGTGTTCTTGTGGACGACGTCGTCGGGGAAGAGGCTCCGGCTGGGTGTGGACGGAGGCGGTGTGGGGTTTCGTCGCGGGTTTCGCGGCCTCGGTGTATGAATGGGTGGGCGGATGGGATGGCAGTGGGGAACCATGGCTTAGAGACGGCGCTTGTCCGAAATGTGGGGTAAATTAAAGTACCCCCCCACCCCCACCAATTTGAGGCGGTTCTTTCGGTTCGTGGGTACCACGGGCATTTCAAGGTGGTTTGGGATTTCACAGAGGTGGGAGTTTTCACAGCGTTGTAATTTTGGAATAGCAAGGCGCGGGTTGAGATGGAGGGAGTTTTCTGAGCACAACGAGACAAAGATATATCTTAAATATTTCGGGCTAACAAGGCGCGGGTTGAAGAGGCGGGAGTTTTGCAGCATGATAGACAGAGACTCTAGCTTCAATTTTCGGCATAACAAGGCGCGGCTTGAAATTTCGGAAGAACAAGCTTAACGTGTACCCAAAAAATACAATTTGCACCTCAACACACACAACACACACACAAACACCATTTAGACTAGAGTAAGGTACGTGCATTGCACGCATGAGATTTGGCAACCAAATTATGAATAAATACCACATTATAGCATGCAAGCTTTGAGTCATATATGCATGATGTAGATGTTCGTTTAATTCTTATAGTTCATTTCATTCAAAATCATCTAGTTTTTATAAGAGAGCTAATCTATTTTAAGATTCATGGAATTGTGCATTGTAAGACATAAAGTAAAAAACAAATATTGGCAAATCATGTAGAAAAACATTTGGGCAATTCTGATACGAAATATTCTAGAACAAATAAGAAGTGCTTGTGTTTTGATGTTTGTGCATTATGCTTAAGTTCAACCATGGAGTCTTCTAGATTATACATGTGGCGAAATCTGGTGGAATCTAGATGATATCCAACGGCCAATAGTGCTCAAATTTGCCATCTTTGGACCATCGGATTCGCCTCATCCAACGACCATCTTTCAAAGTTAAAGTTACCCGCACACAATATAAAAATATAATATATATATATATATATATATATATATATATATATATATATATATATATATATATATATATATATATATAGGGGTATAGATATAGATATGTGATGCGAAAAGCCACCCATCATCTCCAATTAGAATAATGTGTCCATGCACGGATGCGACGTAAGCAAATGATGTACGCCATCGGTATCTCAAATTCAAATCAATCCGACCTTGTTCAATGTGTATACATTACAACATGCTCGTTCCAAACCACACCGCGCAGATCTCCGTTATATTCATGCATGCATGGGTTTCAAACATCAGGATCTCTTATTAAAATATTTGAATTCAACCTTACATTGATTATGACCTCACCTATTCTTTTCCACCCACACAATAGTCTTCTCTTTATAATTGTACCACTAACTTTCTCTCGTGCATACATGCACACACACTACCAGTCGGCATTATCTATCGTGACGCATGCAATCTTTTTCTTCGTGTCATTTCTCCCATGAAGGCACACACCCACACACATCCCCCTCTCCATCATACCGGACATTCTTTATCTCTCACGCGTGCATGCGCAACGATCGATGTTCCGCTATGTATGTGTGTATATAGCTAGGTCTTTCTGTTGGGGAACGTAGCAAAAATTCAAAATTTTCCTACGTGTCACCAAGATCTATCTACGGAGAGACTAGCAACGTGGGGAAGGAGAGTGCATCTACATACCCTTGTAGATCGCTAAGCGGAAGCGTTCATGAGAACGGGGTTGAAGGAGTCAGACTCGTGCGTGATCCAAATCACCGGAGATCCTAGTGCCGAACGGACGGCACCTCCGCGTTCAACACACGTACAGCCCGGTGACGTCTCCCACGCCTTGATCCAGCAAGGAGAGAGGGAGAGGTTGAGGAAGACTCCATCCAGCAGCAAAGACAACGGTGGTGGTGGTGGAGGAGCGTGGCAATCCAGCAGGGCTTCGCCAAGCACCACGGGAGAGGAGGAGGAGGAGAGGTGGCTGCACCAATAGAGGGAGAAAACTCATGTGTGTTGGGCAGCCCCAAAACCTCAAGTATATATAGGGGAAAGAGGGGCTGCGCCTTTTAGGGTTTCCCACCCCAAGGGGTGCGGCCATCCCTAGATGGGACTTGGGGGCGGCCAAGGGGGAGGAGTGCCTCCCAAGTCAAGTGGAGGCCTCCCCTTAGGGTTTTCCCCTTCCCATGCGCATGGGCCTTGGGGGGCTGGTGCCCTGGCCCATTATGGCTAGGGCGCCCCCTACAGCCCATGCTACTGTATTGGACGTGGTGGAACAATTTCCGGACCTCCGGACCCCTCCGAATCCTCCGGAACCTTCCGAAGCTTCGATACAATACCGAAAAAACCCGAACTTTTCCTAACCCGAACAACAACTTTCCATATATAAATCTTTACCTCCGGACCATTCCGAACTCCTCATGACGTCCGGGATCTCATCCGGGACTCCGAACAACATTAGGTAACCACATACAAACTTCCTTTATAACCCTAGCGCCATCGAACCTTATGTGTAGACCCTCACGGGTTCGGGAGACATGTAGACATGACCGAGACGTTCTCCGGTCAATAACCAACAGCAGGATCTGGATACCCATGTTGGCTCCCACATGTTCCACGATGATCTCATCGGATGAACCATGATGTCAAGGACTCAATTGATCCCGTATACAATTCCCTTTGTCTAGCGGTATTGTACTTGCCCGAGATTCGATCGTCGGTATACCAATACCTTGTTCAATCTCGTTACCGGCAAGTCTCTTTACTCGCTCCGTAACATATCATCCCGTGATCAACCCCTTGATCACATTGTGCACATTATGATGATGTCCTACCGAGTGGGCCCAGAGATACCTCTCCGTTTACGGAGTGACAAATCCAGTCTCGATTCGTACCAACCCAATGACACTTTCGGAGATACCTGTAATGCACCTTTATAGCCACCCGATTACGTTGTGACGTTTGGTACACCCAAAGCATTCCTACGGTATCCGGGAGTTGCACAATCTCATGGTCTAAGGAAATGATACTTGACATTAGAAAAGCTTTAGCATATGAACTACGCATCTTTGTGCTAGGCTTAGGATTGGGTCTTGTCCATCACATCATTCTCCTAATGATGTGATCCCGTTATCAACGACATCCAATGTCCATGGTTAGGAAACCGTAACCATCTATTGATTAACGAGCTAGTCAACTAGAGGCTTACTAGGGACATGGTGTTGTCTATGTACCCACACATGTATCTCGAGTTCCTATCAATACAATTATAGCATGGATAATAAACGATTATCATGAACAAGGAAATATAATAATAACTAATTTATTATTGTCTCTAGGGCATATTTCCAACAGTCTCCCACTTGCACTAGAGTCAATAATCTAGTTCACATCGCCATGTGATTAACAACGATAGGTCACATCGCCATGTGACCAACATCCAAAGAGTTTACTAGTGTGCGTAAACTAGTTCACATCATCATGTGATTAAGACTCAATGAGTTCTAAGGTTTGATCATGTTTTTGCTTGTGAGAGAGGTTTTAGTCAACGGGTTTTAGTCAACGGGTGCGAACCTTTCAGATCCGTATGTGCTTTGCAAATTTCTAGGTCATATTATAAATGCTGCTTCCACGCCCACTTGGAGCTATTCCAAATGGTTGTTCCACTTTACGTATCCTGTTTGCTACTTATTGACATTCGGATAGGTTTTAACGATTGTATCGTCGTAACGCTTTACGCCGAAATCTTTATCACCTCCATAATCGAGAAACATGTCCTTATTTACTCCAAGGACAATTTTGATCTTGTCCAATGATCCATTCATGGATCATTCTTGTACCCTAGTGACTCATGGCAAGGCACACTTCGATGCGGTACACAACATAGCATACTATAGAGCCTATGTCCGAAGCATAGGGGATGAACCTTTGTCCTTTCTCTCTTTTACGCCGTGGTCGAAGCTTTAACTCTTAACTTCATACCTTACATCTCGTGCAAGAACTCCTTCTTTGATCGATCCATCTTGAACACCTTCAAGATCATGTCAAGGTATGTGCTCATTTGAAAGTATTATTAAGCATTTTGATCTATCCTTATAGATCTCGATGCTCAATGTTCAAGTAGCTTAATCCAGGTTTTCTATTGAAAACATCTTTCAAATAACCCTATATGCTTTCCAGAATTCTACATCATTTACGATCATCAATATGTCAACAACATATACTCATCGGAAATTCTATAGTGCTCCCACTCACTTCTTTGGAAATAGAAGTTTCTCATAAACTTTGTATAAACCCAAAATCTTTGATCATCTCATCAAAGCGCATATTCCAACTCCGAGATGCTTACTCCAGTCCTTAGAAGGATTGTTGGAGCCAGCATACCTTTTAGCATCCTTAGGATTGACAAAACTTTTCGATTGTATTACATACAACCTTTCCTTACGTAAGACCGGTAAGGAAACTTCGCTTTTGACATCCATCCGCCAGATTTCATAAATGCTTCTTATGCTAATATGATTCCGACAGAATTAAGCATCGCCACGGATGAGAAAATCTCATCGTAGTCAACTCCTTGAACTTGTGAAAAACTCTTCGCCACAAGTCGAGCTTCATAGACGGTGATATTACCGCCCACATCCGTCTTCTTCTTAAAGATCCATTCATCTCAATGGCTTGCCGATCATCGCAAGTCCACCAAAGTCCATGCTTTGTTCTGATACATGGATCCTATCTCGGATTTCATGGCTTCTAACCATTTGTTGGAATTTGGGCCCACCATTGCTTCTCCATAGCTCGTAGGTTCATTGTTGTCTAGCAACATGACCTTCAAGACAGGATTGCGTATCACTCAAGTAGTACGCATCCTTGTCACCCCACGAGGCACGCTTGACTTGATCCAAAACTTCATGATCACTATCATAAGCTTCTACTTCAATTGGTGTAGGTGCCACGGAACAACTTCTTGTGCTCGCTACACACTAGTTGAAGTGATGGTTCAATAACCTCATCAAGTCTCCACCATCCTCCCACTCAACTTTTCGAGACAAACTTTTCCTCGAGAAAGGACCCGATTCAAGAAACAATCCCTATTGCTTTCGGATCTGAATTAGGAGGTATACCCAACTGTTTTGGGTGTCCTATGAAGATGCATTTTATCCGCTTTGGGTTCGAGCTTATCAACCTGAAACTTTTTCACATAAGCGTGACCCCAAACTTTCAAGAAAGCGACAACTTAGGTTTCTCCAAACGGTGTCGTCTCAACGGAATTATGTGGTGCCCCATTAAAGTGAGTGCGGTTGTCTCTAATGCCTAACCTTTGAATGATAGTGGTAATTTGATAAGAGACATCATGGTACGCACCATATCCAATAGGGTGCAACTATGATGTTCGGACACACCATCACACTATGGTGTTCCAGGCGGTATTAATTGTGAAACAATTTGCACAATGTCTTAATTGTGTACCAAACTCGCAACTCAGATATTCATCTCTATGATCATATCATAGACATTCTATCCTCTTGTCACGAAGATCTTAAACTTCACTCTGAAATTACTTGAACCATTCAATAATTCAGACTTGTGTTTCATCAAGTAAATATACTCAACATCTACTCAAATCATCTGTGAAGTAAGAACATAACGATATTCACTTTGCATGCCTCAACACTCATTGGACTACACATATCAAAATGTGTTACTTCAACAAGTTGCTATCTTGTTCCATCTTATCAAACCAAGGCTTTTCAGTCATCTTGCCCATGTGGTATGTTTTGCATATCTCAAGTGATTCAAAATCAAGTGAGTCCAAACGATCCATCCGCATGGAGTTTCTTCATGCGTATACACCAATAGACATGGTTTGCATGTCTCAAACTTTTTTAAAACGAGTGAGTCCAAAGATCCATCAACATGGAGCTTCTTCATGCGTTTACACCAATATGACTTACATGGCGATTGCCACAAGTAAGTGGTACTATCATTACTATCTTATATCTTTGGCATGAAAATGTGTATCACTACAATCGAGATTCAATAAACCATTCTTTAGGTGCAAGACCATTGAAGGTATTTATTCAAATAAATAGAGTAACCATTATTCTCCTTAAATGAATAACCGTATTGCGATAGACATAATCCAATCATGTCTATGCTCAACGCAAACACCAAATGACAATTATTTAGGTTTAACACCAATCTTGATGGTAGAGGGAGTGTGCGATGCTTGATCATATCAAACTTGGAAACACTTCCAACACATATCGTCAACTCACCTTTAGCTAGTCTCCGTTTATTCCGTAGCTTTTATTTCGAAAGTTACTAACACTTAGCAACCGAACCGGTTTCTTTTAGCCTGGTGCTACAAGGAGTACTAGTAAAGTACACATTAACTTTCTATATATCCAATATAGTTCTATAGACCTTGCCCGCCTTGTTATCTACCAAGTATCTAGGGTAATTCTGCTCGATTGGCTGTTCCCTTATTGCGTAAGCACTTAGTCTCGGGTTTGGGTTCAACCTTGGGTTTCTTCACAGGAGCAAAGAATCGACGGTTTGCCGTTTCATGAAGTGTCCCTTCTTGCCCTTGCCCTTCTTGAAACTAGTGGTTTCACCAACCATCAACAATTGATGCTCCTTCTTGATTTCTACTTTCGTGATGTCAAACATCGTGAATACCTCAAGGATCATCATATCTATCCTTGATATGTTATAGTTCATCACGAAGCTCTAGTAGCTTGGTGGCAATGACTTTGAAGAAACATCACTATCTCATCCGGAAGATCAACTCCCACTCGATTCAAGTGATTGTTGCACTCGGACAATCTGAGCACAAGCTCAACGATTGAGCTTTTCTCCCTTAGTTTGTAGGCTAAGAAAATCTTCGGAGGTCTTATACCTTTGACGTGGGCACGAGCCTGAAATCCTAATTTCATCCCTCGAAACATCTCATATGTTCCGGCGACATTTCAAAACGTCTTCGTGCCTCAACTCTAAACCGCTTAACCGAACTATCACGTAGTTATCAAAACGTGTATGTCCGATGTTCGCATAACATCCACAAACGACGTTTGGGGTTCAGCACCGAGCGGTGCATTAAGGACATAAGCTTTCTACCGTCCGCATAATCGCTACTTTCAACTTTCAACTATATTTTCTCTAGGAACATATCTAAACAAGTGGAACTAAAGCGCGAGCCACGACATAATTTGCAAAAGGTCTTTGACTATGTTCAAGATAATTAAGTTCATCTTATGAACTCCCACTCAGATAGACATCCCTCACGGTCATCTAAGTGATTACATGATCCGGAAGTCAACTAGGCCGTGTCCGATCATCACGTGAGACGGACTAGTCATCATCGGTGAACATCTTCATGTTGATCGTATCTACTATACGACTCATGCTCGACCTTTCGGTCTCTGTGTTCCGAGGCCATGTCTGCATACATGCTAGGCTCGTCAAGTTAACCCTAAGTGTTTTGCGTGTGTAAATCTGTCTTACACCCGTTGTATGTGAACGTAAAAATCCATCACACCCGATCATCACGTGGTGCTTAGAAGCTTACGAACTTTAGCAACGGTGCACGCTTAGGGAGAACACTTCTTGAAATTGTTGTAAGGGATCATCTTATTTACTACCGTCGTTCTAAGTAAACAAGATGCATAAACATAATAAACATCACATGCAATTATATAGTAGTGACATGATATGGCCAATATCATATAGCTCCATTGATCTCCATCTTCGGGCTCCATGATCATCATCGTCACCGCATGACACCATGATCTCCATCATCATGATCTCCATCATCGTGTCTTCATGAAGTTGTCTTGCCAACTATTACTTCTACTACTATGGCTACGGTTAGCAATAAAGTAAAGTAATTACATGGCGTTTTTAATGACACGCAGGTCATACAATAAATAAAGACAACTCCTATGGCTCCTGCCGTTGTCATACTCATCGACATGCAAGTCGTGAGTCCTATTACAAGAACATGATCAATCTCATACATCACATATCATTCATCACATTCTTCTTGGCCATATCACATCACATAGCATACCCTCGCAAAAACAAGTTAGACGTCCTCTAATTGTTGTTTGCATGTTTTACGTGGCTGCTTTGGGTTTCTAGCAAGAACGCTTTCTTACCTACGCAAAACCACAACGTGATATGCCAATTGTTATTTACCCTTCATAAGGACCCTTTTCATCGAATCCGTTCCGACTAAAGTGGGAGGCACCCGCTAGCCACCTTATGCACCAAGTGCATGTCGATCGGTGGAACCTGTCTCACGTAAGAGCACGTGTAAGGTCGGTCCGGCCGCTTCATCCCACAATACCGTCGAAACAAGATTGGACTAGTAACGGTAAGCATATTGAACAAAATCAACGCCCACAACTACTTTGTGTTCTACTCGTGCAAAGAATCTATGCAATAGACCTAGCTCATGATGCCACTGTTGGGGAACGTAGAAGAAATTCAAAATTTTCCTACGTGTCACCAAGATCTATCTATGGAGAAACTAGCAACGAGGGGAAGGAGAGTGCATCTACATACCCTTGTAGATCGCTAAGCGGAAGCGTTCATGTGAACGGGGTTGATGGAGTCGTACTCGTCGTGATTCAAATCACCGGAGATCCTAGTGCCGATTGGACGGCACCTCCGCGCTCAACACACGTACAGCTCGGTGGCGTCTCCCACGCCTTGATCCAGCAAGGAGAGAGGGAGAGGTTGAGGAAGACTCCATCCAGCAGCAGCACAACTGGCGGTGGTGGTGGTGGAGGAGCGTGGCAATCTTGGCAGGGCTTCGCCAAGCACCAAGGGAGAGGAGGAGGAGGAGGCGGGGTTGCACCAAGAGGGAGAGAACTCATGTGTGTTGGGCAGCCCAAAACCTCAAGTATATATAGGGGAAAGAGGGGCTGCGCCCCTTTAGGGTTTCCCACCCCAAGGGTGCGGCCAGCCCTAGATGGGACTTGGGGCGGCCAAGTGGTGGAGGAGTGCCTCCCAAGTCAAGTGGAGGCCCTCCCCCTTAGGGTTTCCCCCTTCCCATGCGCATGGGCCTTGGGGGGGCTGGTGCCCATGGCCCATTATGGCTAGGGCGCCCCCCTACAGCCCATGCTACTGTATTGGACATGGTGGAACAATTTCCGGATCTCCGGACCCCTCCGGAATCCTCTGGAACCTTCTGGAAGCTTCCCGGTACAATACCGAAAAAACCCGAACTTTTCCTAACCCGAACAACAACTTTCCATATATAAATCTTTACCTCCGGACCATTCCGAACTCCTCGTGACGTCCGGGATCTCATCCGGGACTCGAACAACATTCGGTAACCACATACAAGCTTCCTTTATAACCCTAGCGCCACCGAACCTTATGTGTAGACCCTACGGGTTCGGGAGACATGTAGACATGACCGAGACGTTCTCCGGTCAATAACCAACAGCGGGATCTGGATACCCATGTTGGCTCCCACATGTTCCACGATGATCTCATCGGATGAACCATGATGTCAAGGACTCAATCGATCCCGTATACAATTCCCTTTGTCTAGCGGTATTGTACTTGCCCGAGATTCGATCGTCGGTATACCAATACCTTGTTCAATCTCGTTACCGGCAAGTCTCTTTACTCGTTCCGTAACACATCATCCCGTGATCAACTCCTTGATCACATTGTGCACATTATGATGATGTCCTACCGAGTGGGCCCAGAGATACCTCTCCGCTTATTACACGGAGTGACAAATCGAGCCTCGATTCGTACCAACCCAATGACACTTTCGGAGATACCGTAATGCACCTTTATAGCCACCCAGCCACGTTGTGACGTTTGGTACACCCAAAGCATTCCTACGGTATCCGGGAGTTGCACAATCTCATGGTCTAAGGAAATGATACTTGACATTAGAAAAGCTTTAGCATATGAACTACGATCTTTGTGCTAGGCTTAGGATTGGGTCTTGTCCATCACATCATTCTCCTAATGATGTGATTCCGTTATCAACGACATCCAATGTCCATGGTCAGGAAACCGTAACCATCTATTGATTAACGAGCTAGTCAACTAGAGGCTTACTAGGGACATGGTGTAGTCTATGTACCCACACATGTATCTGAGTTCCCTATCAATACAATTATAGCATGGATAATAAACGATTATCATGAACAAGGAAATATAATAATAACTAATTTATTATTGTCTCTAGGGCATATTTCCAACAGCCTCCCACTTGCACTAGAGTCAATAATCTAGTTCACATCGCCATGTGATTAACAACGATAGGTCACATCGCCATGTGACCAACATCCAAAGAGTTTACTAGTGTGCGTAAACTAGTTCACATCATCATGTGATTTAGGCTCAATGAGTTTTGAGGTTTGATCATGTTTTTGCTTGTGAGAGAGGTTTTAGTCAACGGGTCTCGAACCTTTCAGATCCGTGTGTGCTTTGCAAATTTCTAGGTCATATTATAAATGTCGCTTCCACGCCCACTTGGAGCTATTCCAAATGGTTGTTCCACTATACGTATCCTGTTTGCTACTTAGAGTCATTCGGATAGGTGTTAAAGCTTGCATCGACGTAACCCTTTACAATCAACTCTTTATCACCTCCATAATCGAGAAACATGTCCTTATTTACTCCAAGGACAATTTTGACCGCTGTCCAATGATCCATTCCTGGATCATTCTTGTACCCCTTCACTGACTCATGGCAAGGCACACTTCCGGTGCGGTACATAGTATAGCATAATATAGAGCCTATGTCTGAAGCATAGGGGATGACCTTCGTCCTTTCTTTCTCTTCTGCCGTGGTCGAGCTTTAACTCTTAACTTCATACCTTACATCTCAGGCAAGAACTCCTTCTTTGACTGATCCATCTTGAACACCTTCAAGATCATGTCAAGGTATGTGCTCATTTGAAAGTATTATTAAGCATTTTGATCTATCCTTATAGATCTCGATGCTCAATGTTCAAGTAGCTTAATCCAGGTTTTCTATTGAAAACATCTTTCAAATAACCCTATATGCTTTCGAGAATTGTACATCATTTACGATCATCAATATGTCAACAACATATACTCATCAGAAATTCTATAGTGCTCCCACTCACTTCTTTGGAAATAGAAGTTTCTTATAAACTTTGTATAAACCCAAAATCTTTGATCATCTCATCAAAGCGCACATTCCAACTCCGAGATGCTTACTCTAGTCCTTAGAAGGATCGCTGGAGCCAGCATAACTTTTAGCATCCTTAGGATCGACAAAAACTTTCTGATTGTATTACATAAAACCTTTCCTTACGAAGACTGGCAAGGAAACTCGTTTTGACATCCATCTGCCAGATTTCATAAATGCTTCTTATGCTAACATGATTCCGACGGACTTAAGCATCGCTACGGATGAGAAACTCTCATCGTAGTCAACTCCTTGAACTTGTGAAAAACTTTTCGCCACAAGTCGAGCTTCATAGACGGTGATATTACCGTCCACATCCGTCTTCTTCTTAAAGATCCATTCATCTCAATGGCTTGCCGATCATCGTGCAAGTCCACCAAAGTCCATGCTTTGTTCTGATACATGGATCCTGTCTCGGATTTCATGGCTTCTAACCATTTATCGGAATTTGGGCCCACCATTGCTTCTCCATAGCTCGTAGGTTCATTGTTGTCTAGCAACATGACCTTCAAGACAGGATGCGTACCACTCAAGTAGTACGCATCCTTGTCACCCCACGAGGTACGTCGGTGACTTGATCCGAAACTTCATGATCACTATCATAAGCTTCTACTTCAATTGGTGTAGGTGCCACGGAACAACTTCCCGTGCCCTCGCTACACACTAGTTGAAGTGATGGTTCAATAACCTCATCAAGTCTCCACCATCCTCCCACTCAACTTTTCGAGACGAACTTTTCCTCGAGAAAGGACCCGATTCAAGAAACAATCCCTATTGCTTCGGATCTGAATTAGGAGGTATACCCAACTGTTTTGGGTGTCCTATGAAGATGCATTTTATCCGCTTTGGGTTCGAGCTTATCAACACGAAACTTTTTCACATAAGCGTCGCGGCCCCAAACCTTTAAGAAACGACAACTTAGGTTTCTCCAAACGGTGTCGTCTCAACGGAATTACGTGGTGCCCCATTAAAGTGAGTGCGGTTGTCTCTAATGCCTAACCCATGAATGATAGTGGTAATTTGATAAGAGACATCATGGTACGCACCATATCCAATAGGGTGCAACTATGATGTTCGGACACACCATCACACTATGGTGTTCCAAAGGTATTAATTGTGAAACAATTTGCACAATGTCTTAATTGTGTGCCAAAACTCAGAACTCAGATATTCATCTCTATGATCATATCATAGACATTCTATCCTCTTGTCACGAAGATCTTAAACTTCACTCTGAAATTACTTGAACCATTCAATAATTCAGACTTGTGTTTCATCAAGTAAATATACTCAACATCTACTTGAATCATCTGTGAAGTAAGAACATAACGATATTCACTTGCATGCCTCAACACTCATTGGACTGCACATATCAAAATGTGTTACTTCCAACAAGTTGCTATCTTGTTCCATCTTCATCAAACCGAGGCTTTTCGGTCATCTTGCCCATGTGGTATGTTTTGCATATCTCAAGTGATTCAAAATCAAGTGAGTCCAAACGATCCATCTGCATGGAGTTTCTTCATGCGTACACACCAATAGACATGGTTTGCATGTCTCAAACTTTTCAAACGAGTGAGTCCAAAGATCCATCAACATGGAGCTTCTTCATGCGTTCACACCAATATGACTTACATGGCGGTGCCACAAGTAAGTGGTACTATCATTACTATCTTATATCTTTTGGCATGAAAATGTGTATCACTACAATCGAGATTCAATAAACCATTCTTTTAGGTGCAAGACCATTGAAGGTATTTATTCAAATAAATAGAGTAACCATTATTCTCCTTAAATGAATAACCGTATTGCGATAGACATAATCCAATCATGTCTATGCTCAACGCAAACACCAAATGACAATTATTTAGGTTTAACACCAATCTCGATGGTAGAGGGACAGTGCGATGCTTGATCATATCAACCTTGGAAACACTTCCAACACGTATCGTCAACTCACCTTTAGCTAGTCTCCGTTTATTCCGTAGCTTTTATTTCGAGTTACTAACACTTAGCAACCGAACCGGTATCTAATACCCTGGTGCTACCAGGAGTACTAGTAAAGTACACATTAACATAATATATATCCAATATACTTCTATCGACCTTGCCAGCCTTCTTATCTACCAAGTATCTAGGGTAATTCTGCTCCAGTGGCTGTTCCCCTTATTACAGAAGCACTTAGTCTCGGGTTTGGGTTCAACCTTGGGTTTCTTCACTGAGCGACAACTGATTTGCCGCTTCATGAAGTGTCCCTTCTTGCCCTTCTTGAAACTAGTGGTTTCACCAACCATCAACAATTGATGCTCCTTCTTGATTTCTACTTTCGGTGTCAAACATCGTGAATACCTCAAGGATCATCATATCTATCCCCGATATGTTATAGTTCATCACGAAGCTCTAGTAGCTTGGTGGCAATGACTTTGAAGAAACATCACTATCTCAATTTGGAAGATCAACTCCCACTCAATTCAAGTGATTGTTGCACTCAGACAATCTGAGCACAAGCTCAACGATTGAGCTTTTCTCCCTTAGTTTGCAGGCTAAGAAACTCGTCGGAGGTCTTATACCTTTTGACGTGGGCACAAGCCTGAAATCCCAATTTCATCCCTCGAAACATCTGCGGCGTTTCGAAAACGTCTTTCGTGCCTCAACTCTAAACCGTTTAACTGAACTATCACGTAGTTATCAAAACGTGTATGTCCGATGTTCGCAACATCCACAAACGACGTTTGGGGTTCAGCACACCGAGCGGTGCATTAAGGACATAAACTTTCTCGTCCGCATAATCGCTACTTTCAACTTTCAACTATATTTTCTCTAGGAACATATCTAAGCGGTGGAACTAAAGCGGAGCTTTACATAATTTGCAAAAGGTCTTTTGACTATGTTCAAGATAATTAAGTTCATCTTATGAACTCCCACTCAGATAGACATCCTCTGGTCATCTAAGTGATTACATGATCCGAGTCAACTAGGCCGTGTCCGATCATCACGTGAGACGGACTAGTCATCATCGGTGAACATCTTCATGTTGATCGTATCTACTATCGACTCATGCTCGACCTTTCGGTCTCTGTGTTCCGAGGCCATGTATGTACATGCTAGGCTCGTCAAGTTAACCCTAAGTGTTTCGGCGTGTGTAAATCTGTCTTACACCCGTTGTATGTGAACGTAAGAATCCATCACACCCGATCATCACGTGGTGCTTAGAAGCGACGAACTTTAGCAACGGTGCAGCTAGGGGAGAACACTTCTTGAAATTGTTGTAAGGGATCATCTTATTTACTACCGTCGTTCTAAGTAAACAAGATGCATAAACATAATAAACATCACATGCAATTATATAGTAGTGACATGATATGGCCAATATCATATAGCTCCATTGATCTCCATCTTCGGGCTCCATGATCATCATCGTCACCGGCATGACACCATGATCTCCATCATCATGATCTCCATCATCGTGTCTTCATGAAGTTGTCTCGCCAACTATTACTTCTACTACTATGGCTACCGGTTAGCAATAAAGTAAAGTAATTACATGGCGTTTTTTAATGACACGCAGGTCATACAATAAATAAAGACAACTCCTATGGCTCTTGCCGGTTGTCATACTCATCGACATGCAAGTCGTGAGTCCTATTACAAGAACATGATCAATCTCATACATCACATATCATTCATCACATTCTTCTTGGCCATATCACATCACATAGCATACCCTGCAAAAACAAGTTAGACGTCCTCTAATTGTTGTTTGCATGTTTTACGTGGCTGCTTTGGGTTTCTAGCAAGAACGTTTCTTACCTACGCAAAACCACAACGTGATATGCCAATTGCTATTTACCCTTCATAAGGACCCTTTTCATCGAATCCGTTCCGACTAAAGTGGGAGG
The DNA here is from genome assembly GCA_021605145.1 of Aegilops bicornis. Classification (NCBI taxonomy): domain Eukaryota; kingdom Viridiplantae; phylum Streptophyta; class Magnoliopsida; order Poales; family Poaceae; genus Aegilops; species Aegilops bicornis. The sequence goes on from CM038672.1 coordinate 547,188,367, forward strand.
CGGCACCCGCTAGCCACCTTATGCACCAAGTGCATGTCGGGTGGAACCTGTCTCACGTAAGAGTACGTGTAAGGTCGGTCCGGGCCGCTTCATCCCACAATACCGTCGAAACAAGATTGGACTAGTAACGGTAAGCATATTGAACAAAATCAACGCCCACAACTACTTTGTGTTCTACTCGTGCAAAGAATCTACGCAATAGACCTAGCTCATGATGCCAATGTTGGGGAACGTAGCAGAAATTCAAAATTTTCCTACGTGTCACCAAGATCTATCTATGGAGAAACTAGCAACGAGGGAAGGAGAGTGCATCTACATACCCTTGTAGATCGCTAAGCGGAAGCGTTCATATGAACGGGGTTGATGGAGTCGCATTGTCGTGATTCAAATCACCGGAGATCCTAGTGCCGAACGGACGGCACCTCCGCGTTCAACACACGTACAGCTCGGTGACGTCTCCCACGCCTTGATCTAGCAAGGAGAGAGGGAGAGGTTGAGGAAGACTCCATCCAGCAGTAGCACAACGGTGTGGTGGTGGTGGAGGAGCGTGGCAATCTTGCAGGGCTTCGCCAAGCACCAAGGGAGAGGAGGAGGAGGAGAGGCAGGGCTGCACCAAGAGGGAGAGAACTCATGTGTGTTGGGCAGCCCAAAACCTCAAGTATATATAGGGGAAAGAGGGCTGCGCCCCTTTAGGTTTCCCACCCCAAGGGGTGCGGCCAGCCCTAGATGGGACTTGGGGGGCGGCCAAGAGGGGGAGGAGTGCCTCCCAAGTCAAGTGGAGGCCCTCCCCCTTAGGGTTTCCCCCTTCCCATGCGCATGGGCCTTGGGGGGGGGGGGCTGGTGCCCTTGGCCCATTATGGCTTGGGCGCCCCCCTACAGCCCATGCTACTGTATTGGACATGGTGGAACAATTTCCGGACCTCCGGACCCCTCCGGAATCCTCCGGAACCTTCTGGAAGCTTCCCGGTACAATACCGAAAAAAACCCGAACTTTTTCCGGAACCCGAACAACAACTTTCCATATATAAATCTTTACCTCCGGACCATGCCGAACTCCTCGTGACGTCCGGGATCTCATCCGGGACTCCGAACAACATTCGGTAACCACATACAAGCTTCCTTTATAACCCTAAGCGTCACCGAACCTTATGTGTAGACCCTACGGGTTCGGGAGACATGCGACATGACCGAGACGTTCTCCGGTCAATAACCAACAGCGGGATCTGGATACCCATGTTGGCTCCCACATGTTCCATGATGATCTCATCGGATGAACCATGATGTCAAGGACTCAATCGATCCCGTATACAATTCCCTTTGTCTAGCGGTATTGTACTTGCCCGAGATTCGATCGTCGGTATACCAATACCTTGTTCAATCTCGTTACCGGCAAGTCTCTTTACTCGTTCCGTAACACATCATCCCGTGATCAACCCCTTGGTCACATTGTGCACATTATGATGATGTCCTTCCGAGTGGGCCCAGAGATACCTCTCCGTTTACACGGAGTGACAAATCCCAGTGTCGATTCGTGCCAACCCAACAGACACTTTCGGAGATACCGTAATGCACCTTTATAGCCACCCGATTCGTTGTGACGTTTGGTACACCCAAAGCATTCCTACGGTATCCGGAGTTGCACAATCTCATGGTCTAAGGAAATGATACTTGACATTAGAAAAGCTTTAGCATATGAACTACGATCTTTGTGCTAGGCTTAGGATTGGGTCTTGTCCATCACATCATTCTCCTAATGATGTGATCCCGTTATCAACGACATCCAATGTCCATGGTCGTGAAACCGTAACCATCTATTGATTAACGAGCTAGTCAACTAGAGGCTTACTAGGGACATGGTGTAGTCTATGTACCCACACATGTATCTGAGTTCCCTATCAATACAATTATAGCATGGATAATAAACGATTATCATGAACAAGGAAATATAATAATAACTAATTTATTATTGTCTCTAGGGCATATTTCCAACAGTCTCCCACTTGCACTAGAGTCAATAATCTAGTTCACATCGCCATGTGATTAACATCGATAGGTCACATCGCCATGTGACCAACATCCAAAGAGTTTACTAGTGTCTCAGAAACTAGTTCACATCATCATGTGATTTAGGCTCAATGAGTTACGAGGTTTGATCATGTTTTGCTTGTGAGAGAGGTTTTAGTCAACGGTTTTAGTCAACGGGTCCGAACCTTTCAGATCCGTGTGTGCTTTGCAAAATTTCTAGGTCATATTATAAATGCTGCTTCCACGCCCCACTTGGAGCTATTCCAAATGGTTGTTCCACTATACGTATCCTGTTTGGTACTTAGAGTCATTCGGATAGGTGTTAAAGCTTGCATCGGCGTAACCCTTTACGAACTCTTTATCACCTCCATAATCGAGAAACATGTCCTTATTTACTCCAAGGACAATTTTGATCATTGTCCAATGATCCATTCTGGATCATTCTTGTACCCCTTGATCGACTCATGGCAAGGCACACTTCCAGTGCGGAACACAAAGATAGCATACTATAGAGCCTATGTCTCAAGCATAGGGGATGACCTTCGTCCTTTCTTTCTCTTCCGCCGTGGTCGAGCTTTAACTCTTAACTTCATACCTTACATCTCGTGCAAGAACTCCTTCTTTGATCGATCCATCTTGAACACCTTCAAGATCGTGTCAAGGTATGTGCTCATTTGAAAGTATTATTAAGCATTTTGATCTATCCTTATAGATCTCGATGCTCAATGTTCAAGTAGCTTAATCCAGGTTTTCTATTGAAAAACATCTTTCAAATAACCCTATATGCTTTCCAGAAATTCTACATCATTTCTGATCATCAATATGTCAACAACATATACTCATCAGAAATTCTATAGTGCTCCCACTCACTTCTTTGGAAATAGAAGTTTCTTATAAACTTTGTATAAACCCAAAATCTTTGATCATCTCATCAAAGCGCACATTCCAACTCCGAGATGCTTACTCTAGTCCTTAGAAGGATCGCTGGAGCCAGCATAACTTTTAGCATCCTTAGGATCGACAAAAACTTTCTGATTGTATTACATACAACCTTTCCTTACGAAGACTGGCAAGGAAACTCGTTTTGACATCCATCTGCCAGATTTCATAAATGCTTCTTATGCTAACATGATTCCGACGGAATTAAGCATCGCTACGGATGAGAAAATCTCATCGTAGTCAACTCCTTGAACTTGTGAAAAACTCTTCGCCACAAGTCGAGCTTCATAGACGGTGATATTACCGTCCACATCCGTCTTCTTCTTAAAGATCCATTCATCTCAATGGCTTGCCGATCATCGTGCAAGTCCACCAAAGTCCATGCTTTGTTCTGATACATGGATCCTGTCTCGGATTTCATGGCTTCTAACCATTTATCGGAATTTGGGCCCACCATTGCTTCTCCATAGCTCGTAGGTTCATTGTTGTCTAGCAACATGACCTTCAAGACAGGATTGCGTACCACTCAGAAGTAGTACGCATCCTTGTCACCCTACGAGGTACGTCGGTGACTTGATCCGAAACTTCATGATCACTATCATAAGCTTCTACTTCAATTGGTGTAGGTGCCACGGAACAACTTCCTATGCCCTGCTACACACTAGTTGAAGTGATGGTTCAATAACCTCATCAAGTCTCCACCATCCTCCCACTCAACTTTTCGAGACGAACTTTTCCTCGAGAAAGGACCCGATTCAAGAAACAATCCCTATTGCTTTCGGATCTGAATTAGGAGGTATACCCAACTGTTTTGGGTGTCCTATGAAGATGCATTTTATCCGCTTTGGGTTCGAGCTTATCAACAGAAACTTTTTCACATAAGCGTCATGACCCCAAACCTTTAAGAAAGCGACAACTTAGGTTTCTCCAAACGGTGTCGTCTCAACGGAATTACGTGGTGCCCCATTAAAGTGAGTGCGGTTGTCTCTAATGCCTAACCCATGAATGATAGTGGTAATTTGATAAGAGACATCATGGTACGCACCATATCCAATAGGGTGCAACTATGATGTTCGGACACACCATCACACTATGGTGTTCGGCGGTATTAATTGTGAAACAATTTGCACAATGTCTTAATTGTGTGCCAAAACTCGTAACTCAGATATTCATCTCTATGATCATATCATAGACATTCTATCCTCTTGTCACGAAGATCTTAAACTTCACTCTGAAATTACTTGAACCATTCAATAATTCAGACTTGTGTTTCATCAAGTAAATATAGTCAACATCTACTCGAATCATCTGTGAAGTAAGAACATAACGATATTCACTTTGCATGCCTCGGCACTCATTGGACTGCACATATCAAAATGTGTTACTTCCAACAAGTTGCTATCTTGTTCCATCTTCTCAAAACCGAGGCTTTTCAGGTCATCTTGTCCATGTGGTATGTTTTGCATATCTCAAGTGATTCAAAATCAAGTGAGTCAAAATGATCCATCTGCATGGAGTTTCTTCATGCGTACACACCAATAGACATGGTTTGCATGTCTCAAACTTTTCAAAACGAGTGAGTCCAAAGATCCATCAACATGGAGCTTCTTCATGCGTTCACACCAATATGACTTACATGGCGGTGCCACAAGTAAGTGGTACTATCATTACTATCTTATATCTTTTGGCATGAAAATGTGTATCACTACAATCGAGATTCAATAAACCATTCTTTTAGGTGCAAGACCATTGAAGGTATTTATTCAAATAAATAGAGTAACCATTATTCTCCTTAAATGAATAACCGTATTGCGATAGACATAATCCAATCATGTCTATGCTCAACGCATAAACCCAAATGACAATTATTTAGGTTTAACACCAATCTCGATGGTAGAGGGAGTGTGCGATGCTTGATCATATCAACCTTGGAAACACTTCCAACACGTATCGTCAACTCACCTTTAGCTAGTCTCCGTTTATTCCGTAGCTTTTATTTCGAGTTACTAACACTTAGCAACCGAACCGGTATCTAATACCACTGGTGCTACCAGAGTACTAGTAAAGTACACATTAACATAATATATATCCAATATAATTCTATCGACCTTGCCACCTTCTTATCTACCAAGTATCTAGGGTAATTCTGCTCGGTGGCTGTTCCCTTATTACTGAAGCACTTAGTCTCGGGTTTGGGTTCAACCTTGGGTTTCTTCTTGGAGCAAAGAATCGATTTGCCGTTTCATGAAGTGTCCGTCTTGACCTTCTTGAAACTAGTGGTTTCACCAACCATCAACAATTGATGCTCCTTCTTGATTTCTACTTTCGCGATTGTCAAACATCGTGAATACCTCAAGGATCATCATATCTATCCTCGATATGTTATAGTTCATCACGAAGCTCTAGTAGCTTGGTGGCAATGACTTTGGAGAAACATCACTATCTCACCGGAAGATCAACTCCCACTCGATTCAAGTGATTGTTGCACTCCGGACAATCTGAGCACAAGCTCAACGATTGAGCTTTTCTCCCTTAGTTTGCAGGCTAAGAAACTGCCGGAGGTCTTATACCTTTTGACGTGGGCACAAGCCCGAAATCCCAATTTCAGCCCTCGAAACATCTCAAGCGGCGTTTGAAAACGCGTCTTCGTGCCTCAACTCTAAACCGTTTAACTGAACTATCACGTAGTTATCAAAAGCGTGTATGTCCGATGTTCGCAACATCCACAAACGACGTTTGGGGTTGACAATCGAGCGGTGCATTAAGGACATAAGCTTTCTACTGTCCGCATAATCGCTACTTTCAACTTTCAACTATATTTTCTCTAGGAACATATCTAAACAGTGGAACTAAAGGCGAGCTTACAACATAATTTGCAAAAGGTCTTTTGACTATGTTCAAGATAATTAAGTTCATCTTATGAACTCCCACTCAGATAGACATCCCTCTGGTCATCTAAGTGATTACATGATCCGAGTCAACTAGGCCGTGGTCCGATCATCACGTGAGATGGACTAGTCATCATCGGTGAACATCTTCATGTTGATCGTATCTACTATACGACTCATGCTCGACCTTTCGGTCTCTACGTGTTCCGAGGCCATGTCTCGTACATGCTAGGCTCGTCAAGTTAACCCTAAGTGTTTGGCGTGTGTAAATCTGTCTTACACCCGTTGTATGTGAACGTAAGAATCCATCACACCCGATCATCACGTGGTGCTTAGAAGCGACGAACTTTAGCAACGGTGCACACTTAGGGGAGAACACTTCTTGAAATTGTTGTAAGGGATCATCTTATTTACTACCGTCGTTCTAAGTAAACAAGATGCATAAACATAATAAACATCACATGCAATTATATAGTAGTGACATGATATGGCCAATATCATATAGCTCCATTGATCTCCATCTTCGGGCTCCATGATCATCATCGTCACCGGCATGACACCATGATCTCCATCATCATGATCTCCATCATCGTGTCTTCATGAAGTTGTCTCGCCAACTATTACTTCTACTACTATGGCTACCGGTTAGCAATAAAGTAAAATAATTACATGGCGTTTTTTAATGACACGCAGGTCATACAATAAATAAAGACAACTCCTATGGCTCCTGCCGGTTGTCATACTCATCGACATGCAAGTCGTGAGTCCTATTACAAGAACATGATCAATCTCATACATCACATATCATTCATCACATTCTTCTTGGCCATATCACATCACATAGCATACCCTCGCAAAAACAAGTTAGACGTCCTCTAATTGTTGTTTGCATGTTTTTACGATGGCTGCTTTGGGTTTCTAGCAAGAACGCTTTCTTACCTACGCATAAAACCACAACGTGATATGCCAATTGCTATTTACCCTTCATAAGGACCCTTTTCATCGAATCCGTTCCGACTAAAGTGGGAGAGATCGGCACCCGCTAGCCACCTTATGCACCAAGTGCATGTCGGTGGAACACATCCTCACGTGGAAATGCGTGTAAGGTCGGTCCGGCCGCTTCATCCCACAATACCGTCGAAACAAGATTGGACTAGTAACGGTAAGCATATTGAACAAAATCAACGCCCACAACTACTTTGTGTTCTACTCGTGCAAAGAATCTACGCAATAGACCTAGCTCATGATGCCAATGTTGGGGAACGTAGCAGAAATTCAAAATTTTCCCACGTGTCACCAAGATCTATCTATGGAGAAACTAGCAACGAGGGAAGGAGAGTGCATCTACATACCCTTGTAGATCGCTAAGCGGAAGCGTTCATGTGAACGGGGTTGATGGAGTCGTACTCGTCGTGATTCAAATCACGGAGATCCTAGTGTCGAGCGGACGGCACCTCCGCGTTCAACACACACGTGACAGCCAGTGACGTCTCCCACGCCTTGATCCAGCAAGGAGAGAGGGAGAGGTTGAGGAAGACTCCATCCAGCAGCAGCACAACGGTGTGGTGGTGGTGGAGGAGCGTGGCAATCTTGCAGGGCTTCGCCAAGCACCAAGGGAGAGGAGGAGGAGGAGAGGCAGGGCTGCACCAAGAGGGAGAGAACTCATGTGTGTTGGGCAGCCCAAAACCTCAAGTATATATAGGGGGAAAGGGGGGATGCGCCCCCTTTAGGGTTTCCCACCCCAAGGGGTGAGGCCAGCCCTAGATGTGACTTGGGGGCGGCCAAGAGGAGGAGTGCCTCCAAAGTCAAGTGGAGGCCCTCCCCCTTAGGGTTTCCCCCTTCCCATGCGCATGGGCCTTGGGGGGGCTGGTGCCCTTGGCCCATTATGGCTAGGGCGCCCCCCTACAGCCCATGCTACTGTATTGGACGTGGTGGAACAATTTCCGGACCTCCGGACCCCTCCGGAATCCTCCGGAACCTTCTGGAAGCTTCCCGGTACAATACCGAAAAACCCGAACTTTTCCTAACCCGAACAACAACTTTCCATATATAAATCTTTACCTCCGGACCATTCCGGAACTCCTCGTGACGTCCGGATCTCATCCGGACTCGAACAACATTCGGTAACCACATACAAGCTTCCTTTATAACCCTAGCGCCACCGAACCTTATGTGTAGACCCTACGGGTTCGGGAGACATGCGAGACATGACCGAGACGTTCTCCGGTCAATAACCAACAGCGGGATCTGGATACCCATGTTGGCTCCCACATGTTCCACGATGATCTCATCGGATGGACCATGATGTCAAGGACTCAATCGATCCCGTATACAATTCGCTTTGTCTAGCGGTATTGTACTTGCCCGAGATTCGATCGTCGGTATACCAATACCTTGTTCAATCTCGTTACCGGCAAGTCTCTTTACTCGTTCCGTAACACATCATCCCGTGATCAACTCCTTGATCACATTGTGCACATTATGATGATGTCCTACCGAGTGGGCCCAGAGATACCTCTCCGTTTACACGGAGTGACAAATCGATCTCGATTCGTGCCAACCCAATGACACTTTCGGAGATACCTGTAATGCACCTTTATAGCCACCCGATTACGTTGTGAAGTTTGGTACACCCAAAGCATTCCTACGGTATCCGGAGTTGCACAATCTCATGGTCTAAGTAAATGATACTTGACATTAGAAAAGCTTTAGCATATGAACTACGATCTTTGTGCTAGGCTTAGGATTGGGTCTTGTCCATCACATCATTCTCCTAATGATGTGATCCCGTTATCAACGACATCCAATGTCCATGGTCAGGAAACCGTAACCATCTATTGATTAACGAGCTAGTCAACTAGAGGCTTACTAGGGACATGGTGTAGTCTATGTACCCACACATGTATCTGAGTTCCCTATCAATACAATTATAGCATGGATAATAAACGATTATCATGAACAAGGAAATATAATAATAACTAATTTATTATTGTCTCTAGGGCATATTTCCAACACGAAGGACCTCCCGAGCCGGCGCTGTGTCGGAGAGAACGGCACGGGCAGAGGATCGGGCCCCTCTGGTAGCTGTGGGTTTCCTCCCTCGGCGGCGATGACCGCGTGAATGATGCACCTTTTAGTCCTCTACACACACCGGCCGAAGGGATCCGGCCGGATCTGTGACCAGCGGTGAGCAGAGAGAAAATGTCGCTACCGCTGTCTTGTTTATATCTGGAGAGAATGAGAGAATGAAGAGAGCAACCCTAGTAAAGCAAGCGCTCAGGCCCTGCGTCCATATATAGTGGAGTGATTATCTTTTTTGTCCCCACAACAAGCGTTTCAATTTGTGTACGTGGCATTAAAGAAAAGAAACCCTCTATTTAAGGTTCACTTGTGCTCCCCGCCCCTCCATTCATTGAACAACCCCACGGGTTAATAACCATACAGTAAGTACTGTATTTATATAGAACGAACAAACTTGAACTATTCGCGTAGTTAAAAGTTGAGGGCGGGGCTTTTCCCGGCGATATCTTGTGGCAGTTTCGGGTAGGCGTTTTGTGAGAGAGGCGAGGAGGGTGAGCGAGTGGGGCTCTGCGATTTGACGACGCTCTACTGCTGGAAAGACTTGTGATATGACCACTCACTATAGTCATGAATTACTGGCGCTCCGACCGGGGTGATGCCGCCCTTCCGTTCCGCGCTCTAATCTGGTGCATGACACGTCGACCCGGATGCTGGCTCTCCCACATGTAGGAGTATTAAGAAGGAGCAAAGAATGATGCGGTATATACTAGTACTATACTACTCCCTCCGTTCCTAAATATAAAAGTCTTTGGAGAGATTTCACTATGGACCACGTACGGAGAAAAATGAGTGAATCTACACATAAAATGCATCTATATACATCCGTATGTGGTCCACAGTGAAATATCTATGAAGACTTATATTTAGGAACGGAGGGAGTACTACTGTGTCTGAGGAGTGCGAACCACAGCTCAAAGTGAACCAAAGAAGGCGAACCACGGTAGCCAGTGAACCAGCGAGAAAACAATGTGGTGATATGGCCATAAAAACAATGTGCTACGGTCCACACCGTAGCATGTACAAGAACACTCCTCTTTGTTTGGATCCTCGAGTTAGAGCTAGTTTGGGTTGAAATAGCCTCAAATTATCGAAACAAGAGGGGTTATTTTGAGCTAGTTTGCTCTAACCCAACTAAAAAACTAGCCCGGTGGAGAGGTTCTAATTGGGTTAGTTATCCTCGGCCCACCGAAGAGAACTAAAAAATCTCACCTGCCCGCACCAGATCGCTCCCCCCTCTCGCACGACTCCTCTCTGTTCCCCATAGGGCCGCCCGCCCAAGCGCCGCTCGCCCTCTCTCTCCTCCGGCCGCCCTCTCCTTCCGGCCTCCGCCACCCTACTCCGTCCGCCCTCTCCCTCTGGCCTTCGAAGGTCGCCCCGCTCCCCCTTCACCAGTCGATTTTCTCCCTCTGTCATGCTCGGCAGCGGCGCATCTACCAGGGAGGTCGCGAGAGGGGTGAGTTTGATCGTTCCTTCACTGTCTCACGGCCATATCATTGATCTTGCTTGCTCTAGCGCTAATTCTGATTTGGAAAAGTAGATCCTGATCAAACTTGCTATAGATTTGTGGTGCACGCATGGAATTCTTTGATGCTTCTTGTGGAGGTAATAAATCTTTCTAGAGGCCCAAAGATTCGGGTCACCTTTCTAGGTATTTCAATTTCAGGCTTGCATTATTTGTAGAGGCCCAAAGATTCAGTTCACATTTCTAGGTATTTCAATTTCAGGCTCACCTTTCTAGGTATTTCAGTTTCAGGCTTGCATTATTTCTAGAGGCCCAAAGATTCAGTTCACCTTTCTAGGTATTTCAGTTTCAGGCTTGCATTATTTCTAGAGGCCCAAAGATTCAGTTCACCTTTCTAGGTATTTGAATTTCAGGCTTGCATTATTTCTAGAGGCCCAAAGATTCAGTTCACCTTTCTAGGTATTTCAGTTTCAGGCTTGCATTATTTCTAGAGGCCCAAAGATCCAGTTCACCTTTCTAGGTATTTTAGTTACATGCTTGCATTATTTCTAGAGGCCCAAAGATTAAGTTCCCAGTCGGCGGCAAGCGGCCCTGCTACCCATGCCGGTGTCGACCTCAACTCGCAAGGGCTAGCGTCGGAGGGGTTCCCGGGGCTTGGGCTCTATAGAACCTTCATACAGAGCGACGATGGCGAGCTCCTCCCTCGGTGCGTAAGGGGCTCCGGGCTCCCTCCCTATCGTGAATGACTTTCGTGATGAGTTAGCTCATTCTTTGTTTCATGAATTGTTTTCTTATTTTGTGAAGCTTGATTGACGACTTGTATGTTTAAGTGGGATATCTTATGTTTGGCAATCTTAGAGGAAGAAAAATAATTCAAGTTTGAATTAAATTCAAACTTGAGCCATTTTAAAACCTAACCAAAACAACTCGAAAATGGATGATATTTGACAGAGAGGTATAAGGCATGGAGTAAGATCACCAGAAATAAATGAACATTAATGGAGGCACAAATAATGCCACTTGGCATGAAAGTCAAGATTTGTGAAAGGAAGAAGTGATAAGGTTTGCACGTGGAGAAAGGTCTTGATGAAAAGATGAAGATGCAAATGACCATAGGAGGAGGGTAAGGGTGATGCAAGGGGTGATCATGCATGAAACACACAATGCACATGATGAGCATGATGAAATGCAACATGATGCAAGGATGAATGCAACGGACAAAACAAATCACACGACAAAACTGGAAACCCGGAAGGCAATCAAGCTCCGGTCTTGGGGCCACAACACTCCACCACTACGAGAGGATCTCGTCCGAGATCTAGGATGGCACCGGAGAAAAGCGGAAGAGGAAGAGGTAAAACAAAGTTGCTTCTTTGGCAAACGAGTGAAACCAAAGAACCTTGAGAGGTTGAACAAAATGAAAGAAAGAAAACAATGAAGATGAAGAAAGTTGAAAACACTCTGTTAGAAAAGAGGAACAAGGAACATTACGAGAACCAAGAGGTTTAGTGATAAGATAGATATTGAAACCACTCCGGTTAAAACTAGATAGACAAAGAATAAGATTGATAAAATTTGGGCAGCACTCCAACTAAAAATAGAAGGAGTTGAACATGAACTTGGCAAAAAGAAAGCACCTTGGTGAGACTCTGGTTAAAAGAGGAACGATAGACACAACACTCCGGTTAAATCGATAAGCAACGAAGAGAGCAACATCACAATGCCTCCGGTAGAAATGAAAGAATGCAATGAAAAACTAGATGGTTGGAAAGAAAAGAACGGAGAAGATAATAGTAACTTCTACCACAATTGAATTTGGGAAGCATCCTTGGCAAGAAGGTTAGAGCGGAGTTGTTGGAAAACCAACAACGAAAAGCACAAGCTTGTTGTGGGATTATGGTAAACATCTCAAAATTATGAGGTGAGTTTACGCCACCAACGGAAACAAACGATTGGATTGATATCAACAAGGAGACGAGAAACTTATTTCACCGAGAGGACAAATGAAGAACTTGGGTCATTAATAAGCACCATAATAGCAACAATCCTTAGGGAAAGCTTTAGGTGAAATATAGCCCAAGATAAGTCCAATGAAGAGATTGATGGATTTAAAATACCTCATTCTTGACAACATTTGAATCATGAAACACGAACTCAAATTGTCGAGAATGATATAACACCACCTCAAATGATAAGGTAGAACGAATTGCACTTCGAAATGCAAGAAGAAGAATACTTGAACTCCTCAAAACAAAACATGTGTTGAGCACCATGTTCAATTTTGAAGTATGGCTTGGCGGATCATAGCTTCAGAGGAAATCTTGAAGAACAATTGAAGAATGAAAAGAATCCTTGAAGAACCATCATGTAGAGCCTCCATGAAGAACTCCGGTAAAGAAAAAGATGATAAAAGGAAGAGAAGTTGACAACACAAGGTGAAGTCTTGCGGTGATTTAGATGGATCTTGGTGATGATGAGAGCTTGGAACTCCAGGAAAAGAAAAGATGAAGCATCTCGTACCAAAATTGTGATATGATGAACAAACTCCGGAAAGAAGAGATGAACAACTTAGAACTGAGAAATTGATACCATTACGAACTCCGGAAGAATGAATCAATCACTTGGATGAAACAAGAACAAGAATTATGTTATGCGTATCCTTCACCAATTTAGATTGATGACAAGCAACGGATTTGGCATACTACTTATTCCGTAGAAAAGATTAAGATAGATATGGCGCAAACTTGGGAAGGTCTTCAACGAACCACCGGTAGGATTGGAAAGAACGAATGAGTCTATATGATAACGAAGGAAGAGAACTCTTGAACAAACCACCATAATAATTGAGAATGAACGTAGCAAAGGCAAAATTCACGGGAAGAATTGTAAAACGAATAAAGATGCTTGACAAAATTTAGATACATTAGAACGAAGAGATCATGAACTGATTAGAGGATATTTGACGATGCGCGGTGAGATTTGGAAAACCCGAGTTGAACGCTTGAATGAATAATTACGAGATGATGGGCTCAAGAATCAAACTGAAAAGACTCTGAAATGCTCCGGGTGGATGAAAAGAATTCTCACAATCAAGACAATTATGAGAGGATGGCATCAAGCTAGAACCATGAATCTTGAAGTGAATAGAGCAAGATTTAAGAGAAACTCTTCTTCGGTCTTCAAAATTCGAGAATGACGACGAGAAACACCATCATGAATTGTTGAGGTACTCCGGAATGAAAATTAGAAAGGTTGAACCAACAATGAAAATAATTTGAAAGATCTTGGAGAAAGACATTTGGTGATGATAACTCATTCTTACGTCAAACTTTGCAATGAATTTGGGAATAGCTCCTGAAAAATTAGAAGAGTCAGGTAAGATCCTGGGAAAAGACCTGTGGGTTAGGGCCCACTCAAAAGAACCACCGTTGAACAATTGCTTGAAATAGATATTTCACCGGTAGAATTAAATGGCTTGAATGAGATAGCATCCTCAAAAGAACTTGAGTGAATTGAGAATGGAAACTAGAATCTTCTGAGGTATCTTCAACACTCCGGAACAATTGAATAGCGAGAAATGGATGATTAAGAGATGCACCGACATGAGAAAGCATTTGAAATGATGAAAAGAATACGATCAACACCGAAAACTTGACTTAAATCCACGGAGAAGAAAATTAGAATGGAACAATGATAAGATTAAAGCTTCCTTTAGCATCTTCATGAGAATCACCGGATAAGACATTAAAGGAAAAGAATGAAGAAACTTCACTCAATAAAAATGGATACTTGATTAAGAAATCTGAGTCCTTGAAGAAAAAGGGGGGAGGCGGAAATCAAAACAACTTGGGTCGGATGAGGCGAACACCGTTGAGAAAAAGCTTAGAATTGATCTTGCGAATGTTGGAATGATCGGATCCACTTGAAGAGAAGCACGCCGGTTGAGAAAAGAATTGACATGACAAGCTCAGTGATCAAGAAGGATTAGTATTCACATAGCAATATGAGAACACCATTTAGGAAAGTATGGAATCCACACTTGACATTAAAGCAACTTGAATACCACAAAACGAAACAAAAACAAAGGATTTGGCTTGCAGAATAAGCCGAAACAAATACATATGATAGAGATTTACCCAATCTCATATCATGCATCTGTCGGAAAGATATCCTAGGAGGTACTTGAATTCCCACCTATAAACTCCCGAAACTTTCTGGTTATGCAATCTGGTGTTGGGGATACAGGGACACAAAATATATCACCCAAACTAACAATACCTAGATCCACCAGTATCCATCCGTCAACACATAACCAAGAAATCCTCGAAATCGTGGTACCTCGACCTTGAAAAACATCCGTTATACAAGTCATGGCAATACTCCCTTTTCGCCACAAAGATCTTTGGGCTATCGTGGTTATCTCACCAACAACTGCACAAAAGAGATTTCGATGTCGGTAAAACTCAGGTATTCCAGAATCGCAACGATAAAATTGTGACGACAACACCTCGGAGCTCAACTCCCCGGACACTGCCACAACCCCTAAATGTCAGGAGGCACCAAGAACAATGTTCTCGTCACAAAACCATCGGAACGATTCCAAGATACCCACGTGATCCTAAAAAAAATTTAGTGAAATTTGAGGAGAGAAAAGACAAAACTCTACGTCAGGATACCTCACCGTAATCTATTTAAGGGACCGAGGAGTAAAAAGAATCCTACTCTCCGATATATATAATCCTAAGACTCAAAACATTTTTCCGTTCTAGACTCAACAACGCCAAGAAACAATCAAGTAGGGGGCTCCTAAGTCGGGAAGGCTCGATTACCAACTTAGCGCCCTCGATGCGGCTATATCTCCCACGTGTCGAAGCACGACTTAGAGGCATAACCGCATTGAAAGCAATGTCGCAAGTGAGGTAATCTTCACACAACCCATGTAATACATAAGGGAAAAGGATACATAGTTGGCTTACAATCGCCACTTCACACAATACATGAGTAAAACATTACATCATACAGATACAATCAAGGTCCGACTACGGAACCAAAATAAAAGAAGACTACCCCAAATGCTACACGGATCCCCGATCGTCCCAAGCTGGGCTCCACTCTTGATCAACTCAAACGAAACAACACAAAGAACAAGATCTTCATCGAGCTCCTCCTTGAGCTCGGGTCCATCACCTGCACGGTTTCATCGGCACCGCAAACTGGTTTTGAAGTATCCGTGAGTCACGGGGACTCAGCAATCTCACACCCGCGAGATCAAGACTATTTAAGCTTAAAGGTAGGACAGGGTAGTGAGGTGGAGCTGCAGCAAGCGACTAGCATATATGGTGGCTACATCCGCAAATGAGAGCGAGAAGAGAAGGCAAAAGCACGGTCGAACAACTATGATCAAGAAGTGATCCTAAAACAACCTACGTCAAACATAACTCCAACACCGTGTTCACTTCCGGACTCATGAGAAGAGACCATCACGGTTACACACGCGGTTGGTGTATTTTAATTAAGATCAACTTCGGGTTTTCTACAACCGGACATTAACAAATTCCCATCTGCCACATAACCATGGCACGGCTTTCGAAAGTTCAAACCCTGCAGGGGTGTCCCAACTTAGCCCATGATAAGCTCTCGCGATCAACGAAGGAATAGACCTTCTCCCCGGGAAGCCCGATCAGTCTCGGAATCCCGGCTACAAGACATTTCACAGCAATAAAACAAGTCCAAAGAAGACCTCCGGCGTCGACACCACGATAGTAGCCGCCAGATCTCGTCTCGAGCCACGACCGGATGAGCAAAGACGACGGCAACCGACGATACCCCAAGTTGCCTCGGGCGGCACCGCAAGTGGCTCTAGTTTGGACCAACACTTAGACAAGCATTGGCCCGGGGTAAATAAAGATTACACACGGGATGAGCGACACCCATGGGAAAATGGCTAGGTTAGGCAAATGTAAAACCAATGTTGGGCCTTGGGGGAAAATTATTATTAAAAGCGAACTGACAAGGGGGTCCCATAAATCACCCGACCGCGTTAGGGACGCAAAAATCCGGAACATAACACCGATATGACGGAAACTAGGGGCGGCAAGAGTGGAACAAAACACCGGGCATAAGGCCGAGCCTTCCACCCTTTACCAAGTATATAGATGCATTAATTAAATAAGATATATTGTGATATCCCAACAAGTAAACATGTTCCAACAAGGAACAACATCTCCATGTTCCGACAAGGAACAAACTTCATCTTCACCGCAACTAACAACGCTATAAGAGGAAATTTGAGCAAAAGCGGTATCATAGCCAAACAACGGTTTGCTAGGAAATGATGGTTAGAGGTTTGACATGGCAATGTGGGTGGCATGATATAGCAAGTGGTAGGCTTCGTAGCATAGGCATAGCAAAAGAGCGAGCATCTAGCAAGCAAAGATAGAAGTGATATCGAGGGTATGGTCATCTTGCACGAAATCCCGCAAGGAAGAAGATCAAGTCCATGAAGAGGACAAACGGGCGTGGTCGAACGAATCCTCACAACTCCGAACGAAACCGAAGCTAACGAGAGAAGCAAACCGGAAAGAAGCAAACAACATAGTAAACACACAATCATAAACATGGCATGATGCACAACCAAGTATGATGCATGTCCGGTTTAAATAGCATGGCATGGCAATATGCACAAACAACACTACAAGTTAAGTGGAGCTCAATATGCAACGAGTTGCATATTGACGAACACCACATCACTTATTTAGTTCTCTCCCGATTAGGTACTCAACAATATTAAATGTTATTAAACATGGCAAGAGTTGAAGCATATGAAACTAACTATTTAGGCAAGATTAAATGAGGCCGGAAACAACGAACAACAATTCCGGAAAATCCCCATATGCAAATTATGGATTCGGTACAGATCTGACCTAAAGCATATTTTAGAGTTGTTAAACAGCAAAATAAAGTGTACCATGTTAAACTAGGCATTTTTCTACCCCATTTACATATATAATTTATTTAAAATGGAGCTACGGTTATTAAGTTATGCAATAAATCATTTTAGCATGGCATATTAGCAAATTAATGCAAACATCAATTTTAAACATTTTTTAATTGTTGTAATCATGATGCGGATGACATGTGCAAGTTTTAAGTAATTTTTATGAAAACGTTGACAAGAGCATTATGAAGCACTATGTCACCGTATGAACGAAAAAGGGTGCCACGGCGGCGAAAACGAAAATGGTGCCACGGCAACGAATCCGAAAATGATGCCACGGCAATATATCCAGACCGCAACTCGATTGAGATATCGGTACAAAGGAAAGCGTGACTAAGCGAGTCATGCAAGAAGGTGGGTGATCCGGATACCGGGTTCCCAGGAACGGTGGCATGGCACAAGAGCGACATCGCAAGGATGATTCGTTCACGATCGGTCATCTTGGTGGTTATACCTTGAAGCGTGTGTTCGGGCGGAAAACGTTTCAGAGAGGAAGTAGACGTTCACGGGTCGTCGAGGGAAGTAGAGGAAGTAGTCGTTCTCGCGATGATCGCTGAGGGAAGTAGTGGTACATGGCGACGGTAGAGGTACTTGAAGAATCCCGAAACGGACTTGGCGTCTTCGCGCGTAGGGGTACTTGGCGTTTTCGGAGACGGCAGCAGGGGACTGGACGTGTCGCGATGTAGTTGTGCATTCGTTCGGAGGGGAACTTGGCGAAATCCACGAAGCGTCCTCGGGCTTCCCTGGTTGCCGAGTCTTGGCAGCAACGAGAGGGCAACAGGACGCCGCCCTCCATGCCGCCGAACGAGGCGGTAGGCGGGCAGGGGCCCATCCGGTCCCCGGCGGTGGGACTCCATGAGCGGGCGGCCTTGGCGTCGGGCAGACCTCCCGAGGTGGAGCAGCGAGGCGCGCCATGGCAGGCTCGGCGACTCGGCCGGGCGGCGCGTGATTTACGGAGGGCGACGCTGAGGGGGGGCGCCGGAGTTGGGACGACGGGCGGCCGGAGGGAGTACGGCGCAGGAGCGGCGAGGGTCTTTGAGGCGAGGACGCGAGGTCGAGGCGAGAAGGGGCGCAGAGGAGGTCACGACGGCGGGCGAGGAGGCCGACGGGGCTCGCCGCCGACGAGGGCGACGGGGAGGTTCTGGCGCGGCACCAAGGGCGGCGAGGTCGAGACGGAGGAGGAGCTGCGCAGAGGAGACGAGGCGGCGCTGGGGCTCGGCCGGCCCGAGGCGACGGGCGGGCTCGGCTGCCTGCCTCGGCGATGGAGGGCAGACTGCACAAGGCGGGGTGGCCGTGAGGAGGTGGAGAGGCGCGGACGGCCACGAGGTGGCGCAGGTCGGCGAGATGCCTCAAGGGCGGCGCTAGGAGGAGGAGGCCGAGGGGAATCGGGCGAGGGGTGGAGAAGAGAGGCGGCGAGGGAGAGCGAGGAGATGGGATCGAGGGAAGGAGGCGACAGGGGATCGGGCGGGGGTGTCTTGTGCTGGTGGGAATCGAGGAGAGAGGCGGGGAGGCTAGGTTAGTGGTGGGCCTTGGGCGGTCTGGAGGCTAGGCCGGCCTGGTGGAGGAGAAAGGCCAGGGGCGGTTTGGGATCTCTCTCTCCTCTGGTGTTTCTTTTCTCAATTTCCTCAAACAGAAAATAAGAGAGAAAATCTCGGAGATAAAAGGGAAGGCGTGAGAGAGATGTGAGAATATATCCTGAGTCCAGAGTTTGTGCAGAATTTGAATAAATTGGTTTGGCAATCTTAGAGGAAGAAAATAATTCAAGTTTGAATTAAATTCAAACTTGAGCCATTTTAAAACCTAACCAAAACAACTCGAAAATGGATGATATTTGATGAGAGGTATAAGGCATGGAGTAAGATCACCAGGAAATAAATGAACATTAATGGAGGCACAAATAATGCCACTTGGCATGAAAGTCAAGATTTGACAGAAAGGAAGAAGTGATAAGGTTTGCACGTGGAGAAAGGTCTTGATGAAAAGATGAAGATGCAAATGACCAGAGGAGGAGGGTAAGGGTGATGCAAGGGTTGATCATGCATGAAACACACAATGCACATGATGAGCATGATGAAATGCAACATGATGCAAGGATGAATGCAACGGACAAAACAAATCACACGACAAAACTCGGAAACCCCGGAAGGCAACTGAAGCTCCGGTCTTGGGGCGTCACAGGATACGTCCAATACATACAATGTCACATGAATAAAACATCATCTTACATAAGATCAACATCCGACTACGGATGAAACACAAACAGAAACTCAAACAATATCCACCCTGCTAGCCCAGGCTGCCGACCTGGAACCTATCCCCTGATCGAATAAGAAGCAGAAGAAGAACTCCAAAACAGGTAAACATCGCTCTCGCATCATGATCATCACATAACCTGTACCTGCAACTGTTGTTGTAGTAATCTGTGAACCACGAGGACTCAGCAATCCCATTACCATGGGTATCAAGCCTAGCAAAGCTTAATGGGTAAGGAAGGGGTAAAGTGGTGAGGTTGCAGCAGCGACTAAGCATATATGGTGGCTAACATACGCAAATGAGAGCGAGAAGAGGAGCAAAGGAACGGTCGTCAACTAGCAATGATCAACAAGTGATCCTGAACTCCTACTTACATCAAACATAACCCAAAAACCGTGTTCTCCTCTCAAACAACCCTGAAAAGAGACACTCACAGTTACACACACGGTTGGTGTATTTTAGAAGAGTTTACTTCAAGTTTACTACAATCGGATATTAACAAATTCCCATCTGCCACATAACCGCGGGCACGGCTTTCAAAAGTTCAAACCCTGCGTAGGGTGTCCCAACTTAGCCCATGATAAGCTCTCGCAATCAACAAAGGATATTCCTTCTCCCGGAAGACCCGATCGGGCCTCGGAATCCGGTTACAAGACATTTCGACAATGGTAAAACAAGACCAGCAAAGCCGCCCGGATGTGCCGACAAATCCCGATAGGAGCTGCACATATCTCGTTCTCAGGGCACACCGGATGAGCAAGATGTCGGGTTGGCATAGACCCTGATTGCCCAGGGGGCGAGCACTAGCCCGGGGGGCTAAAATAAAGATGACCCTCGGGAGCGCGACTCCCAAGGGAAAAAGGCTTAGGTGAAGCAAATGTAAAACCAAGGTTGGGCCTTGCTGGAGGAGTTTTATTCAAAGCGAACTGTCAAGGGGGTCCCATAAATCACCCAACCGCGTTAGGGACGCAAAATCTGGGAACATAATACCGATATGACGAAAACTGGGGCGGCAAGAGTGGAACAAAACACTGTGCATAAGGCCGAGCCTTCCACCCTTTACCAAGTATATAGATGCATTAATAATATAAGAGATATTGTGATATCCCAACATAAACACAATCCAACATGGAGCAATCTTCATCTTCACCTGCAACTAGCAACGCTATAAGAGGGGCTGAGCAAAAGCGGTAACATAGCCAAACAACGGTTTGCTAGGAAGGGTGACAACGGTTAGGGGCTATCATGCAATTTGGGAGGCTTGATAAGCAAGTGGTAGGTAACGCGGCATAGCGAAAGAACGAAGCAACTAGCATAGCAATGACAGCAATGAGATCCAAGGTGACGGTCATCTTGCCTGAAATCCCGCTAGGAAGAAGAACGAGTCCATGAAGAAGACAACCGGACGTAGTCGAACGAATCTTCACAAGTCCGGAACGAAACCGAAGCTAACGAGAGAAGCAAACTGGAAAGAAGCAAACAATATAGTAAACAACCATCACATAAACATGGCATGATGCACTACCAAGTATGATGCATGTCCGGTTTAGATAGGCATGGCATGGCAAAGTGCAACAAACGATACTACAAGTTAAGTGGAGCTCAATATGCAACGAGTTGCATATCAACGAAACACCACATTGACATATTTATTTTAATCCCGTTTAAGCTACCAAACAATGTTAAAGGTTGTTAAACATGGCAAGAGGTGAACCATATGAAAACTACCTATCTAGGCAAGTTTCAATGAGGCCGGAACAACAAGCAACAATTCCACAAAATCCTCATATGCATATTTTGGAATTGGTACTGTTCTGCCCTAAACCATATTTTAATGTTATTAAACCGCAAAATAAAGTGTAACATGTTAATCTATGCATTTTTCTACCCCATTTACTTATAAAGTTTATATAAAACGGAGCTACGGTTATTTAGTTATGAAATAAAACATTTTAACATGCCATTTTAGCAAATTTAAACAAACATCATTTTAAACATTTTAAACATGGATGAAAGTGGCATATTCTTAATCTACACAAAATTCTAAGCATTTTACATGTTTAAATCATTTACATATGATGCATGGTAGAGGAGTTATTATATGCATGAACAACAGGGGGTTTTCTGCAAATTTGTAAATCATGGGATAATTAGCAAATTCGTCCATGAAAAAAAAACATGACATGGGCCGAAATCTGCTGGGGAGCTGGGCTTGGGGTGGCTCACCATCGCCCAATCGGTGGAGCAGGAGGCCAGGTAGGCCGGATCTTGCCACTACCGGGCCTCACCAACAAAGGGCGAGGTGGCCCAGCACGGTCAACGACGGAGGCGCTCATTCTCTACTCGACGAGGACGAGGTCAAACAGGCGGGCAGTGAGGCAACGACGCAGCTTGGAACTCCCATGACGACGAGGCAGATGCGGACGAGGCAAGGGAGCACGGCCCGACGATGGGGGCGTCGGAGATGGCCGGATCCGGGCCAGCTCGGGTCGAGGATTTAAGCTCCTGGCATCGGGGCTCCATGCCCAACGCTGAACACAGAGAGGGAGAGAGGGAACGTGAGCGAGAGAGGAGAGCGAAAGGGAGAGATGGAAGGCGGGCGCCACAACTGGTGGTGCTCGGCTGGAAGAGATGCGACATAACGGGAATGGCGGGGATCCGGACCCGAACTTCCTGGTGTGCTCAGGGAGCCCTCGAGCGGGAGAGGCTGTGGGCGTGACGGGTCGGCTCAGTGACTTGGAGGCTGGCCGGGTGGCTGGGCAGAATCGCTTGCCGAGGATGACGGCAAGCGAACCGGAGGAGAGGCGCGGTCTCGGTGGTGCTCCGAGTCGAGGTGGGGCTGTGGACGAGGCATGGCTCGGGCAGGAGAAGGAGGGCGCCAGGGATTCGGGCAAGCTGCGATGGTTGGGGATGGATCCCGAAGGAAGCGGGAGGTCGGGCGCTCGGTGGTGGTTGGGCGAGGGGATCAAGGGAGATCGGTGAGGGGATCCCGATGAAGAAAGTGGCGGCGGCCGAGACGGGATGGATGGGACATCTCCCTAGATTTTAGGGTTGATCTATTTATATAGCAAGTGGGGTAGGTTTAGGGGTATTTGGTCCCTCTGATCGTAATCGGACGGTTGAGAAATAAATAGGTAGGGAGTCCAAATAAGAAAAGGGAAATATTTTATATATGTTTGGGGATGACCCGAATCCATTGGTGATGACCATGCGGTTCGGGTTCAGAGTGTTTCGGCCAAGCACCGAGGGGCTTGAGCACTTTACAGAGAGACTCTGGTTTAGGCATGAGGGAAAAAACAAAGAACAAGGTTGGTCTCGGAACGGTCAACAAAAGCAAGGGGGGGACGCAGCAACTACGAGCGAATGCAAGTTTTAAAAACAATGACAACAACGAGTGTCGATGCAATGCAAATGATGCGATGATGAAATGCATGACATGAACAAAATGCAAAACGGAAGACAAAAACCCAACCACAGAGGAAATAACATATCACATCTCCGGAAAAGGCAGGAGTTGGAGTTACAATTATGGAAAATTGTATCCGAGGCGTTACAACACTCCACCACTACAAGAGGATCTCGTCCCGAGATCTAGGGATGGCACCGGAGAGAAACGGAAGAGGAAGAGAGGAGGTAAAACTAAGTTGCTTCTTCGACCAATGAGTGAAACCAAAGAACCTTGAGAGGTTGAAAAGTTGAAATAAAGAACGTAACAGAGTTGAACACAATTTAGAGAACTGCGGTAGAAAATAGAAACAAGGAACACCATGTGAACCTTGGAGGTTGCAAAGCTATGAATGACGAGTACAATGGACAAGAAGGAATTGAAACCACTCTGGTTGAAACGAGATAAACAAGGAACAAGGCAAGATCAAATTCGGACAATACTCCGGTTGAAAAGAGAAACAAGGGATACGACGAGAACCAAGAGTTTTAGTGATAAGATAGATATTGAAACCACTCCGATTAAAACTAGATAGAGAAGGAATAAGATTGATATAATTTGGGCAGCACTCCGACTAGAAGAAGAAGGAAAACTTGATAAGATGAAAAGAACTTGAAGAGATGACACAACACTCCGGTTAAATGGATAAGCATGAAAAGAACACGGTCCTCACAATTCGAGATGATGAGTGAAGAGAGCAACAACACAATGCCTCTAGAAGAAAGAATAGAAGATAGATCATTGGAATAAAAGAATGGAGAAGAAAATGCCAACTTCTGCCACAAATGATCTTGAAAAGCATCCTTGCAAAGAAGAATTGAACGGAGTTGTTGGAAAATCAACAACGAAAAGCACAAGCTTGTTATGGGCTTATAGCAAACATCTCAAAATGATGAGGTGACAACCCGCCATTAACAGAAACAATTGATTGGTTGAGATAAATGAAAATAAGAGAAACTTCTTCACCGAGATGAGAAGGAGAAAATTGGATCGTTGATAAGCACCACAAATAGCTTCATTCCTTATGGAAAGGCTTTAGGTGAAATATGACCCAAGATAACTCCAACAAAAGGATTGATTGGTTGAAAAGATCTCTTGAACGAAGAGAAAATGATGGATTTAAAATACCTCAATCTTGACAACATATGAATCATGAAACATGAAGGAAATTGTCAAGAGTGACATAACACCACCTCAAAAGATAAGGTAGAAAGAATTGCACTTTGGAATGCAAGATGAAGAATACTTGAACTCCTCAAAACAAAACATGTGTTGAGCATCATGTTTATTTTTAGAGTATAGCTTGGCGGGTCATAACTTCAAGAGAAATCTTGAAGAACAAATCGAGAATGAAAGGAATCCTTGACGAACCATCATGTAGAGCCTCCATGAAGAACTCCGGTAATAGAAGGATGATGAAAAGAAAGAGAAGTTGAAAACACAAGATGAAGCCTTGCAATGATTTAGATGGAGCTTCGTGATTATATAACCGAGAGAACTTGGAACTCCGGAAAGAAAAGATGAACATCTTAGAACCGATAATTTATTCCTCATGAACAAACTCTGAAGGAAAGGATTAATCACTTGGATGAAAGAAGAACAAGAATTATGTTATGCGTACCCTTCACCAATTTAAATTGATGACAAGCAATGAATTTGGCATACTATTTATTCTCGTAGAAAGGATTAAGATAGATATGGCGCAAACTTGAGAAGGTATGGATGGAACCACCGGTGGAATTTGGAAACAACGAATGAATTAATATGATAACGAAGTGAGTGAAATCTTGAACAAACCACCATAAGAATTGAAAATGAACGTAGCAAAGGCACAATTCACCGGGAAGAATTGGAAAACGAATGAAGATGCTTGAGAGAATTTAGATACAAGAGAATGAAGAGATCATGAACTGATTAGAGGATATTTGAACGATTCACCAGTAAGATTTGGAGAACGGTAGCTACACGCTGAGAATGAAGAATTATGACATGATGGCCTTCGGAGGAAATAAATGGAAACAACTCATGAAATTAATGCTCCGGATGGGTAAAAAGAATTTCCACAATCAAAAACAATTATGAGAGGATGGCATCAAACTTGAACTACGCATCTTTGGAAGAACGGATAAGGATTTAAGAGGAACTCTTCTTCGGTCTTCAAAATCCGAGAATGATGAGGAGAAACACCACCAAATTGTTGAGGCACTCCGGAAGGATTAAAAGAGGAAAGGTTGAGCCAAAGATGAAAATGATTTGAAATCGATCTTGGATAAGGAATATGACTGATGAAAATTCATTCTTACGTCAAACTTTGAAAAGAACTAGAGAATAGTTCCGGGAAAATTAGAAGAGTCAGGTAAGATCCTGGAAAAACACCTGTGGGTTAGGGCCCACTCGAAAGAAACATCGTTGAAGGATTTTAAAGAGAGGTTGCACCAGTTGAATTAAATGACTTGAATGAGATAATAATCTCCAAATATCTTGAACAGATCTTGGAAGAAAAGACGAGCCTTCTAAGATATCTTCAACACTCCAGGACAAATGAATAGCGAGAAGTGAATGATTAAGAGGTGCATCGGCTTGAGAAATCATTAGAAACGAGGAAAGGAATATGATGAATATCGAAAGATTGAATTGAATTCTCCGGAGAAGAAACAACAATGAAGGATGATGAACTTGAAACCGTTGAGCATCTTCATGGGAAATCACCGGATAAGAACATTGAAAGAAAAGAATGAAGAGACTTCCCACAAATAAAAGGATACATGATTAAGAAATCTGAGTCCTTGAAGAAAAAGGGTGGGAGGGCGGGAAAACAAAGACAACTTGGGACGGATGAAACAAACACCGTTGAGAAAACTTAGAATTGATCTCGCAAATGTTGAAATGATCGGATCCACTTGAAGAGAATCACGCCGGTTGGGAAAAGATTTAACATGACAACCTCGATGATCAAGAAGGATTAGTATTCACATAGCAATATGAGAACACCATTTAGGGAAGGTATGGATTCAATATTTGACTTCGAAGCAACTCGAATACCACAAATAAAACAAAACAAAGGATTTGGATTGCAGAATAAGCCGGAACAAATACATATGATAGAGATTTACCCAATCTCATATCATGCATCTGTAGAAAAGATATTCTAGGAGCTACTTGAATACCCACCTATAAACTCCCGAAGTTTCTGGTTATGCAATCTGGTGTTGGGGATACAGGGGACACAAAATATATCACCCAAACTAATAATACCTAGATCCAGCTGTATCCATCCTTCAACACATAACCAAGAATACTCCGGAAATCGTGTA
Source organism: Aegilops bicornis (assembly GCA_021605145.1). Taxonomy (NCBI): domain Eukaryota; kingdom Viridiplantae; phylum Streptophyta; class Magnoliopsida; order Poales; family Poaceae; genus Aegilops; species Aegilops bicornis. Next base: position 547,214,771 of record CM038672.1, read on the forward strand.
CCTCAACCTTTGAAAAGCATCCGTTATACGAGCTATGACAATACTCCCGAACTCCCCAAGATCGGGTGGCGCCGAGGTTATCTCACCAACAAGCGCATAAAAGAGATTTTCGATGTCAAGAAAACTCAGGTATTCCAGAACTGCAACGATAAAATTGTGACGACAACACCTCGGAGCTCAACTCCACGGGACACTGCCACAAGCCCTAAATGTCAGGAGGCACCAAGAACAATGTTCTCGTCACAAGAATATCGAAACAATCCCAAGATACCCGCGTGATCCTAAAAAAAATTTGTGAAAAATTGAGGAGAGGAAAGACAAAACATCTACGTCGAGAGTCCTCACCAGAGCGACGAAGGGGAATGAGGAGTAAAAAGAATCCTACTCTCCGATATATAATCCTAAGACTCAAAATAGTTTTCTTCTAGACTCAACAACGGCCAACAATCAAGGGGGCTCCTATGGTCGGTCGAGGCTCTGATACCAACTTGAACACGCCCAAGATGCGACCCTATCCTAAAGGAACTCGAAGGTCCCACCAAGGATAGAAGCGCATCTTGAAGAAGCTTTTGCAAGGTGGATATCATTACGTCAACATTACATAATAGTGGGGATACATCCAATACATACAATGTCACATGAATACAACATCATCTTACATAAGATCAACATCCGACTACGGATGAAACACAAATGTAAACTCAAACAATATCCACCTTCGCTAGCCCAGCCGACCGGAACCTATCCTCGATCAAGAAGAAGTAGAAGAAGAACTCCAAAATGTAAACATCGCTCTTGCGCCATGATCATCGCATAACCTGCACTCAAGAATCGTTGTTGTAGTAATCTATGAGCCACGAGGACTCAGCAATCCCATTACCATGGGTATCAAGACTAGCAAAGCTTAATGGGTAAGGAAGGGGTAAAGTGGTGAGGTTGCAGGAGCGACTAAGCATATATGGTGGCTAACATACGCAAATGAGAGCGAGAAGATGAGCAAAGGAATGGTTGTCAACTAGCAATGATCAAGAAGTGATCCCGAACTCCTACTTACGTCAAACATAACCCAAAAACCGTGTTCTCCTCTCGAACAACCCCGAAAAGAGACACTCATGGTTACGCACACGGTTGGTGTATTTTAGAAGAGTTTACTTCAAGTTTACTACAACCGGATATTAACAAATTCCCATCTGCCACATAACCGCTGCACGGCTTTCGAAAGTTCAAACCTCGCAGGGTGTCCCAACTTAGCCCATGATAAGCTCTCGCGATCAACGAAGGATATTCCTTCTCCCGGAAGACCCGATCGCCCTAATCCCAGTTACAAGACATTTCGACAATGGTAAAACAAGACCAACAAAGCCGCCGGACAAGCCGACAATCCCGATAGGAGCTGCACATATCTCGTTCTCGTGGAACACCGGATGAGCAAGACGTCGGGTTGGCATAGACCACGATTGCCTGTGGCCGGACATCGCCGGCTTGGACCAAAGACTTAGAGAAGCACTGGCCCGGGGGGTGGGGGCTAAAATAAAGATGACCCTCGGGAGCGCGACTCCCAAGGGAAAAAGGATTAGGTGAGGCAAATGTAAAACCAAGGTTGGGCCTTGTTGGAGGAGTTTTATTCAAAGCGAACTATCAAGGGGGTCCCATAAATCACCCAACCGTGTTAGGGACGCAAAATCCGGTAACATAATACCGATATGACGGAAACTAGGGCGTAAGAGTGGAACAAAACACTGTGCATATGGCCGAGCCTTCCACCCTTTACCAAGTATATAGATGCATTAATAATATAAGAGATATTGTGATATCCCAACATAAACACAATCCAACATGGAGCAATCTTCATCTTCACCTGCAACTAGCAATGCTATAAGAGGGGCTGAGCAAAAGCGGTAACATAGCCAAACAACGGTTTGCTAGGAAGGGTGACAACGGTTAGGGGCTATCATGCAATTCGGGAGGCTTGATAAGCAAGTGGTAGGTAACGCGACGTAGTGAAAGAACGAAGCAACTAGCATAGCAATGATTGTAATGAGATCCAAGGTGACGGTCATCTTGCCTGAAATCCCGCTAGGAAGAAGAACGAGTCCATGAAGAAGACAACCGGACGTAGTCGAACGAATCCTCACAACTCGGAACGAAACCGAAGCTAACGAGAGAAGCAAACCGGAAAGAAGCAAACAACATAGTAAACAACCATCACATAAACATGGCATGATGCACAACCAAGTATGATGCATGTCCAGTTTAGATAGGCATGGCATGGCAAAGTGCAACGAACGATACTACAAGTTAAGTGGAGCTCAATATGCAACGAGTTGCATATCGACGAAACACCACATTGACATATTTAGTTTAATCCCGTTTAAGCTACCAAACAATGTTAAATGTTTTTAAACATGGCAAGAGGTGAAGCATATGAAAACTACCTATCTAGGCAAGTTTAAATGAGGCCGGAACAACAAACAACAATTCCAGAAAATCCTCATATGCATATTTTGGAATTGGTACTGTTCTGCCCTAAACCATATTTTACTGTTATTAAACAGCAAAATAAAGTGTAACATGTTAATCTATGCATTTTTCTACCCCATTTACATATAAAGTTTATTTAAAACGGAGCTACGGTTATTTAGTTATGAAATAAAACATTTTAACATGCCATTTTAGCAAATTTAAACAAACATAATTTTAAACATTTTAAACATGGATGAAAGTGACATATTCTTAATCTACACAAAATTCTAAGCATTTTACATGTTTAAATCATTTACATATGATGCATGGTTGAGGAATTATTATATGCATGACCAACAGGGGGTTTTCTGCAAATCTATAAATCCTGGGATAATTAGCAAATTCGTCCACGGAAAAAAACATGACATGAGCCAAAATCTGCTGAGGAGCTGGGCTTGGGGTGGCTCAGCATGGGCTAAGCCCAGTCGGTGGAGCAGGAGGCCAGGCAGGCCGGATCTTGGCACGGCTGGGCCTTGACCAACAGGCGAAGGGGAGGTGGCCCAGGCGCGGGTCAACGCACGGAGTGCGCTCGTTCTCTGCTCGACGAGGACGAGGCCGAAACAGGGCGAAGCAGGGAGGCAGCAACGCAGCTTGGAACTCCGGCGACGACGAGGCAGATGCGGACGAGGCAAGGGACTTGGCGGCCCGACGATGGGGGCGTCGGAGATGGCCGGATCCGGGCCAGCTCGGGTCGAGGACGAAGCTCCTGGGCATCGGGGCTCCATGCCCGGCGCTGAACACAGAGAGGGAGAGAGAGAAACGTGAGCGAGAGAGGAGAGCGGAAGGGAGAGATGGAAGGCAGGGGCGCCACAACCTGGTGGTGCTCGCTGGAAGAGATGCAGACAACGGGGACGACGGGGATCTGGACCGGAACTTGTTGGTGTGCTAGGGAGCCCTCGAGCGGGAGAGGCTGTGGGCGCGACGGGGTCGGCCTGCAGGTGGCCGGAGGCTGGCCGGGGTGGCCTGGCCGGCAGAACTGCTCGCCGGGGACGACGGCAGGCGAACTGGAGGAGAGGCGCGGGGCTCGGTGGTGCTCCGGAGTCGAGGTGGGGCCAGGGACGAGGCATGGCTCGGGCAGGAGAAGGAGGGGCGCTGCGGGATTCGGGCGGCTGCGATGGTTGGGGATGGATCCCGAAGGAAGCAGGAGGCTGGCGCTCGGTGGTGGTTGGGCGAGGGGATCGAGGGAGATCGGTGAGGGGATCCCGATGAAGAAAGTGGCGGCGGCCGAGACGGGATGGATGGGACATCTCCCTAAATTTTAGGGTTGATCTATTTATATAGCAAGTGCGGTAGGTTTAGGGGTATTTGGTCCCTCCAATCGTAATGTCAGACGGTTGAGAAATAAATAGGTGAGTGAGTCAGGATAAGAAGCGGAGATATTTTATAGATGTTTGGGGATGATCCGAATCCATTGGTGATGACCATGCGTTCCGGGTTCGGAAAGGTGTTTGGTGCACGCGAGGGGCTTGAGCACTTCTGAGAGAGACTCTGGTTTAGGCATGAGGAAAAACAAAGAACAAGGTTGGTCTCGAACGGTCAACAAAAGCAAGGGGGACGCAAAGAACTACGAGCGAATGCAAGTTTTAAAAACAATGACAACAACGAGTGTCGATGCAATGCAAATGATGCGATGATGAAATGCATGACATGAACAAAATGCAAAACGAAAGACAAAAACCCAACCATGGAGGAAATAACATATCACATCTCCGGAAAAGATAAGAGTTGGAGTTACAATTATGGAAAATTGTATCCGAGGCGTTACATCTTATTTGTATGGACAAAGTAAAAATTATCATGTTTTCCATGCTTGATTTGTATAGATGGTTCGTTTATGTCAATTGTGAGCGGGAGGAGGCCATAGAAGAGCCGGCCATACCAAGAGGGTGCTTGGATCCAAGGGACTTATTTTAGTCTGACTAAAAATAGGGTCCAAAGTAGTCAAATGATTGAGATAGAGCATTTATTGTCAATCTAACCACGCCATCCATACACCTCTTTGGTTTAGAGTTAGTTCAGGTTTAGAATCTAACTCTAACCTCTAACTGAGTTAGAGTTCTCCTCGTCTCGGTTCATCGCCATCATACTTTCCCCATTCCTGTGTTTTCAATATCCTGCGAATCAAAGAGGCCCTTTTTTTGCGGGAAAAATCAAAGAGGCCCTTAGACTGGTTTAGGTCCGGTCATTTTTTATAAACGTGCTATGTCCAAAATTTAATGAACGTGCTCCGGTTTCCATGAAAATAATCCAATTTCATGTAGTAATTCATTCATTTATTTATTCTTCTGCGGGGGGTTTGAATGTAATTCGTGAGGTCTGAAATGTAAAGTACCCCGGCATTTGCTTCGAGTCGTGCATGCACTACGACCCAGATGCTCTATGTCCCACATTTCGCCGAATGGGAGCACATGGAAATAGCCTAGGAGTAGATATAGGAGGATAAATGCGTGAAAAAATATGTACTGTGAAGCGTAGCCGTGGTTCGAAAAGGAGACCTAAAGTGATGACAGCTATAGGTTGCACGCACCCAACTAGTGGTACTAGACATACGACTAATTTTCCTAAAAAATAAGAGGCATGAGTGCTCAAGATTACTCCTATTCTATAAACACGAGTCCCATCTCGACAACAGTCTGCTACAGCTAGCTCTCCTCCCTCGCTTTCTCTCTTCTAATTCTAAACTGCCGACGCCTTGGGGTGGGCGGGTGGGTTTTCTCAGCTATGACCCCACCTCACAGTGAAAACTTTACGACTGGAATAAAAATGCCATATACTCCCTCCGTTCATAAATATAAGCCTCTTTAGATACTAGTTCAAACGGAATACAGCATACAGATGTATGCAGACTTAGTTTAGAGTGTAGATTCACTCATTTTCCTTGGTATGTAGTAGTCACTTGCTGGAATCTTTAAAAAGACTTATATTTGGGAACGGAGGGAGTACTATACTAATAAAACATTCAGGCCACGTGTGGGGACCCCGACTCATAAGTCGTGATCACCGAATGCATGTGTACAGTGATCCCAGAGATCAATGCTCACTGAACACACAGAAGCTGAATAATAAGAGGCTTACATCCATACATACCGTATTACACAAGTAGGACCATTATGGTCAAGTCTTGAGTATAACATTGCAATGAAATCTTTGTCGATAACTTGGACCCATGCCATCCGCCTTAACCCTACAGGGCATTCTCGACCGGGAAGCGCCCTAGCTCGCATGTTAAATCACCAAGTATTCTTCATCATATCCTCGTTCTTTCATGCTCCGCCAATAAAATAACCGGTGGCAAGCCAATGAGTACTTTGAATGTACTACATAAGCAACCCATGTTTTGGTTCCAGATATAACAATGCATGATATAGGTAAATTTTTGCAGAAAGCTAGTTTTGAGTGCAATAATATGTTCAACATCTTGTAAGACATGCATCAGGAGAATTCAAGTAACCATGAGGACATGTTACATATATCAACATAAATAGAGTGGGCACCAACCCAACTCAATCATGTCAAGTCCTTTGACTTGACCCAAGTAGTTTTATCAACACACACACACACACTGGTTTGCAAAGCTCTGGACGTAGTTTAAGCAGAGGTTGCACACTTTACCCACAAGATCCGGGGAACTTCCGTGTCATCCACAACCCGCGGTACCTCAAGTACCCGGGGTAAGCACCCGATCACTATCTTTCCCTAGACGACACTAACAAGGAGTCCACTCATTGTTCCATATCCTCACGATGTACATCATACGAGACTCACTCGAGATCGTAACAACCGAGAGGGGACACAACGGTGTATCCGGCCTCAAAAAACAAATATGGCCGCCCTACTGCACGACCCCGTCCCGAGAGAGAGCACCAACTCTCCCCCGTCACTAGTAATGCAGGCTCCAAGCTAGTATCGGCCTAGGTAATCAATAATGCCCTTTCCCATACAACGGTAGAGTGGTTGCGCATGTAAGGTTGGGACAGTCGACAAATCTTAAATCTAATCCGTTTTGAAAACAACACACGCACTTGCCTCGGTACACCACTTCGTCATCAAGTGGTTACCCATCTCATCATCTCCCTCGGGCATAGGTGGCACCCGACGGGGTTTTCAAAAAGTCCTTTGAAAATACTTTATCTCCTTCACCATGAATATACCCGTCCCTTTTTGCGTAGCATCTACTTTAGCATCCTATCTACTCCCACCGGCATAACCCTCATAAGAAGGTAGGGTCATGCACAATGCAAGTATCAACGAGGAAGTACGGTGGAAAACCATCGAAGTGGTTACCACCTCATCATGATTCCGTTGCAACAACAATATGGTGCTATATGACATGCATAAAAAGGGTTTCATAGACATGGTCAAAAGGCTGCCTGGTTCATCCGAGTCTTGAAATCTTCCGTCCTTCTCCATGTACTCCGTCTACTTCGTCAACTAACGCCGTAAACAATCACAATAAGCAACGCAACAAGGCAGGAAATATAAGTGCTCCAAAAATATTAATTTGACTTTTTAGGACATCTCCGATTATATGAAAAATAACTGAGTGGTTTCATTGGAATTGGATCGGTGGATATTTACGAACATTTCAATATGATGGATTCAAGGGGTTTATGGATTTTCCGTAAGTCTCTGAGGATATATTTTTGGAAAATGAGCAAAGATACCCATTTAACAAAGGATGTTTTTAGAAGCATCTAGGATTTGGTTTCACTGGGTTTGGAGTTCAAATGAATATTCTATGGATTTGCAAAGTTGACAAACATGAAGAAATGGCTCATTCTTTTGTGGGGTACAAAAAGTATTAAGAAAAATGTTCATGAACTAAGTTATGAACTTAGAAGCATCTAGGAATTTGAATCATGGAATTTGGATGTAGTTGAGGATGCATCATTGACCGTCCAACGTCTCGGCAACCGCTACCCTCTTCCTCCTTGGCATTCAAGCACCTATGGACCCGTCGACGACGAGGTGCCTATGTCGTAAATTTCAAGATGATAGTGCCGTGCGTGTGTACGTTCATAGGGGTGAGTGTATATGAGCGCTTGCGTCTGTACTGTGTCAAAAAAACGTAAATGCATGTCAAAAAGAGACTAGTCATTATACTCAATATTGTGCACTTCGGAGAGGAAATCGATAGACTAGTACGTATTTATTTACGGTGCAGATTCACTCATTTTGCTCCATATGTACTCCGTCTGGGTGTAGTCTAGTCACTTGTTGAAATCTCTAGAAGGGCAAATACCCCTTTCTGGTTTACAGGGCTATACTAGCAAGTAGTTGTACGTACTAGTACAATAGTGGGCACACATAGCAATTTTGTCTCATGCAAGAGCCTGGCTATATGGTGTTCCAATGTTCGCAACTACAACGTTTGGTTTGCGCTTGTCTCTTCGCCTCTTCGAGAAGACGAACAATGATGTTACTACTACTGCTTCTATAGTGTCGAATCCACTGCTACATGTCCGTCCACCGCGAGCGGGACGGATAGCTTGTTGTAGAAGTACTACTAAGAAAAGCTCGTCCTCGCTTATGAGCAATCACAGCGCATAGGCGAGGGAGAAGGCGTGTAGTAAAATCAAGCTTCTCCTCGTTGTACAAGTTGACGTGACACATCATAGCACTGGCCCCACATGCTTGCCTCTAAACTTGGCTGAAAGACCCCCAGTGTACAATATATTTGCTGCAACCTCTAACATTTACCCACCACAAATTAAAATATATGTGGCCGTATGCATCGCTCGATGCAGAGGTCGGAGTCCCGCTTTTCAAAAAAAAAACAAATTAAAATATATATTCCTGTCTTGACCAGATGAGCGTGCAAACTACAATCACCAGGGTGACAGGTAGGGCCAGAAGACTATTTTAATTTTTTTAATTTTTTTTGAGACGGCCGCATAGCATGGAGCCGACCCCAACGATTTTAAGCATACAGGCATGGTACACACTATCCTAGACTACTCTACACATGAAACTGCCACACGAGCGTCCGGGCTGCACTTGGCTCTTCGCCTCTTCAGGAAGTCGAACAATGATGGAGTACTATCAAGACCGGAGGAGTACTACAAGACGCTTATGGCCGCCTAACACCGATTGAACTGCTGCATGTCCACTGGCGTGGGAGGGAGAGCGATGTAGCTAAAGCTTCTCCTAGTCTTGCCACCACCACGCTCATGGGCGAGGGAGAGACGCTCCTGCCTTTGCGTATGACAGTGGGCCCGACAGGTGTGTGGCCAACCTGTCATACAGCCAAAGGCAGGTGCAGTTAAGTCCGCGAGGGAGAGGATAATCAAAATTCTCGTTGATGTACGAGTTGACGCGACACATCAAAGCACTGCACTCGATATAGTCCCTCCTTTCCGGTTTATAAGGCTCAATTCAAAAATCTCACCAACCAAGGTACTGTAGATTGTGAGTGGTGGAGTAGTTTGCAAAAGCACCCAATTGGTGGTCTTGTTTTTCTCAAAAAAGTATGTTTATCAATGCAATAATTGCAATGCATGCATGCATAAATTACATGCATTGGTCAATTTTCTCTTAATACTTGCATGCAATGATTTAATGCACCTTGGAATCTGAACATGTGATGGGGAACAACAAAATTGAGCCTTATAAAATGGAAAAACTGAAATTTTGAGATAAGCCCTATAAACCGAAAAGGAGGGAGTAGTACTATAAAATGCAGTAATTACAATGCATGCATGCATGCAGTGACTCTTCTTTTGATACTAGTTGCATGTGTTGATTTAATGCACCTTGAAGTAGTACTATAAAATATGTGACGGCAAAGCTTTGTAATACCCCGGCCCAATTCGAGAGATAGTTGTGCACGAGGAGGGCGAGATCATGCAGACCGAACATGACCCGACGATGGAGCTCTCTAAGGTCTCGATGGACCTCACCGTGCTCCAATGCCCCTTGTGCCTCCGCCCCTTGACGCCTCCAGTGTATGAGGTTCGAATACACCTCGTCCGTTCGGCTGATTGAGCAAGGTGCAGGTTTCTTGATTGATGTGCTATTCGATTGATTTCTGCAGTGCAAGGGAGGGCACCGGGAACCAGCGGCAGTGCCAGAAGTGCGAGCGCGGTGGTGGCTTTGACGTGCGGAACACGGCGGTGGACTCTGTCCTTTCGTCGGTGAGGGTGGAGTGCCCGCACGAAGGCTGTGGGCTCTACGTCACTCACCACAAGCTCACCGATCACCAGAGCGTGTGTCCACTCGCGCCCTGCAAATGCCCTGCGTCTGCTCATGTTACGGCTCCGCCACGGGCGCTTCTACCACCACCTCAACACCGCGCATCCCATGCCCGTGCACAAGATCCAAGACGGCAAGGTGCTCCACCTGCAAGTGCCTTTGCCGAGCCACGGCTCTTGCTGTTCGTGGAGGAGGACCGCCGCGCATTTTTCTTGGTCGGCGGCGTGCTCGACATCGGCGTGCCTATCGCCGTGTCGGTCGTCTGCATCAGAGCGGGGGCGTCCCCACTACCGCAGTACTAAGCCAAGCTGTGGGCGAATGGCCCGCCGGGGGAGCCCAAACGCACGACCGACGCCGTCAAGGTGGAAATGGAGGTGACAAGCAGCAAGGATCCCGGCGACGTCGACATGCATGAGCTGACCTTCTTGACAGTTCTGCCCAAGCTGCTGGCCGGGGCTAAGCTTGTGTCCCTCCACATTCATATTGACAAGCTCACGTCCTAAATGTTTCTACAGTGCCTTATGTTTATCTTAGTAATATGCTAATATAGGGATTACCTTGGTCTACTTTAGCTTAACAAATGGTGGGTTTTGGTGGCGATGCAGCAATTACTTCGACATCAGATCAATAATTTCCAACAGTCGAATGAATATTTTGTGTCTGTTGGATATAAAGTTCCTTTGGGTAAGAAGTACTACTTGTCATCAAAATGGATAAAAGGAGATGTATGTAGACGTATTTTAGTTCTACATACGTCCCTTTTTATCCATTTTGATGCCAAGCACTCCCTCCGTTCCACAATACATGCCTTCCATTTGTCCAAATATAGATGTATCTAGACATGTTTTAGTATATAGGTACATCCATGATAGAGCCAATCGGATGGTTGAGAACACTACAATTCGTAGCTACAGATGCGTGTGTGACTCCCAGATGCAGAGGCCGGGGGTCATCAACCTCCTTTTCGAGGAAAAACAGATGCGTGTGTGAGAGGACAAGTGCGTGCGTGCACCTCTTCTCTTCCTGTATAACGTACTACTAAACTCAGAGTAAAGTTTTTGTGGGTGGCACGATGGTGCATGCGAGAAGTCCCGAGAGATAGGTTTAATGCGTCTGAAAAAGGACTAGCCTAGAGCTCGCCACGCCGGGCTATCACATCGAACGCCCCATTAACCGTAAGATATGTATACGACGGTGCAGTTATTGCACGCATACGCAATACTCCCTCCTTTCCGGTTTATAGGGCGTAATTCAAAAATCTCACCAACCAAGATGGTGAGTGGTGGAATATTTTTTGTAGTTTGCAAAAGCACCTAATTAATGCTCTTGTTTTTCTCAAAAAAATTTGTTTATCAATCCATTAATTGCAATGCATGCATGCATAAAGTAGCTTGCGTCTCGTCACATTCCAAATTACTCCATGCTATATTGAATTGCAAACCTGTTCATACCAATCACAACCTAAACGGTTTCCCACTTAGGAGCATATTAGTACCACGCTATATTGAATTCCAAACCTGTTCACACCGATCACAACCTAAACGATTTCCCACTTAGGAGCGTACTAGTACTCGGTTATAAATACTAGTATGCCAAGATGACTGCACATTCCTCCTCAACTCCTCATCCACAAAAACAAACAAGTCATTCAGCATCCTTCCCTTGCGTATCCCATGGCCAGCGTGAGTTCTGGGTCGAGAGATTGCCACCAGGGAGAGGCGAGCATGGAAGCGGAAGCACGAGAGATGTCCCGCCTCGCTGCGAGAGCAGCCGACATGTCCCGCCGCACGGAAGTAGCAGTTCAGAGGTCCCGCTGCGCCGCTGAAGTAGCACGGAGGTCCTGCCACGCCGTCGATGCAACAGACTGGTCCGGCCGCGCCGAGGAAGCAGCAGAGATGTCCCGCCGCGCCGCGGGAAAAATTTCTCGGCGGGCAGCAACGATCACATAAAGGCGTATGCATGCGATCATCCATAGCCAGATGGATCAGATCTCCGGCTGGGCGAGGTTGTAGGACGACGTGAAAGCCTCGTTTGAACAGGCTACCGTCATCATCCGGCAACTAAGGGAGGGCAATGAGAGGCTCTGGGCCGAGCGCGACCTACTGAGGGAGAAGATCGTCCGAAGTGGAGACCAGCAGGAGGACACCAGTGCCTTGTTGAAGAGGACCGGCATCATCGTCCAGAAACTTATGGACGAGAATGACATGCTCCGCAACGAGCGCCAAAGGCTAGTAGAGGAATCCGTGGATGTTCTGGAGCAGCGTCTTGAGGACACGAAAGAGCTCATCGCTGCTCGCCGCAGAGACTAGTTCCCGCGGCCTGTAGCAACGCATCAAGAAAGTAGAGATCATTGAGCTAGATCCTTGTCTTCCTTCTTCTTTTGCCCTTGTGTATTTCGGGCGTAGCCGCATGTGGCTTTTTAAATTATCTTTCTAATTATGTAAGACAATTAATCGTCCTTATCTTTCTGTGGAAGATCAATGTTGCAAGGATGGAATGAAGAAAACTCTTGCTGTGGCGACCCTGGCGTTGCTGTTCTTCTAGTTGCTGCTGGGCTTCCTTCGGTTTCCTGGTTTCTTTTGATGTAATAATCGGTTTAGGATGTGGATTGTGTCGTCAGTTGTGAAATGTTGGGTTCTAGCACGGATGTTTGGCCTTTGTTGGCCTCTTGGGATGTTGCGATTTCAATCTGGTAGCTTTTAGTCCTTCGTGTTAGAAATTTGGAGTTGTCTTGAACTTCTTGTGAATTGTGGTGGTTTTCAGTAATGAAAATCGGAAGGGGCAAGCCCTTCTTTGATCAAAAAAAAATTTAATCGTCCTTATATATTCATCAGTCTTGCTATAAGTTGGAGTAGATGCTATATAGGTCCGTCGGATCTTACATCAAGATCCGTGCTTTCAGATTTTCTTTTTTCTCTCTTAAATCTCAGTCGAGTGAGACATAGCCACACCATTAAAGAGAGGCTCGGGCACCATTAATGGAGACCTTGGGAGAGAGGTGGACGGCAGATGGAGGTCAAAGGGCTCTCCTCCCGATAAGCACACGCAGGGGTCTGATCGCACGCCTCTCGTACTCAAATAGCTACCCTGCACGACGCCTCCTAACTAATAAAAAATGGGGACGTGTGGCGGCACGTAAATGGTACTCGTAAGTAGAACGCCCACGGTTTCAATAATACTTGTGTTTCCGATTGTAACGTGATGACTTTCGTTCCAAAAATGACTTTGTTGATTGTTAATGTATGCGCCTTCACAAATCGGACGGCAAATTTACCATTAAGCATGTTGGTGCCATGTCATGGCACCAAGCCAAGTTTCATTATTTTCATGCGTGTTTTGGATTTACAGGAATTAAAAAACTAAGTTTCTCAATGTTTCCAACCCAGCCACGACGCCTTGAATTTTGAATTTCATTCCCATTTCTTGCATGGAACCTAGAAATTTACCCGAGGACACACATGTGATTTTTCAACCAACTTTGGTGCCTTTGGAACATGTGCTTGTATTTCAAATTTGAATTATGCACACAAAGGTGACATGTTCCCTCCCAGAACCACGAGCCTTCTTGAGAGAAGCTCCGATTTGCAAGAAGCTTATACCAAAATTTGTTCCTATTCGGCCAATTTTTTTTTTACCACGGCATGGTACTACCATGACATGACACCATGCCAAGTTTCATGATTTTAAAACCAAGTTTCTCAATGTTCTCGACCGAGCCACGATGCCCAGATGTTTGAATATTATTCTCAGTTTTTGCATGGGACCTACTCCCTCCTTCCATCTATATAGGGCCTAATGTGTTTTTCAAGACAGCCTTTGTCTATTGACAAGATTAATAGCACATGAGATGTATACTATGAAAATTATATTATTGGAAGCTCCTTTGACATACAAATTTGAAGGCATGCTTTGTGTAAGTTGCATGTCATATATTATTGCTCTAACATCTGGTCAAAGTTAGCCTCAAAAAACATTAGGACCTATCTGAGATGGAAGGAGGGAGTAGAAATTCACTGAGGACACAAATGTGATTTTCAACCAACTATGGTGCACGGGAGCATGTGCTTGTAGTTCAAATTTGAATTATGCACATTAAATGACCAAAAACTCAATTAATGTGTAAATAAGGCCAAATGAAGCCGGAATAATTCCAAAATTTAACAGGGCACTCATGTAGTTCTATGTTGCCTTTGTAAATAAACTCAAGGGGGACAACGTATATCGTTTCGCACTCAAAGGTGGCACGTTCCTCTCGTAACCACGAGCCTTCTTGAGAGAAGCTTCGGTTTGCAAGAAGCTTATACCAAAATCTGTTCCTATTCGGCCATTTTTTTACCACAACATGGTAGTACCATGACATGACATCCATGCCAAGTTTCATGATTTTCAGATGTGTTTTGGATTTACAAGAATTTTGAAACCAAGTTTCTCAATGTTCTCGGTAGAGCCACGATGCCCAGATGTTTTAATTTTATTCTCATTTCTTGCATGGGACCTAGAAATTCACCCGAGGACACAAATGTGATTTTTCAACCAACTTTGGTGCATGAGAGCATGTGCTTGTAGTTCAAATTTTACTTATGCACATTAAATGACCGTAAACTCAATTAATGTTTAAAAAATTACAAACGAACCCGAAATAATTCCAAAATTTAACAGGGCACTAATGTAGTTCTATGTTGCCTTTGTTAAGAAACTCAAGGGGGGGGGGGGCAGCGTATCGTTTCACACTCAAAGGTGGCACGTTCCCTCTTAGAACCACGAGCTTCCAAATCGGCCCAATTTTTTACCACGACATGTTAGAGCCATGACATGACACCATGCCAAGTTTCATGATTTCGAGACGAGTTTTGGATTTACATGAATTTCAAATCTAAGTTTCTCGATGTTCTCGGCAGAGTCATGACGCCTAGATGTTTGAATTTCATTCTCATTTCTTCCATGGGACCTAGAAATTCAACCAAGGACACACATGTGTTTTTTCAACCCACTTTGGTGCCGGAGCATGTGCATGCAATTCATATTTAGATTATGCACATTAAAAGTCGAAACTCAATTAATGTATAAAAGGCCAAATGAACCCGAAATAATTCCAAAATTTAACAGGGCACTCATATAGTTCTATGTTGCCTCTGTAAATAAAATCAGGGGGGAGGCAGCGTATATCGTTTCACACAGAAAGGGACACATTCCCTCTCGGAACCACGAGGCTCGTTGAGAGAATCTCCGGTTTTTTGCAAGAGGCTTATACCAAAACTTGTCCCAATTCAGCCAAAAATTATACGTATGAAAACAGGGTTTAGATTATCCCGAACATCTCGCTACCTAGACCAATAATGTACTATGATTTGAATTCAACATAAAATGGATACAAATATTTGAATTGGAGAGCGTATGGTACATGTAGTTCATAGTGAAATATGATTACTGCTATATGCACGTCTTTTTGTTATCAAGATAATATTTAAATTATTGTATAACTTGACTACAGTCATATTCAAATAAGGAAAATTGATTCAAATTTAGTCCATATGGTAGACCACAATATATATGTTCACATGGTGGAGTAAAACGTTCATATATGATGCAAGATCAAAATGTATGACTGCATCAATTATAAACCGCAAGGTCACCTAATGATATATTCGAATTCAACATAACGTGGATTCAAAAATTGAAATTCGAGATCATGACATCTGTAATCATATAAAAAGGGACATTACTCTTTCTTTGGTGGGAATTGATTTTTTTGTTGTTGTTGTGGGAAGTGCGGATCGATTTGGTACTGTGCAGGTTAATCTTGTTCTCCCGATTTTTTGTACATTTTTCATGTAGTTTTTTCAATGGCATCTATAGCAATATAGTAAAAGGGGACATGACTCTCTTGTGTCTTGTATGAATTGCTTTTTTACATGTTAAGTTTGTTCTGCCGAACAAGGAATCCGCACCTTGTTATCCCGAAATTTTCAAGCTCGAGTATCTTTTGTCTCACCTGCTTTGAAACTCCTGCTTCTTCAACCCGCGCCGCGCCTTGTTATCCCAAAATTTGGACGCGCGCGAGAACTCCCTCCTCATCCGAAATCGCTCCGGCAGCCCAAACACGCGAAATCCCGCTTCTACCCCTCAGCCGGAAATGAAGCTCCATGTCGCGGTGTCAAAACCGGTGGGGGTACGCCGGTAACTTACCCTACATTTTGGACAAGCGCGTCCCTAAGCTTGGCTCCCCCTCCCCCTTCGCCCCCCATTCGTACACCGAGGCCGCCAAAACCCGTGAAACCCCACGCTCCTCTGTTGGCCTCCCGACCGCCGCCCAGCCAGAGACTCTTCCCCGACTACATCGTCTACCACAACAGCTCGCCGTCCCTCATCCACCGCACCGGATGAAGATCCGTTGTCGATCTCGTCGTCCCGCCGGATCAGCCGCCCCGTCCTCCACCTCCAAGGAGCTGCCCCGACTTTTGCCTCGTCTACCGCGCCACCTCAATCCCCATAGCGTCGTCTTGACCTGCCCTACCGAAACCACAACACCCTCACCAATTCCTCCGATGAAGCCGAGGCCAACTCGGCGCCACCAAGGAGGTTCTGCATTCACCTCTGCATTTTATCTTTTATTCGATCTCACGGGGCTGCCGGTGCTCGTCTGAAAGCGGAACATGGCGTCTCCATCAACGGTGCTGTCGCCGACCACATCATCCATGGTGTCTCTCCCCCATGTCGTTGCTTCCTCGGCGGCGACTTCCACAACGGCACTAGCTACAGCTGCTCCGGCTCTCGCTTGCGTTGCGGCTCTGTTCTTGATGTCGGTCACGCTGCTGCACTGCTCCTGCTTTCGTTCATGCTGCTACTCTGCTCTTGCTCTCGCTTGCGCTGCTGCTGCTGTTGCACGACCTCCGGCGCCTACAGAAGTTGCTGCTTTAGCACTCGCTCGCGGTGCTACTTCACGACTTGCTCTATGCTAGTGCGTTCCCTACTCGAGCGTCTGCTGATTTAGATCATTGCTTCTCTGCTACTAGTGCTCGAACGCCATAAACATCTATTGCAATGCTCTGTTACTAGTTCAATCAGTTTTGACAGTAAAATTCAGTTTATTTGTGAAGTTCATTTTCTTGATTAAGTTCAGAGTGAGCAGTACTTACAAAGATCTGGGAGCGGCCGTGGCGCGGCTGATGCGTTTTACATCTAGCACTTTTTGGTGATGTATTTGACATCATCTATTGCAGATGATATTAGGGTCCCACTTCATATTAACGTTGTCTATCTTGTCATGCTTCAGCCTCGTCGCCGTACACCTTAGCCGAGCTGCTCCAACAATGGAACCGTCCATCACAATGAGCAGTACCCTCGGCCGCTTTCCAGAGGCCTCAGATCTTCTTCCCGCCTCAAGCAGTCACACCAGCATCATCACCATCCTCCACGTCCAACCCAATGATGCTTTGAGGTCCACAAGGCTATGGCAAAGAGGTTGTACATTCGTCGCATCACTTTGTTTCTACATTCCTCTGTTCTTCCAATTCATGTGAGCCAAACACCAAAGTTGGTGAAATCCTATGTTTCCAAATGCTCTATTTTGCACGTGCATTCCTATCCTATTCCTGTGTTTTTCCTATCCCCGCGTTTATAGAATCCTCCAATTCTAAGGAGCCCTTACATATTTACTTCATTTTCAGATTGGCGTAAAAGAAAACTCTGTGTTATGTCCTGATCCTGCCGTGTCGTCATCCACCCCACCTGAGGTGCACCATCGACAGAAGCGTTCATCAGGCGTAGATCCCCCGCAGACTTTCTTTCGCCGCCTCGGATCATCTTCCCGTTGCCGGCAGCCACGTCAACTGCATTACCATCATCGATCGAAAGCAGATGAACCCGAGGACTACAGTTCAGGAAGAGAGGTCGCAGTCTTTCGTGTTCGCCACGTTATACATTGGTTATTATTACCGCTACTTTATTGTTCAATCTTGAGTTTTGAATTTCCCATGGGTCTCATATCGAGCCAAAGAACGAGTAATATCATCTACTATCTGGTTCATCTGGGGTCTTCTATGTGGTTCATGTTGGGTGGGCAACAAACAATAGATGATCCATTGTCTATCTTTTAAACTGAAGCTATAATCTACACGCTATCATTAGTTTTGGATCCATCCACTCGTTTGCTACCATCAGTCTTGATTTTCGCATGCACCCCTTAGGCCTTGCAAAATCTAACTATTTTTTTAGTATGCATGTCAGATATTGTACTGAACATGTAGAGAAAAAGAGAAGACTGCGTATATGAATATAATGTCATTGACGCCGCTCCATGGTGGGCAAAGTGGCCCCCTCTCCTGCATTTCAGCATTGTATTCTAGAGGAAGATAACTGTTGGATGGAGATTCAAGGAGCCGACCATGCATGTTTACCACCGAGGTGTTTGCTCTAACTCGGCATCTTGATGTTGGTCATATCATGCATATGGTGCCTTGCATTGCTTACATTATACATCTTATATGTCATCGCCTTAGTTTAGATTTGCTTTGTGTGAATGCCACTGTTTGGTTTCTATATCATACTCCCACCATTCCTAAATATTTTTCTTTTTAGAGATTTCAACAAGTGACTACATACGGAACAAAATGAGTGAATCTACACTCTAAAATATGTCTATATACATCCGTATTTGGTAGTCCATTTGAAATCTCTAAAAAGAAAAATATTCAGGAACGTAGGGAGTATATGGGAATTATGCAATGCCATCTTCTTTAGTCGGGCATCATATACGTGAATCATGCAATGGCATCCTATTTAGCCAGTCATCGTATATGCGAATTGTATCATGCCATATATTTTCCATAATGTATTCCATTTGTCAACAATGTTTATACATTCATCTACTCTTCCTGTGCATCAGCCATTTCAGTCGGTCATGGGAAAATCTGGAGTGAAAACAAGGTCTTACGAGCGGTCGATGCTACTGTCGATGCAGATTTCTTCTTTGGTTAAAGATAGGTCCTCGAGAGGAGGATTAGAGAGAGATGACCGGTCGTATCCCCGAGGTGCATGCTCTAACTTGGCTGGGTTATATTGCTCATATCATGCATATGGTGTCTTGCATTGCCATGCCATCTGCTTGGATTAGACATCCTTTGTGTGAATGCCTCCTGTTTTCTTTCTATATCAGATATGTGAATTATGCAATGCCATGCTTTTAGCCAGTTATCATATATGTGAATTATGCACCGCCATGGAGCCAGGCATCATATATGTGAATTATCTCGTGCCATCTTTTTTTTTCATTACGTATTCCATTTGTTGACAATCTGTGTATATTGAACTACTCTTCATGTGTATCAGCCATTTGAGCCGGTTATGGAAAAATCTGGAGTGAAAACAAGGTCTTGAAAGGTGCAATGGTACTGTTGAAGCATATATCTCGATGGTTCTGAGGAGCTCCTCAGAGGAGGATTTAGAGAGCAGATGACCAGTCCTATATCCCACACGAGGTGTATGCTCTAAGTTGCAATGTTTATATTTCTCATATGATGCATATGGTGTCTTGCATTGCTTAGTTTAGACATCATATGCACAATATTGAATTCTATCTGCTTAGTTTAGAGATCATACATGCGAAAAGTGCAATGCTTAGTATATGAATCAATTATGTTAATTATATCATGCCATCCTGTATAATTAGACAACATGTATGTGAATTATTTCATCCCAACCTATTTTAGAAAGACATCATATAGTTTTGTCATGTCATCCTGTTTAGGTACTCATCATATGTTGAATAATGCCATTATATCATGTTAAGTTATCCATCATATATCTGAAAGCGTGTCATGCTATCCTGTTTAGTTAGGCATCATATATGTGAAATTGTGTCATCTTTGTCGTGTTTGGTTATACAACATATATGTGAATTACCACATCTATCTATCATACAATGTCTGTACGTTCAATTTCTTTTCTTATTTATCAGCCATTTGAACTGGAGGGCGTGATGGCGGTATCTAAGGGAGCAAAAACCCGTTCTTCACAAAAGACAGTGATACCCACAATGCAGACAGTAACCATGGTTGTATCGCCCACAAACTAGCCCCACCACACATAATCGAGACTCTTCCAGATTGCACACTTACATCATAAGAGAGAACCAGCTACAACCCATCTAACCGCAACCCCAAATGGATAGTAACCCACTTATAGTTGACAAAGCACCATGTCCACCACAGAGTACCCCCACAAGAGCAGTTTGTAAATCTCTTTGTAGTGCCCAAAGCACGAAGACCACCACAGTAACCCAAACTCCACGTTTAAAGCGTAAGAGCAACTGTTCTCGTGTCGATTCCATAGCTATGGTCCATACTCCTTTGTTGTTGCATCACCGTATTTACTCATACCAACTACTTTAGAATATGAAGGATCCAACTGAAACTCCAATGGCGCAACAGGTATGTTTTAAACCTATTTCTTTAACTGGATTGTTGTTCTAACTTCTTGCTCTATGTTGATTTCAGTTTTAAGTTGTATAAACAGTTATGTTCTCATGTGATGCACATTACAAGTGCTGCCAATGCTGTGTAGTTTCTCACACTTATATTCTGTCTATGCTGTTGTGTCTTAAAAATATATGAGTTGAACTGTGTCTCTATCTTGATTAGGGAACATAAACTAGAATGATATGGACAATATAGTGACCATAGTACATAGATATATGTTTGTTTCATGTTGTTATCCTGTCCACCTTACTCTTGAACCGGTTTACCAAAATGAGTTTCAGATACTACAAGCTAAACTCGTGATGTGTCTCGCTTGTTTCTCTTGTAGTATGCAAACAGAATATTGGAGAAGAGCACCCCACTATGCAATGGTAGAGAAAGTAATGCAGATAAGGTTCAAGATAGTGAGACAACCCTGTTGGTCTCCAAGAAAGGTGATAAAATGATCTTGTAGGCGGTGAGAAACCCCACGATCCTGCGTTGGTGTAGTGTTCGAAAGCATCGTCAGCATCACCGGCACAAGCTCTTCGAACTCATTGCTGAATCACTTCGTCTTCTTCACTCTTAGCTACAAGCTGAAAGGCATCGATCGGTGTCTTTGCAAGAAGCCGAAAGGCGAGGAGTCCTGCGAGGAATGCGGATCGTACTTTCTTGTGCAACGACAATATTTGGAGGATTTAAGCGCCAAACAAGAGAAAGTTAATAAGCTTGCTAAGCATCTTGTTTCTTGAACTCTTTTGAAGTGGTTTCAGTTCTGGACTTGTTTTGCTGCGGCATTTATATGCTGCTTTGTTCCCTATATTTACACTGGTGGCGAACTTTGATGCCCAGTGGATGTAATATGTGTAATAGCCATGATAGCCTAGCATAAGTTGCTTGCTTATTTATTTCCTTGTTGTCTTGTTTATTTGTTTGCTTGTAGTCGATGCTTCTTTTTCCGCGGTTTGCTAGTGGCTGCAATAACCTATTTTTAAAATTAGGCCACAATAACAATGGCTAATATTTCTTGTAGTGACACCTTTGGGCCTCCTACGGTCAGTAGAAAGCGATGGGCCTTCTACGGGCCGTAGAAGCGATGGCGTTCTACGGGCCGTAGAAACAATGGGCCTTCTATGGGCCATAGAAACAATGGGCCTTCTACGGGCCGTATCATCAATGGGCCTTATACGGGCCGTATGATCGATTGGCCAAACATGGGCCAATAACAGGCCGTATTATGGCCGTAAACGGTCTAGAGTTGGAATCATCCGTTCATGGGCCAACCATAACGGGCCATCGGTAATAGGCCGTATTTGATGACGCTATGAAAACGGCTCAACGTATTAACGGACCACAAACGGGCCGACTGTAACCACGGGCTGAATTTGGCCCACAAGCAGAAAATGACAGTAATGGGCCGTAAGTAAACGAATGCCGGAAATGAGCCCAAGAATAAATGGGACACGAGAAGGCCGAAAGATAACATGGGTTGGAAACGCCCAATCGAATAACGGGCCCTTAATGGGTATAAAGTGATACCTTTGTTCATTACGTGCGGTTTCCACCACGGGCCGTTAATGGGTGTAAAGTGATACACTGTTCATTGCCGGCCAGTTTCACCACGGACCGTTAATAGGCCAAGAGTTACGTAGGGCCTCATATGGGCCAAAAGACGTCATGGGCCATACATGGGCCAGAAGTGAAAATGAGCTGGAGTGATATTGGATGGCCCAGATGATGCTACTGGGCCTAATTCGGATAGGGCGTAATAGGCCTTGGGTTAGCGGGCTGTAAATGGGCTATATGCGAACAAGCCATTAACAGGCTTTCCATGGGCCGGCCCGCCACCTTTTGACAAAGTCAAACGGGTCGGCCTTTTCACAGGAATGGGCCTTTGTTGGGCCGTGCCACGTGTTGACGTATCATAGGCGCCTTCTATCCAATGAATGGATGACATCTGTCCCAACGATGAGCCGACACGTGTTTTCTCCAGCCAATGAAGATTTTACACGTGGAAGTCCCCATTGGTCGGGGCTGTTAACGGGTTATCGGATCCAATACCCGACCCGATAGCTTAACGGCGTTCCGTTACAGTGGATACCACGTGTCGGTCACTGAGGTAGTCCCTAATTAGGAGTAGTCCGGATAGCCGGACTATGACCTTTGTCCGGACTCCTGGACTATGAAGATACAAGATTGAAGACTTCGTCCCGTGTCCGGATGGGACTTTCCTTAGCGTTGAAGGCAAGCTTGGCGATATGGATATGTAGATCTCCTACCATTGTAACCGACTCTGTGTAACCCTAACCCTCTTCGGTACCTATATAAACCGGAGGGTTTTAGTCCGTAGGACGAACAACAATCATACCATAGGCTAGCTTCTAGGGTTTAGCCTCTCTGATCTCGTGGTAGATCTACTCTTGTACTACCCATATCATCAATATTAATCAAGAAAGAGTAGGGTTTTACCTCCATCGAGAGGGCACGAACCTGGGTAAAAACATCGTGTCCCTTGTCTCCTGTTACCATCCGCCTAGACGCACAGTTCGGGACCCCCTACCCGAGATCCGTCGGTTTTGACACCGACAGTCACCCTTGACGAAAGCACTTCTGTGACGCGTGATATATCGTCATGGAAGTGGACACTTCCGTGATGATAATTTTGGTAATGTCATGGAACACTTCTATGACAGCATAGGTATGACTATCTTGATTCTATCATAAAATCGTCATGGATGTACATGCATGACAAAAAACACGACCTACTGTGACAAACACGTATCATCACGGAAGTGTATTTTTTTGTAGTGTAGCATATTTAAACTAGCGCCTCCCAATTAAGCCCAAGGAGCCGGAAAAGCCTGGCGGGGCATTGGGAACTGTGCAATATGGCTCTGTATGTAAAGTTCTCTACTACTACTCTGTAGCTTGTGGCGTTGCACACATGGACTTCACTCCATTATCGGCTCTACTATAAAAGAAATTCCTCTTGACGTGTTTTTTTTTGAAACGGAGGCAAAAGCTTTGCTTCATCTCATTCATAAAGAAGGAACTACTAACAAAGTTCGACGAGATCCATTACACCTCCACAAATTGAAGCGAAAAGCCTAGTCTCGCTGGATCAAATAACTCAAATGTTCTACCCCTTGATGGCAACTGCCGATAAACAGTGCTAGTGTATGCGTGAGAGGAGCGGGCCGAGTAGGCCAGCTACATGAGAGGAGCGCAGAATAGAGCACCGACAAGCAGTACCCACTAGGCCACTACGCAGTGTACTTCCCTCCATTGATAGTATAGCGATGGTTCTAGAGAACGATAGTACCCTCCACTTCCAACCTGTAGCTCCTTGGCCCCGAGATTCAAGAGTTCAAAACTGGTGCACTACACTAGTAGACTAGACTAGAAGTACAAAGACATCGCACTACTAGTTGAGAAAAGTAGTACTAGTATCTGCCACAAGATGCACGCATCTCCTCACACATAATGTAAGACGTTTTTGACACTAGTTGGCATGTACAAAAATGGCAAAAACATACCCAAAATTTCTTAATCCATGCCAAAAACTACTACCTAGTGCCAAAAGTTTCTTACTAGTGCTATTATTTACAAGATAATGCAATCCCATAACGCTCCATAATGCTAGTACTGAGTAGTAAATAATAGCCTCACCCCTTCGTTGAGGAACGATCTACAGTTGGAAGGGACGAGGCCTGCGGTTACTACACTCTTATCTCCTCCTCGCCAGGTCCCCTCCCCCCGAAGAGAAGGCAGTTCGTCTCTGCTCCCATGGATTCGCCAGCGGTTCTCCTCCTCGTCCGGGCTGGGAGACCTTGGACGACGATCCTTCCGGGAGAAATCGCGACGCTCCGACGCCCTCACTGGCCAAGAAGACTCGGTGCTTCCAAAGACCAACTTTTTCAAGACGCCGCTTAAACAAAGCTTGGGAAAAAAGGCCATGCTTGTTGGTCTTCCATGCGTCCTCGAGGAGAAGGTTCTTCTATGGGACAATCCTTCGAACAGTCCACCGCTCCCTGGCCATGGTTGCACGTTTACTCCGCTAGAGTTGCCGATGTTGAGAGGTAGTCGGATTTTGACCGATGAGCAGGTCAGTAATGGAGTTTGATCATGTAGTACTTAGTTATTCCATTTCCATCCCGTAATTTCTCCGCTGCCTACCTTATTATATATAGGTCTGGGTCGGTGCCAACGAAGATTGGATTGCATACATCCGGTCGGATACCACCATCATTTTGCACAACATCCACAACAGTGCGGCCGTTCCAGTAGACCCCTTCTCCACCATTGGGACCGGCCTTCCGGACTGGCTGGGCTTGAATACGTATGATGATGCCTACATGAGATTGAAGAAGATAGCAATTGCGGACCCGCCGACAAAGCAACGCGGCTACGACGATTACTATCTCATCACGGTGTTCAACATAAGGATTGCCATCAATGCAAGAGGTAGTAACGGCAGAGGCTAGCGCATGTTGGTGGCGGCAGATTTGTACCCCTACACGTTCGAAGACGCCGTGCGCCATCTAGGCCGCATCTTCGCAGTGACAAGCCAGGGGACTAGTTTCATATCGTTGCCATCCTACAGTACGTGAGATTACAAACGGAATGCACAAACCAGCATTTGCATCCCTACCGACACTCCATTATTTTGCAGGGACCAGTCATTCCCCGATCAAAATAAGATCGCCGATCCTGGATGTGCATTTGCATCCGCGATTCGGTCTAACCTGGAACCTTGTAGCTGACTTTGGCATATTGGGATCAACTATCTTAGCAGTCGTTACCCATGGTACCACCGATGTGCAACATGGTCACGCTAATCTACCACGATCGGACCGTCACCATCTACCCGTGTATTCCATTTTTAACCCTCTCGCCTTCTCTTTCATTGTTGTACTAGTAGTATACTTAGTAGTACTAGTTGGAGTACTTTTTACCTTGGAGGACGCCAGATAGCTAGCTAGGCCCTTGAAGACTTGAACCCACTAGCTGCCACCATTTTTGTTTTTCCGTGTCTTACTATCTCATCCATGTAGCCAAGAGTGGCTATATATAATAAGCCGGTTATTTTACTTCCTCTATACCGGAGTAGTACTATTTTCAAGACAAGATATCGACCGCCATATTTGAGCACAACATTATTATGCATGGACCTTGACTATGTACGTCACCATGTGTCCAGATCTGGGATGCCGTGTGTACCAGATGAACGGCGCCGAGTTCGACCCCTTTGATGCTACATGGGTGTCGAGGAACACTCTTGGAGAGTACTCACTTTTCATCGGGGACAGCTACCCCATTGTGAAGCGGATGCCACCTTCCGTGCACGACAATGAAGGCCTGCCGTTCATGAAGCATGGCTGTGTCTTCAGTGCGCACCGCCGGATGAACGACATGCTAGGGCACGATATCCCTGATTTATGCCGCTTCAGCTTGGATGAGTCTCCATCGTGTGGAACCGGACTAGAAAGCTGCGACAATGATTCCCGTTGCCCACCGCTATGGATCGTGCCATCCATGAAGAACACTGGATCGAACCTGGAGGAGGACATGTAGCCCATCTATAACGTGTAAGTGGAGTACAGTAATTGTGAACGGTAGTGCTGTGAATATATATAGACTAGTCGTGCACAAAATTATCACATGAATTGGAGATGAACTTGTGAGGAATACTGGAATTTGTCCTTTAGAATTTATTACTAGTAAATGTGTTATGTGTACGTGCAACTTGTGTGGTTGTTGCACGGGCTCCAACACACTCTTTGAGAAAAAAGGTGGCACAACTTTGGATACACGTGACGTGGCGGCATCATACAGTAGCATCGTTTGCTATAGTTGTAGTACACTCCTACTAGGACGACAACTCCTATAAAACCTTGCGCTTGGCTCTTTGCCTCTTCGGGAGGTTCAACAGTTCGTACTCGTGTGAACCTTGCACCTGGCTCTTCGCCTCTTCGAAAGGTCCAACAATGATGATACTACGGTACAATATGCTTCTGGCAATCTGACACAGATTGAACTGCTGCACGTCCATTGCGAGGGTGAGGGCGAGGGAGAGGGAGAGGGCGCCAGAAGTCAAAACCTCTCCTCGTCTCTGCGAACCACCACGTGCGTAAGGTGGAGAGGCGAGTAAGCAAGCTTCTCCTCGTTCGGCGAGTTGACGGGACACATCAAAGCAGTACTAGTACTAGTAGTAGTCCATACTGCGTCCTTTCCGATTAATATGGCCTAATTTGAAACGAGAAAAATACACTGGCGGTCAACTTATGTAACAATACGCTCTTTACGGTCACTATACATAGTTTTGCGTCGATTATACAATCACTAGCTCATCATAGAGCACCATATTGCAGCCTACTGACCGGCCACATAGTCGACGTGGCACTTTGTTGACTGGTTAAATTGTCACCTGGTTTCGGGTCCCACCTGCCGGTTGGCGAGCAAAGAAATCAGTTAAACAAAACTTTATGCACGCCAGCGAGACGAGTCCAACCTTCCGCCCAACCGCCTCGGCTGTGTATGTGAGTGCATGCACGTGTCCTCCCTCGGTCTTCCAACAAAGAGTGTACTTCGGCTATAAAACAAAGAGTGTAGTAGTATATGATGTACATCTACACTTCCAATGCATTTAGCCTTTAATCTAAATCTATATTGATTGACTAATGCACCAACTTGTGTTGTAGGTATAGGCTACATGTCTATCCTTAATTACAAAGATGCAACGGCCTTCATTTAATCTTCTTATCTCAATGGTCGCATGCACACATAAGTCTGCTACTTTTGGGCGTTAATTATACCCTGGTCAATGTGTAAATCTCTAAATGTACAGTCTTTCACGGACGTAGGGAGTAGGTTGAGCACTTGAGCGTGAGCGTGTGTGTTGCCTCGTGTGCTGTGTGCCGCATGGGTGCGTTAGTGTTGTGTGCGTCCATGTGGAGTACGTGTGAGTGTTGCATGTTGCATGCATGCATGCATGCACGGGGCTTACTCCCTCCCATTGACATGTTCATATTTCAAGCTTCCTCTGTTCCCTCCATATGGTGATACTCCCTCTGTTCCCAAATAGTACGAAGTAAAAGCCTCCCTCTGTTCCCAAATACGGAGTATTTGATAGATTTCAACAAGTGACTAGGTACAGAGCAAAATGAGTGAAGTGAGCGTAGAGGCATAGGGATACTGTAGAAAGGAAGTCCTCGCGATCCATTATTCCCCATCTCGGTCAGAGAGAACTATTCAACTAGTCTTCGCAGTGAACTGACAATACACGCAGCAGCAGATGGGGCACGTAATTAAGAAGCTGAACCAGCGTGTTGTTGTTACTAAATCAGCCTTACCCAGTACTGCCATCATGTTTGCCAGTAGAGCACGCTTCCGCAAATACGCATACGCACCTCTGTCCTCCATTAACTAAGATATGGGCCCTCTTGTGGTAGACCCACATGTCATCGGTGTAACTATTTACACTCCGAAGGACGGTGCCTATATCCTGGTAGTAGTACTAGTAGAATTGAGATTTAATGCACTTTCTTCCCCATCTTCCACTCTTCTTCCTCCTCTCTTCCCCATCGTCGGCCGCACACCATTTAACCCCACTCACTGCTCTCCCGCCCGTGCCATCTTCCTTGGTAGCTCGCGTGTACCATATCCCCCCGCTCACTGCTTGGCCACCCGAGGAGAAGCTTCTTCGCTCGCCCGCCCGAATCCACTTCCCCACTGGCTCGCAGGCACCGAAAACCCCAATGGCAGAACCGACTGACACGCAGAGCCGTGATTGGAATTCCCTCCCCGATGTTCTCTTGGAGCAGATCTTAGTCGTATGGACCTACTGAGCACCGTTCGTCTGGCCGCATGCTCGGTGTCTTTGTACCGTCTGCTCGTCTACAACCGGGCGGCTCTTTTCAAGACACCCTGCTTGCTGATGCCCGATCCTCGCAGGTGGCCCAGACACCAAGACTTGACGATCCTACGGAGGTTGCCGTGGTGCCCCTCGACATGCTACCACTACCCGTCCACCTGTCCTTCATGCGCGGCCACTACTGGGTGGGCATGAAGGCCAACTGGATCGTCCTCATCCACAACACCGGTAGTCCGTGGCGTCTCGTGGATATCTACACCCAGCAAGAGATCACCCTTCCATCATTGGATACCGCCTCTATCGAGCCTCGCAACCCGCCGGACACTCCTGCCTACTACGCACGAGACGCGTCAAGCTTTTGGCTCGACCTCTGTTTGCAAAAAGTTGTAATCCGCGAAGTGCCCACACCATCAGAAGACTACATGGATTACAAGCTCATTGCCTTGTTCAACATGGAATTAGTCTATCTGGAATCCGGTCGCCATACATGGTTATGGCTCATCATCAATCCTGTTGAGGCAACATTTACATACGATGCTATAGTGCATGATGGCATCGTTTACGTGGTCGACACACGATTGGCTGCCTATACCGTGGAATCTATCGTCGTAATTGTTCTATCTCATCTCATCTTTTACCTTATGAATACGACTGCCTGTTCATTTGTTACAAATTTAGAATGCATAGCATGTCTATAACCACATCATTGCTATATATTCCTCTCATTTCCTAGATTTTTATGACCACACATGTTATTGTTAGAGTTTTTTTTCGAAAAGGGGGGTCTCCCCGACCTGTCCATCAGAGCGATGCATACGGCCAATTGTTAGAGTTGATATGAGAAAAATTGGCATCTAATGATTGTTAGAATACATATTATGAGCATAACATCATGATTGCTATATGTTACTCTCGTTTACAAGATTTTTATAACAATGCATGTTATTGCTTAGAGTTGATATGAGAATAGTAGTAGTAAGTGCTATGGTAGAATATGAGTAGGCGCTGTCATAGCTGTTTTCCTCTCATCGTTACATGATGTTTGAACCATGACATGTTGCTGGAATATGAAGGCCATTGGCTTATTTTTTTAACTTGGGGTATGATTATGACCACGGCATTGCAATTCTCTGTCTATGATATGTGTCACTGTTATAATAATCTTAATTCCACACATACTCTGAACATGATTGTTTATTTTTGTCCTTTTGGTCTCCAATTTGAATTGTTGCAAAGAGACGAATGCGCTGGCCTTCATGATTCCAGGACTGGAATCATACCACCGATGGGTGCTAGTTTATCGCTTCGCTCACCGACGACAGATTTGATGCTCATCCGCACGCACCAAATTGACCAAACCATTACATCAAACCACATACAAGATAATGCGTATGCTCGTGACATTGATGGCTATGGCTGCTTCGTGTTCGAGAAAGATCCCAGCTACTGTTGGGCGGGCGTATTCAAGCTGGAGGCGGGTTTACTGACCTCGCAACCACTCCTTGTTCCTCCGGCTCAATTATCCGATCATCCAACCAATCATCGATCATATCACCGCGATTATTACTGTGCTATGCAACTTCCATTCGCGAGGGGGGTTGTGTTTACACATCATACCATGGGTTTCATGAATCACCATATCCGAAGATTCATCGACACGCCTTGTTGCCGATAATCTTGATGTGTGAAAGGCATCAAGCTTCCATGCGATGGATGGCTTTTGAAAACCCGACATGCGGCGATGTGGTTCATGCCAACATCAAATATGCACAACTTGATTCGTGATGATATCTAGACTGAGCCATGTATTTTGCTGTTGTAGCACGACCCTCTTTTTTTTGGATATTATGTACTGTTGTTAGTTTGAAGCACTCCTCTGGTTTGAAGGATAGATACCTTCCTGGGATCAAGTGCATCCTAACTCCCCTGTTTAGGATGTACTAATAATGATGATGGAGATCGTGCGAAGCCATATATATATATATATATATATATATATATATATATATATATATATATATATATATATTTAGGCTTCAAGTGCGCATTTGTTAGTTAAACCTATGTATAAATTGTGACACTAAATACGACTAGTAAGTAGTACAGTAGCAGTACTAGTATACATCGGTCAAATTATTCATCATGTCCACACATTGAATTGACGTGACAACACGCTGCGCGTGAGGTGACACAAGAATCCCTGCGGCGTGTTCAGGAATTCTAGACTTCAGATTTGGAGTACCACTTATCTATCAAAATCTTTCATCATTCACTTAAAATAGTCGATTGATCATACATTGAGTACCATATAACTTGAATTACCAATGCAAGTCGAAGAAGGATTGGCCGGTGCTGCCGGCTGGCGTCAAGTTCGATCCCACGGATCAGGAGCTGATCGAGCACCTTGAGGCCAAAGTGAGTTCTGCATCACGAGATTTCAGTCTCTCATCGATTTGTTCATACCAACCATCGACAGCGAAAGCACGGCATATGCTACACCCAACCCGAGAAACTTCCGGTGTAAGACACACGCCGTCTACTTGCACAAACATATTCCTTTCTCAGTATAGCTCTATTTTTCTTTTAGACGCAGACCTGGTGAAGCAATTACAATTTGACAGTTAATAAAAAGTGAAACAAGTGATCGCAACATGCCAAAGATGTTATGAAAATGCCAACTAGGTACACTAAAACATGTATTCTACAATACCGCAGTATCACAATCGAGTGGCCTAAGGAAGCATTTCTTCCAGCCGCAATTCCGTATGCTCAAAAGGGGCACGGACGCGTCGTCAGAAGATACAATGGAGTGCGGCATCACACGATGTGGCACAAGACCGCAATACCTTGCCGTTGATGGTCAATGGCCGCAGACAGTGCAAAGAGGTTCTCGTGCTGCACACCAACAAGAACTTCGACCGGCCAGAGGACCAACTGGGTGATGCACCAAAGTACAACCTCGGAGACCCGGAGCAAGAGAAGGAGCGGAGCTGGTCCTCTGCAAGATTTTCTACTGCATTTAACACTAGGGCCAGGAGTAAAAAGATTATAAGTTAGTTTGGTATTGGTAGTTGTACTACGTTGTCGTCCGCAAGTTGGTATTGTTGTTAATGATCTTTTGGTATGAACTTGCATTTTCTTCCAACCATCATGTCGAGGGTCGACGTGGATATAAAGCTGAATCATTTGTTTCGAAACAAATTCTCAGGCACCTGATTTTTATTTGATGGGTAGCATAAGCACCCGCCGTTCGAATTCCTGTTCTGCAGCTTTTTTCCAAACAAGTGCATGCACTTATTATCACGATAAAAACAATATCCGTGGCTGCATCCCAGCTTATCGATGCGTGCTTGCAGAATTCTCTCATTTATTGAGCACGTATATTGTTTTTTCAGGTCGAAAGAAGTTTCAACTGGCTGTAGACTGCCCAGGTTGGTTTTGTTTTTAATGTGCCCAGCCCATGACGACAATGGGGCACAAAGATCCAGCAGGTATCTACCGGCCTCTCGCCCGCCAAATAAGAAGTTATATTTTGTCTTACAACATCCGCAGGCAGTTTTTTTTACTGAATCAAACACACAGCCTAGTTCTATTTTCCTCTTGAAACGCATGTCCTACATCCGTTTTCTTATCTCTACCTATAGTTTTACTAGTTCATATACACGTATCATTATATTGAAAACACATAGAATTCCCTTTTCATATTTACGTCCTTATTTTTGTTGTTTTTTCCCACCCAACGCTGATTTTTTTAGCACTGGTTTTCCCTTAAACCAACTCAACTGTCCCACGTCTTATTTGCTTACAAAAACAAACCGATTTTTTTGGCAAATCAATAAGTTCTTAATTTTTTTTTATCATTTCGGGGTTACAACAGTTTGGACTCCACCGAAATATGCAAAATAAGGTTGAACTTTTTGACCGTGGTCCTGGGCAGAAAATGGGCTGTAATAAATTACTTAAGAATTAGCAAATGGGCTGCAAATTATAAAAAATAGCAAATGGGCTTTATGTTGTCTGCCACAGATTTGGAGCTGACTTGTGGGCCTACACAAGGTTTCTTAAAAAGGAAACTTAGTCAACAATCGACTCTACCAGCGTCAGACCGTTAGATGTCAATCTAACGGCAATCGTGCTTCTTCGCCTTCGATCTTTCCCGCCTTCTAGCCGCCCAAACCAGCGTTGCCGGAACCTCCTCGCTCCCGCCTCTCGTGGTCGGCAAAGGTTGCCGGGCAGGCCTCACGGCCCCATCATACTCGCATACCTGGCCTGTCTATCCCTCTACTCACCCACACCTCCTGTTATTTTCCGGCGACGGCAGCCGAACCAGTCAACCCTCGTACTCTCCACCGCGTGGGCAGCCACTGCCGTGTATTCGCCGGCTCCGTGTTGTTCCCTTCGTAGGCCTCGCCGTCGTCCACCGCCCTGGTGCTCTCGGCATGGCGTGGTCAACGATGTCCATCCAACGGCCGTATTGCTTCTTCAACCTCTGGTCTTCTTGCCACAGCCGCCCAAAGCAGCGCCGGTCGTGCCGCATGCTCTTGCCTCCCGTGGCCGGTTGTGCTACTGCGGAGGCCTCACCGTCCCCATACTACTCCCACCGCTGGCCAGGCCAGCCCTCCACTCACCCACTCCCCCTGTTATTCTGCAGCGACGGCAGCCTCACACCGCAGCCGAACCAGTGAACCTCAGACTCCTCTCTGCGTGGGCATCCACCGCCGCGTTTTCCCGGCTCCGGCGTCGTCCCCTTCCTAGGCCTCGCCGTCGTCCACCGCCTGTGTGCTCTCGGGCTGGCGTGGTCAATGTGGTCAACGACCGACTTCCATCGGAAGAGTATCAGACGTGGAGAGGTCGACACTGGGTCCACGGCAGCCGCAAGCAAGTCCCTCCTAATTACGCTGAAAATAATTATTCCTCCACCGACAAATAGGACCCACCAGACGGGCCACCAAGATTTCGCAGAAAAATGTTTCACCGATCGGCTGTGACCCACCGGACGGGCCACCGTATTTCGTGAAAAAATGTTTGCCCCTGACTGCTGGGACCCACCAGACGGACCACCGTATTTCGCGAAAAAAACGTCCCCTACCGCTGTCAGCTCGGACCCACCGGAAGTGCCTCCTTATTACGCACAGAGAAATGAATATCCCCCCTGCTAGCTCGAACCCACCATGGTGGGAGGCTGACTTATGGGCCTACTAAGTTGACGGGGACTGAGGGCTTTGTCAACTTAGTCAATATGAACGATTCTAGCTCCAGCGACCGTATGATGTCCATCCAACGGCCGTCGTGCTTCTTTAATCTCTGCTCTTCCTGCTCCAACCACTCAAACAAGCGCCGGCGGGACTGCCTGCTCCATCCTCCCCGTGGCCGGCTGTGCTGCCGCGCAGGCCTCACTGCCCCACCGTACTCCCATTGCTGGCCTAGCCATCCCTCTACTCATCCACACCTGCTGTTATTCTCCAAATGAGGGCAGATGAACCAAGAAACCTCAGACAACAGATTCCCTCCTCGTGGGAAACAACTGCCAATTCTTCCCTGCCTCCGTGTCGTTCCCTTCCTAGGCCTTGCCGATGTCAACCACCCTGGTGCTTTCGGCGCGGCGTGGTGAACGTGGTCAAGGAACGGCTTCCATCGGACGTGGACTGTACCTGGAGAGGCTGACAACTGGGTCCATGGGTGCAGCAAGGAAGTGCCTCCTTATTACGCGCAAAAAATTATTCCTCCACCTGACATCTGGGACCCACCGGAAGGGCCTCTGTATTTCGTGAAAAAAACGTGCCCCCCGCTGACATGTCGGACCCACCAGCTATCTTCGCACGGAAGGAAGTGCCTCCTTATTACGCACAAAAAAATGAATACTCCGCCTGTTAGCTGGGACCCAGTATAGTGGCATGCTGACTTGTGGTCCTACTAAGTTGACGGGAACGGAGGGCTTTGTCAACTTAGTCAATATGCATGATTCTAGCTCCAGTGACCATACGATGTCCATCCAACGACCGTAGTGCTTCTTCAACCTCTGGTCTTCTTGCTCCAGCCGCCCAATCTAGCGCCGGTCGTGCCTCATGCTCCTGCCTCCCGTGGCCGGCTGCGATGCGGTGGAGGCCTCACCGCCCCTACTACTCCCACCGCTGGCCAGGCCATCCCTCTACTCACCCACACCCCCTGTTATTCTGCGGCGACGGCAGCCTCACCCTCGTACTCCTCTTCGCGTGGGCATCCACTGCTGTGTCTTCCCCCGCTCCGCGTCGTCCCCTTCCTAGGCCTCGCCGTCATCCACCGCCGTGGTGCTCTCGGCGCGGCGTGGTCAATGTGGTCAACGACCGACTTCTATAGGAAGAGTACTATGTGTGGAGAGGCTGACAGCTGGGTCCACGGCGGCCGCAAGGAAGTGCCTCCTAATTACGCGCAAAATAATTATTCCTCCACCTGACAGCAGGGACCCATCGGACGGGCCACCATATTTCGCGAAAAAATATTTCCCCCCTGACTGCTGGGACCCACCTGCTACATCTTCGCACGCAAGGAAGTGCGTCCGGGCAAAAAAAAAACGATTCGCCCCCTGACTGCTGGGACCCACCAGCTACATCTTCGCAGGCAAGGAAGTGCTCGATACCGACCCACCTGGTCGAAGCGTACGTAGCGTTGTCATTCTGGTCCCGAACGTGTACGCACATATATACTGGTCGATGTAGAGGTGTGCACATGTCGTAGTAGAGGCGCGCACGTAGCATGTACACGTACGTACAGCGGCCAGGGTGCAAGAAAGAAAATACGGCCACGTATGTGTACATACGGGCGGGCTCTCGAACGCCTACTCGCGCATACATACATGGCTAGGTCGGAACGGAGAAATAGCGTCGTCGTCGTGTTCATGGGGAGCCAACCAGCTGGGTCGAAACGGAATGCGTGGTCCTGTTCATCGGGAGGGCTTGGACGGAACATGCGTTGGAAACGAGGCGTGGCGTACCGCACAACGGAGGAAACGAACCTCCTACGTTCGGAACGGGGTCCTGTTGATCGGAAGGGGTGTGGCGTACCGCAAAAAAGAGGAAACGGACCTCACCGTCAAACGGGGTCCTGTTGATCGGGAGGTGTGGTGTACCGCAAACCGATTTAAACAGACCTCCTACGGTCAAACGGGGTCCCGTTGATCGGGAGGGTGTGGCGATCGCGAACGGATTTAAACGGACCTCCTACGGTCAAACGGGGTCCTGTTCATCGGGAGGGTGTGGCGCATCGCAAAACAGAGACTCCACGGGATACTGTTTCATCTCCACCGTCGACCTCCTCCGGCCTCCATGGGCTACCGTCGACCTCCTCCACCTCCACGGGCTCCTGCTCATCCAGCCTCTACCACGCCGCTTACTCCACCGGCCATCGCTCAACCACCCCTCCACCGCTTCATCGCTCATCCAGCCCTCAACACCACGGGTCCTGTTCAACCACCCCTCCACGTGCTCCCCTCCACCGCTCATCGCTCATCCATCCCTCCACACCACGGAGTCCTGTTCAACCACCCCTCCACGGGCACCCCTCCACCGCTCATCGCTCATCCAGCCTCCACCACACCACGGGTCCTGTTTCATCCAGAGGCAACGCCACCGCCATCGCTCATCCACCCCGCAACGCCATCGCTCATCCCAGACGCAAAGCATCGATCGGCTTCAGTTAGCGAAGAGCGGCGAATCACTCGATCGGGTTCGATTAATGACCATCGATCGATCGCCGGGTTCAAGAACACGTAGCTGCGGTAAT
This sequence comes from Aegilops bicornis, assembly GCA_021605145.1. Taxonomy (NCBI): domain Eukaryota; kingdom Viridiplantae; phylum Streptophyta; class Magnoliopsida; order Poales; family Poaceae; genus Aegilops; species Aegilops bicornis. Next base: position 547,250,570 of record CM038672.1, read on the forward strand.
CGCTCGGGTTCAGTTAGAGCCCAACGCCTCGCTCGGGTTCAATTAGAGCCAACGCCTCGCACACACGCGCGTACGTGTACGAGAGAAACGCGCATCGCTCGGCCCCCGACCTCCCACCGTAACCGGGAACTCCCCGAAATTTTCCTCCCCTCGCTTCTACCACGGTTTTTTCCGTCATGGACGGCCCAAAGAATGTCATGCAGCTGCGTCTCCGGCCCGCCGAGGACGAAAAGCCCATTTTCTTTCATGATTTTTTTGTCATAGAAGTAGGAGCCCACCACATCTATGATGATACCGGGTTTTGTCACAATTATCGTCATAGAAATGTCATATGTATGACATAATTTTTTTTCGTTGGACCCAAAATGTCACGGATGTGTCTTTTTTTTGTAGTGCCTTATCTCTCATCTTTTCCCTCCATTTTTATATACAAGGCCCCTATCAAAATTACAGTTTGCAGATATACAAGGCCACTAACACTAATCGATGCAATATTAATGGTGTTTGCCTTGTAGTACTACTAGCAAAGCAGGACATTAATTTTCCCTTGCATGCATGCGGGAGTGTGAGCATTGGCTTGATGTGCATCAAAGAGAAGAATACACATTAATTTACACGGCAAACAAGGAAACAAGGTGGCTTGCAACATTGAGTTAGAAGACATTAATTTTTGCCTTGGTACCTGTAATATGGGTTTATGGCCTTGTATACAAAAAAGGAGTCTAATAAAATTCTAGAGATACCATTTATCCGATAAAATTCTCGAGCAATCATTAGTTTTTACAAAATGGGATTACTCATGCATGGGTTAATCACAACAGGTGTTTTGTAAAAAAAATGCATCTTGATGTTCCGTGCAATGCACTGGCATCTTGCTAGTCCATGAAAACATCACATGGCAAAATTTCACGGCGAACGAGGGATTTGAATCTGTTGGGAGGGGCTGTTTGGATCTTGCCCGGGGTAGGCAAAACATTGGCGAACCTTTTGTCCACCGGTGCCTTTGCCACCGATGAACGAGGAATGGCTCGGGTTCTCATGCATCCTCCAGCGCACACGTTGGAGACGAGCTCGCACGAGCTGTGTTCTTTTTGTCCCACCACGCCGCCCGAGCCGCCCGCAGACCGATCGACGACCCGCACATTACGCCATCCAACCGTAGCCACACACATTATGACAGCAAGTCAATCAACCGGACGAAATTCACACAAACACGGCGATATTTCATATAAACAACGACGAAAATCATATAAGATACCGGATTTTCATACAAACATGACGGATTTCATTACATTCAAATGAACTACGTGATGCTAGTTCTAGACAGCACAGGTATATAATACCTGGCCTAAATGGTCGCCCGCCGATTGATTTGTGTTCCTCATGTCCGGCAGCACGATCACCGGATTGCCAGGAGCCCCGGAGGTATATGCGTGGTCGACAAAGGTCCTCGCAAGAAAAGGATCCAACGAGACACCTGCTGTGTACGCCGGCGTCGCCTTCGTGGTGGCCTTCATGGGACCCAAGCGGCGGCGGCCTCCCATGTTCTACTTCTCCTCGATGATGGCGGCGGACGCGGAGGCGCTCGCCACCGACTCATCGCTCTCCGCGCACCCGGCTTCTGTCGCTTCTTGCATGGCGCGGCCACCGGCATGGGAGTCCCGACCACAGAAACGAGAGACGTGGTATGAGGCGGCAGCGTGGACGGCAGCAACGATGCCCGTGCGCCGCTCCTCGTTGAGCTGGCCTGGAGTGGCGAGTTGCTGAACCGCGCACCGGCTTGGGCGGCAACTGGCTCCGTCGGGCGAGGGGAGGGAGGTGGATCAGCGAGCTTCATAGCTCGTATCCGTCGGGCTCGGCGGGCCACCCAGCCGGCTTGGATGCGGAATAACTACTCTTCGTAAGCCATTGTAAGAGTGGACAAAATGGTCAAGGAGGAGATAGGGGAGCGACGGAGGTGTGCGATTCTTGGACGGCGTTTGGCCTCGTTCAAATAGGAAATTAAATAGATGGCGGACAGGAGGAGCTCGGCCGGTGTTGCGTTTAATGCCGGCCCGGTCATGAACGGACGTGTGTCTAGAGTGGGTTTCTCGGCTTCCACACAGGCGGGTTTCATGGAGGCGTTTGAATGCGGCAAGGAGGCGTGTCCAGCCGGGTGTGTAGGGAGTGGCACCCTCGACTCTGAGGTAGGACAGCGCACCGTTCTCCCAATCGACGCAGGGCTATTTGGGTACATGGCTCGCATGTCGCTGACCCAACATGTAGCGCATGCCAGAGGAACCTTTGGTGGGCCAGGGCGGTCAGAAGCGGGCATTTCATAAACCGATGATTGTTCATTGAGTGTGACGTCATCCTTTTCATGTAGATAAGCCTACTATGTTGATAGCTCGTTCGATACGTATTGATTCATAAAGACCGCTACAAACATCAATGTTCTTCTTACCACAGATAAGATTGATTAATACCCGTAACAATCCATGTCCTTAACAAAGGGTGCATGCACGTATCGGTTGAGCGTGTGTCTTGCGTCGTGTGCTGTGTGCATGCAGGCGCGCGAGTGTTGCGTGCGTGCAAGGGTACGTTTCAGTGTTGCATGCATGTGTGCGTACGTGTGTGTGTTTGTGAGTGCATGTGTATGCGTCAGTGTTGCACGCCTGCATGCGTGCGTGTGTTCATTATGTGTACATGTCAGTGTTGCACGCCTGCATGCGTGCGTGTCTTGCGTACGTGCATGTGTACGTGCGGGGTGAGGCTACACGTCAGTCGACTGACTTTTTCATCTCTGGTCATTAGATTTTCTAGCCGTTGGATACGAAATCAAGGGCCTGCAGTTTATCATCAAACTCCACCCCTAAGCCGCCACCACCACCACCGAACCGCCGCCTCGGCGCCAAGCGGCCGGCCCGCACCGCCACGCCGACCTGCCCGCCTCGAAACCACTCCTCACCGCTGGTCTGGCCAAGACCGCCATCCCTCTAGGCCCCCCGCGCCGAGCTTTTTCTCCGGCGATCCCCACCCCACCGCCCAGTCAACGCCCCCCACCGCTGGCGACTGCCAACCAGAGGTTTCATGACTTCGAGTACCCATCGACCAGTAATTTATTACCATTTCTGTCCTTCATATATGCGCTGACGGGTGGGCCCTATGGTTATGTGCGCTGCTGAATGTGGACCGTTTGGTAGTCAATTGATCATGTCATCAACAAATTACAGAGTGTATGGTGAGCCATGACCGTATGATCACCCTAAAATGTATTTTATTAACATAGTATAGACTCAAACTACCATTTCTTTCTTTCATATATGGGCTGACAGTGTGGGCCCCACAGTTCTGTGACCGATGGTGCAACACTAGTTGCGCCACGTGGAACGTTTGACTGGTCAATTGATTGTGTCATCAATAAAATACGGAGTTGTACGGGTGAGCCCGTGACCGTATAATCATGACATGTATTTTTTAACACGGTACAGACGCAAGGGCCCATATATACGCGCAAGCACTCACCGCTATAAGTGCACACACGCAGACCCTACCCCTATGAGCACCTTCGAGAGAGTGGGCCAGCATATGATCTTGAGATTTTACGAAGTCACCATAGGTGCCTCGTAGTCGAGTGGAATGTCTCCTCCCACTGAACGCACATCGCCAGAAAATACTGAAATTAACCTAGGATAAATGCGAGCACCGGGACTTTAACCCTGGTGGGCTCGAGAAACCACTGTCCTCCTAACCATCCAACCACATGTTGGTTAGCATGACAAAATGTATGTGGTGACCGTGATGAGCTTATTCTGAAGTCCAGTGACCATATCATGCTTTCGCTTCAAACACAATGACCATAAGTGTCGTCAACAAAATACGGAGCACGCATCAAATGCAAAGTCCGTCAGTGTCATCAAGAAAATACGGAGACGTATCGTGATCTAGATACCGCATGATCACCACGAGAATGTATACGGTGACCGTAATGAGCATATTCTGAACTCCAGTGACCGTATAGTGCTTTAGCTTGAAATACAGTGACCGTCATGCGTGAATGTGTCGTGGGCATGCATACTTTTAGAGGGCCGAGAGATAGTTTGTGTGCGTACGTGAAAGTGGTGTAGAAAGAGGGGATGTCCGGTGGAGACAAGGAGAGATATGCCCTTCATTTCTCTTTCCCGTGACTAATATAGGAGAATATATAAACATTCACAATGCAGAACAAATATTTTTGGATGCACCATGCAATTAACTTTCATGTATAACACTGTACTATTGTATATGCTTATTTTCTAAGTGGCCGATTGCGTGTGTGGTGTGGTGGGCACATCATTTATAGTTGTGGTGGGTCAACATGAGGACTCATAGGTTGGTTCCATCCAGCGCCATATAGGTTGGATCGAGACGTGTTAAACGAAGACCCATGTGGAGGACTCAGCGTACAACACGAAGCTAGCTACCAGAGTCGCGGAGGACTCTATCCCCACTGGTGATAAGCCGACTATATATGATTTGTAACCCTAGGCCCCGAGTATCTTATAGAAGCTTGGGGGCTTGTTCGTCGATAGTATACACACGTGCACAATGCCTGGTATTCACGTGTACTTTGTACACACCCCAATCACTAATATACAGTACCAGGAGTAGGCTTTTTTCTCAACTGCAAGGGTCCGAACTAGGGTAAAACTTTGCCTCGTATTACCATCCAGCCAAACAGTCCGGGATATCCTACCTAATGATATGATGGAATCATATCTGCCAACTACTAAGAGAGAGGTGTGTCTGGGGGGGGCAATGTGTAGAGAGGCCTAAAGATAATGTGCGTAAGGGAGACACGTAGGCACATATATGTGCGCATAGAGGGCTAGTAGAGACTGTGCGTGTGTATATATGCATGTGAGAGAAATAGTGTTTTCCAACTGAGATTAGTGAAAAGAGTGGTACATAGTAGTCAGAAAGAGAAAGAAAGATACAGAGAGAGCATGTGCGTGAGACTCCCCGACACCCCGAGAGAGATTGTGAGCATGTGTGAAAGAGAAATGCCGATGCATATAAAGTGTGTGCACTTATGTGGTAGATAGAGAGATATATAGCGCGTTTGTGAGAATGGGCCGAGGCATAGTGCATCTACGTGTAAAAGGCAGTTCTACGCATTAAATTAAAATATAAATGGCATTATTATTTTTGGATGAGATCATGACTTTTGCAAATTGCGTATGGACGAAAATCGGTCTATCAGACACCCATACTCTATTGAATTCTAGCATGTGCATGTGTTTATTTCATATTATCGATCCATAGAGTGAGAGCGGTTTGAAATACAGGCAATGGATGCTTTTGCAATTCATATATAAACATTAATTAGTGCACTCCATGTTGTTAGTGTGAAGCACTTTATACATTTGTTACTTGCATGGATACATTCCAAATTGCTAGCTACGAGATAGAATACATGTCGAATTCAACATAAAGGGGGTTTCGAAGAATCGAATTCGTAGGAAGTGCATTCATCTATTTGAACCCGAGATAATGGAAATTGTAAATCAGATGTAAAAGGGGGCATCAATCTTTGTTGTGTGTTTGAACATGCTATATATATTCATACTCATGTCTAACTTATTTTTTGCAACCAAGGAGATTATATCTGGAACCTTGCTTGAACTGAGGTAAGTTGCATATTTTTTAATATATACTCGTGTACAATGTATATTCAAATGTACAACCTCCATTCCAAAATAATCGTAGCTTTAGGATTTTCAAGAGTAAAGATTTGTGAAGTTTGACAAATCCTGAATGTTCAATTCAAGAGAACCGAAAACGTTAATGCTTGTGCTCCCAAATATTGAATGAAGCGCCAAATAGGCCTCTGGTCACCCAAAACTGTGCGAGACTAATGTTTGGTGGTAGGAAATTACTGTCCTGACTCTGGCCAGTGTAGCCTATCGGCCCGATGTCCACCGGGGTAGGTTTGTAACTTCACCAAGACGCCAGTCTCAACTGCCTCCGAGAAGCATTCATACGTCGTGGGCACCTAAACACCCATGTGCTCGGCCGAAATCTATCCCGCCCACATTTGGAACACCTGAGATTACTGTCCTACCCCCAACCCGCAATATGTCCGAAATTTTAGATTGGGGCAAAGTTTGTAACTTTCCCCAAATTTCAAACAAGCGTGTCCCAAACCGAAACATTGTTCCCCCTTAGTTCCCCGCCTTGCTCCGTTTCCCTATTCATATTCCGTGGGCGCCAAAACGGCCTCTCCACCAGCCGCGAAACCCCAGCCTCCTCTGTCCTCCAACCCATAGCGCCCAATCCACCGCCGCCCAACTCCATCACGCCGGAGCCGGTACCCCAAGGTCGTCGTCCAACGCAACCACAACCGCAACGCCCTCAAAGACTTAGAAGCTGAAGCCGAAGTAGAGCTGCCTCCACGACACCGACACCGACGTGCGCCGTACCAGAACCACTACGACCACGCCATCCTGCGCCTCACTGCTGCCGCTCCACTGTCGCAACCGTCCACCGCACTGGAGTTGTTCCCGCTACGCCGTCGTTCGCCGACTCGGATCTGCTTCCCCACCGCCAACAGACAGCCACCGCACCACACTAAACAACTTGGCCATGGGTTCTTCCAAGGCTGCACCGTCCTCCACAACTTCTCGTTTCCGGCGAACCACAAGAAGATCGTTGGAAAATGAAGGAGGACACAACATCGCCGATGAAAGAGGTACTCCTCTTCCCTTATTCGATGCAAACCTTACGTCTCTGCTCACACCGTATTCATCCCATGAAATAAACTAGTTGAGCACTTCATCGCATCTTCTTCGTGATACTAAATGCACAAGGTTTCCTCCCTTTACTATTTCACCTTTGCTAGAGGTCAAGAGCCGCCTAGATTTCAATTCGTGGTCGATCGAACTGCAATTAAAAGAAGCAGCACCAGCTTAGCATGAGCACCTAGTCCGCTGTCACGGGAAGCGGTGCATCGGTGTCTATCATAGGGGTGTGGGGCGCAGGAGTTTCTTGCGCCCGATCTGGAGGTTGGCGGGGCTTGAATGGATTGCCGGGAGATTGGCGCCAAGCACGATGGTGCGGTGAGGTCGAGGGGAGGGCGCAGCCAGGGGACTGGGCCGATGGTCGCTGCCGTTTCGAGGAAGATCGTCAACACTGACTGGCTGGAGGTAGATGAAGGCGATCTGCCCGTTCTTTGTACATCGGACGGTGCAAAAAAAATGGACTGACCTATTTGTTTTTAGTCGAATGTTATTTTCATAGAACCCTATAGTAATTTAGTGTGCCATGCATGTTGCAGAGCTATCATATGTCTCCTATCATTTATTTCTCACCGACCTGCTATCTGCTACCTTTACACTGTACTAATTGTGCGCACACTTCACCCATACTCACACTATTGTTTTTTTATGCATTGGTATTACAGACTCTGACGCAGTGTTGATGAATGCTGAAAAGAAAAGAAAGAAGTCGCTCCAGTGTAATTCGAAGATAAGCACTAAGCGTTTCAGCGCTCTAAAGGATGCAGTGTCAGCAGTTGGAGATAGTAAACGTAGATCTGCAATTGATGATCTCAATTGCCACACACAACCATCCTGTGCTTGCTTTAACTTCGCTGTCAAATGTGGTTGCATGTTGCATATGGTGTCTAGCTTGTATTGCTTCCAATTTGGTTAAAGTGCATCTGCTTACTTTACACATTATACCTTTGATAATGACATGTCTTCCTGTTTTTGATACATACTCCCTCCGTTCGGAATTACTCGTCCAAGAAATGAATGTATCTAGATGTATTTTAGTTGTAGATACATCCATTTTTGTGACAAGTAATTCCGAACGGAGGGAGTACTACATATGTTTATTAACCATGTTCATACATCAAACTAATGCTCTTTTGTATCCCTCGTCAATCACTTATGATGAGACAGTTACCCGGGTGGGTTACTGTGAGATGCCATACTCGTTTAAAGAGTGCAGTGTCATCCTCCCCACATGATTCTCAAGAAACAACAAGGCTAAATGAAGATAGTCAATGTAGTTCTCTAATTGATGACCGCAATTCCCCCACACCACCATCACAGGTGCTTGCTCTAACTTCGCAGTGTGATATGTGGTTGCATGTTGCATACGGTGTCTAGCTTGTAATGCTTCTAATTAGGGTAAATTGCATCTGCTTATTTTACACATTATACATGTGAATATGACATGCCTTCCTATTTTTGGTACACACTACATCTATGTGTCAACATTGTTCTTACATGAAACTACCTCTCTTCTGTATCCTGCATCAATCACTTACGATGAGTCACCTTTATTCGTTGTATATTGCATATTATTTCTAACTTTGTTGCCATGTATTGCTTCTAATTTGGTCAAATATATTTGTTAGGGCACCCTTTTAATTTGGCAGAGTGATATTGGTTTCATCTTTCATATAATTTCTAGCTTGCATTGATTCTAACAAGTTCAAGCGCCTTGTGCTTAGTTTACACTTTATACATCATACATGTCAATATGTCACGCGTCTCGCTTTTTCATACATATTCCATCCTCCTATCATGCGGTTGCCTTACATGAAAGTAGTGTTCACAAGATCATGCATCAATGAGTTCTGAAGAGCAAATTTTATTCCTTTTTCTTGTGTGTTTGACTTGATAAGGCAAAATCAAGAAAGAGAAAGGAAAAGAGTAAGGAAGGTGATGATGGTGGTCCTCTGCAGCAACATAAACGGAGCATCTGCATGCGATTCTCCTTGTCTTGATAGTGCATTACAAGGTCCAAGTCTCCGCCCCTACTCCACCATCCAAGGTGCTTGCTCTAACTTGGCAAGGTGTGATATCTGGTTGCATGTTGCATATGGTGTCTAGCTTGTATTGCTCCTAATTAGTGTAAACTGCAACTGCTTAGCTTACACATGATACGTGTGAATATGACACGCTTTCCTGTTTTTGGTACATACTATACCTTGTTCTTACATGAAACTACTCTTCTTGTGTATCCTGCATCAGGCACTTATGATGGAACACCTTTAAGTTGGCAGTGTGATATTGGTTTGCGTCTTGAATATGATTTCTAGCATGTATTGCTTCTAGTTTGATGAACGCCACCTATGACGAGACATTTTTAACTTGGCAGAGTGATATTGATTGCACCTTTCATATGGTGTCTAGTTTATGCTTCTAATTTGTTGAAGTGCCTTCGCTTGGTTACCACATCATAGGTGTGAATATGTCAAGCCGTCCATTTTTCATACATATTCCATCCTCGTACCATGACTTTGCCTTTCATCGAGTAGTGTTCACAAGATCATGCATGAATGAGTTCTCAAGAGCGAATTATATTCCTTTTTCTTGTCGGTTTGACCTCACAATGCAAAATCAATAAAGCCAAGGAAATTGGCAAGGCATTGGATGATGGTGGTCCTTCCGAGCAACTGAAATGGAGGTTCTCTACAGATTCTACTCCGCCATCCTCCCAACAAGATTCAAGCAAGACAACGCAAGGCTAGACAGTCAACGTAGCTGTGGTAGATGATGAGCACATCTCCCCTACTCCACCATCACGTGTGCTTGCTCTAACTTGGCACTATTATATGTGGTTGCATGTTGCGTATGATGTCTAGCTTGTATTGCTTCTAACTTTGTTGAATTGCATCACCTTAATTTACACATAATGCCTGTGAATATGACCCATGTTCATTTTTCTATCCCATACGTGTACATGATGAGCCCATCTCCCCTACTCCACCATCACAGGTGCTTGCTCTAACTTGGCACTATTATATGTGGTTGCATCTTGCGTATGATGTCTAGCTTGTATTGCTTCTAACTTTGTTGAATTGCATCTGCTTACTTTACACATAATGCATGTGAATATGACACATGTACCTGTTTCTAGAACATACATGTACATGATGAGCACATCTCCCCTACTCCACCATCACATGTGCTTTCTCTAACTTGGAACTGTTATATGTGGTTGAGTTTTCCGTATGATGTCTAGTTTGTATTGCTTCTGATTATGTTGAATTGCATCTGCGTAGCTTACAACTTATACCTGCAACGATCACTTACCCATAAGACACATTTAACTCGGGACTGTGATGTAGGTTGCATCTTGCATTGTATTCTATCTTGTACCGCTTCTAATTTCTTGAAATGTCACTTATGACTAGACACTTTTTACATTATAGAGTGATATTGTTTTCATGTTCATATGGTTCATAGCTTTCATTTCTTCTAATTTTGTTGAAATGCCTTCCGCTTACTATTTTTTCATACATATTCCATCCTCCTATCGTACGTGTGAATATGAAACACTGTCTTTTTTTGTATATATTCCATCCTCCTATCTTGTGCTTGCCTTACATCAAAGTAGTGCTCGTCTGTATCATGCATCAACCAGTTATGCAGAGCTAATTTTATTCATCTTGTTGTGGTTTTGACTTCATAAGGCAATATCAGAAAATAGGAAGGAAAATAGTAAGTTAGGGGATGTTGGTGGTCCTACGCACCGACGCAAACAGAGACTCTCTAGATTTGCCACTGCTATTGCTAATGAAGTTGAAGTTCCAAGTCTACATGATGATTTCATCTCTCGTACTCCACCATCACAGGTGCTTGCTCTAAGTTGACAGTGTGACAATTGGTTTCATGTTGCATATGTTGTCTAGCCTGTATTTCTCTAATTTGATTAAATTGCGCATGTTGAGTTCATACATTATACATGTTCATATGACATAGCGCTCTGTGTCTAGAATACACTGCATCTATCTATCATACCATGTTCTTAAATCAAAGTACCGCTGTTGTGTATCCTGCATCTGTCACTCATGATTGGACACTTTTAACATGGCAGTTTGATAGTGGTTGCATCTTGCATTGATTTCTATGTTGTACTGCTTCTAATTTTTCGAATTGCCACTTATGACAAGACACTTTTAACTTGGCAGAGTAATATTGATTGCATCTTTCATATGGTGTCTAGCTCGCATTACTTCTATTTTATTGAAAATCCTTCTGCTTAGTTTACACATCGTAGCTGTGAATATGTCATGCCGTCCTGTTTTTCTTACATATTCCATCCTCATACGGTTGTCTTACATCAAAGTATTGCTTGGCTGTATCATGCATCAATGAATTCTGAAGAGGGATTTTATTCTTTTGTGTTGTGGGTACGGCTTGACATGGCAAAGTCAAAAAAGAGCAAGAAAAATAATATAGTCAGGAGTGGTGTTACTCGTCGGGTGAAATGGAAAAGGATCTCTCATCTAGATTCTGCTGGTACTTATAGTGCAGTAGAAGGTCCAAGTCCACCGGCTAAATCTACAAACACAAGATTATCACCGCTCCACCACCGCAGCATCCGCTTCAACTGCATCAAAGATCTCAATGAGTTACTCATTCGTTTGCTCCGAATCGCCGCCCCAAGCTGCCTTCACACCTAACACTAATTCCAATGCACTGCTGACACAATAGGACTTGGCAAGATCAGATGAACCTCATGAGCATCAACACCAAGACGGTACCTGACCGAGTCAAGTTGCAGTTTCATGCTCCTTTATATGTACTCTCACAGTTTGATGTACACTAACACTTTCCATATTCGTTGTTGAACTAGCACCACGACGCAAGCGGAAACAGACATCAGGGATAATGCTTGATAGATTAACCAAATCTAAAGGAGGAAGAATGGATATCAATTTTGAGGTAGGTTTAAAAAGGCCACGTGATGCTACAAAGTCAACCAAGTTAGTATCAGAGGCAGCCGTTGTCGTTAGGTGTCATGCACGTATCCTCCCAACGTGGATCCAGTACAGGAATGAGAAAGACAATACCCAGTTTTACACCTTCCTTGACCATTTATCCGTAAGTAATGTTATTCATCGCAATTAGTAATATTTTCTTGCTCTGTCCCATACTTTCTAGCTTCCTCCTAATAAGACTCACATTCTTTTTTCAATAGATGAGGTTCAATTTGGATCCGAAAGATGATGCAACTAAACAAGAATGCACTCATGTTTTCAAGTCTGCTCTACGACAGTATCGGTACCACAAATCTCACTTTGAAGGCAAGGCTAACAATGAAATCGCCCAAACATATCCAGTGGAATATATTACAGATGAAGAGTGAACATCCCTCGTTAAACACTGGTCTGATCCAAAGTATCAGGTAGGCTATGTGTATTTGATCAGACCACATATTGAACTTGTATTTATGTATGTGCCTTATAAGTGTATCTTCTTCTAGGCTAACTGTTTGAAGAACAAGACCAACTGTTCTAAAGTGAAATTCCAACAGACAACAGGATCTCGTAGCTATATTGCACACTGCGAGGATTTTGTAAATAGTTGCTAATTCCTTCTTTTTTCTGTGCCATATTATCGTATCTATATTGACTTGTTCCAAATACAGAGGAAAGACTGTGCGGACCAAAAAAAACTGAACCGAATGCAGTGCAAATCTTCAAGGATTGCCACACCAGCAAGATGAAGGGCATGAGCACACCAGTTCAAGCCGCTAATGTAAGTCCTTACTCCTCCTGCCTTTGAACTGATTGGTACTGTGATGTGTTCATTTAACTACTTGGTTTGCAGCCAATGTCAGTTACTCTGTTCACTTTTAGACACAGTTGTCTTAACGTATCATTTTACCTTACATGGTTTAAAAGAGATGAAGGTTATTGTTTTGGTCTTGATCTGTATTCTAGTTGTTATGTTCACGTGCGCACACAATGATAAAATAGCTTATTTGTTTTATATCTGTTTGCCCATGATACGAATGATGCCATACTATGTTCATCCTACTTTAAACCATGTCTCTTTATCCTTAGATGTCAACGAATGTGAGGAAATAGACAATACAAAGAGGCATGCTACATGGACATATGTTCGAAAGTGATTTTATTATGTAGTTGGCACTACAATACATGCTAATGTATTACGATGAGTTCAGCAAAATAAGTTATGTGTAAACGTGTAACCTACTTTGTTTGTTTTTGTCTCATTAGTAACTTATCTGGTACACTAATCTACAAGTTCAAACTTTCAGGAAGCTATGGAAAAAATGATTGAATAGCCACAACCACCCGAAGGTGACGAGGCTACCACAGGCACAATGTCACCTCTTATTATAGTGCATCAGTATCTCTCCACTAACAGTGCAAAAAGCACCTTCCTGCATAATTCTGGGTTGGTTGTCAAGGTAACCTCATCCAAATCGCCTACTAAACAAAATATTCCTGCTAGACAGAGTGATATATCTATGCTCCAGTCACAAGTCCAATCCCTAATGGACGTCGTTTTGGAAACAAGAATAGTGGTTGACAAATCTCGTCAAGATATGAATGGTTTTGAAACCAGACTATCGGACATTAAACCGTTGCTCAAGAGCAATGGCGGAAAAAGGTGAAGAACGTCTTTGCTCCATCGATTCTCTGACCTAAAACATTAGCACTCAGGTCAAATGATCTGTGCTTCTATACATCTGATGGTGCTTTTATCTGCAAGGAATGTAAACTTTATGCCAACAGGCCTTTTGTTGTGATACAACATTTATGATGCTGCCAAAGGCTGCAATAATTACGACGCTATTTTTGTATAGTGTAGGTTTATCTTAGTAATGTATTCGGCCGAAAGCTTCATAGGAGCCCAACATGCCAACATTTGTCGGGCCCATTCCAATTAGGCTAAAAACAATTATGGGCTGAAATTTGCATGTAGCCCACTAAAAATATCTGGGCCTAAATCTGCATAAGATTTCATATATTTTTTTGGTAGGCCTGTGCCCGTAGTGGGCCTTTAACAGGCCTAAACATAATTTGGGCCTTCAGTAACAATTGGCCGTTTACAGGTGTAAATATCTCGAGGCCATAAAAAACATGGGCCATTAAAAGACCGAAAGTGAGATTGGGCCCATTTACGATGGGGATCTTTCACAGGCCGAAATTCGGACGGGCCTTAAATGCACCGACCTAATACACGGGCCTTTAACAGGCCGGAAGTTCGGTCAGGCTAGATTATCGTCATTTTTATATGGGCTGTTAAAGGGCCCGATGTGATGTTGGGCCACATATGGCCCATGGATTTCGTCCGACGTTAATAGGCCGAAAATAACAACAGGCCCGAAAGTGGCCCAAATCTATAGTGGGCCTCTAATAGGCCGAATGCCAGACATGGCCGAATAGGACCCAAATCCTTCACGGTCGTTTATGGGCCGAAAGTTTCAATGGCCTGTAAATGGGCCCAAATGAAGCAGGACCTTTAACAGGCCGGAAATACACCGGGCCGTAATTCGGCCTATACACTTAGTGGACTGTTAACGGGCCAGAAGTGACCATGGGCCGCGATGATGACAAGTTTAGGATAGGCCGTTGACGGGCCGATTTCACACTAACCGTACGGGCCTTAACTGAGAATGTTGGGCCTTTAGCTGGGCCGGCCCATTATGGCCCGCAAAATCTCGCGGGCCTTTAGCTGGGCCGGCCCATTATGGCCTGCAAAATCTCGCGGGCCTTTAGCTGGCTCGTCCCATTATGATACACAAAATCTCGTGGGCCTTTTGCTGGGCTGGCCCATTATGGACCGCAAAATCTTGTGTGCCTTTAGTTGGGCCGGCCCATTTAAACTTTATGGGCCACTTTTGGGCTGGTCCACGTGTCAGCATATAATATGCGCATCTCGCCCATTTGATGAGTGACACTGTGTTAACGCGAGTCGACACGTGTCGCCATACCAATCAAAATTTTACACGTGGAAAATCCCCATTGGTTCGGACTGTTAATGGGTTATCGGATCCAAAACCGGACCCGATAGCTTAACGGGGTTCCGTTACGGTGGATGCCACGTGTCGGTCACCCTTGACGAAAAGCACTTACGGTGACGCTACGATTTATCGTCATGGAAGTGGACACTTCCATGATCATAATTTTGGTAATGTCATGGAACACTTCTACGACAGCACAAGTATGCCAATCTTCATTCTGTCATAAATTTGTCATGGATGTACATGCATGACAGAAAACGTGACCTACTGTGACAAACATGTATCATCACGGAAGGTTTTTTTTTGTAGTGTTACTACCGAACCTCGTAGGTCAACCAGAGTAAGATCCGCACCAGAGTGGTACGGTAATCCTGTTCTAGAGGTCATGTTACTTGACCATGACAAGCCTACGAACTATGAGGAAGCAATGATGAGCCCAGATTCCATGAAATGGTGTCACGACCGGTTTTTCATAAAAATATTTATTGAACAACCGACCTATGAAGTCCACTATGAGGAAAATCCCCCATACCGGTAGACAAAACTTTGATACAATAAGCGGTAGCATTACAATATTACGTGGTCGGATGAAGATGCCTAACCAATTATTACAAACACGCCAATAATTATACATGATGGCGGATATGACACAATGGTGTGGTGTGGAAATTCTACTGACTCGAGAAATGAGTGGTTGGTGGAAAAACACAGTGGAGTGGTTAATAAGTCTCATTGACCTTTGGCGGCTCATCGAGCATCGAGGTGAGGCTCGATGAATTTATTTGGGTAGCGAGCGGATATATCACAATGACTAATCTAGGGTCATACGAGACCGACCGGGATTCCTCTAGGCGCCGGACTCGCTATCGAACTCTTCATCCATGAGATCGCTTTCACAAGATTCCGCCAAATCAACAAGCCAGGTGAGTACTTTGAAAGTACTCGCAAGACAGTTCGGACAAAAGATATAACAAATGAATGCATGAATGCGACATGATTAATTTTAACAATGTGCAATTTAATCAGTATAGCAAAGTAAGTAAAAAGGGAATCGGCGGTAGTCCGCTCAAAAACCCAAAGAAGATAAACTCCAAACCGATCGGGTGTCTAAAGCGACGCCTCGAAGGCTGGACAAATAAGTAAAACATGCAACAGTCGGGCGTCTAAGCGACACCTCAAAAAGGTCTTATATTGAAAGAACATACATGCGTGCCGCAGTCGGACGTCGGAGCGACATCACAGAAAGGGCTTATAATAAAGTAAATAATAAAAATGCCACAGTCGGACGTCTGAGCGACATCGCAGAAAGGGCTTATAACAAAAGGTAAATAATAACAATGCCGCAGTCGGACGTCTGAGCGACATCGCAGAAAGGGCTTATAACAAAAGTAAATAATAACAATGCCGCAGTCGGACGTCTGAGCGACATCGCAATAAGGGCTTATAACAAAAAGTAAATAATAACAATGCCGCAGTCGGACGTCTGAGCGACATCGCAGAAAGGGCTTATAACAAAACTACATAATAACAATGCCACAGTCGGACGTCTGAGCGACATCGCAGAAAGGGCTTATAACAAAAAGTAAATAATAACAATGCCGCAGTCGGACGTCTGATCGACATCGCAGAAAGGGCTTATAATTCATCATTCACAACTTGACAAGAGATGGTGCTCACGGAAAATATTCATCACAAGACCATAAGCGGGTTAGTCCATTCACCGGAAATAAACATATAACACTCATATGGTTATCAGGAGTTTCTGTCACCGAGACTGACACTTGACAAGATAAGATGAACACGGTACTCGGACATGAATAAGTTGAATTCGAGAATTTCGACTCTGCAGAGTTTGTACCAAAATTGTCCACAGCCAACGGATTTCCGTAGTCACGAAGGACTAGTTCCGTTTAAGGTATTTCGGAAGAAACACAACTAGCTAGTACACACCCATCATACCTCACGTTGCCAGGAATCACCCTAGACAACGTTTAAGAAAAACTTTGAGACGGGGAGATCACAATCTCGAATAGCATGGGATCAAATTTATATACGCGCGCTCTAAGGGGTGCCCCCCTCTTGGTCCCAAATGGAAACACCCATGCCCCCTGACCGGATGAAAGGCTTTAATCCAAGGCCATGGAACCTTCATCCCGGCCTCTCAATTTGGTGTGTACCAGGAAGTGGTTTGCAACTTACTAAGTCGTATCCCTTGCGGGAAACAGGTGGTAGTACGAAAGGGGAGACAGACGGGAACCTGACTGATTTGTGTTGACACGGGGTCAACGATCTGGCATAAGCCTGGCATGCTACAACACTGCCATCTTACCCATACTCATGCCAACTCATGGCCATGCAACAAGTTTCCAACAACTCATGGATTTACCGAGCTCATTTGCCTCAACTCTTACGAGATAAACTATCATCGAGATGCTCACGAACGTGCCATGATACAAAAATTAATGCAAACATGCCCAAACACTCATCATATCTAAAGTTCAAACACTGCTTGCCTGGTTCGGAGTAGTCGGGGTCTAGCTCGGCGAAGTTCGCGGTTCCGTCACCTCCTTCGGTATCTACGGTAGACAAAACACACGCGCTAACGTAAATACCGTGGGGTACAGAAAGTTAATCCAAATATTTTTCAAATAAATATGATAAACAAACTAGACAAAATTTTGAAGAGGACAGAAAAAGAATCACTCAAAATTCCTTTACATTAAAAAGTTATAAGGGTTTTGGTCGAGGACCTCTACGTAATGAAACGAAAACTTCCAGGGGGCTTTGCAGAAAAGTCCAGAAAACGGTTCGTTTAAAAGAAACGTCTGAGAGGCTGACATGCGGGCTCCACGTGTCAGGTTTGAAAATTTAAAAGAGGGAAACAGGGCGCCACGGCACCCGAGAGGTGCGGTGGTCGCCGGCGGCGATCCACGGCGAGGCAGAGTGATCGGACGGTACCTTCGTGATCAGCAGGTCCTTCCGCGTCTGTGGGAGGTGGAAGTGGTCGCCGGCGAGCACTGTGTCGACGGCGGCCCTTGCTGCGGCGGACGGCGGTTCAGGCAGTCGTGGACCTCGTCGGAGAGAGCTGTGAAGATTAAATTGGAGTGGGGGTTAGACTCTTAGTTGCCCGAGAGGGTTGCTGAAGAAGTTAGGGCGCCGGAGACGGCCTCACCGGAGTGAATCGAGGTGGAGGCCGAGGTGGAACTAGGTGGCCGGAGTCGGGGAAGAAGAGCCCCTCGAGGCCCTTCCCGGGGCTTGGCGAGCACTAGTGAGGTGGTGGAGGTATGCGGGGGCGAGAGCGCGCTCGGGGGTGCTATATATAGCCGGCCCGAGGCGGTTGCTGAGAACGGGGTTCTCCGGCGAAGCGATTACGGCGGCGCTGCGGCTGCACGGTCGGCTTAGGAGTTTGAGCATCGACTAGACGAAGTACTGGTGCTATCCCAGTGTCCAACTCAGCAAGGTGGGAGAGGTTACGGCCTGTCCTCGACGGAACGGCCGCACGGCCCGTCGGCGGCAGAGAACGCGCTCTGCGCGTGCCAGGCCACGGCGACGGTGCTGCATGTGTGTGCTTGCAAGGAAATGGCTACGCGGAGCTACCAGGAGGTTTGGGCGGCCCCGAACGGCGTTATGCCGCAGTTTTGCTCCCTATCGGCCGCTACGGTGGTTCTGCCACAGCAAGACACGCCGGCGCAGGCGGGCCAGGGTGCCACCGATGCCAAGAACGCGCCAAGCACGCGTGTGAAGCTCCGGACAAGCAGGCTAGGCTGTGAGCAACGTGCCAAGTGCACTGTGGGCATGTGACTGAAACTCGGCGGAGAACGACACTGCAATCTGAATTTAACTGAAGATGAACAGTAATAGTGCATGCAAGGTGTTCGACAGAATGATTTAGGCCTGTAGGGATTTTTCCTTGAGCTGTTTTTTGGTGGAGGGGCCTCTCATTGCATCTAGAGGCTGCCTGAATTTTTGTGGAATTTTTGGAGCAGAGAAGATATGAATTTCACCAAATTTGACAAATCTGGTCAAAACTTGCAGAGGCTAGAATTTGAAATCTTTGAACAGAAGAGGAGTGGATCTTGATTGTTCTAGGTTGTGGGTACCAAGGACTATCCAAGGGAGTTGGTTTGAGGTCAAAACTCAAATGTATCTAGGTACTTGCTTTGCAAATTTCCTAGGCTCAAAATAGTGGACAGAAAAGATTTGGGAGGAGAAATAAATGAAATAAAATTCAGAAAAGGGTTGAACTTGTTGAGACAGAATGTTTGGATTGCCCAAAGTGGAAGGAGAGGTTTTTGGGAAGATTTTACCATGTGGTGCATGGTAAAATCATGAGTGGTTTCAAATTTGGGAGAAGATGAAAACTCCTAGGTTTTTCTTTGAAAGAAAAATAAACTCCAAAGATTTTTCTTGAAATTTTGAGAAGAGGGCAATCAGAAGAAAAATTTAAAAACCAAACACCAGAGTTGAAGGAGATGCAAAAATAAAATATTTTCTAAAGGGAAAAGGCTTTTGAGAGAGATTTTTGGAAGGGTTTAGAAGACCTTCTTCAAATCCAACAAAAATTTTGAAGAAAGCCAAAGCATATTTTTGGAGTGTCACAACACCTACCCCCTTAGGAAAAATCTCGTCCCCGAGATTCCAGCTGATCCTCAAATAATTGAGGGTGCTCTGTCCGAAGGAAATCCTCTCTTTCCCAAGTGGCTTCACTTTCGGTGTGGTTGCTCCAATTGAACTTTGAAGAACTTGATGGTTTTCTGTCGGGTTCTCCTTTCAGACTGTTCCAAGATTTTTATCGGATGCTCCCGATATGTAAGGTCTGGCTGCACGTCAATGTTTTTATGGCGTACTTGTTTCTCTGGCTTACGCACTTCCTCAATTGGGAGACGTGGAATACGTCGTGGATGTCGGATAATTCTTCAGGTAAGTCGAGCTGGTAGGCCCCCGTGCCTCTTCGTGCCACTATGCAGAATGGTCCGATGAATCTTGGTGCTAGCTTCCCTTTAATCTTGAATCGATGCAGGCCTCTCATAGGGGATACTCGTAGGTACACAAATTCACCGGGTTCAAAATTGACTCCACGATGCTTACGATCGTAATAACTCTTTGTCGGCTTTGGGCTGTCTTGAGTCGGTCCTTAATCACCTTGACCTTATCTTCAGCCTCTTTGAGCAGGTCTGGGCCGAAGATATGGCTGTATCCGGTTTCCGACCAATTTATTGGGGTACTGTAACACCCCAAAAAAAATTAACAAGGTTTTAGTTATTAAAATTTTGCCAAGAGTTTAAAATTTTTGCCTGCAAGAATATCTCTGTTGATTTCAAAACTTTTCTTTTAATATTAAGGATTTTTCCCAAGTGGGTCCTTCCAAAACATCTTGGACTTATAGGCCCTCTCTTTAAAAACATCTCTCAATCAGTAGATTTATTTATTAAATTATT
The DNA here is from genome assembly GCA_021605145.1 of Aegilops bicornis. NCBI lineage: Eukaryota > Viridiplantae > Streptophyta > Magnoliopsida > Poales > Poaceae > Aegilops > Aegilops bicornis. Next base: position 547,270,765 of record CM038672.1, read on the forward strand.
TCACCCTGAACTTTATTCATTAATATGACTTGTTTTAAGTTTTGGAGCTCCTTTTTTGTACTACAACCAGTTGATAAACTTAACTAAAATTCCAACCAAAATTTGGAGATGTCAGGTGATGTCTCTAAATCACTTTTGTGAAATAATATATTTCATTCATTGCATATTTTGAGTGCTACAAATGTTTTTCTTCTCTGGTCCAGGGGACAATTTTACACTACAACCCTTTTAAATACTTCTTTCTAGCCTCCACCAAAATTATGGGATGTTGGTAGTATCATATTATTCAACTTTATGCAAAAACCCAGTGGTGTTATTTGGAATTTTTGAGTGAATCAACTTCATCTCCATTCTGGTCCAACATGATGATTTGTACAGCAACCATAGTCATGCTTGCTCTTTGGCCCTAGATTCTTTCTCCTACTTGGAGTCCTCCATGCAAAACCCCTAGGTCCAGGAGCTTGCACTCATTTGATCATTTTTGGTTCAGGTTATAATGCCATCCACCTCCTGTCCAGATTTGAAGTTCTGCAAAACTTGCACTAGCAAGTTTGTGCTTTTCACAAACTAACCTCACCACCCTCTCTTTCACCTAAAGAGACCCCACTCTGGAAGTTTTGGTCACTCCAAGAAATGCCTAAGTACCTCTGGCATTTTGTCAAACACCCTGTGGGCATGAATAGTTTTGGCATGATTGTAAGTTTGTGTTGTGAACTTTCCCATCTGTCCAAACCAAGTTGTCCAAGATGCACGCTAGTGGTCTCTAACCTGCACTGTGGATTTGCATTTGATCTCTAGCAGTTTTGGCCACCGTGGCATTTCGTCGAAAGCAGACGCTGCACGCCGTGAGCGCGAAAGCAGAGCACGCGCTTTTGCACATGCCCGCCCGAGCAAGCGCGCCTGGATAAACTTTCGAGCTCATCTCGATCCTTTCCCCCTCGCGCGTCGCGCCAAGAGCCCCGACCGGCTCGCTCACATGATGGCGCCGCAGCAAGCTCCTTGGCGGCACGCTTGCGGCCGCATCCATGGACGGCGCCGCCCAAACCTCCTCCGCTCGCCAGCTGCCCCTTAAGCATCTCCAGCTCAGCCGCAGCTTCGTCCCCTAGCGCGCGTCGCCGCCACGTCGCCATTGCTACAGAATGACGGTCGCCGCCATCCTTATCGCCGGCCGCCTCGGAACCGACCTCCACCGCGTATATAAGGGCCCCGGAGGCCAATCGAGTTCTCGGGCAACCTTTTCTGATCCCCCTAGAGCTACCACGACTAGCAGTCGAGGAGGGGAAGGCCTTCTTCCCCGAGTCCGGTCGGTTCGGTCGCCGCCTCGTTCCGGTCGATTCCGTCACCACCAGTGCCCCTCCCTCTCCATTCTCTCCACCAAGAACTCCCCGTCCATCTCATGAGTGCAACCACGCGCTCAATTTTTGTCGGAGACCACCGTAGCCCCAAACCCACTATCCACTCAACGCCCGGCTCCGCTGGCTTCGTCACGGGCAACTCCGTCCATGTCGGCGACCATGGCGGGTACCCACAGACTCGTATCGACCCCCTGAGCACACCCATATCCTCAGGTCGCCAAGAGACGCCCCCGTTCGCTGGCAAAACCTCGCCGGAGCTCCGCCTCCGTTTGGTCAGAGGGGAACGACGCGCGCGTGACTAGTCAAACCTGACCAGTGGGGCAGGCGGGCCCACCGTCAGTGACCCAACGCCTGTCCACGCAGGAGTAAGTGGAAGCGCCTTTTCCGAATACGCCTTCGACGTGTTTTTCTTTTAAAACTTTTTCTTTTCTGTTTTGTTTTAAATAACAGATTTTGACCAAACTTTGAGCTGCTGTATCTTTTTAAATACAACTCCAATTAAATTGATTCTTTTTCCTACCTCTTTCAAATATTGTCTAGTTTGTTTTAAGATTTATTTGAAAAAAAATTCAAAACAACTTTTGTGCTGTTTTTATTTTTGTGTGTTAATTCTTTTATATTTTCAAAATAGGATTTTTGAAGAGAGGAGACTTATTTCAAGAGTTTGAAATGCACCCTGCCTTCCCATGACCTGAAGGCAAGCATTCTGAACCCCGGCATAATATTTTTGTGTATTCGTTGGCACGTTTATAACATCACCTCATTTCGGAGGACTCGTTATTTCATGTGATATGATCATGTGCATGGATGCATATTAATGATTTCCATGCTGTTGGGAATGAACACACTTGTGATGAAAATCATCCTCATGTGCCTTGCATGCATGCCGGAAGAAGTCCGGGAAAAACCTCTGCCTCGGGTAGGCATGAGTTTGTCACCGGTCTCCGTCGGGACGGTTATGTCCGGTATGGCATGGTAAGGTATAGTGAGCGGTGGTTCTGTTGGTTGAATTATTTTCATCATATATGTCATGCAGGGAAATTTATAAACCTCTTGAGTCGACCCTAGCTCGAGTCTTGTTCCAGTAACCCCCATACTTGTTTCGTACTACCACTCGTCTCTACAACAAGTAGAGTACGGTTCAGTAAGTTGTCAACCTATTTCTAGCACACACCGTACAGAGAGGCCAGGGTGGAAGATACCGGTTGTGGCCGGTAGGCGAGACCACCCGGTCCGGGGCATGGGTGTTTCGGTTGAGACCGAGAGGGGAGGACACCCCTTGGAGCGCACAATATAAATTTGATCCCATGCTACGCGAGGTTGTAGCCTCCCCACTTAGAGTTTGCTTGACAAGTGTCATGGGGGATTCCAGACACGTGTGATTTAAGCTGGTGTGTTCAAGTTAGGTGTGTTTTCAACAAAAAGACCGTAGACGGAATTAGTCCCGATGGACTGAAGGTATCCGTTACTCGTGGGTAAAGAGTACACCCTCTGCAGAGATTAAACCTATTCGAATAGCCGTGTCCATGGTTAAGGATTACAGTCTAGGATGGGTCAAGTGTCAGTCTTAGTGTCGGTCTTCGGAGGTGAAACTGTTAAATCAGAACTGATATTACGACTTTCGACATGTGGTAATTGATAATTATTATATTGTTATGGACTAACCCATGATATTATTGGTATTATAAAATATCCCTGGGACGGTTCTACCTCCTGGATATTCACTATGATTGTTTTCTTTTAAAGCCCTTTATGTGGTGTCGCTCAGACGCCCGACTGTGGCATTTCTTTTAAAGCCCTTTAGGTGGTGTCGCTTAGACGCCCGACTGTGGAATTTCTTTTAAAGCCCTTTATGTGGTGTCTCTCAGACGCCCGACTGTGGCATTTCTTTTAAAGCCCTTTATGCGCTGTTGCTAAGACGCCCGACTGTGGCATTTCTTTTAAAGCCCTTTATGTGGTGTCGCTCAGACGCCCGACTGTGGCATTTCTTTTAAAGCCCTTTATGTGGTGTCGCTCAGACGCCCGACTGTGGCATTTCTTTTAAAGCCCTTTATGCGCTGTCGCTAAGACGCCCGACTGTGGCATTTCTTTTGAAGCCCTTTATGTTATTTATTTCATAATTTTTATACTACCATATCATTGCATATTTCGCGAATAACATGTTTGCACGCATTAGAATTTATTTAACTTTTGTGACTGACGTCATGGGCATAAATATTTTTGGAACATCGTTATTATATTATTCCCGTGTTCATAATGTTTGCGAGTACATTCGAAGTACTCACTTGCTTGTCCCCTCGCTATTGTCTTGGCCAGATTTTCTTCTTGTGAGGAAAAGAGCGACCGTGTTGGCAGCCGGAACCTAAGCAACGGTGATAGCAGCCTCGCGAAGATAGGAGTTAACCTGGTCACTGTTCCCGTGGGAAATGGAGTCCCATAGACACTAGCGTTTACAACCCGCTCCGCCATCAACCGCTAGAAACCATTTGTTGTACTCCTGCACTGTAATGGTCTTGTATCACATATTTTTTGTGTTTTGCTTGGAGTTTTTGTATCAAGTTGTTGCCTCATCAGCTAACAGTAATCCTGGGGCTGATGAGCACAAGGGCCATTTTCTGGGAATTTACCCCCGGAGAATCGGTCGCCACAGACTTGGTATCAGAGCCAGGCTCACCATTGGCTAATCCTATCCGGCCAGTCGATAAACTTAGGCAAACCAACCTACCAGACCTAACCAAACCCCAGCCAAGCTTCCCGTGCATAAGATAGCCACACGGTGACCCGACACATTTGGCGGTCGGTGCCCAACCTATTCGCTTAGCATCGATCACACACGGTGACCGATAGCAAAAATTTCTCATTCGGAAGAGTGCGAAGGAAGACTCCGTCCCCTTTTCTATAAAAGGGCACCCTAGCCTCAACCCAGCACGGCACAACCTCTACCCCAAACCAAGCCATAATGTCGGGCCCCGTAGTGCACAATGAGACCACAGCAACCAACCTTGGAGGTTTTGTGACCATACTCGCAAACCTCACCCATCGTGCCCACGCTGCTAGAAGAACCCCGAGAATATGTTGTGTACCAAGGACCCATGGGCGGTGAAAGCCGTCGATTTTGGGCCTTTGTGCACATCTACGGTAGGGATCTGTCGCTGAACGCCCTACAGTTATTTGGAAGAACAACTTCCTTTGAGCCACAAGCCATCCAGCTAGCTGCTCGAGAGGCTATAGTTCATCTTAGGCACCTGTCGCCCAGAGTTAACTGTTGCTCATTCTACTACTACCCCAGGCATGAAGGGTATGGTAGACCACCCCAAGTTGCCAACGGAAATCACGAGACGGATCCCGCATTGTTGCACCTAGTGCACTAAGTAAGTGCACTAGAGGCCTTGTTCGATCAAATCAATATTGATCTGATCACAGCTCGAGGAGAGCTGGCTCGCCGAGCCCGAAGCAGAGAAACCGAGGCCGACACCGACAACCCGGTTGTTCGGACACCCGATTGATACCACGAGGTCAGCCCCAACCATCATCCAAGATACTGTGATGACCCTGAAGTACTTCGTCGCCTTTTGGGAACACACTCCAACGGGATTGTGGCCAACAATCCCGCGATGGTCATCATAGCTACCCGACCTGCAGTTCCTCCACCATCTCCGGCTAATCCCGACGGTGAGACCCGTGGAGAAGCCTCAAGATCCTCCGTGCAGGCCCGTTTAGATGTAAACGAGGTAGACTAAGTCACCCGAGTAGTACCGAGTCTCGGTGTATTCTCGCTTTGTTATCATGTGACCTTGCGAATTAACGCAGCTTTGTTGTTATGCCCCGATTCTAAATAGTAGCCTTGCTTATTTTTGTCGGTAGCAAGTTGCATGTTTTTCGAGCACGACTACCAAGACCAACCCCAACAACCCCACAAAGGATACGTCAATTGAGCGAGGTATGTACCTGTGACTTTGACCTCGACCCTTGGAGCTAAGCTGGCAAAAATTATTACCTTAACAACGGTAAAATGACCCAGCTCCAGTGCTATAAAGAGGCCACCTCGTGACCTTACCAAGCACCCCACACCTTGTGCACCACTATCACAACCTTTCACCTACCATGTCGAGCCCTAGTATTTATCTGAGACCCCAGATGCAACCCCGGGTAGTTTTGTCAAAATATTGTGGGACTTTACCTGCAGTACCATGGGTTCTACCCAGCCACCCCAGTACGAGCTGTTCAAATCAAGAATCACCCCTTCCACTTCGGAATATTGGGCAGCAGTACACATCCCTCCCGTAGAACCCAACCAAGATCCAACGGAAGTTTCCTTCGTGGGGAAATCTATGCCAACCCCACGCCTGGCCATAGAAGCTGCTGCGAAAGAAGCGACTGCTCGTTTTCGATCCGCAGTACCCTATGCCCACGAGCGAGGATATTATTACTTTCCGAGCCGTGCAGCACCCGGAGGAGTAACATCTTTTCCCGGTGGGCGGATTGAGAGAGACCCAGTACTAGCCAACCTTATCCAGTATATCATCACTCAAGAACATTTGAACCGGCGAGTGATGGATTATCTCCAGAGCCTCGCTGATTTAAATCCTCAGATTGCCATCGGCAGACCACTGAGGCCCGACCCGGAGAGACGCATACATCGACTGGTCAATCCACTTCCTCCGATAGAAGAGGAGTATATTCCATTGACAGAGACATTTTCTCGAGACCCCGCCGATTACCATTCTCATTTTAGACGTCACTACCGTGTTGGTAGTTCAGCATTTAATATTACATTGTAACTTATGCTTAGTACCTTAGATTTGTGCGACGAGTCAAGTTTTTTCAGTTCCTGATTATATGAGTAGTTCTCCTCAAGATTAACATGTGTAACCGCGAAGAAATCCTAGAATGAGATTTCTTTTCCCCGAGTTGCTGCATCGTTTATCCCCTCACTACGTAGTTTGTTTTCATTCACGCAGCACCACGGCAGCAGACTCACAACCGCTCTGACGCATATGGAGTATTTATTTTTCTCTAGGGCTCTTAGCAAATCTCGAGGACGAGATTTTCTTAAGGGGGTAGTAGCTGTAACACCCCAAAAAAATTAACCAGGTTTTAGTTATTAAAATTTTGCTAAAAGTTTAAAATTTTTGCCTCCAAGAATATCTCTGTTGATTTCAAAACTTTTCTTTTAATATTAAGGAGTTTTTCCCAAGTGGGTCCTTCCAAAACATCTTGGGCTTATAGGCCCTCTCTTTAAAAACATCTCTCAATCAGTAGATTTATTTATTATATTATTTCACCCTGAACTTTATTCATTAAAATGACTTGTTTTAAGTTTTGGAGCTCCTTTTTTGTACAACAACCAGTTGATAAACTTAACTAAAAATCCAACCAAAATTTGGAGATGTCAGGTGATGTCTCTAAATCACTTTTGTGCAATAATATATTTCATTCATTGCATATTTTGAGTGCTACAAATGTTTTTCTTCTCTGGTCCAGGGGACAATTTTACACTACAACCCTTTTAAATACTTCTTTCTAGCCTCCACCAAAATTATGGGATCTTGGTAGTATCATATTATTCAACTTTATGCAAAAACCCAAAGTGGTGTTATTTGGAATTTTTGAGTGAATCAACTTCATCTCCATTCTGGTCCAACATGATGATTTGTACAACAACCATAGGCATGCTTACTCTTTGGCCCTAGATTCTTTCTCCCACTTGTAGTCCTCCATGCAAAACCCCTAGGTCCAGGAGCTTGCACTCACTTGGTCATTTTTTGTTCAGGTTATAATGCCATCCACCTCCTGTCCAGATTTGAAGTTCTGCAAAACTTGCACTAGCAAGTTTGTGCTTTCACAAACTAACCTCACCACCCTCTCTTTCACCTAAAGAGACCCCACTCTGGAAGTTTTGGTCACTCCAAGAAATGCCTAAGTACCTCTGGAATTTTGTCAAACACCCTGTGGGCATGAATAGTTTTGGCATGATTGTAAGTTTGTGTTGTGAACTTTCCCATCTGTCCAAACCAAATTGTCCAGTAGCCTGCTAGTTGTCTCTAACCCAGACCTGTGGATTTGCATTTGATCTCTAGCAGTTTTGGCCACCCTGGCATTTCGTCGAGCAGACGTCGTGCACGCCCGGGCCTTGGCGAAACAGCGTTTTGCTGCGTGCCAGCCTTTCGAGCAAGCGCGCCCCTGGATAAACTTCCCCGAGCTCATCCTGATCCTTTCCCCCTCGCCGCGTCGCGCCAAGAGCCTCGACCGCCCCTGGCTCGCTACAGTGGCGCCGCAGCAAGCTCCTTGGCGGCACGTTTGCGGCCGCATCCATGGACGGCGCCGCCCAAACCTCCTCCGCTCGCCAGCTGCCCCCTTAAGCATCTCGGCTCAACCGCAGCCGTCCCCTAGCTGCCGCCGCCACGCCGCCATTGCTAAAGAATGACGGTCGCCGCCATCCTTATCGCCCGGCCGCCTCGGAACCGACCTCCACCACAGATATAAGGGCCCCGGAGGCCAATCGAGTTCTCGGGCAACCTTTTCTGATCCCCCTAGAGTTACCACGACTAGCAGTCGAGGAGGGGAAGGCCTTCTTCCCCGAGTCCGGTCGGTTCGGTCGCCGCCTCGTTCCGGCCGATTCCGTCGCCACCAGTGCCCCTCCCTCTCCAGTCTCTCCACCAAGAACTCCCCCTCCCTCTCGTGAGTGCAACCCCGCGCTCAATTTTGGTCGGAGACCACCGTAGCCCCAAACCCACTATCCACCCGAACGCCCGGCTCGCCGTGAAGCTCGTCGCCCGGCAACTCCGCCACGCCGGCGACCATGGCGGGTAACCACAGACTTCGTCTCGACCCCTCGAGCACACACATATCCTCGGATCGCCAAGAGACGCCCCGTTCGTAAGCAAAACCTCGCCGAGCTCCGCCTCCTCGGTCGAGGGGAACGGCAGCAGCGTGTTGGTCAAACGACCCGATGGGCGAGCGGGCCCACCATCAGTGACCCAACGCCTGTCCACCCAGGAGTAAGTGGAAGCGCCTTTTCCGAATACGCCTTCGACGTGTTTTTCTTTTAAAATGTTTTCTTTTCTGTTTTGTTTTAAATAACAGATTTTGACCAAACTTTGACCTGCTGTATCTTTTTAAATACAACTCCAATTAAATTGATTCTTTTTCCTACGTCTTTCAAATATTGTCTAGTTTATTTTAAGATTTATTTGAAAAAAATTCAAAACAACTTTTGTGCTGTTTTTATTTTTGTGTGTTAATTCTTTTATATTTTCAAAATAGGATTTTTGAAGAGAGGAGAATTATTTCAAGAGTTTGAAATGCACCTGCCTTCCCATGACCTGAAGGCAAGCATTTTGAACCCGGCATAATATTTTTGTGTATTCATTGCACGTTTATAACATCACCTCATTTCGGAGGACTCGTTATTTCATGTGATATGATCATGTGCATGGATGCATATTAATGATTTCCATGCTGTTGGGAATGAACACACTTGTGATGAAAATCATCCTCATGTGCCTTGCATGGATGCCGGAAGAAGTCCGGAAAAACCTCTGCCTTGGGTAGGCATGAGTTTGTCACCGGTCTCCGTCCAGACGGTTATGTCCGTATGGCATGGTAAGGTATAGTGAGCGGTGATTACATTGGTTGAATTATTTTCATCATATATGTCATGCAGGAAATTTATAAACCTCTGAGTCGACCCTAGCTCGAGTCTTGTACCAGTAACCCCCATACTTGTTTCGTACTACCACTCGTCTCTACAACAAGTAGAGTACGGTTCAGTAAGTTGTCAACCTCTTTCTAGCACACACCTTACAGAGAGGCCAGGGTGGAAGATACCGGTTGTAGCTGGTAGGCAGACCACCTGGTCCGGGGGCATGGGTGTTTCTGGTTGAGACCGAGAGGGGAGGACACCCCTTGGAGCGCACAATATAAATTTGATCCCATGCTACGCGAGGTTGTAGCCTCCCCACTTAGAGTTTGCTTGACAAGTGTCATGGGGGATTCCAGACACGTGTGATTTAAGCTGGTGTGTCCAAGTTAGGTGTGTTTTCAACAAAAAGACCGTAGACGGAATTAGTCCCGATGGACTGAAGGTATCCGTTACTCGTGGGTAAAGAGTACACCCTCTGCAGAGATTAAACCTATTCGAATAGCCGTGTCCATGGTTAAGGATTACAGTCTGGGATGGGTCAAGTGTCGGTCTTAGTGTCGGTCTTCGGAGGTGAAACTGTTAAATCAGAACTGATATTACGACTTGCGACATGTGGTAATTGATAATTATTATATTGTTATGGACTAACCCGTGATATTATTGGTATTATAAAATATCCCTGGGACGGTTCTACCTCCTGGATATTCACTATGATTGTTTTCTTTTAAAGCCCTTTATGTGGTGTCGCTCAGACGCCCGACTGTGGCATTTCTTTTAAAGCCCTTTAGGTGGTGTCGCTTAGACGCTCGATCGTGGAATTTCTTTTAAAGCCCTTTATGTGGTGTCGCTCAGACGCTCGACTGTGGCATTTCTTTTAAAGCCCTTTATCTTATTTGTTGCTAAGACGCCTGATCGTGGCATTTCTTTTAAAGCCCTTTATGTGGTGTCGCTCGACGCCTCGATCGTGGAATTTCTTTTAAAGCCCTTTATGTGGTGTCGCTCAGACGCCCGATCGCGGCATTTCTTTTAAAGCCCTTTATCTTATTGTCGCTAAGACGCCTGATCGTGGCATTTCTTTTGAAGCCCTTTATGTTATTTATTTCATAATTTTTATACTACCATATCATTGCATATTTTGCAAATAACATGTTTGCACGCATTAGAATTTATTTAACTTTTGTGACTGACGTCATGGGCATAAATATTTTTGGAACATCGTTATTATATTATTCCCGTGTTCATAATGTTTGCGAGTACATTCGAAGTACTCACTTGCTTGTCCCTGGCTATTGTCTTGGCCAGATTTTCTTGCGCGGAAAAGAGCGACCGTGTTGGCAGCCCCGGAACCTAAGCAACGGTGATAGCAGCCTCGCGAAGATAGGAGTTAACCTGGTCAGCTGTTCCCGTGGGAAATGGAGTCCCATAGATACTAGCGTTTTACAACCCGCTTCCGCCATCAACCACTAGAAACCATTTGTTGTACTCACAGACCAGAATGGTCTTGTATCACATATTTTTTGTGTTTTGCTTGGGGTTTTTGTATCAAGTTGTTGCCTCATCAGCTAACAGTAATCCTGGGGCTGATGAGCATAAGGGCCATTTTCTGGGAATTTACCCCCGGAGAATCGGTCGCCACAGACTTGGTATCAGAGCCAGGCTCACCATTGGCTAATCCTATCCCAGCCAGGTCGATAAACTTAGGCAAACCAACCTACCAGACCTAACCAAACCCCAGCCAAGCTTCCCGTACAAGATAGCCACACAGTGACCCCGACACATTTGGCAGTCGGTGCCCAACCTATTCGCCTAGCCTGTCGATCACACACCAGTGACCGATAGCAAAAATTTCTCATTCGGAAGAGTGCGAAGGAAGACTCCGTCCCCTTTTCTATAAAAGGGCACCCTAGCCTCAACCCAGCACGGCACAACCTCTACCCCAAACCAAGCCATAATGTCGGGCCCCGTAGTGCACAATGAGACCACAACAACCAACCTTAGAGGTTTTGTGACCATACTCGCAAACCTCACCCGTCGTGCCTACGCGTTAGAAGAACCCCCAGAATATGTTGTGTACCAAGGACCCATGGGCGGTGAAAGCTGTTAGTTTTGGGCCACTGTGCACATCTACGGTAGGGATCTGTCGCCGGAACGCCCCTACAAGTTCACTGGAAGAACAACTTCCTTTGAGCCACAAGCCATCCAGCTAGCTGCTCGAGAGGCTATAGTTCATCTTAGGCACCTGTCGCCCGAGTTAATCGTCAGCTCATTCTACTACTACCCCAGCGTGAAGGGTATGGTAGACCACCCCAAGTTGCCAACGGAAATCACGAGGCGGATCCTCAAGATTGTTGCACCTAGTGCACTATGTAAGTGCACTAGAGGCCTTGTTCGATCAAATCAATATTGATCTCGATCACAGCTCGAGGAGAGCTGGCTCATGAGCCCCTGTGAAGGTGAGAAACCGAGGCCGACACCGACAACCTGGTCGTCTGTTCGGACACCCGATTGATACCTCGAGGTCAGCCCCACCATCATCCAAGATACTTGTGATGACCCGAAGTACTTCGGCCGCCTTTTGGGAACACACTCCAACGGGATTGTGGCCAACAATCCCCGCGATGGTCATCATAGCTACCCCGACCCTGCAGTTCCTCCACCATCTCCGGCTAATCCCGACGGTGAGACCCGTGGAGAAGCCTCAGCATCCTCCAGGCAGGCCCGTTTAGATGTAAACGAGGTAGACTAAGTCACCCGAGTAGTACCGAGTCTCGGTGTATTCTCGCTTTGTTATCATGTGACCTTGCGAATTAACGCAGCCTGTTGTTATGCCCCAGTTCTAAATAGTAGCCTTGCTTATTTTTGTCAGCGCGCAGTTGCATGTTTTTCCAGGCACAGCTACCAAGACCAACCCCAACAACCCCACAGTGATACGTCAATTGAGCGAGGTATGTACCTGTGACTTTGACCTCGACCCTTGGAGCTAAGCTGGCAAAAATTATTACCTTAACAACGGTAAAATGACCCAGCTCCAGTGCTATAAAGAGGCCACCTCGTGACCTTACCAAGCACCCCACACCTTGTGCACCACTATCACAACCTTTCACCTACCATGTCGAGCCCTAGTATTTATCTGAGACCCCAGATGCAACCCCGGGTAGTTTTGTCAAAATATTGTGGGACTTTACTGCAGTACCATGGGTTCTACCCAGCCACCCCAAAGACGAGCTGTTCAAATCAAGAATCACCCCTTCCACTTCGGAATATTGGGCAGCAGTACACATCCCTCCCAGAGAACCCAACCAAGATCCAACGGAAGTTTCCTTCGTGGGGAAATCTATGCCAACCCCACGCACCGCCATAGAAGCTGCTGCGAAAAGAAGCGTGCTCGTTTTCGATCCGCGTTACCCTATGCCCACGGCGAGGATATTATTACTTTCCGAGCCGCAGCACCCGGAGGAGTAACATCTTTTCGGTGGGCGGATTGAGAGAGACCCGATGCTAGCCAACCTTATCCAAAGATATCATCGCTCAAGAACATTTGAACCGGGCGAGTGATGGATTATCTCGAGCCTCTCTGATTTAAATCCTCAGATTGCCATCGGCAGACCACTGAGGCCCGACCCGGAGAGACGCATACATCGACTGGTCAATCCACTTCCTCCGGTAGAAGAGGAGTATATTCCATTGACAGAGACATTTTCTCGAGACCCTGTCCAGTTACCATTCTCATTTTAGACGTCACTACCGTGTTGGTAGTTCAGCATTTAATATTACATTGTAACTTATGCTTAGTACCTTAGATTTGTGCGACGAGTCAAGTTTTTTCAGTTCCTGATTATATGAGTAGTTCTCCTCGAGATTAACATGTGTAACCGCGAAGAAATCCTAGAATGAGATTTCTTTTCCCCGAGTTGCTGCATCGTTTATCCCCTCACTACGTAGTTTGTTTTCATTCACGCAGCACCACGGCAGCAGACTCACAACCGCTCTGACGCATATGGAGTATTTATTTTTCTCTAGGGCTCTTAGCAAATCTCGAGGATGAGATTTTCTTAAGGGGGTAGTAGCTGTAACACCCCAAAAAAATTTAACCAGGTTTTAGTCATTAAAATTTTGCTAAAAGTTTAAATTTTTTGCCTCCAAGAATATCTCTGTTGATTTCAAAACTTTTCTTTTAATATTAAGGAGTTTTTCCCAAGTGGGTCCTTCCGAAACATCTTGGGCTTATAGGCCCTCTCTTTAAAAACATCTCTCAATCAGTAGATTTATTTATTATATTATTTCACCCTGAACTTTATTCATTAAAATGACTTGTTTTAAGTTTTGGAGCTCCTTTTTTGTACAACAACCAGTTGATAAACTTAACTAAAAATCCAACCAAAATTTGGAGATGTCGGTGATGTCTCTAAATCACTTTTGTGCAATAATATATTTCATTCATTGCATATTTTGAGTGCTACAAATGTTTTTCTTCTCTGGTCCAGGGGACAATTTTACACTACAACCCTTTTAAATACTTCTTTCTAGCCTCCACCAAAATTATGGGATCTTGGTAGTATCATATTATTCAACTTTATGCAAAAACCCAGTGGTGTTATTTGGAATTTTTGAGTGAATCAACTTCATCTCCATTCTGGTCCAACATGATGATTTGTACAACAACCATAGGCATGCTTACTCTTTGGCCCTAGATTCTTTCTCCCACTTGTAGTCCTCCATGCAAAACCCCTAGGTCCAGGAGCTTGCACTCACTTGGTCATTTTTTGTTCAGGTTATAATGCCATCCACCTCCTGTCCAGATTTAAAGTTCTGCAAAACTTGCACTAGCAAGTTTGTGCTTTTCACAAACTAACCTCACCACCCTCTCTTTCACCTAAAGAGACCCCACTCTGGAAGTTTTGGTCACTCCAAGAAATGCCTAAGTACCTCTGGAATTTTGTCAAACACCCTGTGGGCATGAATAGTTTTGGCATGATTGTAAGTTTGTGTTGTGAACTTTCCCATCTGTCCAAACCAAATTGTCCAAAGAGCTCGCTAGTTGTCTCTAACCCAGACACTGTGGATTTGCATTTGATCTCTAGCAGTTTTGGCCACCACGGCATTTCGTCGAGCAGACGTCAGGCACGCCGAGCGCGAAAGCAGAGCACGCTGCTTTTGCACGCGTGCCCGCCGAGCAAGCGCTACCGGATAAACTTCCCGAGCTCATCTCGATCCTTTCCTCGCCGCTGCCGCGCTTAAGAGCCCCGACCGCCTGGCTTCACATGATGGCGCCAAGAAGAAGCTCCTTGGCGGCACGCTTGCGGCGCATCCATGGACGGCGCCGCCCAAACCTCCTCCGCCGCCACCTGCCCCTTAAGCATCTCGGCTCAACCGCAGCTTCGTCCCCTAGCGCGCGTCGCCGCCACGTCGCCATTGCTAAAGAATGACGGTCGCCGCCATCCTTATCACCGGCCGCCTCGGAACCGACCTCCACCGCGTATATAAGGGCCCCGGAGGCCAATCGAGTTCTCGGGCAACCTTTTCTGATCCCCCTAGAGTTACCACGACTAGCAGTCGAGGAGGGGAAGGCCTTCTTCCCCGAGTCCGGTCGGTTCGATCGCCGCCTCGTTCCGCCCGATTCCGCCGCCACCAAAGGCTCCCTCCTCCCTCTCCAGTCTCTCCACCAAGAACTCCCCCTCCCTCTCGTGAGTGCAACCCCGCGCTCAATTTTGGTCGGAGACCACCGTAGCCCCAAACCCACTATCCACCCGAACGCCGGCTCCGCCGTGAAGCTCGTCGCCGGCAACTCCGCCCACGTCGGCGACCATGGCGGGTAACCACAGACTCGTCTCGACCCCCTGAGCACACACATATCCTCAGATCGCCAAGAGACGCCCCGTCACGGCAGCAAAACCTCGCCGGAGCTCCGCCTGCTCGGTCGAGGGGAACGACGCAGCGTATCGGGTCAAATTGACCCGATGGGCGAGCGGGCCCACCATCAGTGACCCAACGCCTGTCCACCCAGGAGTAAGTGGAAGCGCCTTTTCTGAATACGCCTTCGACGTGTTTTTCTTTTAAAACATTTTCTTTTCTGTTTTGTTTTAAATAACAGATTTTGACCAAACTTTGACCTGCTGTATCTTTTTAAATACAACTCCAATTAAATTGATTCTTTTTCCTACCTCTTTCAAATATTGTCTAGTTTATTTTAAGATTTATTTGAAAAAAATTCAAAACAACTTTTGTGCTGTTTTTATTTTTGTGTGTTAATTCTTTTATATTTTCAAAATAGGATTTTTGAAGAGAGGAGAATTATTTCAAGAGTTTGAAATGCACCCTGCCTTCCCATGACCTGAAGGCAAGCATTTTGAGCCCCGGCATAATATTTTTGTGTATTCGTTGGCACGTTTATAACATCACCTCATTTCGGAGGACTCGTTATTTCATGTGATATGATCATGTGCATGGATGCATATTAATGATTTCCATGCTGTTGGGAATGAACACACTTGTGATGAAAATCATCCTCATGTGCCTTGCATGCATGCCGGAAGAAGTCCGGGAAAAACCTCTGCCTTGGGTAGGCATGAGTTTGTCACCGGTCTCTGTCGGGACGGTTATGTCCGGTATGGCATGGTAAGGTATAGTGAGCGGTGATTCTGTTGGTTGAATTATTTTCATCATATATGTCATGCAGGGAAATTTATAAACCTCCTGAGTCGACCCTAGCTCGAGTCTTGTACCAGTAACCCCCATACTTGTTTCGTACTACCACTCGTCTCTACAACAAGTAGAGTACAGTTCAGTAAGTTGTCAACCTCTTTCTAGCACACACCTTACAGAGAGGCCAGGGTGGAAGATACCGGTTGTAGCTGGTAAGTAGACCACCTGGTCCGGGGGCATGGGAGTTTCCAGTTGAGACCGAGAGGGGAGGCCACCCCATAGAGCGCGCAATATAAATTTGATCCCATACTACGCGAGGTTGTAGCCTCCCCACTTAGAGTTTGCTTGACAAGTGTCATGGGTGATTCCAGACACGTGTGATTTAAGCTGGTGTGTGCAAGTTAGGTGTGTTTTCAACAAAAAGACCGTAGATGGAATTAGTCCCGATGGACTAAAGGAATCCGTTACTCATGGGTAAAGAGTACACCCTCTGCAGAAATTAAACCTATTCGAATAGCCGTGTCCATGGTTAAGGATTATAGTCTGGGATGGGTCAAGTGTCGGTCTTAGTGTCGGTCTTCGGAGGTGAAACTGTTAAATCAGAACTGATATTACGACTTGCGACATGTGGTAATTGATAATTATTATATTGTTATGGACTAACCCGTGATATTATTGGTATTATCAAATATCCCTGGGACGGTTCTACCTCCTGGATATTCACTATGATTGTTTTCTTTTAAAGCCCTTTATGTGGTGTCGCTCGACGCCCGATCGTGGCATTTCTTTTAAAGCCCTTTAGGTGGTGTCGCTCGACGCCTTTCATTGTGGCATTTCTTTTAAAGCCCTTTATGCGGTGTCGCTCGACGCCTCGACCGTGGCATTTCTTTTAAAGCCCTTTATGCGGTGTCGCTAAGACGCCCGATCGTGGCATTTCTTTTAAAGTCCTTTATGTGCTGTCGCTCAGACGTCCGACTGTGTCATTTCTTTTAAAGCCCTTTATGTGGTGTCGCTCGACGCCCGATCGTGGCATTTCTTTTAAAGCCCTTTATGCGGTGTCGCTAAGACGCCAATCGTGGCATTTATTTTGAAGCCCTTTATGTTATTTATTTCATAATTTTTATACTACCATATCATTGCATATTTCGCAAATAACATGTTTGCACGCATTAGAATTTATTTACCTTTTGTGACTGACGTCATGGGCATAAATATTTTTGGAACATCGTTATTATATTTTTGGAACATTCGAAGTACTCACTGGCTTGTCCCTGGCTATTGTCTTGGCCAGATTTTCTTGCGCGGAAAGGAGCGATCGTGTTGGCAGCCCCGGAACCTAAGAAACGGTGATAGCAGCCTCGCGAAGATAGGAGTTAACCTGGTCAGCTGTTCCCGTGGGAAATGGAGTCCTATAGACACTGACGTTTTATAACCCGCTTCCGCCATCAACCGCTAGAAACCATTTGTTGTACTCACAGACCAGAATGGTCTTGTATCACATATTTTTTGTGTTTTGCTTGGAGTTTCTGTATCAAGTTGGTGCCTCATCAGCTAACAGTAATCCTGGGGCTGATGAGCACAAGCGCCATTTTCTGGGAATTTATCCCCGGAGAATCGGTCGCCACAGGTACGACATCTTCGCCCGTACAGAGATTCAAATGGTGCCATTTGCAGGCTGGACTGATAACTGTTGTTATATGCGAATTCTGCGTATGGTAAGCTCTCTTCCCAACTGGTCCCATAGGTGAGGACACATGCTCTCAGCAGATCTTCTAGAATCTAGTTTATTCGCTCAGTCTGCCTATCTGTCTGGGGATGGTATGCGGTACTGAATGCCAGCTGAGTTCCCAGAGCTTGTTGTAAGTGATCCCAAAATCGGGAGACGAATTGAGTGCCTTTGTCCGAGATTATTTTCTTTGGGACTCCATGTAAGCAAACGATACGGGAAAGGTAGAGCCTAGCAAGCTTCTGAGTTGTGCGTGCTGTCATCATGGGGATGAAGTGTGCTACTTTAGTCAGTCTATCAGTGATGACCCATATGGCATCATGCCTGTGTCGTGACCGAGGTAGTCCAACAATAAAATCCATTCCAATCTCGTCCCATTTCCACTCGGGTATCTTATTTGGTTGCAAGAGCCCGACCGGTTTCTGGTGCTCGTCCTTGATGCGTTGACAAGAGTCACAACATGCAATAAACGTGGCTATGTCTCTTTTTATACCATGCCACCAAAATTTTTCTTGAAGATCTTTGTACATTTTTTTCCTCCAGGATGGATTGAGTACGGAGCAGTGTTGCCTTCAGCCAGGATTTGCTGTTTAAGGAAATGGATATTTGGTACGCAAAGTCTATTCCCGTACCACAATATTCCTTGCTCATCGATAACGAATACTGAGGCCTTGCCCAAATTCATCTTCCGTTTTATGCCTTCAATGCTGGGGTGTCCACGTTGAGCCTCTTTAACCTTCTCTATCAGGGTAGGCTGTAACTCTAAGTTCGACACACTGCCTTTGGTGACTACCATCAGATTGAGCTTAGCAAATTCCTGTTGGAATTCAGGTCTCAAGTTTGGCATGTTGTCGTTGTTCGGACTGGGGTTCCGACTCAGAGCATCTGCTACAACATTTGCTTTGCCTGGGTGGTAGTGGATTCCAACATCATAATCCTTTACTAATTCCAACCAGCGTCGCTGCCGCAAATTGAGTTCTGGTTGTGTGAAAATATATTTGAGGCTGGAATAACTGCTGCTAATTCTAGGTCATGAGTAGGATAATTTTCCTCATGCTTGCGAAGTTGTCTGGAAACATATGCGACAACCTTGCCTTCTTGCATTAATACGCACCCGAGGCCCTTTCGAGATCCGTCACAGAATACCTCAAAAATTTTGTGTATATCAGGCACAATTAATACTGGTGCTGTCGTCAGTTCCTTTTTAGTTCTTGGAAACTTTTCTCGCAAGCTTCCATCCATTCAAACTTCTTGTCTTTATTGAGTAGTTGCGTCATTGGCTTTGCTATGGTGGAGAATCCTTCAATAAATCTCCGGTAGTATCCTGCCATTCCCAAGAAACTTCAGACGTCACATTACTGGCCGGTGGCTTCCAGCCAAGTACGGCCTTGACTTTTTCCGGGTCTACTGATACCTTCTTGGGTCAAGATGCGTGGCCCGTAAAACCTACTTGCTTTAGCCAAAATTCACACTTGCTGAATTTAGCGTACAATTGATGTTTCCTAAGTTCTCCTAGTACAATTCGGAGATGTTTAGCGTGCTCTTCTGGGGTTTTGGAGTATACCAGAATATCATCGATAAATACCACAACAAACTTGTCCATAAACTTCATGAATACTTTGTTCATGAGGTGAACAAAATATGCGGGGATGTTTGTTAGTCCGAATGGCATTACGATGAACTCATACAATCCAGATCACGGAGGTGAAAGTTGTCTTGGGAATATCTTCGGTTCGCACTTTCAGTTGATGGTATCCCGACCTCAAGTCAATCTTTGAGAACACCTTGGCCTGAGCGAGTTGATCGAATAAATCATTTATTCATGGCATCGGATATTTGTTCTTGATTGTGACCATGTTTAGCGCTCGATAGTCTATGCACAATCTCAGTGTTCCATCCTTCTTTTTGGCAAACAAAATTGGTGAACCCCAAGGTGAGGAACTGGGTCATATATACCCTTTTTCCAATAATTCCTTTATTTGCTTCTTCAGTTCTACCAATTCGGATGGTGCCATTCTATATGGTTTCTTGTATATGGGAGCGGTTCCGGGTGCTAGCTCAATGCTGAATTCTATCTCTCGTTCTAGTGGCATGCCTGGTAGCTCTTCGGGAAATACATCTGGAAATTCACACACTACTGGAACCTTGCTCAATTCAGAAATATCCACCTTGTTCAATCTCGGTTGCCGGGATATTTTTCTTTCCTTGGCTGAAACCTTTATGGTCTTCCCGTGGTGATGGGTGAGAATTACGGTCCTGTTGAAGCAGTCAATAAAACCTTTGTTGGTGGTTAACCAATCCATCCCTAAGATGACATCCAGTCCTTTATTTTCCAACACGATAAGATTTATGTGAAACTTTAACCCTTCAAACTCGATAACCACACCTCGGCAATAATTCGGGTAACTTGCTTAATTCTGTGGGGACTTGACGATCATAGATTTTTCCAAGGGAAGCATCGAAAAATTATTTTGCAAAGCAAAACTTTTCGAAACGAATGAGTGAGAAGCTCCAGAATCAAACAAAACCATGGCAGGTATTGTGTTGACAGGAAACGTACCGAGTATGATATCTGGGGCATTTTGTGCTTCCTCTTTGGTCACGTGGTTCAGGTGACCCTTCCTGTGGTTGTTATTTGGGTTGAAATTGTTGCGCTTTGGCGCCGAATTATTGCCTCCGTTGTTCGGCTTTGGGGTCGAGTTCCTTGGCTTGGGGCACCGCTTGGCATAGTGCCCTTCTTCTCCACAAGCGTAATGTAACGCCGGGCGGTATGTGAACTCCTTGTCCCTTGCATGGAAATTCTTGATTGGGCGTGAGATGCTTGTCGTGGGTTTGGGTGTCCAGTTTTTCGAACATCCGTCTTGCTTTGGTGGCTGGGCGTGATTAGTCTGGGCCCTCTTCCGCTATGGAAATCTTCTAAGCTGCGTCTCTCATTTTCCAAGGTAATGGCCTTATCCACCAGCGTCTTAAAATCTGGAAAGGTGTGTACGACCAATTGGCATTTAAGCCGGGTGTCGTAATCGCCTAGGAATCTCTCCATCTTTTGTTTTTCTAACATACGCTCCTCGTTGGCGTAGCGAGACAACAGAGTAAATCGACTGCTGTATTCTCGACATCGCCATTGTCCTCTGCTTGAGGTCATCAAATTATCTCTTTTTGATCTTCATAAGACTCTTAGGAATATGTGCCCCACGAAAACCTTCTTTAAATTCCTCCCATGTTATATTACTTTCGCTGGGGTGCATGTGTAGGAAATTTTCCCACCACGATGCGCGGCTGCTCCAAAGTTGAGATTGTGCGGAGCATAAAGCACTTTCTCAAGATCTGAACACTGGGCAATGATTAACTTTCTTTCCATGTCTCGAAGCCAGTCCTTGGCTTCAAGAGGCTTGTCAGTGTGAGAAAATGTTTGGGGACGCGTCTTCTGTAGCTCAGATAACTTTGATTGCTGCTGATACTGTCCACGGTGATTTCCCATATTGATGACTTGGTTCATTATTTCCTGATGTTGCTGTTGACTTTGTTCATAAAGACGACACATTTGGGAGAGTGCCGTTTCACTATCCTGTTGACTTGTCTGCTCCTGTGTGAAATAGTTGCCTGGGGGTGTGCCATAATTTTCCTCTGTCGGAGTCGGCATGGAGCACGTCCAAGGACGAGACATAGTTCACTCTGGGGATATATTTTGAAACACTCATAAGAAAAGAAATTGAGCATAAAAATCAATAAATTCAAGAAGATTTAAAAAAATCGCAAATGCTCCAAGATTTTTTAGAGAATAAACGCTATGCACGGAGAAGGACTGTCCATTACATATGTTGCACGCAAGCAGTAATTATACAATACATCACTCAGGATATGCGTACATAATCCTGACATGTTATTTAGCCTAGTGCACTCCTCCAGATCCTACATGATGCGCAAACAAGCTACTTCTCACAACCTATGTACATATAAACATATCGTACAAATCGGTACATCGCATGGCGGCTAAGCGTACTTAGTCAGAGATGGTAAGGATTTTCCTTGGCCTGCCAAGGGTGAGGTGTAGTGAGGCTGGGGACTCAACCTCCTATTCGGTGATAGGCTCCAGACGAGAGGTGCTGCGCTGAGTTGGTGGAGCAGGTGCCCTGTGCGGGACAACTCGAACATGAGCGGGTACGAGGGGTGGTGCAGAACAAACTGGAGTAGGCGCAATGACATGGTTGAACTCCTCCGTGGTAGGCAGGCGACGAGTAGCGGTGAGAGCAGTAGGGGCAAATGATGATGATGACGAGACGAAAGTCAGTGGCGGTGCGCGGCAGGAGCTCCCTCCTGTTGGCGGCACAGCCATGGACTGAGTCCATGCGGGCAGCTACAAAGTCGTCCACCAGGTTGTCGAAGGCTTCCTCCAAAGCCCAGAGATACTCGATGAGCATCTCAAAAGCTTCGTCCCATTCTCCTCTGGGGCAAGAGAACGCGTAGTGGCAGGTATATGGCACATGACATGGCAGGTAGCGGCAACGACGAGTCTTCATCGAAGGAAGGATATCCCTGAGACGAGATATCGCCTCACGGGCTGCCATCTGCAGTGCATGCTTCTCTGTGGGCATGGCTCTTCCCAAGAACCGGTAACGCTCAACTCGCCCTCCCTTGAATTGCACCGTGGCTTGGAGCATGGTTAGACGGTCATTGACATTGTGCTGAGAGAGTGAGAAGACTGGGCGCACAGCTGGCCCTATCGCGACTTGGACGATGAAGGAGAGAAGCTTGACGAACCCATCGGGCATGTTAGCGAACATCTGCGACTCGCAGTCGTTGCCAGCCATCTACAAAAGTAGGTAAAAATCCTGAGTAGTCAAATCATAAATTTATGCCGACTGTCAGAAATTGACTACATTTGTAAAAATAATAAACAACTCTATCTTGCTAATAACCGATTAGCGACCGCACCTAGTGGCTTCCTACAGTCACCGGCTCGTACCAAGCTTGTCTCGACCGGTTTTTCAATAAAAATATTTATTGAACAACCGACCTATGAAGTCCAATATGAGGAAAATCCCCCATACTGGTAGACAAAACATTGATACAATAAGCGGTAGCATTACAATATTACAGGGTCGGACTGAAGATGCCCAACCAATGATTACAAACACGCCAATAATTATACATGATGGCGGATATGACACAATGGTGTGGGGTGGAAATTCTACTGACTCGAGAAATGAGTGCTTGGTGGAATAACACATTGGAGTGGTTAATAAGTCTACTGCACTGGCGGCTCATCGAGCGTCGAGGTGAGGCTCGATGAATTTATTTGGGTAGCGGAAGCGGATAGATCACAATGACTCATCCAAGGGTCGCACGAGACTGACTGGGATTCCTCTAGGCGTCGGACTCGCTATCGAACTCTTCATCCATGAGATCGCCTTCACAAGATTTGGCCAAATCCACAAGCCAGGTGAGTACTTTGAAAGTACTCGCAAGACAGTTCGGACAAAAGATATAACAAATGAATGCATGAATGCGACATGATTAATTTTAACAATGTGCAATTTAATCAGTATAGCAAAGTAAGTAAAAAGGGAATCGGCGGTAGTCTGCTCGAAAACCCAAAGAAGATAAACTCCAAACCGATCGGGTGTCTGAAGCGATGCCTCGAAGGGTGGACAAATAAGTAAAACATGCCACAGTCGGGCGTCTAAGCGACACCTCAAAAAGGGCTTATATTGAAAGAAAATACATGCGTACCGCAGTCGGACATCGGAGTGACATCACAGAAAGGGCTTATAATAAAAGTAAATAATAACAATGTCGCAGTCGGACGTCTGAGCGACATCGCAGAAAGGGCTTATAACAAAAGGTAAATAATAACAATGCCGCAGTCGGACGTCTGAGAGACATCGCAGAAAGGGCTTATAACAAAAGTAAATAATAACAATGCCGCAGTCGGACGTCTGAGCGACATTGCAAAAAGGGCTTATAACAAAAAGTAAATAATAACAATACCACAGTCGGACGTCTGAGCAACATCGCAGAAAGGGCTTATAACAAAAAGTAAATAATAACAATGCCGCAGTCGGACGTCTGAGCGACATCGCAAAAAGGGCTTATAACAAAAAGTAAATAATAACAATGCCGCAGTCGGACGTCTGAGCGACATCGCAGAAAGGGCTTATAATTCATCATTCACAACTTGACAAGATATGGTGCTCACGGAAAATATTCATCACAAGACCATAAGCGGGTTAGTCCATTCACCGGAAATAAACATATAACACTCATATGGTTATCAGGAGTTTCTGTCACCGAGACTGACACTTGACAAGATAAGATGAACACGATACTCGGACATGAATAAGTTGACTTCAAGAATTTCGACTCTGCAGAGTTTGTACCAAAATTGTCCACAGCCAACGGATTTCCATAGTCACGAAGGACTAGTTCCATTTATGGTATTTCGGAAGAAACACAACTAGCTAGTACACACCCATCATACCTCACGTTGCTAGGAATCACCCTAGACAGCGTTTAAGAAAAACTTTGAGACGGGGAGATCACAATCTCGAATAGCATGGGATCAAATTTATATACGCGCGCTCTAAGGGGTGCCCCCCTCTCGGTCCCAACCGGAACACCCATGCCCCGACCGGATGAAAGGCTTTAATCCAGGCCATGGAACCTTCATCCCGGCCTCTTGATTTGGTGTGTACCAGAAAGTGGTTTGCAACTTACTAAGCCGTATCCCTTGCGGTAAACAGTGGTAGTAATGAAAAGGAGACGGACGGAACTCCGATCGATTTGTGTTGACACGGGGTCAACGATCTGGCATAAGCCTGGCATGCTACAACACTACCATCTTACCCATACTCATGCCAACTCATGGCCATGCAACAAGTTTCCAACAACTCATAAATTTACCGAGCTCATTTGCCTCAACTCTTACGAGATAAACTATCATCGAGATGCTCGCGAACGTGCCATGATACAAAAATTAATGCAAACATGCCCAAACACTCATCATATCTAAAGTTCAAACATTGCTTGCCTGGTTCGGAGTAGTCGGGGTCTAGCTCGGTGAAGTTCGCGATTCCGTCACCTCCTTCGGTATCTACGGTACACAAAACACACGCGCTAACGTAAATACCGTGGGGTACAGAAATTTAATCCAAATATTTTGCAAATAAATATGTTAAAAAAACTAGATAAAATTTTGAAGAGGACAGAAAAAGAATCACTCAAAAATTCCTTTCTGTTAAAAAGTTATAAGGGTTTTGGTCCAGGGACCTCTCTGTAATGAAACAGAAAACTTCCAGGGGGCTTTGCAGAAAAGTCCAGAAAACGGTTCGTTTAAAAGAAACGACAGGCGGGCTCCACCTGTCAGGTTTGAAAATTTAAAAGAGGGAAACAGGGCGCGACGGCGCCCGAGAGGTGCGGTGGTCGTTGGCGGCGATCCACGGCGAGGTAGAGTGATCGGACGGTACCTTCGTGATCAGCACGTCCTTCCGCGTCCGTGGGAGGTGGAAGTGGTCGCCGGCGAGCACTGTGTCGACGGCGGCCCTTGCTCCAGTGGACGGCGGTTCGGGCAGTCGTGGACCTCGTCGGAGAGAGCTGTGAAGATTAAATTGGAGTGGGGGTTAGACTCTTAGTTACCCGAGAGGGTTGCTGACGAGGTTAGGGCGCCAGAGACGGCCTCACCGGAGTGAATCGAGGTGGAGGCCGAGGCGGAACGAGGTGTCCGGAGTCGGGGAAGAAGAGCCCCTCGAGGCCCTTCCCGGGGCTTGGCGAGCACTAGTGAGGTGGTGGAGGTGTGCGGGGGCGAGAGCGCGCTCGGGGGTGCTATATATAGCCGGCCCAAGGCGGTTGCCGAGAACGGGGTTCTCCGTGAAGCGGTCTGATGGCCATGCGGCTGCACGGTAGGCTTAGGAGTTTGAGCATCGACTAGACGGCAATCTGGTGCTATCCCAGTGTCCAACTTAGCAAGGTGGGAGAGGTTACGGCTGTCCTCGACGGAACGGCCGCCTGACGCCCGTCGGCGGCAGAGAACGCTTCTGCTGTGCCACGGCGACGGTGCTGCATGCGTGTGCTGGCAAGGAAATGGCTACGCGGAGCTACTAGGAGGGTTGGGCGGCGCCGAACGGTGTTATGCCGCAGTTTTGCTCCCTGTCAGCCGCTACGGTGGTTCTGCCGCCGCAAGACATGCCGGCGCAGGCGGGCCAGGGTGCCACCAACGCCAGGAACACGCCAAGCACGCGTGTGAAGCTCCGGAAAAGCAGGCTAGGCTGTGAGCAACGTGCCAAGTGCACTGTGGGCATGTGACTGAAACTCTGACGGAGAACGACACTGCAATCTGAATTTAACTGAAGATGAACAGTAATAGTGCATGCAAGGTGTTCGACAGAATGATTTAGGCCTGTAGGGATTTTTCCTTGAGCTGGTTTTTGGTGGAGGGGCCTCTCATTGCATCTAGAGGCTGCCTGAATTTTTGTGGAATTTTTGGAGCAGAGAAGATATGAATTTCACCAAATTTGACAAATCTGGTACAAACTTGCAGAGGCTAGAATTTGAAATCTTTGAACAGAAGAGGAGTGGATCTTGATTGTTCTAGGTTGTGGTTACCAAGGACTATCCAGGGGAGTTGGTTTGAGGTCAAAACTCAAATGCATCTAGGTACTTGCTTTGCAAATTTCCTAGGCTCAAAATAATTTACAGAAAAGATTTGGGAGGAGAAATAAATGAAATAAGATTCAGAAAAGGGTTGAACTTGTTGAGACAGAATGTTTGGATTGCCCAAAGTGGAAGGAGAGGTTTTTGGGAAGATTTTACCATGTGGTGCATGGTAAAATCATGAGTGGTTTCAAATTTGGGAGAAGATGAAAACTCCTAGGGTTTTCTTTTTGAAAGAAAAATAAACTCCAAAGATTTTTCTTGAAATTTTGAGAAGAGGGCAATCAGAAGAAAAATTAAAAAACCCAACACCAGAGTTGAAGGAGATGCAAAAATAAAATATTTGCTAAAGGGAAAAGGCTTTGAGAGAGATTTTTGGAAGGGTTTAGAAGACCTTCTTCAAATCCAACAAATTTTTTGAAGAAAGCCAAAGCATATTTTTGGAGTGTCACAAATGGCTTGAGGCCATGAAATCTGAGAAGGGATCCATGTATGAAAACAAAGTATGGACTTTGGTTGACTTGCCCGATGATCAGCAAGCCATAGAGAATAAGTGGATCTTCAAGAAGAAGACCGATGCTGACGGTAATGTTACTATCTACAAAGCTCGACTTGTTGCGAAAGATTTTCGACAAGTTCAAGGAGTTGACTACAATGAGACCTTCTCACCCGTAGCGATGCTTAAGTCCGTCTGAATCATGTTAGCAATTGCCGCATTTTATGATTATGAAATTTGGCAAATGGATGTCAAAACTGCATTCCTAAACGGATTTCTGGAAGAAGAATTGTATATGATGCAACCCGAAGGTTTTATCGATCCAAAGGAAGCTAACAAAGTGTGCAAGCTCCAGCGATCCATTTATGGGCTGGTGTAAGCATCTCGGAGTAGGAATAAACTTTTTGATAGTGTGATCAAAGCATATGGTTTTATACAGACTTTTGGAGAAGCCTGTATTTACAAGAAAGTGAGTGGGAGCTCTGTAGCATTTCTAATATTATATGTGGATGACATATTGTTGATTGGAAATGTTATATAATTTCTAGATAGCATAAAAGGATACTTGAACAAGAGTTTTTCAATGAAAGACCTCGATGAAGCTGCTTAAATATTGGGTATAAAGATCTATAGAGAAAGATCAAGACACTTAATTGAACTTTCACAAAGCGCACATACCTTGATAAAGTTTTGAAGAAGTTCGAAATGGATCAAGCAAAGAAAGGGTTCTTGCCTGTGTTACAAGGTGTGAAGTTTAGTCGAACTCAATGCCCGACCACTTCAGAAGATAGAGAGCAAATGAAAGTCATTCCCTATACTTCAGCCATAGGTTCTATCATGTATGCAATGTTGTGTACCAGACCTGATGTGTGCCTTGCTATTAGTTAGAAGGGAGGTAGCAAAGTAATCCAGGAGTGGATCACTGGACAGCGGTCAAGAACATCCTGAAATACCTGAAAAGGACTAAGGATATGTTTCTCGTTTATGGATGTGACGAAGAGCTTGTCGTAAATGGTCACATCGATGCAAGCTTTGAAACTGATCCGGATGACTCTAAGTCGCAAACCGGATACGTGTTTATATTGAACGGTTGAGCTGTTAGTTGGTGCAGTTCTACGCAAAGCGTCGTGGCGGGATCTACGTGTGAAGCGGAGTACATAGCTGCTTTGGAAGCAGCAAATGATGGAGTCTGGATGAAGGAGTTCATATCCGATCTAGGTGTAATACCTAGTGCATCGGGTCCAAGAA
This sequence comes from Aegilops bicornis, assembly GCA_021605145.1. Classification (NCBI taxonomy): domain Eukaryota; kingdom Viridiplantae; phylum Streptophyta; class Magnoliopsida; order Poales; family Poaceae; genus Aegilops; species Aegilops bicornis. The sequence continues at coordinate 547,298,523 of CM038672.1, forward strand.
AATATTTTGTGACAATACTAGTGCAATTACCTTGGCAAAGGAATCCAGATTTCACAAGAGAACCAAGCACATCAAGAGACGCTTCAATTCCATCCGCGATCAAGTCAAGGAGGGAGACATAGAGATTTGCAAGATTCATACGGATATGAATGTTGCAGACCCGTTGACTAAGCCTCTCTCACGACCAAAACATGATCAGCACCAAGACTCCATGGGTGTTAGAATCATTAATGTGTAATCTAGATTATTGACTCTAGTGCAAGTGGGAGATCAAGGAAATATGCCCTAGAGGCAATAATAAATTTGTTATTTATATTTCCTTATATCATGATAAATGTTTATTATTCATGCTAGAATTGTATTAACCGGAAACTTAGTACATGTGTGAATACATGGACAAACTGAGTGTCACTAGTATGCCTCTACTTGACTAGCTCGTTAATCAAAGATGGTTAAGTTTCCTAACCATAGACATGATTTGTCATTTGATGAACGGGATCACATCATTAGATAATGATGTGATTGACAAGACCCATCCGTTAGCTTAGCATGATGATTATTTAGTTTGTTGCTATTGCTTTCTTCATGACTTATACATGTTCCTATGACTATGAGATTTTGCAACTCCCGAATACCGGAGGAACACTTAGTGTGCTATCGAATGTCACAACGTAAATGGGTGATTATAAAGATGCTCTACAGGTGTCTCCCATGGTGTTTGTTGAGTTGGCATAGATCGAGATTAGGATTTGTCACTTCGATTGTCAGAGAGGTATCTCCGGGCCTTCTTGGTAATGCACATCACTATAAGCCTTGCAAGCAATGTGACTAATGAGTTAGTTACGAGATGATGCATTACGGAACGAGTAAAGAGACTTGCTGGTAATGAGATTGAACTAGGTATTGAGATACCGACGATCGAATCTCGGGCAAGTAACATACCGATGACAAAGGGAACAATGTATGTTGTTATGCGGTTTGACCGATAAAGATCTTCATAGAATATGTGGGAGCCAATATGAGCATCCAGGTTCTGCTATAGGTTATTGACCAGAGATGAGTCTCAGTCATGTCTACATAGTTCTCGAACCCGTAGGGTCCGCACGCTTAATGTTCGATAAAGATCGGTATTATGAGTTTATGTGTTTCGATGTACCGAAGTTTGTTCAAAGTACCGGATGTGACCACGGACATGATGAGGAGTCTCGAAATGGTCGAGACATAAATATTGATATATTGGACGATGTTATTCGGACACCGGATGAGTTTCGGGGGTCACCGGATAAATATTGGAGTGCCGGGGGGTTATTGGAACCCCGGGGAACTAATGGGCCAACATGGGCCTTAGTGGAGAAAGAGGAGGGCAGCCATGGCAGGCCGCGCCCTCCCTTGGAGTCCGAATAGGACAAGGGAAGGGGGGCGGTGCCCCCTTTCCTTCTCCCTCTCTCCCTCTCCTTCCTTCCCCCTCTCTTCCCTTGTTGGAAACCTACTAGGAATAGGATTCCTAGTAGGAATCCTAGTTGGGGCGCGCCTCGGGAGGGCCGGCTGGCCTCCCCCTTGCTCCTTTATATACGGGGGCAGGGGGCACCCTAGAACACACAAGTCAACAGTTGTTTTAGCCGTGTGCGGTACCCCCCCTCCACAGATTTCCACCTCGATCATATCATTGTAGTGCTTAGGTGAAGCCTTGCGTAGGTAACTTCATCATCACCGTCATCACGCCGTCGTGCTGACGAAACTCTCCCTCGGCACTCAGCTGGATCAAGAGTTCAAGGGACATCGCCGAGCTGAACGTGTGCAGATCGCGGAGGTGCTGTGCATTTGGTACTTGATCGATTGGATCGCGAAGACGTTCGACTTGTAACACCCCAAAAATTTAACCAGGTTTTAGTTATTAAATTTTTTTCCAAGAGTTTAAAATTTTTGCCTGCAAGAATATCTCTGTTGATTTCAAAACTTTTCCTTTAATATTAAGGAATTTATCCCTAGTGGATCCCTCCAAAATATATTGGACTTCTATGCCCTCTCACTAAGACAAATTTCCTAATCAGTAGATTTATTTATTAGATTATTCCACCCTGAGCTATATTCATTAAAATGACTTGTTTTTAGTTTTGGAGCTCTGTTTGTACTACAATCATTTGATAAATTTAACTAAAAATCCAACCAAAATTTGGAGATGTCATGTGATGTCTCTAAATCACTTTTGTGCAATAATATATTTGATTCATTGCATATTTTGAGAGCTACACATGTTTTTCTTCTCTAGTCCAGTGGCCAATTTTTCACTGCAACCCTTTTAAATATTTGTTTCTATCTTCCACCAAAATTATGGGATGTCAGTAGCAGCATATGATTCCATTATATGCAATAATCCAAGGATGTTCTTTGAAAATTTTGAGTGAATCAACCTAATCTTCATTACGGTCCATCATGATGGTTTGTACAATAACCATATTATTGCTTGCTCTTTGGCCCTTGATTCCTTCTCCTACTTGTAGTCCTCCATACTAAACCCCTAAGTCCAGGAGCATGCAACCATTGGCATATTTTTGGTTCATGAAATAACGCCACTCACATCCTGTCCAGAATTGAAGTTACGCAAAACTTGCACTAGCAAGTTTGTGCTTTTCACCAACTAACCTCACCACCCTCTTGTGCACCCACAGAGACCCCACTCTGGAAGTTTTGGTCACTCCAAGAAATGCCTAAGTGCATCTGGCATTTTGTCGAACACCCTGTGGGCATGGACAGTATTGGCATGATTGTAAGTTTGTGTTGTGAACTTTCCCATCTTTCCAAACCAAGTTGTCTAGTAGCCTGCTAATGGTCTCTAACCCAGACCTATGGATTTGCATTTGATCTCTAGCCGTTTTGGCCATCCTGGCATTTCGTCGAGCAGACGTCGTGCACGCCCGGAGCGCGAACAGAGCACGCATTTTGCACGCGTTCGCTACCGAGCAAGCGCTACCTGGATAAACCTCCCGAGCTCACCTCGATCCTTTCCCCTCGCGCGTCGTGCCAAGAGCCCCGACCGCCTGGCTCGCTTCTGATGGCGCGCAGCAAGCTCCTTGGCGGCACGCTTGCGGCCGCATCCATGGACGGCGCCGCCCAAACCTCCTCCGCTCGCCAGCTGCCCCCTTAAGCATCTCCAACTCAGCCGCAGCTTCGTCCTCTAGCGTGCGTTGCCGCCACGTCACCATTGCTACAGAATGACGGTTTGCCGCCATCCTTATCGCCGGCTGCCTCGGAACCGACTTCCACCGCGTATATAAGGGCCCCGTAGACCAATCGTGTTCTAAGGCAACCTTTTCTGATCCTCCTAGAGCTACCCTGGCCAACATTCGAGGAGGGCAAGGCCTTCTTCCCCGAGTCCGGCCAGTTCGGTCGCCGCCTCGCTCCGGCCGATTCCGTCGCCACCAGTGCCCCTCCCTCTCCATTCTCTCCACCAAGAACTACCCCTCCCTCTCGCAAGTGCAACCCCTCGATCAATTTTGGTCAGAGACCTCCGCAGCCCCAAACTCACTATCCACCCGAACGCCGGCTTCGACGCGAAGCTCGTCGCCGGCAACTCCGTCCACATCGGTGACCATGGCGGGTACCCACAGACTCGTCTCGACCCCCTGAGTACACCCATACCCTCAGATCACCAAGAGATGCCCCCGTTCGCCGGCAAGACCTCGCCGGAGCTCCGCCTCCATTCGGTCAGAGGGGAGACGGCCAAGTTGGTCAGCGACCCGATGGGCCAGGCGGGCCCACCGTCGGCGACCCAAATACCGTCTGTCCATGAGGAGTAAGTGGAAGCGCCTTTTCGAACACGCTTTCGACGTGTACGCTTTTATTTGAACGCTTTTCTTTTACATTTTTTATTTTAAAAACAGATTTTGACCAAACTTTGACCTGCTGTATCTTTTAAGATACAACTCCAATTAAATTGATTCTTTTTCCTACCTATCTCAAATATTGTCTAGTTTATTTTAAGATTTATTTGAAAAAATTCAGAACAACTTTTTGTGCTGTTTTTATTTTTGTGTTAATTCATTTATATTTCCAAAATTGGATTTTTGAAGAGAGGAGAAGTATTTCAAGAGTTTGAAATGCACCCTGCCTTCCCATGACCTGAAGGCTAGCATTCTGAACCCCGGCATAAATATTTTTGTGTGTTTGATGACACGTTTATAAAATCACCTCACTTTGGAGAAACTTGTTATTTCATGTGAGATGATCATGTGCATGGATGCATATTTGTGATTTCCATGCGGTTGGGAATGATCACACTTGTGATAATAATCATCCTCATGTGCCTTGCTTGCATGCCTAGGAAGGAATCCCGAAAGCCTACGCCTTTGGTAGGCATGAGGTTGTCAACGGTCCCCGTTGGGACGGTCATGTCCGGTATGGCATAGTGAGGTATGGTGAGCGGTGATCGTGTTGGTTGAGATATATTTGTTATACATGTCATACAGGGAAATACTTAAACCTCCTGAGTCGACCGTAGATCGAGTATTGTTCCAAAGAACCCCCATACTTGCTTCAGACTACCACTTGTCTCTACAACAAGTAGAGTGCAGTTCAAGAAGTTGTCAACCCCTTTCCAAAGCACATACCGCATGTGAGAGGCCAGGTGGAAGATACCGGGTTGTAGCTGGTAGGCACCACCGGTCCGGGGCATGGGTGTTTCGGTTGAGACCGAGAGGAGGCCACCCTTAGAGCGCGCAATATAAATTTGATCCCATGCTACGCGAGGTTATAGCCTCCCCACTTAGAGTTTGCTTGACAGTGTGTCGTGGGTGATTCGGACATTGTGATTTAAGCCGGTGTGTGTGCAAGTTAGGTGTGTTCTCAACAAAAGATCAGAGACGGAATTAGTCCCGATGGACTAAAGGAATCCGTTGCTCGTGGGTAAAGAGTACACCCTCTGCAGAGATTAAACCTATTCAATAGCCGTGTCCATGGTTAAGGATTTCACCGGGATGGGTCAAGTGTCGGTCTTGGAGGCTTAAACCGTTAAGTCGAATCGATATTACGACTTGTGTCATGTGGTAATGATGAGTATTATTTTGTTGTAGACTAACCCGTGATATTATTAGTATTATCGAATATCCCTGGGACGGTTCTACCTCCTGGATATTCACTATGATTGTTTTTTTTCTTTTTAAAGCCCTTTATGTGGTGTCGCTCAAAAGCCCGACTGTGGCATTTCTTTTAAAGCCCTTTATGTGTTGTCGCTCAGACGCCCGACTGTGGCATTTATTTTAAAGCCCTTTATGTGGTGTCGCTCAGACTCCCGACTGTGGCATTTCTTTTAAAGCCCTTTATGTGGTGTCGCTCAGACGCCCGACTGTGGCATTTCTTTTCAAGCCCTTTATGTGGTGTCGCTCAGACGCCCGACTGTGGCATTTATTTTAAAGCCCTTTATGTGGTGTCGCTCAGACGCCCGACTGTGGCATTTCTTTTAAAGCCCTTTATGTGGTGTCGCTCAGACGCCCGACTGTGGCATTTATTTTAAAGCCCTTTATGTGGTGTCGCTCAGACGCCCGACTGTGGCATTTCTTTTAAAGCCCTTTATGTGGTGTCGCTCAGACGCCCGACTGTGGCATTTCTTTTAAAGCCCTTTATGTGGTGTCGCTCAGACGCCCGACTGTGGCATTTCTTTTAAAGCCGTTTATGTGGTGTCGCTCAGACGCTCGACTGTGGCATTTCTTTTAAAGCTCTTTATGTGGTGTCGCTCAGACGCCCGACTGTGGCATTTCTTTTAAAGCCCTTTATGTGGTGTCGCTCAGATGCCCGACTGTGGCAGTTCTTATAAATCCCTATATGTGGTGTCGCCAGACGCCCGACTGTGGCATTTCTTTTAAAGCCCTTTATGTGGTGTCGCCCAGACGCCCGACTGTGGCATTTCTTTTAAAGCCCTTTATGTGGTGTCGCTCAGACGCCCGACTGTGGCATGCTTGTTATTTATTTCATTATATCTTTTTATACTTCTTTGATATTGCATATTCATATATAGCATGCTTACATGCATCAGAGTTATATTTATATTGTTGTGACTGACGTCATGAGTATAAAATATTTTTAGCACATCATTGCCATATTATCCCTGTGTTCTTAATGTTTGCGAGTACATTCAAAGTACTCACTGGCTTGTCCCTGGCTATTGTCTTGGCCAGATTTCTTGCGCGGAGAGGAGCGACCGTGATGATAGCCCCGGAACCTAAGCAACGGTGATAGCAGCCTCGCGAAGATAGGAGTTATCCTGGTCAGCTGTTCCCGTGGGAAATGGAGTCCCATAGACACTGATGATTTTCAACCCGCTTCCGCCATCAACCACTAGAAATCATTGTTGTACTTACAGACCAAAATGGTCTTGTACTACATATTTTGTATTTGCTTGGAATTTTTGTATCAAGTTGGTGCCTCATCAGCTAACAGTTATCCTGGGGCTGATGAGCACAACGGCCAGTTTTCTGGGAATTTGTACCCGGAGAATCGGTCGCCACAGACTTGGTATCAGAGCCAGGCTGACCATTGGCTAATCCTATCTTAGCCAGGTCGGAAAACTTAGGCAAACCAACCTACCAGACCTTAACCAAACCCCAGCCAAGCTTCCCGTACAAGATAGCCACACAGTGACCCCGACACTTTTGACAGTCGGTGCCCAACCTATCAGTCTAGCCTTTCGATCACATGCCAATGACTGATGGCAAAAATGTCTCATTCGCAAGCGTGCGAAGGAAGACTCTGTTCCCTTTTTCTATAAAAAGGGCACGCTAGCCTCAACCCAGCACAACATCTTCCCCAACCTAGCCACAATGCCTGGTCCCATAGTGCACAATGAGACCACAAAGAACCAATCTTGGAGGTTTCGTGACCATACTGCAAAACCTCACCCGTCGTGCCTACGCGTTAGAAGAACCCCCAGAATATGTTGTGTACCAAGGACCCATGGGCGGTGAAGGCCGTCAGTTTTGGGCCACTGTGCACATCTACGGTAGGGGTCTTTCGCCAGAATGCCCCTACAGGTTCACCGGAAGAACAACTTCCTTTGAGCCACAAGCCATCCAGCTAGCTGCTCGAGAAGCTATAATTCATCTTAGGCACCTGTCGCCCAGAGTTAACAGTCGCTCGTTCTACTACTACCCCAGGCGTGAAGGGTATGGTAGACCACCCCAAGTTGCCAACGGGAATCACGAGACGGATCCCGCATTGTTACACCTAGTGCGCTATGTAAGTGCACTAGAGGCCTTGTTCGATCAAATCAATATTGATCTGATCACAGCTCGAGGAGAGCTGGCTCGCCGAGCCCCGGTAAGCAGAGAAACCGAGGCCGACACCGACAACCCAGTCGTGCTGTTCGGACACCCGATTGATACCCTGAGGTCAGCCCCAGCCATCATCCAAGATACTGTGATGACCCCAGAAGTGCTTCGTCGCCTTTTGGGAACACACTCCAACGGGATTGTGGCCAACAATCCCCGCGATGGTCATCATAGCTACCCCGACCCTGCAGTTCCTCCATCATCTCCAACTAATCCCGGCAGTGAGACCCATGGAGAAGCCTCGACATACACCAGACACGCTCGTTTAGATGTAAACGAGGTAGACTAAGTCACCCGAGTAGTGCCGAGTCTCAGTATATCCTCGCTTTGTAATCGTGCGATCTTGTGTATAAACGCGGCCCGTTGTTGTGCCTCTGCTTTTAATAGTAGCTTTATGTAGTTTGTCGTCAAGATAGTTGCGTATTTTCCAGTGCACAACTACCAAAACCAACCCCGACGACAACCACAAGAATATCGCCTCTTTACGAGATATGTGTATCTCGACACCGACCCGACCTTTTGGAGCTAAGCGGGTAAATTTTCACTATTGTAAAATTGCTCAGCTCCTTTTCTATATAAAGGCCACCTTGTGATCTTACCAATCACCCCACACCTTGTGCTCCACCCTCACAACATTTTCCTGTCATGCCAATCCCTCAAAGATTCATCTGAGAACCCCAGATGCAACCCCAGGTAGCTTTGTCAAAATATTGTGGGACTTCACCTGCAGTACCATGGGTTCTACCCAGCCACCCCAGTACGAGCTGATCAAATCGAGAATCACTTTTTCCACTTCGGAATATTGGGCAGCAGTACACATCCCTCCCGTAGACCCCAACCAAGATCCAACGGAAGTTTCCTTCGTGGGGAGATCTATGCCAACCCCACGCTTGACCATAGAAAGAAGCTGCTGCGAAAAGAAGCGATCGCCGTCTTCGATCCGCAGTACCCTATGCCCGCGAACGTGGATATTATTACTTTCCGAGCCGTGCAACGCCCGGAGGAGTAACATCTTTCCACGGTGGGCGGATTGAGAGAGACCCAGTGCTAGCCAACCTCATCCAGTACATCATCACTCAAGAGCGTCTGAACCAGCGAGTAATGGATTATCTCCAGAATCTCACTGATCTAAACCCTCAGATTGCAATCGGCAGACCACTGAGGCCCGATCCGGAGAGACTCATACATCGACAGATCAATCCACTTCCTCCGATAGAAGGGGAGTGCGTTCCACTATCAAAGACTTTTCCTCGAGACCCTGACCAGTTACCATTCTCATTTTAGACGTCACTGCTGTATTTGTTATTTTAGCATTTACTATTATGTGGTAACTTATGCGTGGTACCTCGAATTTGTGCGATGAGTCGAGTATTTAGTTCTTACATTTGTGAGTGGTTTTCTTCGTGAGCAACATGTGTAATCGCGGAGAAATCCTAGAATGAGATTTCTTTTCCCTGAGTTGCTGCAACGGTTATCCCCTCACTACATAGTTTATTTTCATTCACGCAGCACCACAGCAGCAGACTCACAACCGCTCGGACACATGTGGAGCATTTGTTTTTCACAACGGCTCTTAGCAAATCTCGAGGACGAGATTTTTTCTTAAGCGGGGTAGTAACTGTAACACCCCAAAAATTTAACCAGGTTTTAGTTATTATAATTTTTTTCCAAGAGTTTAAAATTTTTGCCTGCAAGAATATCTCTGTTGATTTCAAAACTTTTCCTTTAATATGAAGGAATTTATCCCTAGTGGATCCCTCCAAAATATATTGGACTTCTATGCCCTCTCACTAAAACAAATTTCCTAATCAGTAGATTTATTTATTAGATAATTCCACCCTAAGCTATATTCATTAAAATGACTTGTTTTTAGTTTTGGAGCTCTTTTTGTACTACAACCATTTGATAAATTTAACTAAAAATCCAACCAAAATTTGGAGATGTCATGTGATGTCTCTAAATCACTTTTGTGCAATAATATATTTCATTCATTGCATATTTTGAGAGCTACATATGTTTTTCTTCTCTGGTCCAGTGGGCAATTTTTCACTGCAACCCTTTTAAATATTTGTTTCTATCTTCCACCAAAATTATGGGATGTCAGTAGCAGCATATGATTCCATTATATGCAATAATCCAAGGATGTTCTTTGAAAATTTTGAGTGAATCAACCTAATCTTCATTCTGGTCCATCATGATGGTTTGTACAATAACCATATTATTGCTTGCTCTTTGGCCCTTGATTCCTTCTCCTACTTGTAGTCCTCCATACTAAACCCCTAAGTCCAGGAGCATGCAACCATTGGCATATTTTTGGTTCATTAAATAATGCCACTCACATCCTGTCCAGAATTGAAGTTCTGCAAAACTTGCACTAGCAAGTTTGTTCTTTTCACCAACTAACCTCACCACCCTCTTGTGCACCCACAGAGACCCCACTCTGGAAGTTTTGGTCACTCCAAGAAATGCCTAAGTGCATCTGGCATTTTGTCGAACACCCTATGGGCATGGACAGTTTTGGCATGATTGTAAGTTTGTGTTGTGAACTTTCCCATCTATCCAAACCAAGTTGTCTAGTAGCCTGCTAATGGTCTCTAACCCGGACACTGTGGATTTGCATTTGATCTCTAGCCGCTTTTGGCCATCCACGGCATTTAAATCGTCGAGCGCTGCACGCCGGGCCTTGGCGAAGCAGAGCACACGTTTTGCACGTGCCCGCGCCCGAGCAAGCGCGCCCCTGGATAAACCTCCCCGAGCTCACCCTGATCCTTTCCCCCTCGCCGCGTCGTGCCAAGAGCCCCGACCGCCCCTGGCTCGCTACAGTGGTGCCAAGAAGAAGCTCCTTGGCGGCACGCTTGCGGCCGCATCCATGGACAGTGCCGCCCAAACCTCCTTCGCTCGCCAGCTGCCCCCTTAAGCATCTCCAACTCAGCCGCAGCTTCGTCCTCTAGCGCGCGTCGCTGCCACGTCACCATTGCTACAGAATGACGGTTCGCCGCCATCCTTGTCGCCGGCCGCCTCGGAACCGACCTCCACCGCGTATATAAGGGTCCCGGAGACCAATCGTGTTCTCAGGCAACCTCTTCTGATCCTCCAATAGCTACCCAGCCAACATTCGAGGAGGAAGGCCTTCTTCCCCGAAGTCCGGCCAGTTCGATCGCGCCGCCTCGCTCCGGCCGATTCCGCCGCCACCAGTGCCCTCCTCTCCATTCTCTCCACCAAGAACTCCCCCTCCCTCTCGCGAGTGCAACCCCTCGATAAATTTTGGTCGGAGACCTCCGCAGCCCCAAACTCACTATCCACCCGAACGCCGGCTCCGCCGCGAAGCTCATCGCCGGCAACTCCATCCACGTCGGCGAACATGGCGGGTACCCACAGACTCGTCTCGACCCCCTGAGTACACCCATACCCTCAGATCACCAAGAGACGCCCCCGTTCGCCAGCAAAACCTCGCCGGAGCTCCGCCTCCAGATTCGATCGGAGGGAGGCGCGTGGCTGGTCAAGCGACCCGATGGGCCAAGCGGGCCCACCGTCAGCGACCAGCGCATGTCCGCGAGGAGTAAGTGGAAGCGCCTTTTCGAATCACGCTTCGACGTGTATGTTTTTATTTGAAACGTTTTCTTTTCTGTTTTATTTTAAAAACAGATTTTGACCAAACTTTGACCTGCTGTATCTTTTCAGATACAACTCCAATTAAATTGATTCTTTTTCCTGCCTATCTCAAATATTGTCTAGTTTATTTTAAGATTTATGTGAAAAAAATTCAGAACAACTTTTTGTGCTGTTTTTATTTTTGTGTTAATTCATTTATATTTCCAAAATAGGATTTTTGAAGAGAGGAGAAGTATTTCTAGAGTTTGAAATGCACCTTGCCTTCCCATGACCTGAAGGCAAGCATTCTGAACCCCGGCATAAATATTTTTGTGTGTTTGATGACATGTTTATAACATCACCTCACTTTGGAGAAACTTGTTATTTCATGTGAGATGATCATGTGCATGGATGCATATTTGTGATTTCCATGCTGTTGGGAATGATCACACTTGTGACAATAATCATACTCATGTGCCTTGCTTGCATGCCGGAAGGAATCCCGGAAAGCCTACGCCTTTGGTAGGCATGAGGTTGTCGCCGGTCCCGTTGGGACGGTCATGTCGGTATGGCATAGTGAGGTATGGTGAGCGGTGATCGTGTTGGTTGAGATATATTTGTTATACATCTCATGCAGGAAATACTTAAACCTCTGAGTCGAATCAGTAGATCGAGTATTGTTCGATAACCCCCATACTTGCTTCGTACTACCACTCATCTCTACAACAAGTAGAGTACGGTTCGATAAGTTGTCAACCCCTTTCCGACTACAAGGTACAGAGAGGCCAGGTGGAAGATACCATTGTAGGCGGTAGGCGCACCACCTGGTCCGGGAGCATGGGCGTTTCCGGTTGAGACCAAGAGGGGAGGCCACCCTTAGAGCGCGCAATATAAATTTGATCCCATGCTACGCGAGGTTGTAGCCTCCCCACTTAGAGTATGCTTGACATGTGTCATGGGTGATTCCAGACATTGTGATTTAAGCTGGTATGTGCAAGTTAGGTGTGTTCTCAACAAAAAGACCGTAGAAGGAATTAGTCCTGATGGACTAAAGGAATCCGTTACTCGTGGGTAAAGAGTACACCCTCTGCAGAGATTAAACCTATTCGAATAGCCGTGTCCATGGTTAAGGATTTTAGTCTGGGATGGGTCAAGTGTCGGTCTTAGTGTCGGTCTTCGGAGGCGAAACTGTTAAGTCAGAACTGATATTACGACTTGTGTCATGTGGTAATGATGATTATTATTTTGTTGTAGACTAACCCGTGATTTTATTGGTATTATCGAATATCCCTGGGACGGTTCTACCTCCTGGATATTCACTATGATTGTTTTTCTTTTCTTTTTAAAGCCCTTTATGTGGTGTCGCTCAGACGCCCGACTGTGGCATTTCTTTTAAAGCCCTTTATGTCGTGTCGCTCAGATGCCCGACTGTGGCATTTCTTTTAAAGCCCTTTATGTGGTGTCGCTCAGACGCCCGACTGTGGCATTTCTTTTAAAGCCCTTTATGTGGTGTCGCTCAGATGCCCGATTGTGGCATTTCTTTTAAAGCCCTTTATGCGGTGTCGCTCGGGCCTTGCGTGGCATTTCTTTTAAAGCCCTTTATGTGGTGTCGCTCCGACGGACTACTTGGGCATTTCTTTTAAAGCCCTTTATGTGGTGTCGCTCAGACACCCGATTGTGGCATTTCTTTTAAATCCCTTTATGTGGTGTCGCTCGACGCCTGATCGTGGCATTTCTTTTAAAGCCCTTTATGTGGTGTCGCTCAGACGCCTAATCGTGGCATGCTTGTTATTTATTTCATTATATCTTTTTATACTTCTTTGATATTGCATATTCATATATAACATGCTTACACGCATCGAGTTATATTTATATTGTTGTGACCGACGTCATGAGTATAAAATATTTTTAGCACATCATTGCCATATTATCCCTGTGTTCTTAATGTTTGCGAGTACATTCAAAGTACTCACTGGCTTGTCCCTGGATATTGTCTTGGCCAGATTTCTTACGCGGAGAGGAGCGACCGTGATGATAGCCCCGGAACCTAAGCAACGGTGATAGCAGCCTCGCGAAGATAGGAGTTATCCTGGTCACCGTTCCCGTGGGAAATGGAGTCCCATAGACACTGATGATTTTCAACCCGCTTCGGCCATCAACCACTAGAAATCATTGTTGTACTCACAGACCAAAATGGTCTTGTACTACATATTTTGTATTTGCTTGGAATTTCTATATCAAATTGGTGCCTCATCAGCTAACAGTTATCCTGGGGCTGATGAGCACAACGGCCAGTTTTCTGGGAATTTGTACCCGGAGAACCGGTCGCCACACGACTACATCAACCGCGTTACTTAACGCTTCCGCTTTCGGTCTATGAGGGTACGTGGACACACTCTCCCACTCATTGCTATGCATCACATAGATAGATTTTGCGTGATCGTAGGTAATGTTTTTGAAATACTATGTTCCCCAACACCCACGGCGAGCAGCTCGTCCGGAAGGAGTTCACGCGCCATGCTTCACGAGCGGAGTTCCCTCCTACGCTTCTCCTCCTCCCTTCCTTCTCACCCGCCTCCTCCATCATTTCCCACTCTCACCTGGCCTCTCTCTCTCTCTCTCTCTCTCTCTCTCTCTCTCTCTCTCTCGGAGGTGGCCGGACGCGCCCATCCCCGCTGGATCTCATCTCCCGTGCTCACGGCCAGAGGCTAGATCCCATCCCCCGCTCCAGCAGTGCGGCGGCGCTGTGCCGCTTGTTTCGGCTAGCGACCTCAGAAGCCTCGACAACTCTTGTTGTTGGGTTTTTTCAAAAGAAAAGGATATGTCCGTTTGAAATGGGTACGCTCGCCTGGGAGCACAAGTCGGCACTGAATAAAAGGCGAACAAATATTGTCCGCTTTGCCGACCCAAACAGACAAAACAGACAAAGCGCAGACACAATTCGGGTCATTGCGTTGGAGTTGCCCTAAGCAGCACAACTATTGTTGGGTGGGACTCAACCTATGAACCGTACGAGGGGAAAACCGAGGGGGGAGTGGGGTGGGGGAGAGCGCGAGTTTCTGCCTCATTTAGCTCGGGCCAAAGACTGGCGAGAAGACTAGGAGAGGATTCTATAGAAAAATCGGGTTGACCCCGCATCGCTCCCCGCACGGGCGAGTCTGGTGGCGGCGGCGCCCGTCCTTCTCCCTCCCGACCATCCTTTTTCCCGCTGCCGTTGCAGGCCGAAGCCGTCGGAGCAAAGCTCCTCGCGGTGCCTGGCGGCAAGGCTCCTATCCTTCGCGCCTAAACATCTGAAGCGGGGCAAATCGTTCGGGTGGGAGCGTCGTGCTGGAGTAGGGCGCGGCGGCGCGACGCAGGCTCTGCAACAGCGGCGTGTGCATGGTGTTGCGGCTGCAGTACAACAGACATGGGACGGCGTGGTGACTACATGGTCGTGCGAGGCGTTCCTGGCCAAGAGGCGACGGCGGCTAGACGCTCCGATCTGGCGGCGGCGTCCTTCTCCGGTGTGGTCTCGTCAGGTGGTGCAAGCTGCAACAATCCAAAGGCTGCCGCCTGCCGACCATCGACGGAGGCGGCTGGTGATGGCTGACAATGGAGTCCGACCTGGATCGATCGGTTCTACTCCAGTGAGGTGATGAAGGGTCTCTGCCGGAGTACTGGCGGCGGCATACGTCTTCATGGCAAAGCTCCGCGCGGTTCCAGCCAGCCGCATGATTAGGACAACGCAGCTTCCGGTGAAAAACTACGCCTGACTGTGGTCTTGGCGGATGATGGAGGCGTCCCTGACATCGTTTCCTTCTCGATGCATCGTTGTTGTAGGTCACGTTAACTCGATCGGGATGTTTCGAGGGAAACCCTAGATCTGGGTCAACCGGATCGGATGATGACGGCGCCTTCGGTGTCCTTCTCTCTCCTGGGGGCATTATTTTGGAGCAAGTGCTGGCTGGAGGGGACAAGACGAGGAGCAGTGTTACATATATCGCAGGGCCGAAGGCAGATCCCGGTGGCATGGCGCTGTGGAGTTTCGGTGACGGGCACATGTGGTTGGATACGCGCAGGATGGTTGATGACCCACAAGTATAGGGGATCTATCGTAGTCCTTTCGATAAGTAGGAGTGTCGAACCGAATGATGACCCACACGTATATGGGATCAATTGTAGACTTTTATATAAGTAAGAGTGTCGAAACCAACGAGGAGCAGAAGGAAATGACAAGTGGTTTTCAGCAAGGTAATGTCTGCAAGCGCTGAAATTATAAGTAACAGAGTAGTTTGATATCAAGATAATTTGTAACGAGCAAGTAACGATAGTAGTAACAAAAGTGCAGCAAGGTAGCCCAATCCTTTTGATGCAAAGGATAGGCCAAACGGTCTCTTATGATAAGGAAAGCGTTCTTGAGGGTACACGGGAATTTCATCTAGTCACTTCCATCATGTTGGTTCGATTTGTGTTCGCTACTTTGATAATTTGACATGTGGGTGGATTGGTGCTTATGTGCTGTTCTTACTTGAACAAACCTCCTACTTAGGATTAACCCCCTTGCAAGCATCCGCAACTATGAGAAAAGTATTAAGAATAAATTCTAACCATAGCATTAAACTTTTGGATCCAATCGGTCCCTTACGGAATAGCGCATAAACTAGGGTTTAAGCTTCTATCACTCTCGCAACCCATCATCTAATAACTACTCCACAATGCTTTCCCTTAGGCCCAAACACGGTGAAGTGTCATGTAGTCGATGTTCACATGACACCACTAAGGGAATCACAACATACAGACTATCAAAATATCGAACACTTATCAAGTTCACATGATTACTCACAACAAGATTTCTCCCGTGACCTCAAGAACAAAAGTAAATACTCACAAATGATAATCATGCTCAAGATCAAAGGGGTATTAAATAGAATATTGGACCTGAACATATAATCTTCCACCAAATAAACCATATACTAATCAACTACAAGATGTAATCAACACTACTAGTCACCCACAAGTACCAATCTATAGTTCAGGTACAAAGATTGAACATAAGAGATGAACTAGGGTTTGAGAGGAAATGGTGTTGTTGAAAATGTTGATGGAGATTGCCCTCCCCAAGATGGGAGAGTTGTTGGTGATGTTGATGACGATGATTTCCCCCTCCAGGAGGGAAGTTTCCCCGGCAGAATAGCTCCGCCAGAGGGCAAAAGTGCTCCTGCCCAAGTTCTACCTCGAGACGGCGGCGCTTCGTCCAGAAAGTCCTATCCCTATTTCTTCTAGGTAAAAATGACTTATATACAAGAAGATGGGCACTGGAGATGGGCTGGGATGAGCACAACCCACCAGGGCGTGCCTGGGGGACCAGGCGCGCCCTGGTGTCTTGTGCTCACCAGGTGGCCCCCCTCCGGTGGTTATTTGATCCAGTATTTCTTATTTATTCCATAAAAATTTCTTGTGAAGTTTCAGCTCATTTGGAGTTGTGCAGAATAGGTGGCCTGACGTAGCTTTTTCAGGTCTAGATTTTCAGCTGCCGGAATTCTCCCTCTTTGTGTGAACCTTGCATATTATGAGAGAAAAGGCATTAGAATTATTCCAAAAATCATTATTATGCATAAAAACATTATAAATAACAGTAGGTAAACGTGATGCAAAATGGACGTATCACCCAACGAGGAGCAGAAGGAAATGACAAGCAGTTTTCAGCAAGGTATTTTGTGCACGCACTGAAATTATCGGTAATAGATAGTTTGGTAGT
Organism: Aegilops bicornis; assembly: GCA_021605145.1. Classification (NCBI taxonomy): domain Eukaryota; kingdom Viridiplantae; phylum Streptophyta; class Magnoliopsida; order Poales; family Poaceae; genus Aegilops; species Aegilops bicornis. The sequence continues at coordinate 547,315,170 of CM038672.1, forward strand.
CAGATAATTCGTAATGGGTAACAAGTAACAAGTGTTGCAAAGGTGTAGCAAGGTGGCCCAATACTTTTTGTAGCAAAGAATAAGACTGGACGAACTCTTATATAAAGCAAAGCGCTCCCGAGGACACATAGGAGTTATCGTCAAGCTAGTTTTCATCAAGCTCATATTATTCACGTTCGTTACTTTGATAATTTGATATGTGGGTGGATGGTGCTTGGGTGTTGTCCTTACTTGGAAAAGCCTCCCACTTATGATTAACCCGTCTCGCAAGCATCCACAACTACGAAAGAAGAATTAAGATAAATCTAACCATAGCATGAAGCATGTGGATCCAAATCAGCCCCTTACGAAGCAACACATAAACTAGGGTTTAAGCTTCTGCCACTCTAACAACCCATCATCTACTGATTACTTCCAAATGCCTTCTCCTAGGCCCAAATCATGGTGAAGTGTCATGTAGTCGACGTTCACATAACACCGCTAGAGGAAAGACAACATACATCTCATCAAAATATTGAACGAATACCAAATTCACATGATTATTTATAACAAGACTTCTCCCATGTCTTCGGGAACAAATATAACTACTCACAAAGCATGTTCATGTTCAAGATCAGAGGGGTAATAAATATCATTAAGGATCTGAACATATGATCTTCCACCAAGCAAACCAACTAGCATCAGCTACAAGGAGTAATCAACACTACTAGCAACCCACAGGTACCAATCTGAGGTTCTGAGGCAAAGATTGGATACAAGAGATGAACTAGGGTTTTGAGAGGAGATGGTGCTGACGAAGATGTTGATGGAGATTGACCCTCCCTCGACGAGAGGACCGTTGGTGATGACGATGGCTTTGATTTCCCCCTCCCGGAGGGAAGTTCCCTGGCAGAATCGCTCTGTGGGAGCTTTAGATTGCTTCTGCCCAGGTTCCGCCTCAAGACGGCGGCGCTTCGTCCCGAAAGCTCGTTTCTTATTTTTTCTAGGTCAAAACCCTCCATATAGCAGAAGATGGGCACCAGACGATAACCAGGTCCGACAAGCCCTGGGGGTAGGGCGCGCCCCCCAGCCTTGTGGCCACCTGGTGGGTACCCTTCTGTAGTTTCTTTGCCCAATATTTTTTATATATTTCGAAACAATTCTCCGTAAAGTTTCAGGACTTTTGGAGTTGTGCAGAATAGGTATCTCAGGTTTGCTCCATTCCGGTCCAGAATTCCAGCTCCCGGTATTCTCCCTTTTCATTTTAATCTTGCAAATTAAGAGAGAAAAGGAATAAGTATTATACCATAATGTGAAATAACAGTCCATAATGCAATAGATATCAACATAAAAACATGATGCAAAATGGACGTATCAATGGTGGCGTTTTTCTGGCGCCATGGTGGCGTCGACGGCAGGCCTGGCAAGGTTGGTTCGTCAGTACCTGCTCTGGAGATGGATCGGTGGAAGACGGTAGCGACAACCTCTGGGAGTTTGCCGGACCGGTGTGTGACCCAGTCCCGGCATTGTGGCTTGGTTGGGGCATCCGACTTTAGATGTTGAGCTTCGGTGCTATGTCTGTTTGGTATTCGGCTCGGACATTTGGCGCCCCTTTATCAAGGGGATAGGAGTAGCAACAGGTGTTGCCAAGATGCTGGCTTCACACTTACTGATGTACGTATTACTTTGTAAGGTCTATGTGAATAATTAATAAAATGATTGCATGCATCACCGCTTGCTTCCATCTACAATATGCGTGTATTAGGGAATTTGTAATCTAAAATATTGGAATTTTGTCCATCTTCCACTGAAAAATATATTCCCATTTTCGTTTTAAATTATAATCAAAAAAAATATTTGATCATGTATATTAGGGAATTTTTAATCTACTCACTCTGTTGCACAATGTGGTGCATATTTCGTTTTTAGAAAGTTAAACAAGTCTATATTGGACCAAAATTGTAGGAAAAATATCAATATCATGAGGTATACTTTTATTTTTACTATTCAGTGTTTTAGATGTTGACAATTTACTTATTTATTTAAGTTGGGATTTTTTTGGGGGGCAAATTTGAGTTGGGATGTTGATAGTTTAGTCTATAAACTTGATCAAACATAGGCATGTTTGACTTTCTAAAAAACAAATATGAGATAGATTGTAGAATGTAGGAAATACAATAAAGGAAATTTGTCATCTTTCCGTAAAATGAGCAATATGTCCATTTTTATTTGAAGTTTAATCATCAAAAAAGTTTGATCATTCTCGGTGGGAAACGACACCTATGGGATCACAAGGATCCCTACTGCGGTTGCGGGGCGCGGGGTTGAGAGAAGAGCGGATCTGACAGAGAGTACGCGGTTCGGATATCCAGGTTCGGGCCGCGAGGATGCGGAAAACCCTAGTCCTGCTTTGGTGGATGTATTCTGAGTTCTTGAGCTAGCTATGGGGTGTAACGAGCTCCAAAAAGACGAATCCCCCTCCTGGTCGCTTCGGGCCTCCTTTTAGAGGAAAAGGGGTCACCACAGTGGCAAGCAGGAGGAGGAAAGGGTACAGTGCCGCGAGGTTATCCCTCGTATTACATGACAAGATGCATTTAATGCATCGCTTAGGTGTCCTCTTGCTTTATCGCGGACGGGAGCGAGGCCCGTCCTATCCGTCGCCGCTCCTCCTTGCTTCGACACGCGCCCTGGCCAGCGATGCATACGGTGCCATGTAGGCAGGCAGGAAACTGAGGTGGCGTGGTGGCGGAGCCTCCAGGAAGGTTTGCATGTTGCCACGCAGGTGCCTGCCCAGCTGGTTGGGTCAGCAGCTGCATGCAAACGGCGGCGAAGACTTGGCTGGTGCGGGCCTGGTAGTGGCCCTGCTAGTGCGCCTGGCGGGGGCATTGCCGGGTGGCCCAGCAAGGGTCTTGCTGTATACAGAGGTGTCCCTCGGCAAGGATCTTGCCGGGATCTTGTGGGTTTCTTCGGTGAGGATGATTGCCTTCCTATCCTCACTTGATCTTGATTATTCTTTGTCTTCACAAAGATCTGCATGCCACCACGGAAGTGCCTCCCGAGCCCTGTCCCGATGCGTCTGTTGAGCGTTGGTGGGCTCAAGGGTGTCTCCCTCGGCTGGCGTGGGCGAGCTGTCCCAGCAAGGGTCTTGCCGGGGCCGCTGAGGCTGCCCCGGCAAGGGTCCTTGCCGGGAAAACCTGCTTCACCCATCCGATCCTTGTGGCCTTGGTCCTTGTTATTGCTTTATTTGTCCTGTGCCTTCGGCTTCCCTCCGGCTTCCCTTTCCTACTCTGTTATGCGTAGTCGTGGCGGGCGGCTCCGACTGCCCGTGCACAAGTAAAGGGGTCAAAAGGAGAGCCCCTACTTTTGTACACCGACAGGAGCCCGGGCCTAGGCCACACATAAGCGCCGACACGTTGTTGGGCCAGCCCAGAATGGTGCTTGGCGGGCAGGAGGCGGATTTTACCGCGTAATCGGTCCGCTGCGCTTATCCACGGCCCGCGCTGAACGCACGATGTGGGGGTCATGCGCGCGCGTGATGGAAGCATGCTGGCGTCACCTCGCGGTGGACAGTAAAGAGGCGGCTTGCGTGTCTCTTTGAGATTGCAGGGCTGCCTCCCATTTACTGCCCCCGCTTGGGGACCGTCACTCCACGCGTCCCACTACGCCTGCCCCTTGCGCCACGTTTGCTGCATGCATAATGCAGAGCAAATGACAGGTGCGCGGGACATGGGAAGTCGTGCGCGCGCGTGGGTCGATTCCCACGTGCCTTCAATGGAGCAGGGAGGGCGGTCGACGGCCCCGCTCCCGGTCACTTCAGCTGGCTGGATTGGTCGAGAGGGGGCGGCCGAGTTTCGCCCCCACCCCTTTATTAAGATTGGAGTGGGAGGAACGGTGCCTCTCAACCCTTCGCCGTTTGCCTCTCCCCATTCTTGTTTCTTCCTTCTGCCATGGCGAGGGGGCGTGGTGACGCTTCATCGGTGGCGGCGAGGGTTTCGGCCAGACAACGCATCGCTCCTCCCCAAGAGCCCGTAGTGGCGGAGCCGGCCACTAGAGGAAGCGGGAGGGGGCGAGGTCGAGGCCGTCATGGTGCTCGAGGGAGAGGAGGATGGGGCAGCAGATCAGCCTCGCCTTCGCCAGCAGCCCCTCCATCGATGGAGGGCCACACCGGGGACAATCCTTGCGAATTCTTCGTCAGGCTGCGCCGGCCACCGCACCGTCGCCTTCGCCTCCCGACTCCATTCGCGCGGGAGATGGAGCTGGACCGCCGCAGGCGTTGCGGCTGCATATGAGGGGTTGTGGGAACAGCGGCACATGGGTCGATGTCGAGTTCCCTGCCCCTCACGTCATGTATCTTCATCGAGGGTGGAAGACCTTCGCTCGCCCCCACAGCTTGATGGATGGGCTCACTCTCCATTTCAAACTAATGGAGGGTGGCCTTCTCTCCGTCAAAATCTTCCGGCACTTCGGGACTCGCGTAAGGTGCTACGTGGAGGGATCTTCTGATGACGAAGTTTCCTCCTTGAGCGAGAGTGACGAGGAGGACAGCGGCAGTGACGGCGAGGCTAGTGGGCGGCAGGATGACGGGTCCGACTAGGCGTCGAGCGCCGCTCCGGGCGGCATCGGCGAGCCCATCATCCGTGTCGGCGGCTCCTTGAACTTCTCGGGGTCGTCTCCTTGAGCGGCAGGCATTGGGAGGCTGTAGAAGAGGAAGAGGGCGGGCGGCAAGGCCGTCAAGTCGGAGTACGCGGGCACCGACTCCTTCGTTGCGTACTGACGTCCTGCCGCCTCGTCTTCGAGCTCTGCCTCCGGTGCCGCCATAACCATCCAGCCTTTGGACGGCCACCAAGATGTTCTCTTGGTGTCTTCTGCCACTCGTAGCTCGCCTAGGCGCCCTTTTGCCCTCCTGCTTTTCTTGTTCCATTTCCTGAGGAGAGGGACAAGAAAGGGATTACGGGCACCTTATCTCTTTTAAGTTTGTAAGCCTTCGGGCCTTAGTAGAATTTAAAGCTTGTAATCACTTTGCTCATGTTTTTCATTTCGTATGAACTATACCTGTACGGGATGTTTTTTAATGAAAAAGGGATGTTTGCTGGGATTTTCTTTCGTGGGTGGAACCCACGACAAGGAATGAATCCTCGTTATCCTTCAAATAAACATTTTTTTTGCCCGGCAACAAACCTTGCCGTCCCCCACTTCGCTCGATCTTTCTCACGCCCTTGGCGGAGGCAGGGATGAGATGGGCCTAGGCTCCTTGTTTTATTTCCTTGCCGCCACGACTACAACCAAATTCGGTCCCAGGAGACGAGTCCTAGGGTCCGGAATGAGGATAGCTCGGTAGCCTAAGGATAAAAAGAGGTTTCACATCCCTCAGTCCATAACGAAACGCATGATAAGGGACAGAGAACTTATCTGAATCTGCAGCCCCCGGCAACTTTGGCTTGCCGCAGGTGGATCTTCGCCTTTGTAGCCCCCCGGCAGTATTGGCTTGCGGAGACCCGTACGCCGGTCCGTCCCCTTTCTTTCAAAGCAGCTCGGCAAGGATATTCATGTGTCCTGCGAACCAAAGAAGATAGAGAAGAACAGAGAGGCGCGCACTCGACCTCTAAGCTAGGGGTTAGCTGCCGGTAAGCACTATTAACCCTAACCAAGGACGAGACTCAACCTAGCATGCATGCTATAACTTAGGGCGCCAGCGCTTCGTTTATTAATACTCAGGGTCTGCGCCTGGCTTTGTACAAAGGGTTACATGCCTTGCTGGCAAGGCTTGTACAAAAGGGTAGCTTGCCGGGAGGCCCGGCAAGCCGCGCCTTATGGGTAAAACTTGCGGAGATGCTCGATGTTCCAGGAGTTGCTCACTGGAATGGCATCTTCGGTCTCCAGCCGGACTGCGCCGGGCCTGGTGACTCGTGTTACTCGATAAGGGCCTTCCCACTTCGGCGTCAACTTGTTGGAATTCTTGGCTTGTTGAGCGTCTTTGAAGAACAAGGTCGCCTTCCTCAAATCTCCGGGCATGAACCTTGCAGCTATGGTAGCGGCGCAAGGCTTGCTGGTAGCGTCCTGCTATCACAGCCGCCCGGAGACAATCTTCCTCAAGAAGCGTCGTGTCATCTTGCCGCAATCGCTCTTGCTCAAGCTCATCATAAGTGAGCACTCGAGGTGACCCGTATATGAGTTCTGTGGGGAGAATCGCTTCGCCCGTAAACCAGGGCAAAGGGTGTCTGGCCGGTGGCTCGATTTGGTGTCGTTCTGATCGACCAAAGAACCGCCGACAACTCTTCAATCCAGCGCCTTCCACTCTTGCGCAGCCTGTCGAAAGTCTTTGTTCTTATGCCTCGCAGGACTTCGGCATTTTCTCTCTCCGCTTGGCCGTTCCTCCGTGGATGTCCCACGGAAGCAAAACAGACATTGCTGCCGAGATCCTCAATGTATTGCATGAAGGCATGGCTTGTGAACTGCGTGCCGCTGCCGGTGATGATCCTGTTGGGCACCCCAAAACGGCACACTAGTCCCTTGAAGAACTTGATGGCTGACTGCGTTGTCACCTTCCTCACTGCTTCCACCTCTGGCCACTTTGTGAACTTGTCGATTGCGACGTACAAGTACTCAAAGCCCCCGACAGCACGGGGTAAAGGGCCCAATATGTCGAGCCCCCAGACCGAGAAGGGCCAGGAGGGAGGGATAGTTTGAAGGGCTTGAGATGGTTGATGGAGCTTCTTCGAATGGAACTGGCATGCTTCACACTTGGTTACTAGTGCCGTCGCATCCTGGAGGGCGGTGGGCCAGAAGAAACCTTGCCGGAAAGCCTTGCCGACAAGGGCCCTAGACCCTATGTGGGAGCCGCATATGCCTCCATGTATCTCTGCCAACAGCTTTAGTCCTTCCTCCCGGGAGACGCACTTCAATCTCACCCCATTCGGTCTTCTCCTGTACAGTTTGTTATCAACGAACTGGTACAGGGCAGACCGGCGGGCTACTCTTTTCGCCTATTCTTGTTCCTCAGGAAGCTCTCCTTTCTGAAGGAATCGGACAGTGTGCTGTGCCCATGCCGGAGCCTGTGGCTCGACGACAAGGACCAAAGGCATTAATTCTGCTACGGGAGCGGCCGCCTCCATGGCCATGATCTGAGGTCCTGCCGAAGTTGGTCGCCCCGTGGCAGGATCGGCATCCATGGTAACATCTTCGCCGGTGGCTCCGGTGAGCTCGGTGGGTAAGTATTTTCCGGGGCCTAGCTTCCTCCGCTTGTTCTGCCCGGTCGACGGCTCAACGGATGGCTGAGTTAACTGAAGCTCAAAAGTACCTGGTTCCATAGGTAGCTTGAGGGCAGCGCGCTTTGACAGGTAGTCGGTGATGTCTTTCTCCGCCCGAGGGACATGCTCCGCTTGTATACCGTCAAAGTGTTCCTCCAGTTTCCTCACCTCATCTACGTAAGCTTCCATCAACGGGCTTTGATAATATTTGTTGATCTGCCTGACGACGAGCTGTGAGTTGCCCCTGACGATGAGCTTTTTAACTCCGAGGTCCGGCGATCCACGAGACCGCAAGCAAAGCCTCGTACTTTCGGGCGGTGTTGTTGGTTGACATCTCCGGGAAGTGCATCTGGATGATGTACTTGAGGTGCTCTCCGTGGGTGCGACATAAGCAAGACACCAGCGCCGACGCCTTGCAGCGAGAAGGCACCATCAAAGTACATGATCCAGTTGCGACTCGTTTCCTTGCCGGGGAGAGTGGTCTCTTGTACCTCTTCGTTGGGCGTCGAGGTCCATTCTGCAACAAACTCCGCCAAGACTCTTCTCTGAATAGTCGAGGTACTTTAGAACTTTAAACCGAAGCTTGACAGCTCTAGGGCCCATTCCACGATCCTCCCCGTTGCATCTGGGTTATGAAATATCCGTTGCAATGGGAGGTGGGTGACCACCGTGATCTCATGCACTTGGAAGTAATGGCACAGCTTCCTCGAAGCCATAAGGAGGCCGAAGAGCAGCTTTTGCACACCTGAGTACCTCAACCTAGCCCCCTGCAAAAGGGAGCTGACGAAGTAAACTGGGTGCTGCACCATTTTCTTCTTCTGTGCTTCTTCACTTGGTCGCGTGGGTCCCGTCGCACGGGCGCCAGTCTTGCCGGGGCCGAGCCTTGCCGGGGACTCAGTCTTGCCGGGGCTGAGCCCTGCCGAGGAGGGTTCCGGCCAGCCAACTGCCGACTCTGCCGCTGTTGCTGTCTCCTCATCAACTTATCTCTGCGCCACTAGTGTGGCGCGAACCACCTGATTCGTTGCCGCTAGGTAAAGCAGGAATGGTTCTTGTGGTTTGGGCGCAACCAGCACTGGTGTAGAGGAGATGTATTTCTTCAAATATTGCAGCGCTGCCTCGGCATCTAGGGTCCACTCCATCGGCCCTGCTTTCTTCAAGATCTTGAAAAAAGGAAGGGCACGCTTCGCGGACTTGGAGATGAACCGGCTCATGGCAGCAACACAGCCAGTGAGCGGACGCACGTCCTTGATCCGTTTGGGTGCCACAATCTGCTCGATAGCCTTGATCTTATCTTGGTTTGCTTCAATCCCACGCTGGGACACAAAGAACCCGAGAATCTTGCCGGACGGGATGCCGAAGACACACTTCTCAGGTTTCAATTTGAGCTTGATCTTGCGCAGGTTCCCAAATGTTTCCTCCAGATCTTGCATGAGCGTTGCTTTGTCCTTGGTTTTGACCACTATGTCATCCATATAAGCTTCCATATTTCTATGTAGCTGGGGCTCAAAACCAATTTGGACTGCTCTTCCAAAGGTCGAGCCAGCACTCTTCAACCCGAAAGGCATCTGTAAAAAGCAATACATACCACATGGGTGATGAATGCTGTCTTTTCCTAGTCTTCCTTTGTCATGAAGATCTGGTGGTATCCTGAGTAGGCGTCCAGGAATGATAAGAGGTCACACCCAGCCGTGGAGTCAACAATCTGGTCAATGCGCGGCAACGGGAAAGGATCCTTTGGGCAGGCCTTATTGATGTCTGTGTAATCAATACACAACCTCTATTTCGCATTTGCCTTGCGCACCACTACCAGATTGTCCAACCACGTTGGATGGAGTACTCCTCTCACCAAACCTGCCGCCTCTAGCTTTCTGATTTCCTCCATGATGAACTCGTGCCTCTCCAGAGCGTGCTTCCTGGCCTTCTGCTTGACGGGCCACGCATGAGGACAGACAGTAAGGTGGTGCTCAATCAGCTCCCTGGGAACGCCGTGGATGTCGGAGGCTTGCCATGCAAACACATCGACATTCGCCCGTAGGAAGGCGACGAGCTCGCTTTCCTATTTGCCGTCGAGGGTGGAGCTTATGGTAAAAACTCCCCCCATACCGTCCTCCTTGACGGGCACCTTCTTGGTCTCAGGTGGCGTGGCTCTGGGCTTCTTGCTCTTGCCGGCGGAGCTCTCTGGCACGTCCTCAACGGGAGCACAACACCCCGAAGAGGTGCGCTAGCCGGAGTGGGTGCTAGGAGTCTCGTCGGTCTTCTTGACATGGCGTTGGGCTTAAGGGCCAATGGAAAGTAATTCGCAAGCACCTTATCGTCGTGGGCTCCGGCAGCTTGCATCGCGACGGTGTAGATGCTGAGGAACTCCGACGGGTGGGTCTTGCCGTTGTACTTCTCGCCAATGTCAGGCTTGATGGTACGGTGAGTGGGCCACTGGAACTGCCGCAACTCACGGGTAAAATCCGGACAACCTACCTCGTAAGGTAAACCTCCAGGGCTTACCAGAGTCGGGTGGTTCATAGCAGGCCCTGCTCGCCTGTCTGACTGGTGGCGTGTTTCACGTCGGCGTTCAATGGTGGTTCGAGCGTCTTCATGGGCTCTCCTCCGAAGAACGTGGCGTTGGTCGTAGCGGGTCCGTGGGTTGGACGACGCTATGGAGATGTCATCACACGCGTCGTCGCGACGGGTCAACGTCCGTGGCAATTGGCGGGGAGGAGAGTGTACCGTGGCCGCAGCACCACCAGTCCTCCCGCCACCAGCGTGTGGTGTTCCTCCAGAGCGTCAGCCCGATGGGCCTGTCATCCTTGGTTCGCCTTTGTTGGCGATGGCAACAAGGCTCTGGATGGTGGCTCTCCATTCGTTGAGCTTCCACGCAGCAGGAGGGAAGTCGAGGAGCAACTGCGTGCGCTAGGGCCTCTGCTGGTGTCGACGGTGGCGAAACCTGCGCGGACCGCGATGCGCTTCGACTCGTATCCATGTTAGAAGGAGCTTTATCATGGTCCCGCGGTCGCATGGCATTTTCGCCAGTGCCTCGGTGAGCGGGTGGGTCTTTTGCGTCCCATGAGTGACGTTCGGGACTCTCCCCGTGGCGGCGCCTAGGATCTTCGGCATGATGACACCGTTCGTTGCGCGCGGCCTGAGAGGAGCGTGCTGTGGGCGCCGACGTGGGTGTCTTCAAGGCCATCGAATCGCCTTCGGGCGGTGCGACGGCGCCTTTGGAGGGCCCCGTGCCGCCTGCGGAGGGCCTGGCTCCATCTTTGGATTTGGCAACGTGCGGCCCGTAGCCAGGCACACGAACGTCGCTGCCTTCCAAGCTCCGGCTGTTGGGGTGGTGTTGGTGCTCGCGAGCCGTGCCCCTGGTCCTCTCCGCGACCGGTCCGCTGCTCACCCGTGTCGGGACAGGCCGTTCGGCTCCCGACGAGCGACCGCCACCGTCATCTTCTTCTTGGGCGCCATGGCGATGAAGAAAACGCCGGACTAGCTGTTAAAGTCGGTTCTCACAATTGCGCCCCCTACCTGGCACACCAAAGATGTCGGTGGGAAACGACACCTATGGGATCACAAGGATCCCTACTGCGGTTGCGGGGCGCGGTGTTGAGAGAAGAGCGGATCTGACAGAGAGTACGCGGTTTGTTTATCCAGGTTCGGGCCGCGAGGATGCGTAAAACCCTAGTCCTGCTTTGGTGGATGTATTCTGAGTGTTTGAGCTAGCTACGGGGAGTAACGAGCTCCAAAAGCGAATCCCCTCCCGGTCGCTTGTGCCACCTTTTATAGGAAAAGGGGTCGCCACAAAGGCAAGGTGAGGTGGAAAGGGTACAGTGCCGTGAGGTTAGCCCTCGTATTACAGGACAAGATGCATTTAATGCATCGCTTAGGTGTCCTCTTGCTTTATCGAGGACGGGAGCGAGGCCCGTCCCGTCCGTCGCCGCTCCTCCTTGCTTCGACACACGCCCTAGCTAGTGATGCATGCGGTGCCATGTAGGCAGGCAGGCAACTGAGGTGGCGTGGTGGCGGAGCCTCCAGGAAGGTTTGCATGTTGCCACGTAAGTGCTCGCCTTGACCTGGTTGGGTCGGCTTTGCATGCAAACGGCGGCGAAGACTTGGCTGGTGCGGGCCTGGTAGTGGCCCTGCTAGTGCGCCTGGCGGGGGCATTGCCGGGTGGCCCAGCAAGGGTCTTGCCGTGGCGCGTAGGTGTCCCCAGCAAGGATCTTGCCGGGGATCTTGTGGGTTTCTTCGGTGAGGATGATTGCCTTCCTATCCTCACTTGATCTTGATTATTCTTTGTCTTCACAAAGATCTGCATGCCACCACGGAAGTGCCTCCCGATCCATGTCCCAATGGTCTGTTGAGCGTTGGTTGGCTCCAGGGTGGCTCGCTCGGCTGGCGTGGACGAGCTGCCCCGGCAAGGGTCTTGCCGGGGCCGCTGAGGCTGCCCAGGCAAGGGTCCTTGCCGGGAAAACCTTCTTCGCCCATCCGATCCTTGTGGCCTTTGTCCTTGTTGTTGCTTTATTTGTCTTGTGCCTTCGGCTTCCCTCCGGCTTCCCTTTCCTACTCTGTTATGCGTGGTCGTGGCGGGCGGCTCCGACTGCCCGTGCACAAGTAAAGGGGTCAAAAGGAGAGCCCCTACTTTTGTACACCGACAATCATGTATCCCAACATATGTTGGCATGAGATCTTTCTATACGGTTTTGATGAGAGGGTGATATTGAATGGATGGCATGGTGGGGAAATGCCATGGTGCAAAAGTATCCTTGTCTTGAAAATTTCAAGAAAAATTATATATGTATACCGGCAAGTGTTCGGGTGAGATTTATATCTGATGGTGCGTGAATTGACCAAATTTCACTCATTAATACGTGCATTTTGGTGTAACTCACAAAAACAATAGGGTACATTTACATAGTATTTTGCTTCTATCGTATTTATTGTGGGAAATTAACTTGATACTAACTTGACAAATAAGAGGCTTAGGGCATCGCTGATGCGGCTTGAACTACGTCGGTATTTCCCCAGAAAGGAAGGGATGATGCAACACAACTATGGTAGGTATTTCCCTCAGTGATGAGACCAAGGTTATCGAACCAGTAGGAGAGCCACGCAACACTACGTGAACGGTACCTGCACACGTAGAACAAATACTTGCTACCGACGTAAGAGAGGGGTTGTCAATCCCTCGCGGGTAAAAGGATAGGTAAAATTGTAGTAGATTGAATAAATAGATCTCGCGGGAACGCGATATAAAATAAATAAAAATAAATTGCAGCAAGGTATTTTTGTGTTTTTGGATTAATAGATATGATAAGAAAATCAAATAAAAATATATCTCGAAGCAAATATAATAAAGAAGAGATACTACTACTACTACCATCGCCATCGCCATCGCATCGCCATCAAGCATCGCCGTTGCCGCCGCCGCCGCTTCCCGCTTCCTCGCTTCCCGCCTGCCATCGCTATCTATCGCTATCACATCGCTATCTATCGCTATCGCTATCGCCATTTTACTACTACTGCTACTACTACTACTGCTACTACTACTACTGCTACTACTACTACTACTACTACTACTACTACTACTACTACTACTACTACTACTACTACTACTACTACTCCTCCTACTACTACTACTACTACTACTACTACTACTACTACTACTACTACTACTACTACTACTACTACTACTACTAGTACTACTACTACTACTACTACTACTACTACTACTCCACACATCGACCGCTATCCAGCATGCATCTAGTGTATTAAGTTCATGGAGAAACGGAGTAATGCAATAAGAACGATGACATGATGTAGATAAGATCTATTTATGTGGAAATAGATCCCATCATGTTATCCTTAATAGCAATGATACATACATGACGGTTCCCCTTCTGTCACTGGGATCAAGCACCGTAAGATCGAACCCATCAGAAAGCACCTCTTCCCATGGCAAGAAAAATCGATCAACTAAACCAAAGATTTGAAGAAGAAATACGAGCTATAAGTAATCATGAATATAAGAGATCAAAAGACTCAAATAACTTTCATGGATAAAAATGTAGATCTGATCATAAACTCAAAGTTCATCGGACTCCAACAAACACACCGCAAAAAGAGTTACATCAAATAGATCTCCAAGAGACCATTGTATTGAGAATCAAAAGATAGAGAGGAAACCATATAGTTACTAACTACGGACCCGTAGGTCTACAATGAACTACTCACACATCATCGGAGAGGCACCAAAGAAGATGATGAACCTGTCGGATTCAGGGTTCCGCAGACCCTTGAGAGGTTCAAATTCTGGGGTGCGCACGAAGAACTCTCTCCTCACAGTCAGCCCGCTAAACAATCCCATGGCCTAGCTAGACGAACCCAAAGAATAAGAGACACAGGGGTTTATCCTGGTTCGGGCCACCTTGCGATGTAATACCCTACTCCAGCTTTGTGGTGGATTTCTCGAGGGGCCGAGGATGAACTAGAACAGTGGATGAACAACCTCAGGAGGTGAGGTGTTCTTGAGCTCTATGAGCTAGTGAGATGGCCTTGGTGGAATGGCCCGATCTCTCGATCCCCCCATCCATGGCGGTGGCTAAGTCCTATTTATAGTGGCCTTGGTCCTCTTCCCAAATGTAAGCGGGAAGGGATCCCACAACGACCAAATTTGAAGGGAGACAACTAGTACAAGTTATCCTGACCAAGTAGTCTTCGCCTGCCAAAGGCTCTGGTGGTGACGCTGCTACGGGCTCTGCGATGACCTCCGTCCTACCATCATGCTGGTCTTGGTGTTGTTGCATCGATAACGAAACCTTTGCTTGATTCCTCGAGACTCCGCGCCTGCGCTTGCCTCCTTAGCACCAAAGCGGAAACTGGTACACTGCGCCCGCTGGCACTCGCCTAGCCTTGGTCGTCATGGCTCACGTCACGTGAACCTCGCGAGGTGCACCCTGCATAGATATCTTGGCTCCCCGGGAGCCAGCCTAGCGAGGCAGCCCCCAGGGAGGTCTTCGTGTCGTCCGCCTCGGGAGGCTTGGCCCCTCGCAAGGGTCTTGAGTTCTTGTTGCTGAAGCTGGGCCGTACTGGGCTGTTGATGGAGCCACACCACGGGCCACATGCAGGCAAGTCTGGGTAACCCCGTTCCCAAGACGCCGACAGTACCCCCGGGCCCAAGGCGCGCTCGGACTTGGCTTCGAGGCAAAGCCAAAGGGCAAGTGTGGAGCTCCGTGGGCCCCAACCACCTGCGGCCTCGGCAGATGCGTGGTGATTGATGGGACGTGGGCGCCTCTGCTTTCCCATGATGCCTTGGCAACCGTACTCGCCTGCCAAAAGGTTGGCGCATGCTACAGAGTCTTCATTACCTTCATTCGTCTTGCTCCAGATCCCCTTCTCCTTCTCGCCCCAAGAGATTCCAGATCCGCCAAAACTCCTCCCCGAGCTTGCAGCCGATGGCGTCTGACAAGGCGAAGGTCGCGCGCTCGCCCTCCTGGTTCGAGCCTGCCTTGTGTGGACCTATAGTCTCGAGGAAGAACCTCGCTGCCGTGCTCCTAATGACGGCGGACGGCAGCAACGAGGGGAGAGAGAGCGCGCTCCGGGTCGGCTCCGCCGAGCCGGAGGCCTCGGGCAGTATCTTCTATCCTTTCTTCATGCACAACGTCTTCACGGGGCTGGTCCCTCCTTTCTCTGATTTCTTCTATGCTGGCCTCAGCCATTACAATCTCCACGCCCTCCATCTTCATCCCAACTCCGTCCTCCTCCTGTTGATCTTCGCCTTTTACTTCGAGGTATTTGTGGGGGTGATGCCGTCCATGGCGCTGCTTCGCCATTTCTTCTACCTCCGGAACAAGGAGGGCCAATGCTCCGGGTGCGCCAACTTCGTCGCAGCCAATGGGACCAACACAATCGCAAGAGCTGGGAAGAAGGTGGAGGGCTTCAGGAACAAGTGGGTTCTGATGGATGCCAAGAGCTCCTATCCTTGGCTGGCGCTGCCGACAGGGATGCCAGCGCCTCACGAGGGGTGGACTAGCGCGAAGCTCACCGACCCCCGGGCGGAGTAGCTGCTGGCGAGGATGGCGGCTGACCTGAAGCCACATGAAGGCAGAGATGCTTATGGGGGCCATGATCGTCAAGGAGTTTCTCAGGCAGCGCCTGGCTCCGCTCCAGGCGCGTTCGCACCCCCTGTGGAAGCTCGCGGACGAGGGAGGCTACCTTGGCCTACGCTCGGACGCCTTGTCCGACGAGGAGTTGGACAAGGCCCTCGACCTCCTGGCCGGGGAGGACCAGGGGTACCCACCAGAAACTCATCTTCCTCTGTATCACTGCCCGGACAGGGCGGAGATTGCCGCCTCCATGCATGTCTTCAACAAGTGCGGGCTCGTGCCGTCGATGCCCATCGGAGCCCCGGTGGTATTGTCCTCCGGTGAGTCCAGCCAAGAGGAGGGGTCGGACTCGAAGGCGACCCAGGAGGTAGCGGGGGAGACTTCTCCCGCGCCTGGCCGATCTCCTCCGCGCCTGGACGATCTCGCCCGCACCCTCCCGATGACGACGACGCCGACGAGCATCTGGGGAGGGAATCGCCGCACCCCGCCGGGGTCACCACGAGGTCGAAGGGCACCCCCCGAAGAAGCCATAGACCTGGGTCCCAAAGAAGGGCAGGTCGGTGCTGATCCCCCAAGGTGGTGCCTCTGCTTCGTCACCAGCCAGCACCGCTGCGGATCTGGCCACCGCACCCTTATCTGCTCCTGGGGTTCGCGCATCGGTGCCCCAGGCCGCGAAGCCTTCAGGCTTGGTGCTTCAGAAGAGGGCGAGGGAGTATGCTGTCGTGGACCAGTAAGTGCTTCACCTTGATCTTTGGTTCTTGCCCTTGCCATAGTTTCTTGATGCCTCTTCCTTGTACTGCCAGGCTAACGCTGGTGGCGAAGAAGAAGGGGACGACTGGGACCTCTGAGACCCAGCAGCCAGCCGCGACCGTGCCACCTCCGACGCAGAAGGATGGCGATGGCCCTCGAGCCTCAGCGTCTGGGTCATCCTCCCGAGATTCGGAGGCCCGAACTCAAGAGAAAGCAATCCCCCTGGCCACGCCGGCTCCGGAGGCACCCGCCCCCAGCTTGCCTGCTGAGGCTCCAAAGGCTTAGGAGCCCCCGGCCTCTTCTGCTTCCGCAAACTTGCAGGCCTTGGTGTCGACGCTGCCTCCTCCTCTTCCCATCATGCCGCTGGGCCGCGATCCTTCTGCTTCGCCTGACACTCTGGAGGAGGGTCTTTCCGCGCTGACCCAGCTTCAGGACGACCTTCAAGGTGCCGACCGTCGCCTGGCGTCAGTGCGTCTGGAGTTGATCTCGGGGTGGCTGCGA
Source organism: Aegilops bicornis (assembly GCA_021605145.1). Taxonomy (NCBI): domain Eukaryota; kingdom Viridiplantae; phylum Streptophyta; class Magnoliopsida; order Poales; family Poaceae; genus Aegilops; species Aegilops bicornis. The sequence goes on from CM038672.1 coordinate 547,331,734, forward strand.
TCCGATGCGTCTGTTAGGGCGGCATGGAGCCAAGCCATAGCAGCCTCCAAGGAAGGTAAGCGGGCCGCTGGCCTGGCCGCGGCTGCTCGTGACATGGCGTTTAAGGATGCTGAGGCTGCCAAGGAATGTAGCCGGTTGGTGGAGGCCGAGCTGGAGACCATGCACAACAAGCGCACCGTCAAGGCTCATCAAGGCGAGGCGTGGGAGGAGAATATGAGGGCTCGAGAGGACGAGGTCGCCGGTCGTGACACCGAGCTAGAGCAATCATCACGGGTGCAGGCCACGGATCTTAGCTGCCTGGAGAAGCTGAAGGAGGATGTGGAGGCGAAGAAGGTCCAGCCGGAAGCCAAGGCGAAGGTTCTTGTTGAAGATCGTGCGGCCTTCAAATTTATTGAGCTGAAGTCCCGCGTGGCACTGCAGGATCTCTACGGGAGGGGCCTGAATAAGCCGTTGGTGACTGATGAGGAAGGCCCTGCCAAGCTACTCTCTCAGCTCGTCACAGTGCTCGAGGGCGTTGTTAATGGGATCGGCCCCATGGTGGAGGGGAGGCCCGCACACTCTCCGGTTCGGCTTTGATGCGCGTCTTCAGCCACTTTCATCTTCTCGATCCTGGCGTCGACCTTAGTGCTCTGCTTGAGCCTGTGGACTAGGAGCACTGCGCAGCCGCTGCCGAAGCCGTGAAGGATCAGGTGGAGGCCCTGCTGGAGAAGTTCCTAGCCGTCGACCCCGTGCCTTCGGCCGATGGTGCCGCCGACCCTACGGCCATGGCTGACGGCACGGGCGACGGCAGCGCCCAAGGCTGAAGAGAAGGCTTGCTGGCGGCGCTTCTCTCCACTTTTATTTCCTGCAACATGCATCGTGCCTCGTGGAGGTGTTAAAACTTATGTTTGGTATTTGGAGAACAATATGTCTTGTAATAATTTGCTAAGATTCCGCGATTTCCTTCCCGTTGCTTTAGTGTTCTGCGTCGGCAGGGCCCGACCCCGTGCGTGCCTCAGCCGCCGTTCGGTCGTCCAGGTCACCAGGATGGGACCAAGGGGTGAGGGGCTACGTGACCAGTTAGGCTCCTGAGGCGCAATGCTCAGGAGTCCCCCTTGACGTACAAACAGCCTTCGGGAAGGAGATGCGAGAGTAGGCCTTAGCGTTCTGCGTTGGCACGGCTCGGCCCCACACATGCCTCAGCCTCCATTGGGTCGTCCGGATTGCTAGGATGAGACCAAGGGGTGAGGGGCTACGTGACCAGTTAGGCTCCTGAGGCGAGATGCTCAGGAGTCCCCCTTGACGTACGAACAGACCTCCATACATGTCCTCGCCGAGGTCCCGCTCGGGAGGTGCGTGCGACGACCAGGTCCGAGGGACCTGGCAGGACGGCGTATGTTAGACATGACCTGAGCACAACCCCCGTGCCCAGCCCCCTCACGCGACTCTCCTGAGGGGAAAGTGTTGCGATGAGGCCGGACACCAAGCCTGACAGCTCCCTGAGGTTGATACGGCCATGGGGCCGCCCTCAGTTTTTTATCACCAGCGCGGAGCTTGGCGCTTCCGCACTTGCATGGGCATAGCCGCTCCTCGACCGTGTCGACTGCCAGCGCAGAGCATGGCGCTTCCACTGGTGCGTGGGTGGGCGCTCCCTCTGAGTGGAACCCCCGGGGCGTGTACAGCCCTTCCCTGACACGTGGCTTGCGCAACAGGGCTAGACGAGGTGTGTTTGGGCACTCGTGAGCTAACGCGGGACTCACGAGGCCATACCTCAAGGCGGGTTGCGCCTGAGCTTGAATCTTGACGGCTGTGGTGGCCCTACGAGATGGTTAGACAACGTGCGCCGAATGAATCTCCTGAGGTAATCACATGAGAAGGAAAAACACCAACGACTCCGGGTGGTGACGTGAGTGGGGTCGGCCCGCCAGACAGAGCTCTGTCGTTGGGTTTATCAATGATTCAGGGACGGACCCGAGCACAGACATCGTGCCCGATCTTCTCATGCAAAAATCCTGAAGAAAGACAACCGACATGCGGCTCCCGTGGTGACGAGGCACCATGTTGCGCACCCTAGCTCGTCCGCCCTTGATTAGATCATGCGAGAGCAAGGCACCAAGGTCCATGCGAGGTGACGTGCACGGGAGCTGGCCCGCGAGCCAGAGCTCAGCCTCTTGGGTTTAGCAACACTGCAGGGACGGACACGAGCACAGATGCCGTGCCAGTCCTTAATCATAAGGCGGTAGTGGGTGGGATTGCGAGGGCGCACAACGTTCATGGTATCGAAGTATCGGATAGGTAGATAATAATCATAAGGCAAGTTACGCGAGCAGGCAAGCTAGTTCGGCTAAATGCAAGAACGATACGTGCCATAGGGACGGACCCATGCGGCCTAGGGATGATGCAGCCCGAGGGGCGCCCCCAACAGAGTAAATTAAAGATGCAAAAGGATACACGTCGCAGGGACAGGCCCATGCAACCTGGGGATAATGCAGCCCGAGGGGCACCCCCAACTGAATGAACCGGAAAGAATCACCTGGCACCGTTGCTGAAGAGGTGTTGGAGTAGCTGAAGACGTGTGCTGAAGAAGTTGCTCCTCACGAGCCTCCTGGGCCCTGAACCTCAGGAGGCTCTGGGGGCTTGGGAGGCTCATGAAGGACCATCTCCATCTCCGCCAGGACCGCATGGTGCCTGCCCTCCCTAGCCTCCAAAACGCTCCGCAGGTGGCGCTGGAAGGTGACAGCCGCGTTCGGCAAGCTGAAAGGCATGCGAACGTAGCTATGAGGGGGACCCTCACACTGACCAACGCGTGAAGGCCAGAAGCGCTCCTGAGATGCGGCTCTGTTGAGCCCTGGAACGTTGACACAGACGCGCATCTCATCGCCCTTGTCAGGCCAAGGAGCTGCGCCAGGTGGTGGGCGGTGGTCGCGGCGCATGGCTCTTGCCTCTTGAAGCTCCTCGGTTGCCTTGGTGATGAACTCCTGAGCACCAAGCACCCCGTGCCTTGCGCCCTCATGAGGGAAGCGTGCGATGAAGCATGCCACCATGTGGTGCCCAAGTGCCTCCCTCGTGACGTTGGCTAGGTCTGAGGCCCTCCAGAAGAGAGCCCCCGAGACCAGCCCAAGGAGGGCGCCGGGCGCGCTTTCCAATGCGAGGGAGGGAGGCGCCCCTCCTGTGGGCGCAGGTCCTGAGGTGGTGCCGCTGGAGACACCGCACTCCTGGGCTCTTGGCGAAGCAGCTGCTTCTTCTTCTTGGGGACAGCCTCAGGAGGGTAGATGGCGCCTTCGTTGTCCGGGTCTTCGGCCGCTGTAGCCTGGTAGGCACGCTCGAGAGAGCACACTGCGTCCTTCTCCTCGCAGGCAACCATGATGATGCTGCAGCTCCCTGGCATCTTGAGGACATTGTAACCATGGTGAGTCACTGCCATGAAGTTGGCCAGGGCCGGATACCCAAGGATGGCCTTGTATGTAAGGCGAATGTGGGTGACGTCGAAATCGATGAGCTCAGTGCGGTAGTTGTCGCACTTGTCGAAGGTGACAGGGAGGCGGATCTGCCCTATCGGGGTGGTGGAGCCGTCGGTCACTCCTGAGAAGGTCTTGGTTGGCTGCAGCTGATCATATGGCACTTGGAGGCGGTCGAACGTTTCGATGGAAAGAACATTGAGCCCAACACCGCCATCGATGAGGGTCTTGGTGACAAGGACATTGTTGATGATGGGCGAGCAGAGCGTTGGGAGGGCGCCGACAGTTGCCGCACACTTGAGTTAGTCGGATGAGGTGAAGGTAATGGTGAACTTGGATCACCTGAGCGGGCGCGTGGCCTCGAGCCTGGGGAGGGCCACGTTAACCTCACGGGCGAAATGCTTGAAGATGTGCTGGGAGGCTGGGGCCTGCGCACCGCCCAAGATGCAGGTGATGGCGCGCGGCTCTTGGAAGCCCCCCAGCCCACTCGTCTTGGTGATGGTCGCCATTCCTCCTTGGTGGTGGTGGCAGCGGAGGGAGACCGGCCTTGCCCTGAGGATGGTCCTCACGAGGTAGGTCCCTCCAGGCGCCCCCGCGAGGCTGGCCCTGCCAGTGGTCCTCACGAGGCTGGTCGCGTCACTCCTGGCGGGGGGCCGCGGTCGTCCCAGCGTCCTCCACTTCAACCTCCTCCTCGGCCGTAGCCTCGGTCGCTGCGCTCGGGGCATCGACCGAAGCACTCTTCGCGGATGGCCCTGAGCTCCTGATAGTCATTGGTGTTGTGGTTGTGTACATTGTGGAAGGCACAGAACGAATGGCTTCCCTAGGATGATTCTGAGTGGTCGTAGCCGTGCTTCATCTCTGGTTCAGCCACGAGCACGGCAGCCCCTTTGCGCTTCTCATCCTTGGTCTTGGCCTTCTTGTGTTCTGGGTCGGCAACTGGGAGCTCGAGGAGGGAGAGACGCCCTTCCTCAGCTCTCGCGCACTTGGTCGCCATGTTGAACATCTCCAGGGCCACGCACAGGTCCTCGTGTATGGCGAGCTCCTCCTTCATCTTGACATCACGGACGCCATGAGAGAACGCTGAGATGATGGCCTCGTATGTCACCTTGGGGATCTGGAGGCGAACGCTGTTGAAGCGTTGTATGTATTTCTGCAGGGTTTCCTCTGGCTGCTGCTTGATGCGCCGCAGGTCACCCGCGGCAGGCAGGCGGTCGTGAGTGCCCTTGAAGTTGGCGACGAAGCGCTCACGCATCTCGCCCCAGGAGGAGATCGATCCCACGGGTAGGTTCAGGAGCCACGAGCGTGCGCCGTCTTTGAGAGCCATGGGAAACTGGTTTGCCATGACCTTCTCGTCGCCGTTGGCCGCCTCGATGCTCAGCTCGTAGAGCTGCAGGAACTCAGCAGGGTTGGGGTGTTGGGGAACATATAATAATTTAAAATTTTCCTACGTGTCACCAAGATCAATCTAGGAGATTGTTGGTGTTCTGGGAACGGGGGTCCCCAGACTTGCCTGCCTGCGGCCCACGTCGTGGCTCTCCCAGCGGTCCCGTACGGCCCATCTTCACCAACCAACACTCAAGACCCTCGCGAGGGGCCAAGCCTCGCGAGGCGGACGACACAAGACCTCCTCGGGAGCGGTCTCACCAGGCTAGCTCATGAGGGGCGGAGAGATCAAGGCAAGGTGAACCTCGTGAGGTTCCCATGACGCAAGCCATAACGACCAAGGCCAGGCGACGCCAGCGATCGCAGCATCCTTGTTTCCTCTTTGGTGCTAAGGAGGCAAGCATAGGCGAGGAGTGCCGAGGCATCAGGCAAAGGTTTCCATATTGGTGCAACGAGACCAAGACCAGCAGGATGGCAGGATGGAGGTCACCGTGGAGCCCAAGACGGCGTCACCACCAGAGCCTTTGGCAGGCGAAGACCGCCTTTAGTCAGGATAGCTTGTACTAGCTGTCCCCTTTCAAATTGGCCGTTGTGGCATCCCTTCCCGCTCAATATTTGGGAAGAGGACCAGGGCCTCTGTAAATAGGACTAGCCATCATAGTAGGAGCCAACTTAGTGAGAGTGATCCTCAACTCATCTTGAGGGATCTTCACCCACACACATTCGAAATGCACAAGAACACCTCTCCTTAGGAGGCTGTTCTTTGTTCATCATCAGCCTCCAAGGCAATCCACCACCACCACACTGGAGTAGGGTATTACACCACAACGGTGGCCCGAACCAGTATAAATCTTGTGCCCCTTGTGTTAGTTCGTCGAGTTTAGCCTTAGAGATTGCGGTGAGGGTGAGGGCGTGATTAGGTAGGGGAGATCTTCGTGCGCACCCTAGTGTTCGAACATTAAGGGTGCTGCCGGAACCCGAAATCCGACATTTGGCGCGCCAGGTAGGGGTGCGCTGGAGTTTTCCTTCCGCCGATCCGCGTCCCATCGCTTCATCGCCTCCATGTCCGACGCCTGTCGAGCCCGCGCTAAGAGCAGGGGCCGCCCTCACTGCCCGCGTTGCTCAGACGGATCCTGTCGGCGGGCCTCCCCGTCGTTCTCCGTCGCCTGCTGCCAACGCCGCCACCGACCTGGCGGGGAACGAGCAGCAAGCATCCTCGCTACACCCCTCGGTGCGGTGGGGACGGCGGACCGCCACCCCATCGCTGACCCCAGCCGCTCATCGTCTCATGCTCGTCGCACTCCCATAGACACGCAGGCCGCGCTGCTCATGGCACACGAGCTCCTGTGCTACCGCCCCGTTGACGCCCTCTACGAGGACTGGCTGGACCGCATCACCGAGCTCGTCATCGCCGCAGGGGGCTCTCTCGTGCCCCTCGGCACGACCTGCCATGTCCGGTGCCCGTGCGAGAAGAAGGAAGCTGTCAAGAAGTTCCCTGGCTGCGAGAGAACGCTCCCGTGCTCCCGACGCCACCACGACAAGACCACGCGCCATCCGCAGTAGCGGTACGCAGACACCATCAAGGGCAAGTTCTGCACCATCGAAGGGCCCCAGTGACCACGGCAGGCTACTGCGCCTTCACCCCCGAGTTGTGTAGCATCGCCTGGCCGGGCAAGTTCAAGCCGGATCTGCCTCCTCGCTATGACGGCACCCCCGACCTCGCAGAGTTCTTGCAGCTCTACGAGTTGAGCATCGAGGCGGCCAACAACGACGAGAAAGTCATGGCAAAATGGTTCCCCATGGCGCCCGCTCATGGCTCCTGAACCTGCCTCTAGGCTCAATATCCTCCCGGGACGAGATGCGCGACCGCTTTGTCGCCAACTTCCAGGGCACTCGCGACCGCCCACCGGCCGTGGGTGACCTGCGCCGCATCAAGTAGCAACCAGGAGAGACTCTGCAGAAGTACATCCAACGCTTCAACAAACTCCGCCTCAAGATCCCCAAGGTGATGGATTTGCGCCCATCATCTCGACGTTCTCGATGGCGTCCGTGACGTCAATATGAAGGAGGAGCTCGCCATCCATGAGGAGTTGTGCACATCTCTGGAGCTGTTCAACCTGGCGACCAAGTGTGCAAGAGCTGAGGAAGGGCGCCTTTCCCTCCTCGAGCTCCCAGCTGCCGACCCGGAGGAGAAGAAAGCCAAGGCCAAGGACGTGAAGCGCAAGGGAGTGGCCGAGCTCGCGGCAGAGCCGGGCATGAAGCGCGGCAGGGACCAGCCCAAGTCATCCAAGAGCGGCCGACCATTCTGCGCCTTCCACAATGTGCACAGCCACAACACAAACGATTGTCAAGAGCTCGTGAGCCATTCGCGATGGACGCTTGGGCCGACGCCCAGCGCAACGACCGGGCTACGGCTGAGGAGGAGGACGTGGCGGAGGACGCTGGGACGATCGTGGCCCTCGTCAGGAGTGGCGAGACCGGTCTCGTGAGGACCACTGGCAGGATCAGCCTCACAAGGATGCCTGGAGGGATCAGCCTCGCGAGGACCGCCCTCAGGGTAACGCCGGTCTTCCCCCGCTGCCTCCACCACCAAGAAGGAATGACGACCACCATCAGGACGAGGGGGATGGGGGCTTCCAGCAGCCGCGTGCGATCACATGCATCTTGGGCGGAGCTCAAGCCCCAGCCATCTTCAAGCAATTTGCTCGCGAGGTGAACGCAGTCCTCCCCAGGCTCGAGGCCACACGCCCGCTCAGGTGGTCCAAGTGCGCCATCACCTTCAGCTCTGCAGACAGCTCAAGTGCGTGGCTACCGGTAGCGCTCTCCCGATGCTTTACTCACCCGTCATCGGCAATGTAAAAGTCACCAAGACCCTCATCGATGGCGGCGCAGGGCTTAACGTCCTATCCGTCAAGACGTTCGACAACCTTCAAGTGCTATACGATCAGCTTCAGCCTACCAAGCCCTTCTCAGGAGTGACTGAAGGCTCCACCATACCAATAGGGCAGGTCCGCCTTCCCGTCACCTTCGGAGAACACAACAACTACCGCACCGAGCTCATCAACTTCGACGTCACCCACATCTGTCTGCCATACAACGCCATACTCTGGTACCCGGCCCTGGCCAAGTTCATGGCAGTAACACACCACGGCTACAATGTCCTCAAGATGCCAGGGAGCAGCGGGATCATCACGGTCCTGCGAAGAGAGAGAGATGCACTGTGCTCCCTTGAGGCGCCTTCCAAGCAGCGCCAATCGAAGACCCGAAAACAACGCAGCGCAGTACCCTCATGAGGTCGCCCCAGAAGAAGAAGTAGCTTCTCAAGACCGGGCCTCGGGAGAGCGGCGCCGCAAGTGGCACCTCGTCAGATCGGCGCCCACACTGGGTGCCTCCTCTCTCGCATAGGAAGGCGTGCCCAGCACCCTCCACGGGCAGGGCTCAGGGGCTCTCTTCTGCAGGGCCTCATACCTTGCCAACGTCACGAGGGAGGCGCTCGGGCACCAGTAGGAGGCATGCTTCACAGCGCGTTTCCCTCAGGAAGACATCGGGCGAGGAGCGCCCAATGCTCAGGAGTTCGTTGCCAAGACCACTTAGAAACTCCAAGACGCGAGAGCCATGCGCGGCGACCGCCGCTCACTCGGCGTGGCTCCTCATCCAGGCGAGGATGGCGCGTTGCGCATCTGCATCGACATCCCAGGGCTCAACAGAAGCGCGTCTTAGGAGCTCTTCTGGCCTTCGCGCGTGGGACGCTGCAAGGGCCAACCTCACAGCTACGTTCGCATGCCTTTTGGCCTGCCGAGCATGGCGTCCGCCTTCTAGCACAGCCTGCGGTGCATCCCGGAGGATCAGGAGGCCATGCTGCAGCAGTCCTAGCGGAGATGGAGACGGTCCTCAAGGAACCGCCTGGATCCCCAGAGCCTCCCGAGACTCAGGATCCCGGTGGCTCGTGAGGAGCAACCCCTGCACCACGCATCTTCAGCTGCCCCAACATGCCTTCAACAATAGAACCAGGTTACATTTTCCAGGTTCATTTAGCTGGGAGCACCCCTCGGGCTGCATCATTCCCAGGCCGCATGGGTCTGTCCCTGCGGCATGTACCCTTTTACGTCTTTAGCTTTCCTTGCTAGGGGCGCCCCTTGCGCTGCATCATCCCCAAGCCACTCAGGTCCAGCCCAGTGGCATGTATCGTTATTGCATCTATCTGAGCTAGCTCACTTTCCATGCGTAATCTATCTATGGCTATCACCTGCTTGATTGTCACCCGCCATGGGAGCTGCGCACCGAGCGTCTTTCTTCAAGATCCTTCGGGAGCGGTGTCACCAGGCTGGCTCGCGAGGGGCGGAGAGATCAAGGCAAGGTGAACCTCGCGAGGTTCCCATGACGTAAGCCATGACAACCAAGGCCAGGCGGCCGCCAGGCGGGCGCCAGCGATCGCAGTGTCCTCGTTTCCTCTTTGGTGCTAAGGAGGCAAGCACAGGCGAGGAGTGCCGAGGCATCAGGCAAAGGTTTCCATTTCGGTGCAACGAGACAAAGAGCAGCAGGATGAAAGGATGGAGGTCACCATGGAGCCCAAGACGGTGTCACCACCAGAGCCTTTGGCATGCGAAGACCACCTTTAGTCAGGATAGCTTGTACTAGCTGTCCCCTTTCAAATTGGCCGTTGTGGCATCCCTTCCCGCTCAATATTTGGGAAGAGGACCAGGGCCTCTGTAAATAGGACTAGCCATCATAGTAGGAGCCAACTTAGTGAGAGTGATCCTCAACTCATCTTGAGGGATCTTCACCCACACACATTCGAAAAGCACAAGAACACCTCTCCTCAGGAGGCTGTTCTTCGTTCATCATCAGCCTCCAAGGCAATCCACCACCACCACCCTGGAGTAGGGTATTACACCACAACGGTGGCCCGAACCAGTATAAATCTTGTGCCCCTTGTGTTAGTTCGTCGAGTTTAGCCTTAGAGATTGCGGTGAGGGTGAGGGCGTGATTAGGTAGGGGGAGATCTTCGTGCGCACCCTAGTGTTCGAACATTAAGGGTTCTACCGGAACCCGGAATCTGATATTTGGCGCGCCAGGTAGGGGTGTGCCGGAGTTTTCCTTCCACCGATCCGCGTCCCATCGCTTCATCGCCTCCATGTCTGACGCCCGTCGAGCCCGCGCTGAGCGCAGGGGACGCCCTCGCCGCCCGCGTCGCTCAGACGGCTCCTGTCGGCGGGCCTCCCCGTTGTTCTCCGTCGCCTGCTGCCAACGCCGCCACCGGCCCAGCGGGGAACGAGCAGCAAGCATCCTCGCTACGCCCCTCGGTGCGGTGGGACGGCCGGACCGCCACCCCATCGCTGACCCCAGCCGGCTCATCGTCTCATGCTCGTCGCACTCCCATAGACACGCAGGCCGCGCTGCTCATGGCACGCGAGCTCCTGTGCTACCGCCCCGTTGACGCCCTCTACGAGGACTGGCTGGACCGCATCACCGAGCTCGTCATCGCCGCAGGGGGCTCTCTCGTGCCGCCCCTTTTGCTGCGTGACCCTCTGCCAGCTGCGCCCCAAGACGACATCCTGGCGCCAAGGCGCGTGGCCCCTCGGCACGACCTGCCATGTCCGGTGCCCGTGCGAGAAGAAGGAAGCTGTCAAGAAGTTCCCTGGCTGCGAGAGAACACTCCCGTGCTCCCGACGCCACCACGACAAGACCACGCGCCATCCGCGGTAGCGGTACGCAGACACCATCAAGGGCAAGTTCTGCACCATCGAAGGGCCCCAGTGACCACGGCAGGCTACTGCGCCTTCACCCCCGAGTTGTGTAGCATCGCCTGGCCGGGCAAGTTCAAGCCGGATCTGCCTCCTCGCTATGACGGCACCCCCGACCTCGCAGAGTTCTTGCAGCTCTACGAGTTGAGCATCGAGGCGGCCAACAACGACGAGAAAGTCATGGCAAAATGGTTCCCCATGGCGCCCGCTCATGGCTCCTGAACCTGCCTCTAGGCTCAATATCCTCCCGGGACGAGATGCGCGACCGCTTTTTCGCCAACTTCCGTGGCACTCGCGACCGCCCACCGGCCGTGGGTGACCTGCGCCGCATCAAGTAGCAACCAGGAGAGACTCTGCAGAAGTACATCCAACGCTTCAACAAACTCCGCCTCAAGATCCCCAAGGTGATGGACGAGGCCATCATCTCGACGTTCTCTGATGGCGTCCGTGACGTCAAGATGAAGGAGGAGCTCGCCATCCATGAGGAGATGTGCACATCTCTGGAGCTGTTCAACCTGGCGACCAAGTGTGCAAGAGCTGAGGAAGGGCGCCTTTCCCTCCTCGAGCTCCCAGCTGCCGACCCGGAGGAGAAGAAAGCCAAGGCCAAGGACGTGAAGCGCAAGGGAGTGGCCGAGCTCGCGGCAGAGCCGGGCATGAAGCGCGGCAGGGACCAGCCCAAGTCATCCAAGAGCGGCCGACCATTCTGCGCCTTCCACAATGTGCACAGCCACAACACAAACGATTGTCAAGAGCTCAGAGCCATTCGCGATGGACGCTTCAGTCGACGCCCCGAGCGCAACGACCGGGGCTACGGCTGAGGAGGAGGACGTGGCGGAGGACGCTGGGACGATCGTGGCCCTCGTCAGGAGTGGCGAGACCGGTCTCGTGAGGACCACTGGCAGGATCAGCCTCACAAGGATGCCTGGAGGGATCAGCCTCATGAGGACCGCCCTCGTGGTAATGCTGCCGGTCTTCCCCGCTGCCTCCACCACCAAGAAGGAATGGCGACCACCATCGGGGCCGAGGGGATGGGGGCTTCCAGCAGCCGCGTGCGATCACATGCATCTTGGGCGGAGCTCAAGCCCCAGCCATCTTCAAGCAATTTGCTCGCGAGGTGAACGCAGTCCTCCCCAGGCTCGAGGCCACACGCCCGCTCAGGTGGTCCAAGTGCGCCATCACCTTCAGCTCTGCAGACAGCTCAAGTGCGTGGCTACCGGTAGCGCTCTCCCGATGCTTTACTCACCCGTCATCGGCAATGTAAAAGTCACCAAGACCCTCATCGATGGCGGCGCAGGGCTTAACGTCCTATCCGTCAAGACGTTCGACAACCTTCAAGTGCTATACGATCAGCTTCAGCCTACCAAGCCCTTCTCAGGAGTGACTGAAGGCTCCACCATACCAATAGGGCAGGTCCGCCTTCCCGTCACCTTCGGAGAACACAACAACTACCGCACCGAGCTCATCAACTTTGACGTCACCCACATCTGTCTGCCATACAACGCCATACTCTGGTACCCGGCCCTGGCCAAGTTCATGGCAGTAACACACCACGGCTACAATGTCCTCAAGATGCCAGGGAGCAGCGGGATCATCACGGTCCCGTGCGAAGAGAGAGAGATGCACTGTGCTCCCTTGAGGCGCCTTCCAAGCAGCGTCAATCGAAGACCCCGAAAACAACGCAGCGCAGTACCCTCATGAGGTCGCCCCCAGGAAGAAGAAGTAGCTACTCCGCACCGGGCCTCGGGAGAGCGGCGCCGCAAGTGGCACCTCGTCAGGATCGGCGCCCACACCTGGGGTGCCTCCCTCTCTTGCATAGGAAGGCGCACCCAGCACCCTCCACAGGCAGGGCTCAGGGGCTCTCTTCTGCAGGGCCTCAAACCTTGCCAACGTCACGAGAGAGGCGCTCGGGCACCACTAGGAGGCATGCTTCATGGCGCGTTTCCCTCAGGAAGACATCGGGCGAGGAGCTCCCAATGCTCAGGAGTTCATTGCCAAGACCACTCAGGAACTGCAAGACGCGAGAGCCATGCGCGGCGACCGCCGCTCACCCGGCGTGGCTCCCCATCCAGACGAGGATGGCGCGTTGCGCATCTGCATCGACATCCCAGGGCTCAACAGAGGCGCGTCTTAGGAGCTCTTCTAGCCTTCGCTCGTGGGATGCTGCGAGGGCCCACCTCATAGCTACGTTCGCATGCCTTTTGGCCTGCCGAGCATGGCGTCCGCCTTCTAGCACAGCCTGCGGTGCATCCCGGAGGATCAGGAGGCCATGCTGCAGCAGTCCTAGCGGAGATGGAGACGGTCCTCAAGGAACCGCCTGGATCCCCAGAGCCTCCCGAGACTCAGGATCCCGGTGGCTCGTGAGGAGCAACCCCTGCACCACGCATCTTCAGCTGCCCCAACATGCCTTCAACAACAGAACCAGGTGACATTTTCCAAGTTCATTTAGCTGGGAGCGCCCCTCGGGCTGCATCATTCCCAGGCCGCATGGGTCTGTCCCTGCGGCATGTACCCTTTTACGTCTTTAGCTTTCCTTGCTAGGGGCGCCCCTTGCGCTGCATCATCCCCAAGCCACTCAGGTCCAGCCCAGTGGCATGTATCGTTATTGCATCTATCTGAGCTAGCTCACTTTCCATGTGTAATCTATCTATGGCTATCACCTGCTTGATTGTCACCCGCCATGGGAGCTGCGCGCCGAGCGTCTTTCTTCAAGATCCTTCGGGAGCGGTGTCACCAGGCTGGCTCGCGAGGGGCGGAGAGATCAAGGCAAGGTGAACCTCGCGAGGTTCCCATGACGTAAGCCATGACAACCAAGGCCAGGCGGCCGCCAGGCGGGCGCCAGCGATCGCAGTGTCCTCGCTTTCCTCTTTGGTGCTAAGGAGGCAAGCACAAAGCAGGAGTGCCGAGGCATCGTGCAAAGGTTTCCATTTCGTGCAACGAGACAAAGAGCAGCAGGATGAAAGGATGGAGGTCACCATGGAGCCCAAGACGGTGTCACCACGGAGCCTTTGGCATGCGAAGACCACCTTTAGTCAGGATAGCTTGTACTAGCTGTCCCCTTTCAAATTGGCCGTTGTGGCATCCCTTCCCGCTCAATATTTGGGAAGAGGACCAGGGCCTCTGTAAATAGGACTAGCCATCATAGTAGGAGCCAACTCAGTGAGAGTGATCCTCAACTCATCTTGAGCGATCCTCACCCACACACATTCGAAAAGCACAAGAACACCTCTCCTCAGGAGGCTGTTCTTCCCTTGTACTATTCATCATCAGCCTCCAAGGCAATCCACCACCACCACACTGGAGTAGGGTATTAAACCACAACGGTGACCCAAACCAGTATAAATCTTGTGCCCCTTGTGTTGCGAGTTCATCGAGTTTAGCCTTAGAGATTGCGGTGAGGGTGAGGGCATGATAAGGTAGGGGGATATCTTTTTGCGCACCCCAGTGTTTGAACCTTAAGGGTTTTTCCGGAACCCAAAATCCGACAGAGATAATAGAAACGAGAGAGAGGGAGTGCATCTTCATACCCTTGAAGATCGCTAATCGAAAGTGTTACAAGAACGCGGTTGAAGGAGTCGTACTCGCGGTGATTCAAATCGCGGAAGATCCGATCTAGCGTAGAACGGACGGTGCCTCCGCGTTCAACACATGTACAGCCCGGGGACATTTACTCCTTCTTGATCCAGCAAGGGGAGAGGAGAAGTTGAGGGAGAGCTCCGGCAGCACGACGGCGTGGTGGTGGACCTTGCAGTTCTCCTACAGGGCTTCGCCAAGCACTACGGAGGAGGAGGAGGAGGTGTTGGAGGAGGGAGGGCTGCGCCAGGGGAAGGGGTGCGACATCCCTCCCACCCCCACTATTTATAGGGTGAAGGGAAGAGGGGGTTGACCCCCTAGATGCATCTAGAGGGGGGGGGGCGGCCAAGGGGGAAGACTTGCCCCCTCAAGCAAGGTGGAAGGCGCCCCCCTCCCCTAGGGTTTCCAACCCTAGGCGCCATGGGCCCTTGTGGGGGCGCACCAGCCCACTAGGGGGCTGGTTCCCTCCCATATTCAGCCCATTAAGTCCTCCGGGGCAGGTGGCCCCACCCGGTGGACCCCCGGACACCTTTCGGTGGTCCCGGTACAATATCGATAACCCCCGAAACCATTTCGGCGACTGAAACTGGACTTCCCATAGATAAATCTTCACCTCCGGACCATTCTAGAACTCCTCGTGACGTTCGGGATCTCATCTGAGACTCCGAACAACTTTCGGTAACCACATACAATTTCCCATAACAACTCTAGCATCATCGAACCTTAAGTGTGTAGACCCTACGGATTCGGGAACCATGCAGGCATGACCGAGACATCTCTCCGGCCAATAACCAACAACGGGATCTGGATACCCATGTTGGCTCCCACATGTTCCGTGATGATCGCATAAGATGAACCACGATGTCGGGGATTCAATCAATCATGTATACAATTCCCTTTGTCCATCGGTATGTTACTTGCCCGAAATTCGATCGTCGGTATCTCCATACCTCGTTCAATCTCGTTGCCGGGAAGTCTCTTTACTTGTTCCGTAACGCATGATCCCGTGGCTAACTCCTTAGTCACATTGAGCTCATTATGATGATGCATTACCGAGTGGGCCTAGAGATACCTCTCCATCATACGGAGTGACAAATCTCAGTCTCGATTCGTGCCAACTCAACATACACTTTTGGAGATACTTGTAGTGCACCTTTATAGTCACCCAGTTACGTTGTGACATTTGATACACCCAAAGCATTCCTACGATATCCGGGAGTTGCACAATCTCATGGTAAAAGGAAATGATACTTGACATTAGAAAAGCTCTAGCAAACGAACTACACGATCTTGTGCTATGCTTAGCATTGGGTCTTGTCCATCACATCATTCTCCTAATGATGTGATCCTGTTATCAATGACATCTAATGTCCATGGTCAGGAAACCACAACCATCTATTGATCAACAAGCTACTCAACTAGAGGTTCACTAGGGACATGTTGTGATCTATGTATTCACACATGTATTACGGTTTCTGGTTAATACAATTATAGCATGAACAATAGACGATTATCATGAACAAGGAAATATAATAATAACCACTTTATTATTTCCTCTAGGGAATATTATCAATAGTCTCCTTGTTGCACTAGAGTCAATAATCTAGTTACATTGTGATGAATCGAACACCTATAGAGTACTGGTGTTGATCATGTTTTGCTCGTGGAAGAGGTTTAGTCAACGGATCTGCGACATTCAGATCCGTATGCACTTTACAAATATCTATATCTCCATCTTGAATATATTCACTAATGGAGTTGAAGCGACGCTTGATATGTCTGGTCTTCTTGTGAAACCTGGGCATCTTGGCAAGGGCAATAGCTCCAGTGTTGTCACAGAAGAGAGTCATCGGGCCCGACGCATTGGGAATTACTCCTAGTTCGGTGATGAACTCCTTCATCCAGACTGCTTCCTGTGCCGCCTCCAAGGCAGCTATGTACACCGCTTCACATGTAGATCCCGCCACGACGCTTTGCTTGCAACTGCACCAGCTGACTGCCCCACCATTCAGAATGTACACGTATCCGGTTTGAGACTTGGAGTCATCTAGATCTGTGTTGAAGCTAGCATCGACGTAACCCTTTACGATGAGCTCTTCATCACCTCCATATACGAGAAACATATCCTTAATCATTTTCAGCTACTTCAGGATATTCTTGACCGCTGTCCAGTGTTCCATACCGGGATCACTTTGGTACCTCCCTACCAAACTCACGGCAAGGTTCACATCAGGTCTGGTACACAGCATGGCATACATAATACACCCTATGGCTGAGGCATAGGGGATGGCACTCATCTTTTCTCTATCTTCTGCCGAGTTCGGGCATTGAGCCGTGCTCAATCTCACACCTTGCAATGCAGGCAAGAACCCCTTCTTGGACTGATCCACATTGAACTTCTTCAATATCTTGTCAAGGTATGTGCTTTGTGAAAGACCAATGAGGCGTCTTGATCTATCTCTACAGACTTGATGCCTAATATGTAAGCAGCTTCTCCAAGGTCCTTCATTGAAAAATATTTATTCAAGTAGGCCTTTATGCTTTCCAAAAGTTCTATATCATTTCCCATCAATAGTATGTCATCCACATATAGTATGAGAAATGCTACAGAGCTACCACTCACTTTCTTGTAAACACAAGCTTCTCCATAAGTCTGCATAAACCCAAACGCTTTGATCATTTCATTAAAGCGAATGTTCCAACTCTGAGATGCTTGCACCAGCCCATAGATGGAGCGCTGGAGCTTGCATACCTTGTCAACATTCCTAGGATCGACAAAACCTTCTGGCTGCATCATATACAATTCTTCCTTAAGGAAACCATTAAGGAATGTTGTTTTGACGTCCATTTGCCATATCTCATAATCCTAGAATGCGGCAATTGCTAACATGATTCGGACGGACTTCAGCTTTGCTACAGGTGAGAAGGTCTCATCGTAGTCAACCCCTTGAACTTGTCGATAACCCTTAGCAACAGGTCGAGCCTTGTAGACGGTCACATTACCATCCGCATCAGTCTTCTTCTTAAAGATCCACTTATTTTCTGTGGCTTGCCGATCATCGGGCAAGTCTGTCAAAGTCCATACTTTGTTTTCATACATGGATCCTATCTCGGATTTCATGGCTTGAAGCCATTTGTTGGAATCCAGGCCCGCCATCGTTTTTGTACCCCTTTACTTATGCGCGGGCAGACGCAGCCCCATGCCCCTGACCACCCTTGACAGGTGTCACAGCCCTAGAGCTTGCTTGTAACTAGTGGCATTGCATCCATGCATCATGTTTAATTCTCATGAAATTTGAAATGGGGACGACCAAGCCCTAGCACCAAAGCAATTCAAATAGGTTCAACTAAGAAATATTTTTTAGTGAATTCAAAAGGCTTTAGAAAATGTTCATCATTTACGGAAAAATGCTATAAACCATAACCAGAGGTGCTGCACATTTTCATGACATATTTGGTCACTTTGGATTAATTCATTAAGTATTTGCATTTGGGCATTTAAATGCTATAAAATATTTTAAATGCTCAAATAATCATAAACTTAAATGTTTGCATGTTGGATATTTTCCAAACAGTGGGCCCAGTAAGTTTCATGATTTTTGGGGTAGTATTAGTATTTTTAATAAAGCCCTGAAATTTACAGAATATTAGAAAACTAAAACAAATAAAAAAAGGAGAGGAGAGAAACCCTACCTGGCACTCACCTCTCAGCCCACCTACCCCGCCGCTCATCGTCTTCCTCTGCCAGTAGGCAGAGGAGGGACACGGCGCACGCGCCGAGCTCGCCACGCCTCCTCCCTACTCGCCTGCCTCACCGAGACGCCTCGCGCCTTCTCCTCGGCGCCGCCCCGACCCCCTGGACCCCCTCGCTCTCTCCCTCTCCCTCATTCCCTCCTCTGTCTCGCTCCCCACGACGCCACCGAACACGCTGTCGCCGCCGCTCGCCACCACCGCGGCCACAGCCCCCCCCCCCCCTCGCCCATCGAACATGCCCTAGGGACCCGCCGTGCTTCCCTCGTCCTCCCCGACGGCTCACGCGACCGGAGAAGCCCTGAGGCGCCGCCCCGTCGCTTTTCCCCTTCTCGGACCCTTGATGCCGCCTGATTCGTCGAACTCGGACGCCCGAGCCCAGCCGACCACCTCCTCCTCTCCACGGTGAACTCCTCTTCCTCTCCCCCTAGCTCCCGTGTTTGTTTGGCCTCTGTAGCCGCCGTTTCCACCTCACCCGAAAACTCCTCGCCGCCGGCCATGGCGCCGCCGTGGCAGGCCACCCCGGCTGCTTGAGCATGTTACCAAGTTCGCCGCCCTCCCAGAGCCCGCAGCGCCCTTTCGTTTCCCCTCTAGTGCACATGGCCGAGCCCGAGCTCGCCCGAGCTCGGCCCGCCTAGGTCGTCCGCTTGGTGCCGATTCCGCCACCCGACCCCAGCTAACCCCACCAAGAGCTTCGGCTCGTCCCCAGCTCCTCCTAAATGCCCTCCGCGGCCCATTTGGTCGCCGGAGTGGCCAAAACCACTCCCGCCGCCGCGTCGGGCTCGCCAGCGGCTAGACGCCGGCAGCCGACTTTGACTTTGACCTCGGGTGGGCCCTGGTTGACCCTGTTGAGCCTATGACAGGTGGGGCCCAGCCCTGTTAACTAATTAGGGTTAGTTTAATTAATTTTTAGCTAAAATAATTATCTTGACACCACGGACCTGATCAGGTTTGACTGGACGTCTCCGTTGACTATGACGTCATTCTGACGCATGGCTGACGCAGTAATCTAATTATTGGATTTATTCTAATATAGGAAATTCCAGAATATAGTTCAAACTTCAAATATTCATAACTTTTAATCTGTGACTCCAAATGCAAAGATTTATATATGAAACATGATCAGAAAAATATGAAGAATATGTTTATGCCATGATCATGCATGTTTGAACAAGTTAACCTCACTGAATAGGAGAAATGATGATTAGGGTAATTTATGAAATAACATTTGGAGTTGGAATTTGTTCTTGTTTGACTTCCACTTCAATTAACTTGGCTAGATTTTGCATTAGGTGAATTCAGTACCTTAACATGACATGTCATTCATGTGAATGTGCATTGCATTGATTGTGTTCTTTCTCAGTTGCCGGTGTTTGCCCCTCGATGAGCGACGTTCCGACGATTGTTCGATGACACCGATGAAGAACTATATTATCTTGAAGTGCCGTGCAAGCAAAACCCCCTTGTTCATTCCGATACAATCCCACTCTCTCGCTCCTGCTCTCTTTTATTGCATTAGGAAAACAACGATTCATCTGTTACTTGCTGCGGTAGCTGAACCCCTTTATCCTCTGCACGACCTGTCATTCCACAGTAATTAGATGAAACCCACTAGCATGAGTAGGAGTTGCTTGAGCCATGTTGTGCCTACTCATTCATGCTTGTTTGTCATGCCTGCTACTGCTTAGAGTTGAGTTAGGTCTGATTCATCGGGGATGAATCGGAGGTGTGTGAACATGTCCTACTGCGTGTGTGAGCTAGGTGTGTGAACACGATTTGGTAAAGGTAGCGGTGAGAGGCCATGTAGGAGTACATGGTGGGTTGTCTCATTGCAGCCATCCTCAAGAACTGAGTTCTGTGTTTGTGATCCATGAAACAGTTACTACCACGCATTGGGATCCTTAATTGACCCTCTCGGCTTCTTAACCACCCTTGTTCTCAGTCCGGGAGTTGCAAATAGTTTCTGGTGTTTGTAGTATGCTAGGGGCCGCATGCAATGCTGACCATAGGGGTGGGTTGTGTTGCGGTAGGCACCGTGGCCCGGTGTACCGATTCGCCCGTTTGGTGTCTCGGGAACCCTGCACACATCGTTCGGGGCTGTATGGGAAACCTCGGCAGGACTCCCTGCGGATGGAAACCGAATAGGCGATAAACCTGGACTAGGGACTTGAGTGTTTAGGTAGGTCGTGGCCGACACCCACGTTGGGCTTCCGCTTGAAGGTTGCCGAGTACATGTCGTGTAAACGGCGGTAAGTGGTGAGAGCGTGTCTCAAGAAGTACACCCCTGCTGGGTTAATATAATCTATTCGAATAGCCGTGTCCACGGAGAAGGACTTCTGGGTTGCCTATATCAGTTCATAGACAAGTGAAAGTGGATACCCTAAAATGCGCAAGATAAGCGTGAGTGCTATGGATGGCGTTCTCGTAGGGAGACGGGAGCGGGTCCATAGTGGTGTATTGATATGGTGAATATGTGGACTCGTGTGCGCCACCTCAAAAGTGTTACTTGCAGTCGTAGTTTAGGATAGCCACTGAGTCAAAGCTGGCTTGCTGCAGTCAAACTCCACCACCCCCTTTTGATAATGATGCATATGTAGCTAGTTCTGATGTAAGTCTTGCTGAGTACGTTTGTACTCACGTTTGCTTATTTTATGTTTTGCAGAGAGACGTCGGGCCTCACTAGTAGTTCCGCTTGGACTTGACGTTTAGCTTGTTACCTCAGCTACGATCTTGTGCCCTTGGCAGGATCTGGTAGATAGTCGCTTCTCGGCCTTTTTCATTTCAGTTATGCGTACTTTCGAGACATGTTTAGCTTCCGCTTGTGCTTTGACTTGTATGCTCACGAGTGTTGGGTCATGAGACCCATGTTTGTAATATCTCGCTCCTCGGAGCCTAATGAATAAATATTTGAGTCAGAGAGTTATGTTGTGATGCCATGTTGTACTTACACATACTGAGCATATTGTGTGTATGTTTGAAATGCTTAGTATGTGTGGGATCCGACAAACTAGTTGTTTAACCTTGGCAGCCTCTCATATGGGGAAATGTAGTCTCGTGTTTCTGAGCGATAGTAGTCCGCTACAGCCCGGTTCACCGGAGTCCTGCTAGCCCAGCACTACTGCTTGGACACTTGACTGGCCGGCATGTGTTTCACTTCGTTCCTATGTCTGTCCTTTCGGGGAAATGTCACGCGGTGTTATTCGGAGTCCTGCCTAGCCTGCTACAGCCCGGGATACCGGAGTCCTGTTAGCCCAGTGCTACAGCCCGAATTTATACGTTGATGACCGACATGCTCGATGTGATTCATGTATGCCTGTACCCATAGGTTAGCGCCGCTTTGGGTTCACGACTAGCCATGTCGGCCCGGGTTCTTTATTATGTGGATGCTAGCGACTCTGTCATATACGTGAGCCAAAAGACGCAAACGGTCCCGGGCCATGGTAAGGCGACACCCATGGGAATACCGTGCGTGAGGCCGCAAAGTGATATGAGGTGTTACCGGCTAGGTCGATGTGATTTGGAATCGGGGTCCTGACAGCGTTGGTATCAGAGCCTGACTGCCTCTAGGATTACCAAGCCAAACTGGTCGAAGTTGTGTCTAGAAATGCTTTAGTTATGTAAGGGGATTGATTGTGGAAGGGAACGTAAGGCTCTTTTTACTCCTTATATCTCATGGCCTTCTGATCTGAGTCATCCTCTTCTCTTCTCTGAGGGTTTAAGAACTAGGCTTCTCATCTATCTATCAGGATGACGTGTTACTAATCCATGGACCTTTGAGATTGTTGGTTTTAAGCCTCAGTTCAGTTCCTACTATTTCTATATGATAATTGTAGATCTCGGAACCTTGATATGATGTTGTTAAGTGGCTATGCCACCATTTTTCAAGATGTCTCAAATCATTTTGAGCATTTACAGCCGTTATGCTGTCCGAGTCATCCCAGGTCTCTAAATAGTCTGATGCATTTGCAAATCCTTTCCTTCCGTTTCCGATGTCCTTTTTGGTCAGAATAAGCACACTAACCTGTGTGTTGAGGTACTTTGTTGCCTCGGCATAGATGTTGGAACTATTATTATGACTCTAGTTGTTTAGGAAGTCACCTAGCAATCTAGCAATGCTTTTGTATCCCCAGTGTGATGATTCTGGCCATTATTCTTGAAACCATCCCGTGATGTTATTAGTTAGTAGGCATTCTATTCCTGGGTTCTTGAACCCGAGATTCACCTTACTTCATGTTGTTAGTATTTGCTGGTCCCTTTAGGATATTAGTAACTTTGCGATAGTCCTCAAGGTCCATGGTATTTCCTTCTTCCAAATACCATGAACTAGTTAAGGCAGAAATCCTTTGAATTAAAAGATCACAATCAGATTACTCTTGAGGAGTTCTCCATTCATAATTGTGACTCTGCCAGTTCTACCTTCTCCGCATGGGTTATCCGGAAGAAATGTTGAGCTTTGCTCGACATACTAATCTATGCATCCACAACTCAGAAAATTATATGTTCCTTTGAGTTGCTCTCTTTAGTTGTATCCCGACCATCCTCTATCAGTTGATAACCAAGAGTATGTGTGCATTCGTTTATCGATGTCTATTATCCTTGTGGTCCGTCAAGCCATTCTGTTCTGGAATGACTAGGAGAAACAAACTCCAGTACCTCATCCATTTCTAGGATTGGGTCAAAGTAGTTGTATCCCGCAGATCAAAATGCCAATCCAGCTTTGATTCTGCTCTACCTTGGAGTGTTACCATCTTTATGTCAGGAACATCATGAGAATTGCACCTTCTCTTATGAATTCTTGTCGTAGTGATACTTCTCGCCATCTTTGTTCATTCCTCGGTCCCGTGTTGATGCAACCGGAATGCCGACAAGTGAATTGTGATGTGTGAAATCGATACTCCTAGCAACCTCGTTGCTTGGTAGTTAATGGACAATATTTTCATTCTTAGCGTGTTGGTTATTAAATCATCATACTAAGATTGATCGTGCTACCTAGTCCTTATCTCTGGTGCACCCTTCGATCAATGAGTTAGGATTATTCAATCCCTTGCTTATTTGATCATATCGTCTTGCCCTCAAAAGCAAGATTGATCTCGAGCTTAGTAACATACCGGTGGTTCGTGACTTTCCCAATATCTTCTTGGAAGTGTTACCGGGTTGTTTCCTGATTGTTATGTTGAGCTCGTGATCAAGTTGGTTTCTTTTGAACCACCCTTTCTCTAAGAATCTGTGTTGGATATCCCTGAGCTAGTTGGTTAAGCTAGACAACAACTTGGAGAGTTAGAAGATAAAATCTTGCCTAACTTAGTTCGTTCCAAAGGGATATTCTTGTGTAGTGTGTGTTGAAGAAAGATGATATCTTCATCAATTGGTCCCTGTGATCAGTTGTCGGACCTATTGTCTTATTAATCCTTTGATTTGAGTGTGGGCTATCGTCAAATCAAATCAGTACCAACGATGCTCGTAATGTTGTCTTACTCGTGGTTGATCCCTCGAGCATACCCATTACATCTTTTGGTCTGACCAATACTATCACCGTGTTCACATGATGGTGGAAGTCCAGTGATATGGAAATTCCGATGAGTTACTGTTGAGCCCATTAGCAGCATTTTGTCTCCCCCATGAGTCATGTAGACCATCAACCTAGTATTGGAAACTTGTGTAAGCATTTCTTCATGTTTCGTTCATGAAGCATATGTTTGGATGAAAGTAGTGACTTCCTCTAATTCACGTGCATTAGGTGCAAGTTGCCGCCATGAATTTGAGAAAGGTTTGTTTTGTTTCCTTGGAATCATCCCAAGTCATTCATGCATATGTGCGAAGTGTTCGGTAGTCTGGAGACTTGCAACCTTCATTCTATATGTATTCCTAGCATACCAAGCCACTGATTGACTTGTTCAATGAAAAGAAGTCTATGCTTGGGATCTAATCCATGGACTTGCGTAAAGACTTCGATATCCTCGATGATGGTTCCCCACCTGAACTCGGTAGTGTTTGATGCTAAGACTACTATGTGGTCATTCTTGTCTTGGACATCATGCTCACATGTATGTAGCAGAACCAGCTCATGTTTTGGAGCTTGCTATCGTAGTTCATTCCCGAGAATCTCGCAACATCCTCTCGTCGATTTGTGTTGCAAACTTTCATTTTTCTTTCTAGACTCGATGAGTCTGGAATATCCTAGTACCAATCGGATCTGAATCTCAAGCAGATATGATGGTTGGAACATTCCCCGCATTTGCATGTTGTTCCCAGCTTGCATTCCATTGTGCCAATTTTTCCATGGGATGTCCCTCTCAGTACTTGATGTCTAGGATCATCCTCAAAAGTGGACTTACTATGGGTCCCATCCATTTCCGGTGATAAGCAAAAGTCATCCATTGCGTTGTCTTCAACAAGGTAGTCCACATCATCCATTCGAGTCTGGGTATGCCATTCCTTTGCACTCCACCAAACGATCGTTTGTGATTGCCTTAGGCTGGTATAAAGAGTTTCAATGATCTTTGTATCAAAAGTAATTCTTTTTGCCACTTAAGGGAATAATTCTACGAGTCACCTTTCCTAAGGTCTACCGCTATGGAATCATGGCAATCATCCACTTGTTACTTTGAAACCGTGCACCATTTTACTTAAGAGCGGAATGGTTGCCTACCAATTTGAACCTTCGTCATCCATTTCTTTACCATCATTCCTAGTGTGTGTTTGATGTCTCAACTCAAGAGATGTTCTTACGTCACTCCATGAACTGATCTTGAATTGCTCGATCTTCAAGAAGATTAAATCCGGTAGGGTTTCCCCCTTCTTTCTGTTGTCATGTCGAGTGAAGATCTCGGAAGCAAGGACGTCAAGACCAAGATGATGGAATGAATCAACATCTTCGAGAAGGGCAAATGGATCATGAATATTGTGATAGTTTTGTGACTTCCCTTTTCCTCTTACCTCACGTCTTGAATCTCGGGGCGAGATTCTTGTTTAGTGGGGGTGAGTTGTCACTGACCCTAGAGCTTGCTTGTAACTAGTGGCATTGCATCCATGCATCATGTTTAATTCTCATGAAATTTGAAATGGGGATGAACAAGCCCTAGCACCAAAGCAATTCAAATAGGTTCAACTAAGAAATATTTTTCAGTGAATTCAAATGGCTTTAGAAAATGTTCATCATTTCTGGAAAAATGCTATAAACCATAACCAGAGGTGCTGCACATTTTTCATGACATATTTGGTCACTTGATTAATTCATTAAGTATTTGCATTTGTGCATTTAAATGCTATAAAATATTTTAAATGCTCAAATAATCATAATCTTAAATGTTTGCTGTTGGATATTTTCCAAACAGTGGGCCTGAGTAAGTTTCATGATTTTTGGGGTAGTATTAGTATTTTTAATAAAGCCCTGAAATTTACAGAATATTAGAAAACTAAAACAAATAAAAAAAGGAGAGGAGAGAAACCCTACCTGGCGCTCACCTCTCAGCCCACCTACCCCGCCGCTCATCGTCTTCCTCTGCCAAGAGGCGAGGAGGGACCTGGCGCTGCAGCTTGGCTTCGCCACGCCTCCTCCTGCTACTTTGCCTCACCGAGACGCCTCGCGCCTTCTCCTCGGCGCCGCCCCGACCCCCTGGACCCCCTCGCTCTCTCCCTCTCCCTCGTTCCCTCCTCTGTCTCGCTCCCCACGACGCCACCGAACACGCCGTCGCCGCCGCTCGCCACCACCGCGGCCACAGGCCCCCCCTCGCCCATCCAACATGCCCTAGGGACCCGCCGTGCTTCCCTCGTCCTCCCCGACGGCTCACG
The DNA here is from genome assembly GCA_021605145.1 of Aegilops bicornis. Taxonomy (NCBI): domain Eukaryota; kingdom Viridiplantae; phylum Streptophyta; class Magnoliopsida; order Poales; family Poaceae; genus Aegilops; species Aegilops bicornis. The sequence goes on from CM038672.1 coordinate 547,357,409, forward strand.
CGACCGGAGAAGCCCCGAGGCGCCGCCCCGCCGCTTTTCCCCTTCTCGGACCCGCCGGTCGCCGTCGCCCGATTCGTCGAACTCCGGACGCCCCCGAGCCCGCTGACCACCTCGCCCTCTCCACGGTGAACTCCTCTTCCTCTCCCCCTAGCTCCCGTGTTTGTTTGGCCTCTGTAGCCGCCGTTTCCACCTCACCCGAAAACTCCTCGCCGCCGGCCATGGTGCCGCCGTCGCTAGGGCCACCCCAGCTTGCGCCCGAGCATGTTACCAAGTTCGCCGCCCTCCCAGGAGCCCGCAGCACCCTTTCGTTTCCCCTCTAGTGCGCCGCAGCGTCGAGCCCGAGCTCGCCCGAGCTCCGGCGGCCGCCTAGGTCGTCATGGCGCCGATTCTGCCACCCGACCCCAGCTAACCCCACCAAGAGCTTGACTCGTCCCCAGCTCCTCCTAAATGCCCTCCATGGCCCATTTGGTCGGGAGTGTAAAGCTCCCTCCGCCGCCGCGTCGGGCTCACCGGCGGCTAGACGCCGGCAGCCGACTTTGACTTTGACCTCGGGTGGGCCCTGGTTGACCCTGTTGAGCCTATGACAGGTGGAGCCCAGCCCTGTTAACTAATTAGGGTTAGTTTAATTAATTTTTAGCTAAACTAATTATGTCGACACCTGGACCTGATCAGGTTTGACACGGACGTCTCCGTTGACTATGATGTCATTACGGCGTATGGTCGACGCTTGATAATCTAATTACTGGATTTATTCTAATATAGGAAATTCCAGAATATAGTTCAAACTTCAAATATTCATAACTTTTAATCTGTAACTCCAAATGCAAAGATTTATATATGAAACATGATCAGAAAAATATGAAGAATATGTTTATGCCATGATCATGCATGTTTGAACAAGTTAACCTCACTGAATAGGAGAAATGATGATTAGGGTAATTTATGAAATAACATTTGGAGTTGGAATTTGTTCTTGTTTGACTTCCACTTCAATTAACTTGGCTAGATTTTGCATTAGGTGAATTCAGTATCTTAACATGACATGTCATTCATGTGAATGTGCATTGCATTGATTGTGTTCTTTCTCAGTTGCCGGTGTTTGCCCCCTCAGTAGACGACGTTCCGACGATTGTTCGATGACACCGATGAAGAACTATATTATCTTCATAAGTGCCAGGCAAGCAAAACCCCCTTGTTCATTCCGATACAATCCCACTCTCTCGCTCCTGCTCTCTTTTACTGCATTAGGACAACAACGATTCATCTGTTACTTTCTGTGGTAGCTGAACCCCTTTATACTCAGCATGACGTGTCATTCCACAGTAAATAGATGAAACCCACTAGCATGAGTAGGAGTTTTTTGAGCCCTGTTGTGCCTACTCATACTTGCTTGTTTGTCATGCACTCTTTGCTTAGAGTTGAGTCGGTCGATTCATCGGGGATGAATCGGAGGTGTGTGAACATGTCCTACTGCGTGTGTGAGATAAGTGTGTGAACACGATTTGGTAAAGGTAGCGGTGAGAGGACATGTAGGAGTACATGGTGGGTTGTCTCATTGCAGCCGTCCTCCGGAACTGAGTTCTGTGTTTGTGATCCATGAAACAGCATTACTACCACGCATTGGGATCCTTAATTGACCCTCTCGGCTTCTTAACAACCCTTGTTCTCGGTCCGGGAGTTGCAAATAGTTTCGGTGTTTGTAGTATCTTTGGGGGCCACGCAACGCTGACCATAGGGGTGGGTTGTGTTGCGGTAGGCACCGTGTTGATGTACCGATTCGCCCGTTTGGTGTCTCGGGAACCCTCCACACATCGTTCGGGGTTGTATGGGAAACCTCGGCGGACTCCCTATGGATGGAACCCGAATAGGCGATAAACAAGGACTAGGGACTTGAGTGTTTAGGTAGGTCGTGGCCGACACCCACGTTGGGCATCCGCGTGAAGGTTGCCGAGTACATGTCGTGTAAAAGACGGTAAGTGGTGAGAGCGTGTGAAGAAGAACACCCCTGCAGGGTTAATATGATCTATTCGAATAGCCGTGTCCACGGAGAAGGACTTCTGGGTTGCCTATATCAGTTCATAGACAAGTGAAAGTGGATACCCTAAAATGCGCAAGATAAGCGTGAGTGCTATGGATGGCGTTCTCGTAGGGAGATGGGAGCGGGTCCATAGTGGTGTATTGATATGGTGAATATGTGGACTCGTAGCGCCACCTCAAAAGTGTTACTTGCGATCGTAGTTTAGGATAGCCCTTGAGTCAAAGCTGGCTTGCTGCGGTCAAACTCCACCACCCCTTTTGATAATGATGCATATGTAGCTAGTTACGATGTAAGTCTTGCGAGTACATTTGTACTCACGTTTGCTTATTTTATGTTTTGCGAGAGGCGTCAGTCTCACTAGTAGTTCCGCTTGGACTTGACGTTTATCTTGTTACCTCAGCTACGATCTTGTGCCCTCGGCAGATCTGGTAGATAGTCGAGCTTCTCGGCCTTTTTCATTTCTGATTATGCGTACTCGGACATGTTTAGCTTCCGCTTGTGCTTTGACTTGTATGCTCTGAGTGTTGTGTCATGAGACCCATGTTTGTAATATCTCGCTCCTCGGAGCCTAATGAATAAATATTTGAGTCGTAGAGTTATGTTGTGATGCCATGTTGTACTTACACATACTGAGCATATTGTGTGTATGTTTGAAATGCTTAGTATGTGTGGGATCCGACAAACTAGTTGTTTAACCTTGGCAGCCTCTCATATGGGGAAATGTAGTCTCGTGTTTACGGCGATAGTAGTCCGCTTCTGACCGGTTCACGGAGTCCTGCTAGCCCAGCACTACTGCTTGGACACTTAAGCGGCCGGCATGTGTTTCGCCGTTCCTATATACATCCCTTCGGGAAATGTCACGCGGTGTTATTCGAGTCTGCCTAGCCTGCTACAGCCCGGAATACGGAGTCTGTTAGCCAGTGCTACAGCCAATTTATACGTTGATGACCGACATGCTCGATGTGATTCATGTATGCCTGTCCCCATAGGTTAAGCGCCGCTTTGGGTTCCACGACTAGCCATGTCGGCCCAGGTTCTTTATCATGTGGATGCTAGCGACTCTGTCATATACGTGAGCCAAAAGACGCAAACGGTCCCGGGCCATGGTAAGGCAACACCCGTGGGAATACCGTGCGTGAGGCCGCAAAGTGATATGAGGTGTTACCGGCTAGGTCGATGTGATTTGGAATCGGGGTCCTGACAACAGGGCAGAAGAAGCAAAACCACAAGACAACCAGAGCAACGCCAAGATAGAAACACAAAGAGTAGAGGGGCGAGGTGGACTCCCCCGGCAGGGCCCTTGCCGGGGCGACCTCCACAGCCCCGGCAAGCGCCTTGACGGGGCAACTTTCCCGACACCCGCAGAGTCGCCACCCTTGAACCCGAGGGTTCCAACGCCATCAACCACATTGGAACCAAGGCTCGGGAGGCGCCTTCGTGGTGACATGCAGATCTTTGTGAAGATCAGAAGCATACAAGACTAGATGAAGAACTAGAAGACGATGATCCTCGACAAGATCCTTGCTGAGGGAACCCCCGGGACCCCCGGCAAGATCCTTGCCGGGGGCGACCGCGACGCTGCAGCAAGATCCTTGTCGGGGCACCGGCAAGCCCCTTGCCAAATACATCCGCAGGGCCACAGCCAGGCCCACGTCTGCCAAGATTCCCCCACCGTTCCCATGCAGCTGCCAGCCCACCAACTAGGCGAGCACCTACGTGGCAGCGCGTGGCCTCTAGGCCAACTCAGCAAGCACCTGCATGTGGCATGCAAATCTTCGTGAAGACACTGCCACCGCACCAACTCAGCAGCCAACCAGCCAGCGTGGCACTAAACGCCTCATCAGTTCGGACGCGCATCGAAGCCAGGCAAGGCGGCGACAGCTGGGACGAGCTTCCTTGCCGTCCCCGATAAAGCAATACACCGACAGGAGCCCCCGGGCCTAGATCACATATAAGACCGGGGCGTTATTAGGCCAGACCCAAAATGATGAGCGGGCGCGCGTGCGGCGGACTTTTTTTTACCGCTGTACCTCCCCCGCCCGCTGCGCTTCCATACGACCCGTGTTGAATGCGTGACGTGGGGGTCGTGCGTGCGATGGCCGCAGCATGCTTGAGTCATCTTGTGGTGAAAAATAAAGAGGCGGCTTGCGTGTTCCTTCAGAACTGCAGGGCCGCTGCTCATTTACTTTCTTTGCCTTGGAACCGTCGTTCCACATTTCGCACTACGACTGTCCCTTGCGCCACGTACGCTGCATGCGCGGCATGGGGTAGGTGACAGACGCATGGAATATGGGAAGGCGCGCGGGGCCCGATACTCACGTGCCTTTGATTGGGCGGGGAGGGTGGTCGATGGCCTTGCTCGCTGCCACTTAATGAGCCGGATTTGAGCGCGCTCTTCAGAGGCATAGAGCTAGTCTTTCGTCCTTCCCCTCCAATTGTAAAAAGGGAACTCAGGGGTAGGAGGAAGAGTGAGGGAGTCCCGGACTAGGGGGTGTCCAGATAGCCGGACTATCGTCATGGCCGGACTCCAAGATTATGAAGATACAAGATTGAAGACTTCGTCCCGTGTCCGGATGGGACTTTCCTTGGCGTGGAAGGCAAGCTTGGTGATACGGATATGTAGATCTCCTACCATTCTAACCGACTCTGTGTAACCCTAACCTATCCGGTGTCTATATAAACCGGAGGGTTTTAGTCCGTAGTACGGACAACAATCATACCATAGGCTAGCTTCTAGGGTTTAGCCTCCTTGATCTCGTGGTAGATCTACTCTTGTACGACCCATATTATCAATATTAATCAAGCAGGAGTAGGGTATTACCTCCATCGAGAGGGCCGAACCTGGTAAAAACATCGTGTCCCTTGTCTCCTGTTACCATCCGCCTAGACACACAGTTCGGGACCCCCTACCCGAGATCCGCCGGTTTGACACCAACATTGGTGCTTTCATTGAGAGTTCCTACGTATGCGTCGCCACCGATAGGCCCGATGGCTCCTTCGATCATCAACAACGACACGGTCCAGGGTGAGACTTTTCTCCCGGACAGATCTTCGTGTTCGGCAGCTTTGCACTGCGGGCCAATTAAGCAGGCCATCTGGAGCAGATCGAAAGCTACGCCTGGCCATCGGTGAGATTTGGAAGTTTAAACTATACGGCTGATATCCGCGAAGGCTGGATCTTCGACGGATTCGAGCCGCAGCCAAGCGCCGCCAAGACCGTCTCGATGGGCATGATCTAGCTCTGCAGCCGGTCAAAGGTGCCTCGGAGGCCGCATCAAAGATCCGCTCCGACCCTTAATCCGGAGCGGAATCCCGATCGAGGGCGAGTGGTTGGACACCGCCTCGGGGCTACAATCTCTACGGTGATCGAGCCGAACTCCATCCTTGTCGCTGCGAAGACCTCGACTCCAGTGGTGCGGACTCCTCTGCGGACTCGAACCCTCCCGCCCATGCCAAACGAATCTGATTGGGCGCCCGTTATGGAGTACACGACACAAGACATCTTCCAGAACTCTCCAGTAGGCGACATCCTGAATTCACTAAAGTCTCTCTCTTTATCCGGAGAGCCTTGGCCGGACTACGGACATGAAGGTTGGGATGTGGACGACGAAGAAATTCAACGCCCACCCACCACCCACTTGGTAGCCACTGTCGATGGTTTAACCGACATGCTAGACTACGACTCAAGACATCGACGGTTTGGGCGATGATGCCGAGAGCGACCAAGACCCAATGGCGTACAGACAGTAATCGGAAGGCCACCTTGTCATATGACATATATATGATGGACATCCCAAAAGATGGGAACGGCGATGGAACAACGGAGGGATGACCCTCCAAGAAACAACCCGAAGCGCCCGGCGTCGGCGCCGCTCTAAATCCCGCCACAATAAAAAGCAGTGATTACCGCACGGGAGATAATAACACCCTGGACAAAGGTTGAAGAGAACCCCTCCAGCAGGACTCAGCGCAGGAGGAGGGAGAAGCAAGCCCGCACGACAGCGCGGCAGTAAAAGAGGTTGAGGACGATAATTATGCGCCTCCCTCCGAAGATGAGGCAAGCCTCGACGACGACGAGTTTGTCGTGCCTGAGGATCCCGCCGAACAGGAGCGTTTTAAACGCAGGCTTATAGCCACGGCAAGCAGCCTCAAGAAAAAGGAACAACAGCTTAGAGCTGACCAAGACCTGCTAGCTGATAGATGGACTGAAGTCCTTGCAGCCGAAGAGTATGAACTCAAACGCCCCTACAAAAGCTACCCCAAACGCAGGCCGTTGCCTCGACTAGAGGAGGAAGCACCCAAGTCACCAGCGCACGACATGGCAGACCGGCCACCCCGCGGCCGCGATAGAGAGGCCTCTAGACCCTCCGCTCAAGCCACACCCCGACGCCGCTCAAAAAGTACCGAGGCACGGGAAAACGCGCCGGACTTGCGAGATATATTGGAGGATAAGGCAAAACATACAAGATCGATCTACGGATCGCGTGGGCGCCAAACGACTCGGGATGATTACCGTAGCGCGGACATATAAAACTGGTCGGGCCGAACCACGGTAGAGAAAGCTCATATGAGCTACGCCGTGATATAGCCCAATCTGAGGCGCCAGACACCCACTATGCTTCACAGATGAAGTAATGGATCATCAAATCCCCTAGGGCTTCAAGCCCGTAAACATCGAATCATACGATGGTACCACAGATCCCGCGGTCTGGATCGAGGATTATCTCCTCCATATCCACATGGCCCGCGGTCTGGATCGAGGATTATCTCCTCCATATCCACATGGCCCGCGGTGATGATCTACATGCCATCAAATACCTCCCACTCAAGCTTAAAGGACACCCTCGACACTGGCTCAATAGCTTACCAGCAGAATCAATTGGTTGTTGGGAGGACCTGGAAGCCGCATTCCTTGATAACTTCCAGGGCACATATGTGCGACCACCAGACGCCGATGACCTTAGCCACATAATTCAGCAGCGAGAAGAATCGGCGGACAATTACGGACTCGGTTCCTAACAAAGAAAAATCAAATCGTTGATTGTCCGGATCACGAGAGGCCCTTGCAGCCTTCAAACATAACATCCGCGACGAGTGGATTGCCCGGCACCTAGGACAGGAAAGGCCGAAATCTATGGCAGCCCTCAGAACCCTCATGACTCGCTTTTGTGCGGGAGAGGACAGCTGGCTAGCTCGAAGCAACAACTTGGCCAAACATCCTGATAGTCCGGATACCAAGGACAGCAATGGCAGGTCGCATCGTAACAAGAACAAGCACCACATTAACGGCGATAATACTGAAGATACAGCCGTCAATGCCGGATTCAGAGGCTCTAAACCCGGTCAGCGGAAGAAGCCATTCAAAAGAAATAGCCAGGGCCCGTCCAACTTGGACCGCATACTCGATCGCTTGTGCCAAATACATCGCACCCCCGAAAAACCAGCCAATCACACCAACAGGGATTGTTGGGTGTTCAAGCAAGCAGGCAAGTTAAGTGCGAACTCAATGACAAGGGGCTGCATAGCGATGACGAGGAAGAGCCCGGCCGTCGAACAATAGAGGATGAAAGGTTTTCCCACACAAGTGCGGACGGTGAACATGATATACGCAACCCACATACCCAAAAGAGAGCAGAAGCATGCACTACGGGACGTATACGCGATGGAGCCAGTCGCCCCAAAGTTCAACCCATGGTCTTCCTGCCCGATCACCTTTGATCGAAGGGACCACCCCACTAGCATCCGTCACGGTGGCTTCGCCGCATTGGTTCTTGACCCAACTATTGACGGATTTCACCTCACCGAAGTCTGATGGGCCGGCTGTGAAGGCTGAACCTGCTTTATCGGGATCTGAGGCGCAAAATGGGCATAGACCCCTCAAGGATTAAACCTACAAAGACGACATTTAAAGCGTCATACCAGGTGTAGAGGCCAATTGTACAGGCTCAGTCACACTCGAAGTGGTCTTCGGATCTCCGGATAACTTCCATAGCGAAGAGTTAATCTTCGACATCGTCCCATTCATGGCGGCTATCATGCCTTTGCCGGACAAACCGCATTCAAGAAGTTCAATGCGGTGCCGCACCACGCATACCTCAAGCTCAAGATGCCAGGCCCTCAAGGAGTAATCACGGTCAATGGAAACACCGAACGCTCTCTCCGAACGGAGGAGCATACGGCGGCCCTCGCGGCGGAGGTGCAAAGCAGCCTCTCACGGCAATTCTCGAGTCCGGCCACTAAGCTTCCGGACACCGCCAAGCGCGCCTGGAGTAACCTACAACAAGACCACCTGGCACGATTCAAGCACGAGTAGTAATCCGGCCCCAACCCCAGCCCTCGCAAAATTGCGAAGCTAGTATTACGCGTACATAATTACGCTCTGGAGATACCATGGGCATATGGGGTGGGGCAAGACAACGGCACGCCAAGAATGCGGCTCCACCGCACCAGGGGCTCCCTTTTGTGTCATTTCTTTTTCCTTTTTCCTTTTTCTTCCTTTTTTTACTTTCAGGGCTGCATCTTTGAGAAGTCCTGTCCGGCACTTGAATCGCCGAACTCACGATGCAACAGCCAGGGAAGCGGAAAGCCACGTCGAGTGTTCAGGTGGTCTCTCTTACGAGCATTATACCTGTTTTACATATCATCAAGCAGCTTACCCTCGAGGGGGACATGTCGATAGTCCCATCCCTTGCTTATCGCACTATTTGTATCGATTACGCTTTCATTGCGGTACCTTTTGAATAAACAATACACAGCTTTTGCTTATTATTGCTCTACTTCCTTCATATATACATGTGTTCATTTCATGACATGTTGCAACCGTACACTTTGGTACGGCCAATACACCAGGGGCTTAAGCCCAAAATCATGGTGTGATAAGTCCGAACACTTTCACAAGTGCGGCACCCCGAACTTATAGCATTATATGAATTGGCTCCGAATCATGTCTTGGGTCAATAGTTGGTTTTGCCCGGCTCCCGTGTTTTGGTACCTTATGTTCCGCTATATCGGCTAAGGTAGCACCGGGAGAAGCACTGCGATTGTGCCCCAGTTATGCTGGGTCGAGCACTTCAGTGGAGAAAGCTAAAACTGACCGTCATGATAGGGCGAGAGCCGGTCGCTGTTTGAGAGGTTTTTTTGGGTCCCTAAATACTTATGCCGCTTAGAGCGAGGAACCGGAATTGTCCGGCCAAGGCATGGATAGCGCCCCGAACTCGGTCTTCCGAATTGTCACGACCGGTTTTTCAATAAAAATATTTATTGAACAACCGACCTATGAAGTCCAATATGAGGAAAATCCTTCATACCGGTTGACAAAACTTTGATACAAAAAGCGGTAGCATTACAATATTACAAGGGTCGATTGTAGATGCCCAACCAATTACTACAACACGCCAATGATTAAACATAGTGGCGGATGTGACTCAAAGGTGTGGGGTGGAAATACTCTTGACTCGAACTATGAGTGGTTGGTGGAATAACACAGCGGGGTGGTTAATAAGTCTACTGCATTGGCGGCTCATAGAGCGTCGAGGTGAGGCTCGATGAATTTATTTGGGTAGCGGAAGCGGATATATCACAATGACTGATCTAGGGGTCGCACGAGACTGACTGGGATTCCTATAGGCGTCGGACTCGCTATCAAACTCTTCATCCATGAGATCGCCTTTCACAAGATCTCGCCAAATCAACAAGCCGGTGAGTACTATGAAAGTACTACGCAAGACAGTTCGGACAAAAGATATAACAAATGAATGCATGAATGCAACATGGTTAATCTCAACATTTCTCGATTAAAACAGCATAGCAAAAATAATCAAGAAGGGAATCGGCGGTAGTCCGCTCAAAAACCCAAAGAAGATAAACTCAAAACCGATCGGGTGTGCAAGCGGCGCCTCGAAGGGTGAAGAAATAAGCAAAACATGCCACGATGGGCGTCGAGCGACACCTCATAAAGGGCTTATATTGAAAATAAAGATACATGCGTGCATGATGGACGTCTGGCGACATCACGTAAAGGGCTTATAATGAAAGTAAATAACAACAATGCCACGATCGGACGTCGGCGACATCACGTAAAGGGCTTATAATGAAAGTAAATAACAACAATGCCACGATCCGGACGTCGGCGACATCACAAAAAGGGCTTATAATGAAAATAAATAACAACAATGCCACGATCGGACGTCTGGCGACATCACGTAAAGGGCTTATAAAGAAAATAAATAACAACAATGCATGATCGGACGTCTGGCGACATCACGAAAGGGCTTTCATCACAAGAAAATAGCACTTTCGTAATAAATATTCAACACGGAGTATAAACAGGTTAGTTCATCCACAGGAATAAACATTTAACCGGACTTAGTACTCATGTGAAACACCGAGTATCTGTCACCAAAACCGACACTTGTCGGGGATAAGATAATACAGAACTTGGACATGGATAAGATGATTCGAGGAATTTAGGACTCTGCAGAGTTTGTACTAAAATTACTCACAATAACGGATTTCGTAGTCACGAAGGTCTAGTTCCGTTTATGGTATTTCGAAAGAAACACAGCTAACTAGTACACACCCATCCTACCTCACGAATGCCAGGAATCACCCTAGACATCGTCCGAGAAAAACTTTTGAGACGGGGAGATCACAATCTCGAATAGCATGGGATCAAATTTATATTCGCGCGCTCTAAGGGGTGCCCCCTCTCGGTCCCAACCGGAAACACCCATGCCCCTTACCGGATGATTGGCTTTAATCCAGGGCCATGGAACCATCATCACGGCCTCTCCATTTGGTGTGTACCAGGAAAGCGGTTCGCAACTTACTAAGCCATATCCCTTGCGGAAAACATGTGGTAGTACGGGAAGGGAAATGGATGGGAACCGAACTGATACGGGTTGACACTGAAGTAAAATAGCATGGCATAAAACTGGCATGCTACAACACTGCCATCTTACCCATCCTCATGCCAACACATGGCCATGCACATTCACATCCAACACGTATGGATTATCGAACTCACTTGCCTCAAATTTGCATGAAAAATAACCTTCATCGGTATGCTAACAAAAATGCCATGAAACTACTTAATGCAAACCTGCCAGAACACTCATCATATCAAAAGTTCAAACATGCTTGCCTAGTTCAGAGTAGTCGGGGTCTAGCTCGGCAAAGTTCGCGGTTCCGTCACCTCCTCCGGAACCTACGGTATAGCGAAAAGGCATACTAACGTGAAAACCAACGCGTGCATAAAAGTTGTTCCAATTTTTTTTCAAATAAATCCCATAAAAAACTAGGCAAAATTATAAGACTGTCAGAAAAAGAATCACTCAAAAATCACTTTTTATTAAAAAGTTATAAGGGTTTCTGTCCAGGGACTCATCTGTAATGCAACAGAAAAGTTCCAGGGTTTAAGCGAGAAAACAGAAAACGGTTCGAATAGAAACACGCAAGCCCACAGGGAAAAACGTACTCTGCTCAAGGCGCCAACGGAAAAGCAGTTCGCGGGAAAAGAAGAGAGGCTGACATGGGGTCCACATGTCGTTTAAAGACCTCGCCCGGCGCTCAAGGTCGCGGTGGTCACCGGCGTCGAACCACGGCGAGTCAGGGAGATCGGAGTGTACCAAGAGTATCAGCGTGTCCTTCCGCGTCGGTGGGTGGTGGACTTGGGCATCGGGGAGTACCACGTCGATGGCGACACTTTCTCCGGCGGACGGCGGCTCGGGGGATGGTGGATCTCGCCGAGGAGGGCTGCAAGGACCGAATTGAGGTGGGGGTTAGAGCACTAGTTGTAAGAGGAGGCTGCGGACGAGGTTTGAGCACCGGAGATGGCCTCATCGCAGTGAATCAAGCTGGTGGCCGAGGCGGATCGGGGCGGCCGGAGTTGGGGGAGGAGACCTCCTCGAGGTCCTCCCAGTGGCTAGGCAGGGTCTTGGTGAAGTGCAGGGGTGGTGTGTGCACGAGAGCGAGCTCGGGGCTCCTTTTTATAGGCGATTCGAGGCGGTGGCCGTGAACGGACCTCTCCGGTGATGGTTACGGCGACGCAGAGCTTGATCGGGGAGGTTTAGGGAGTGGGGCGTCAGCGTGGAGTTCCATTGGTGCCGTTTTGACGCTAAACCAGCTTGGATTAGGAGCCCTGAGTGGATTTGACGGAACGGGGCGGCGCGGGTCCGTCGGCGGCAGAGAGCACGCTCTATGTGTGCCGCGCCACGACGACGGTGTTGCATGCGTGTGCTGGCGAGGAAGTGGCCACGCGGAGCCACCAGAGGGATTGGGTGGCGCCGAACGGCGTTACGCCGCTGTTCTGCTCCCGGTCGGCCGCTACAGTGGTTCGGCCACCGCAAGACATGCCGGCCTTGAAGGCGGGCAGGCGCCACCGACGCCGAGAACACGCATAACGCAGCGTGTGAGGCTCCGGACAGGCACGCTAGGCCGTGAGCAACGATGCCAAAGGCATTGTGAACATGTGACTGAATTAATCGGCGAAGATTGACACTTTGAAACTCTGAACTTTACGAATTTAATCAAGATGCATGTAAACAAAGGTGCATGCAAGGTGTTCGACAGAATGGTTTTGGCACGTGGGAAATTTTTCTTGAGCTGATCTTTGGTGTGGTGGTCTCTCATTGCATCCGAGGGCTGCCTGAATTTTGGTAGAATTTTTGGAGAAGTGTAGATATGAATTTCACCAAATTTGGCAAATCTGGTCCAAACTTGCAGTGAGTGAAATTTGAAATATTTGAAAAGGAGAAGAGTGGATCAAGATGGTTCTGGGTTGTGGGTACCAAGGACTATCCAAGGGAGTTGGTTTGAGGTCAAAACTAAAGAGCATTAGGGTACTTGCTTTGCAAATCACTTAGGCTCAAAAGAAAAGACATAATTATTTTGGGAGAAGAAATAATTGGAATAATGTCCAAAAATGGATTTTACTAGTTTGGACAGAATGTTTGAGTTGAACCAAAGTGGAAGGAGGGTTTTGGGAGAAATTTACCACAAGAGGCATGGTAAAACCAAGGATGGATCAAAACCAAAGAATAACCCAAAACCAAAAAGGTTTCTTTTTAGAAGAAAATAAATCCAAGAAATGCTTTTTGAGAAGAAAACTCAGAAGAGAGGTTTTTAAGAAGGGTTTAAATGACCTTCTTCAAACCAAGCAAGGCTTTTGCTGAAAACAAAAACAACAAAAAATTTGGAGTGTCACAGCACCTACCCCCTTAGGAAAAATCTCGTCCCGAGATTCCAGTTGATTTTCAAATAATTGTGGGTGCTCTGCTCAAGGAAATCCTCCCTTTCCCAAGTGGCTTCACTTTCGGTGTGGTTGCTCCTTGATCTTTGAAGAACATGGTGGTTTTCTGTCGGGTTCTCCTCGACTCTTCCAAGATTTTTATCGGATGCTCCCGATATGTGAGATCTGGTTGCCGCGACAATGTTTTTATGGGGTACTTGTTTCTCTGGGTTGCTTACACAGTTCCTTAATTGGGAGACGTGGAATACGTCGTGGATGTCGGATAATTCTTCGGGTAAGTCTAGCTGGTAGGCCACCATGCCTCTTCGTGCTACTATGCAGAAAGGCCCGATGAATCTCGGTGCTAGTTTTCCTTTAATCTTGAATCGGTGCAGGCCTCTCATGGGTGATACTCGTAGGTACACAAATTCACCGGGTTCAAAATGGACTCCACGATTCTTCCGATCGTAATAACTCTTTGTCGACTTTGGGCTGTCTTGAGCGGTCCTTAATTACCTTGACTTTATCCTCAGCCCCCCTTTGAGCAGGTGCGGGCGAAGATATGGTATCTCCGGTTTCCGACCAATTTAGCGGGTACGACATCTTCGTCCGTGACAGAGCTTCAAATGGTGCCATTTGCAGGCTGGATCGATAGCTGTTGTTATATCTTGAATTCTGCATATGGTAAGCTCTCCTCCCAACTGGTCCCATAGGTGAGGACACATGCTCTCGATATCTTCTAGAATTTGATTTACTCGTTCGGTCCGCCCATCCGTCTGGGATGGTATGCGGTCTTGAATGCCAGCTGAGTTCAGAGCTTGTTGTAAGTGATCCCAAAACCGGAGACGAATTGAGTGCCTCTGTCCGAGATTATTTTCTTTGGGACTCCATGTAGGCAAACGATACGGAGAGGTAGAGCCTAGCAAGCTTCTGAGTGGTGTGTGTTGTCTTCACGGGGATGAAGTGAGCTACTTTAGTCAGTCTATCTGTGATTACCCATATGTCATCATGTCCGTGTCGTGACCGAGGTAGTCCAACAATAAAATCCATTCCAATTTCGTCCCATTTCCACTCGGGTATCTTATTCGGTTGCAATAGTCCGGACGGTTTCTGGTGCTCGGCCTTGATGCGTTGACAAGAGTCACACCATGCAATAAACGTGGCTATATCTCTTTTTATACCATGCCACCAAAATGTCTCCTGAAGATCTTTGTACATTTTTGTTCCTCCAGGATGGATTGAATATGGAGCGGTGTGCCTTTCAGCTAGGATTTGTTGTTTAAGGTCATGGATATTTGGTACGCAGAGCCTATTCCCGTACCACAATATTCCTTGCTCATCAATACTGAATTCTAAGGCCTTGCCCAATTTCATCTTACGCTTTATGCCTTCAATGCTGGGGTGTCCATGTTGAGCCTCTTTAACCTTCTCTATCAGGGTAGGCTGTACTTCTAAGTTCGACACACTGCCTTTGGTGACCACCATCAGGTTGAGCCGTGCAAACTCCTGCTGGAATTCAGGTCTTAAGTCTGGCATGATGTCGTTGTCTGGACTGGGATTCCGACTCAGAGCGTCTGCTACAACATTTGCTTTGCCCGGGTGGTAGTGGATCCCAACATCATAATCCTTTACTAATTCCAACTAGCGTCGCTGCCGTAAATTTAGTTCTGGTTGTGTGAAAATATACTTGAGGCTTTTGTGGTCCGTGTATATTTCGCAACGATTACCAAGTAGAAAGTGTCTCCATTCCTTGAGTGCATGTATCACTGCTGCTAATTCCAGGTCATGGGTAGGGTAATTTTCCTCATTCTTGCGGAGCTGTCTGGAAACATATGCGACAACCTTGCCTTCTTGCATTAATATGCACCCGAGGCCCTTTCGAGATGCGTCACAAAATACTTCAAAATTCTTGTGTATATCTGGCACAATTAGTACTGGTGATGTTGTCAGTTTCCTCTTTAGTTCTTGGAAACTTTTCTCGCAGGCTTCCGTCCATTCAAACTTCCTGTCTTTCTTGAGTAGTTGCGTCATTGGCTTTGCTATGGTGGAGAATCCTTCAATAAATCTTTGGTAGTATCCTGCCATTCCCAATAAACTTCGTACATCCGTCACACTGGCCGGTGGCTTCCAGCCAAGTACGGCCTTGACTTTTTCTGGGTCTACGGCGATACCTTCTTGAGTTAGTACGTGGCCCAGAAAACCTACTGCTAGCCAAAATTCACACTTGCTGAATTTGGCGTACAACCGATGTTTCTGAGTTCTCCTAGTACAATCCGGAGATGTTCAGCGTGTTCTTACGGTGTTTTGGAGTATACGAATATCATCGATAAATACCACAACAAACTTATCCATAAACTTCATGAATACTTTGTTCATGAGGTGAACAAAATATGCGGGGGCGTTTGTCAGTCCGAATGGCATTACGGTGAACTCGTACAATCCGTATCTGGAGGTGAAGGCGGTCTTGGGAATATCCTCGGTTCGTACTTTCAGTTGATGATATCCCGATCTCAAGTCAATCTTTGAGAATACCTTGGCCTTAGCGAGTTGATCGAATAAATCATTTATTCGCGGCATCGGATATTTGTTCTTGATTGTGACCATGTTTAGTGCTCGATAGTCTATGCACAATCTCAGTGTTCCATCCTTCTTTTTGGCGAATAAAATTGGTGAACCCCATGGTGAGGAACTGGCTCGTATGTACCCTTTTTCCAACAGTTCCTTTATTTGCTTCTTCAGCTCCACCAATTCGGATGGTGCCATTCTGTATGGTTTCTTGTATATGGGAGGCGGTTCCGGTGCTAGCTCAATGCTGAATTCTATCTCTCGATCTGGTGGCATGCCTGGTAGTTCTTCGGGGAATACGTCTGGAAATTCACACACTACTGGAACTTTGCTCAATTCAGAAATATCCACCTTGTTTAATCTCGGTTGCCTGGATATTTTTCTTTCCTTGGCTGAAACTTTTATGGTCTTCTCGTGGTGATGGGTGACAATTACGGTCCTGTTGAAGCGGTCGATAAAACCTTTGTTGGTGGTCAACCAATCCATCCCTAAGATGACATCCAGTCCTTTATTTTCCAATACGATAAGATTTATGTGAAACTTCAACCCTTCAAACTCGATAACCACACCCCGGCAATAATTACGGGTAACTTGCTTAATTCCGTGGGACTTGGCGATCATAGATTTTCCCAAGGGAAGCATCGAAAAATTATTTTGCAAAGCAAAACTTTTCGAAACGAGCAGTGAGAAGCTCGAGAATCAAACAAAACCATGGCAGGTTGTTGATAGGAAACGCATGCGAGTCACGATATCTGGGGCATTTTGTGCTTCCTCTTTGGTCACGTGGTTCAGACGACCCTTCCTGTGGTTGTTATTTGGGTTGAAATTGTTGCGCTTTGGTGCCGAATTATTGCTTCCGTTGTTCGGCTTTGGGGTCGAATTCCTTGGCTTGGGGCACTGCTTGGCGTAGTGTCCTTCTTCTCCACAAACGTAACAGGTAACGCCTGGGCGGTATGTGAACTCCTTGTCCCTTGCGTGGAAATTCTTGATTGGGCGTGAGATGCTTGTCGTGGGTTTGGGTGTCCAGTTATTACGAACATCTGTCTTCTTTGCGGTGGTTGCGGTGTGTTTAATCTGGTCCCTCTTCCGCTATGGAAATCTTCTAAGTTGCGTCTCTCATTTTCCAAGGTAATGGCCTTATCCACCAGCGTCTTAAAATCTGGAAATGTGTGTACGACCAATTGACATTTAAGCGCGGGTGTCAGAACATCTAGGAATTTCTTCATCTTTTTGTTTTCTGACATACGCTCCTCGTTGGCGTAGCGAGACAGCAGGGTAAACTGACTGTTGTATTCGGACACTGTCATTATCCTTTGCTTGAGGTCATCAAATTCTCTCTTTTTGATCTTCATAAGGCTCTTAGGAATACGTGCCCCATGAAAACCTTCTTTAAATTCCTCCCATGATATATTATTTTCGTTGGGGTGCATGTGCAGGAAATTTTCCCACCATGATGCGGCTGCTCCAGTGAGATAGTGCGGTGCATAAAGTACTTTCTCAAGGTCTGAACACTAAGCGATAATTAATTTTCTCTCCATGTCTCGAAGCCAGTCCTCGGCTTCCAGAGGTTTGTCAGTGTGAGAAAATTTTTGGGGACGCGTCTTCTGTAGCTCAGATAACTTGGATTGCTGCTGATACGGTCTGCGGTGATTTCCCATATTAATGACTTGGTTCAGTATTTCCTGATGTTGCTACTGACTTTGTTCATAAAGACGGCACATTTGGGAAAGTGCCATTTCAACATCTGTTGATTTATGCATCCTCGTGTGAAATTGTTGCACAGGGGTGTGCCATAATTTTCCTCTGTCGGAGTTGGCATGGAAGCGCGCCCAAGGGCAGAGACATAGTTCACTACGGGGATATATTTTTGGAACACTCATAAGAAAAAGGAATTGAGCCGCAAAAATCAATAAATTCAAGAAGATGCAAAAAGTTGCGAATGCTCCAAGATTTTTCAAGAGAAAAAATACGTTTGCGCACGGAGAATGACTGTTCATTACATATCTTACACACAAGCATTAATTATACAATACATCACTCAGGATATGGGTACATAAATCCCGACATGTTATTTAGTCTGGTGCACTCCTCCGGATCCTACATGATGCGCAAACAGACTACTTCTCACAGCCTATTTACATATAAACATATCGCACAAGTCGGTACATCGCATGGCGGCTAAGCATACTTAGTCGGAGATGGTAAGGATTTCCCTTGGCCTGCCAAGGGTGAGGTGTAGAGAGGCTGGGGACTCAGCCTCCTCCTCAGAGATAGGCTCCAGACGAGAGGTGCTACGCGGAGTTGGTGGAGCAGGTGCCCTGTGCGAGACAACACGAATCTGAGCGGGCACGAGGGGTGGTGCAGAACGAACCGGAGTAGGCGCAATGACGTGGTTGAATTTCTCCATGGTAGGCAGGCGACGAGTAGCGGTGCGAGCAGTAGGAGCGATCGATGCTGATGATGAGACGAAAGTCAGTGGTGGTGCAGCACGCAGGAGTTCCCTCCTGTTGGCGGTAGAGCCATGGACTAAGTCCATGCGGGCAGCTACAAAGTTGTCCACCAGGTTGTCGAAGGCTGCCTCCAAAGCCCGAAGATACTCGATGAGCATCTCAAAAGCTTCATCCCGTTCTCCTCTGGGGCAAGAGAACGCGTAGTGGCAAGTGTATGGCATGTCACATGGCAGGTAGCGGTAGCGACGAGTCTTCATCGAAGGCAGGATATCCCTGAGACGGGCTATCGCCTCACGGGCTGCCATCATGAAGCGATGCTTCTCTGTGGGCATGGCTCTCCCCACGAACCGGTAATGCTCAACTCGTCCTCTCTTGAATTCCATCGCGGCTTGGTGCATGGTTAGACGGTCATTGACCTTGTGCTGAGAGAGAGAGAGAAGACTGGGCGCACATCTGGCCCCATCGCGACTTGGACGATGAAGGAGAGAAGCTTGACAATCCCATCGGGCATGTTGGCGAACATCTTCGACTCGCAGTCGTTGCTGGCCATCCAGAAAAGTAGGCAAAATTCCTGAGAAGTCAAATCATAAATTTATGCTGACTGTCAGAAATTGACTACATTTGTAAAAACAAAAAATAGCTCTACTATGCTAATAACCGATTAGCGATCGTACCTAGTGGCTTCCTGATCGGCTGGCTCACGGTACCAAGCTTGTCACGACCGGTTTTTCAATAAAAATATTTATTGAACAACCGACCTATGAAGTCCAATATGAGGAAAATCCTTCATACCGGTTGACAAAACTTTGATACAAAAAGCCAGTAGCATTACAATATTACAAGGGTCGGACTGTAGATGCCCAACCAATTACTACAACACGCCAATGATTAAACATAGTGGCGGATGTGACTCAAAGATGTGGGGTGGAAATACTACTGATTCAAACTATGAGTGGTTGGTGGAATAACACAGCGGGGTGGTTAATAAGTCTACTGCATTGGCGGCTCATCGAGCGTCGAGGTGAGGCTCGATGAATTTATTTGGGTAGCGGAAGCGGATATATCACAATGATCGATCCGAGGGTCGCACGAGACTGACTGGGATTCCTCTAGGCGTCGGACTCGCTATTGAACTCTTCATCCATGAGATCGCCTTCGTCAGCATCTGGCCAAATCAACAAGCCATGTGAGTACTATGAAAGTACTCGCAAGACAGTTCGGACAAAAGATATAACAAATGAATGCATGAATGCAACATGGTTAATCTCAACATTTCTCAATTAAAACAGCATAGCAAAAATAATCAAGAAGGGAATCGGCGGTAGTCCGCTCAAAAACCCAAAGAAGATAAACTCAAAACCGATCGAATTATGCAAGCGGCGCCTCGAAGGGTGAAGAAATAAGCAAAACATGCCACGGTCGGGCATCTGGCGACACCTCATAAAGGGCTTATATTGAAAATAAAGATACATGCGTTGCATGATCGGACGTCTGGCGACATCACGAAAGGGCTTATAATGAAAGTAAATAACAACAATGCCACGATCGGACGTCTGAGCGACATCACGAAAGGGCTTATAATGAAAGTAAATAACAACAATGTTACGATCCGGACGTCTGAGCGACATCACAAAAAGGGCTTATAATGAAAATAAATAACAACAATGCCACAGTCGGACGTCTGAGCGACATCACAGAAAGGGCTTATAAAGAAAATAAATAACAACAATGCCGCAGTCGGACGTCTGAGCGACATCACAGAAAGGGCTTTCATCACAAGAAAATAGCACTCGTAATAAATATTCAACACATGAGTATAAACGGGTTAGTCCATCCACAAGAATAAACATTTAACCGGACTTAGTACTCATGTGAAACACCGGAGTATCTGTCACCAAAACTGACACTTGTCAGGATAAGATAATACAGAACTTGGACATGGATAAGATGATTCGAGGAATCTAGGACTCTGCAGAGTTTGTACTAAACTTACTCACAGCCAACGGATTTCCGTAGCCCTGAAGGACTAGTTCCGTTTATGGTATTTCGGAAGAAACACAACTAACCAGTACACACCCATCCTACCTCACGAATGCCAGGAATCACCCTAGACATCGTCCGAGAAAAACTTTTGAGACGGGAGATCACAATCTCGAATAGCATGGGATCAAATTTATATTCAGCAGCGCTCTAAGGGTGCCCCTCTCGGTCCCAACCGAAACACCCATGCCCCCGACCGGATGACTGGCTTTAATCCAGGGCCATGGAACCATCATCACGGCCTCTCCATTTGGTGTGTACCAGAAAGCGGTTCGCAACTTACTAAGCCATATCCCTTGCGGAAAACATGTGGTAGTACGGAAGGGAAATGGATGGGAACCGAATCGATACGGGTTGACATCAAGTAAAATAGCATGGCATAATACTGGCATGCTACAACACTGCCATCTTACCCATCCTCATGCCAACACATGTCCATGCACATTCACATCCAACACGTATGGATTATCGAACTCACTTGCCTCAAATTTGCATGAAAAATAACCTTCATCGGTATGCTCACAAACATGCCATGAAACTACTTAATGCAAACCTGCCCGAACACTCATCATATCAAAAGTTCAAACATGCTTGCCTGGTTCAGAGTAGTCGGGGTCTAGCTCGGCGAAGTTCGCGGTTCCGTCACCTCCTCCGGAACCTACGGTATAGCGAAAAGGCATACTAACGTGAAAACCAACGCGTGCATAAAAGTTGTTCCAATTTTTTTTCAAATAAATCCCATAAAAACTAGGCAAAATTATAAGACTTTCAGAAAAAGAATCACTCAAAAATCACTTTTTATTAAAAAGTTCTAAGGGTTTCTGTCCAGGGACTCATCTGTAATGCGACAGAAGAGTTCCAGGTTTAAGCGAGAAAGCGAAAATGGTTCAAATAGAAACACGCAAGCCCACAGTGGAAAACGCATTACTCTGCTCAAGGCGCCAACGAAAAACGGTTCGCGGGAAAAGAAAGAGAGGCTGACATGGGGGTCCACATGTCAGGTTTAAAAGACCTCGCCGGTGCCCGAACGCTGCGGTGGTCACCGGTGTCGAACTACGGCGAGTCAGGGAGATCGGAGTGTACCAAGAGTATCAGCGTGTCCTTCCGCGTTGGTGGGTGGTAGACTTGGGCGTCGGGGAGCACCACGTCGACGGTGACACTTTCTCCGGCGGACGGTGGCTCGGGCGATGGTGGATCTCGCCGAGGAGGGCTGCAAGGACCGAATTGAGGTGGGGGTTAGAGCACTAGGTGTAAGAGGAGGCTGCGGACGAGGTTTGAGCGCCGGAGATGGCCTCACCGCAGTGAATCAAGCTGGTGGCCAAGGCGGATCGGGGCGGCCGGAGTTGGGGGAGGAGACCTCCTCGAGGTCCTCCCAGTGGCTACGCAGGGTCTTGGTGAAGTGCAGGGGTGGTGTGTGCACGAGAGCGAGCTTAGGGCTCGTTTTTATAGGAGATTCGAGGGGGTGGCCGTGAACGGACCTCTCCGGTGATGGTTACGGCGGCGCAGAGCTTGGTCGGGGAGGTTTAGGGAGTGGGGCGTCAGCGTGGAGTTCCACTGGTGCCGTTTTGACGCTAAACCATCTTGGATTAGGAGCCTTGGGTGGATTCGACGGAACGGGGCGGCGCGGGTCTGTCGGCGGCAGAGAGCATGCTCTGTGCGTGCCGCGCCACAGCGACGGTGTTGCATGCATGTGCTGGCGAGGAAGTGGCCACGCGGAGCCACCAGAGGGATTGGGCGGCGCCGAACGGCGTTACGCCGCCGTTTCCGCTTCCCGGTCGGCCGCTCACGGTGGTTCGGCCACCGCAAGACACGCCCGGCGTGGGTGCCAGGCGCCACCGACGCCAGGAACGCACCAAGCACGCGTGTGAGGCTCCTGACAGGCACGCTAGGCCGTGAGAAACGTGCCAAAGGCACTGTGAACATGTGACTGAATTAATCGATTTAAGATTGACATCAAACTCTGAACTTTCGAATTTAATCAAGATGCACGTAAACAAAGGTGCATGCAAGGTGTTCGACAGAATGGTTTTGGCACGTGGGAAATTTTTCTTGAGCTGATCTTTGGTGTGGTGGTCTGTCATTGCATCCGAGGGCTGCCTGAATTTTGGTAGAATTTTTGGAGAAGTGTAGATATGAATTTCACCAAATTTGGCAAATCTGGTCCAAACTTGCAGTGAGTGAAATTTGAAATATTTGAAAAGGAGAAGAGTGGATCAAGATGGTTCTGGGTTGTGGGTACCAAGGACTATCCAAGGGAGTTGGTTTTGTGCTCAAAACTCAAAAGCATTAGGGTACTTGCTTTGCAAATCACTTAGGCTCAAAAGAAAAGACATAATTATTTTGGGAGAAGAAATAATTGGAATAAAGTCCAAAACTGGATTTTACTAGTTTGGACAGAATGTTTGAGTTGAACCAAAGTGGAAGGAGGGTTTTGGGAGAAATTTACCACAAGAGGCATGGTAAAACCAAGGATGGATCAAAACCAAAGAATAACCCAAAACCAAAAAGGTTTCTTTTTAGAAGAAAATAAATCCAAGAAATGCTTTTTGAGAAGAAAACTCAGAAGAGAGGTTTTTAAGAAGGTTTTAAATGACCTTCTTCAAACCAAGCAAGGCTTTTGCTGAAAACAAAAACAACAAAAAATTTGGAGTGTCACACGAATACTAGGGGCTTCGTGGAAATTTAAAATTATAGAATTCTATGGCTAAGTGAGAGTGTTCAAGCATTATAAGTCTGGTTGCCTTGCTTGTTGTGTTGAGCGCCTCCCTAGATGGACCCAAGAATGGGAACAAGAGTGCTCAAGTTTATCCCGAACACCCCAAAGACTTTCGTGGCATGGGGGCTGAAGCCAATGACTTGCCATCTCTCATATTTGATAAACGGCCGCCTGAAGGTAATATTTTAAATTAATAAGCGTTGCTTAGCGCATATGAACAAGTTTTCAGCGTCTGGGATAACAAATGCGAGTTTATTCAAAACTACATCTACGGAGCACTCATCCGCTATTCGGCGGGCACCCTTCAGGAGGCCCTCATAGTACATTTGAGCGCGATGCTCATGGCCCTTCGGTGGCCCGTCCGTCACAAGCCTCTCCGCATCTAGCTTGCCCCAGTGCACTTTAGCACGGCAAGGGCCCGACGGACACCTTCAATGCAGACGGAGCGCTTGATGACTTCAAGCCGCGAACAGGCATCCACCAGCCGCTGCACCAAGCCGAAGTAGCTCCCGGGCATGGCCTCCAATGGCCATAGCCGCTTATAAGGCCCTTCATGGCCTGTTCGGCAACCTTATGGAGCTCGACCAGCTGCTTCAGCTGGTCGCTCGAAACACCGGATGGTCGGCCTCGATATCGAGACGAACACCTTCTCCGTGGAGCTCCCCTCCCGGGTGCGGTAGAATGCGGCAGCGTCAGATGCACTACGGGGCACATCTGCGAATGCTCCTGGAGAGCTCCGAATCCGGGTAAGTAATAGGTAATTCACTTTCACATGCTTGCTTTGCATAAAGAATGCCTTACCCGCCGCTATCTTCTTTAAAGACTCAATTTCTTGGAGGGCTTTTGGGCCTCGGCCTTAGCAGCTTTGGCACTCTCAAGAGCCGAGGCGAGCTCGGAATCTCGAGTCTTCGAGTCACGCTCCAAACTCTCGTGTTTTTCCACAAGAGCTTGGAGCTCTTGCATTTTGGCCAGCTCGCCTCCCCTTCTCTCGCTTCGGTGCGTTCCAGCCGCTTTGTTTTGAGCCGCCACGGACACCGCTTCCTTCAGTGGTCACCACCTCGCTCGTGGCCCTGCAGTACTCCATGTTATTCCTGTTATTTTTCGCAGCCAAAACCTTTTCTATAAGGTATTTCTTTAATAAGGTATTACTTACCTTCCTTGTCCTCGAGCTCCTTCTTGGCTTGTCCAAGCTCGTTCTCGGACCGCTCGAGGTTCTGCTTCAATAAATTGACCTCCAAGGCGGTCAGAGGTCGGTCAAGAGCCTGCATTCCCATATTGACATACTTATGTTAGACTCCTGCGTATATCTTTTGATATCCTTAGTCCGGTTTTTCTTTCTGAACACCGAACTAAGCATCAGAGGCTACTATCTATGCGGTTATATTTTTACATATTCTAAAACTTACCTCAAAGCCTGTTAGAAGGCTGGTACAGGCTTCGGTCTGCCCGCTCTTGGCGGACTGAACTGTCCGGATCACCACACTCATAACAGTGCGGTGTTCCTCCTCGATGGAAGCGCTGTTAAGCGCCTCCTGTAAGCTATCCGGTGCCTCCGGTTGGACGGAGGACACCGGTGTCTTAGCCTTCTTGCAAAGGATCCGCTGTCCGGACTTCGGAACCGCTGATGGTTCCGGCATGGAGTCCGGACGAGGGTCGGGCTTAGAGCCCCTGGGAATCTTGCCCCAGCTGGCTGAGTTCGGGAGGTCGCCTTTGTGGCACCTCCTGCGCTACCTCCTCTTGACCAAGCCCCTCTTGGGGCCCCGCCGCGGCGTCGCCCGCAGCATGAGGCGAGGAGGCGGTCGGAACCGAAGTACTCTCCATTTCCGACGAGCCCAGGGACTCGCTCGATGAATCGGCAAACTCGCCCTTGGGCTGGCTGCACGGTTGTTCAACATTAGAGAACACTCTGCAATAATAAAAAACCATGGGTATCCGGACACTTACGATCTCGCCAGGGGCTTGGCCCTTGTAGGCCAGTCCTCCTCGTCGTCGTCGACGTTGGTGGAGAAGT
The DNA here is from genome assembly GCA_021605145.1 of Aegilops bicornis. Taxonomy (NCBI): domain Eukaryota; kingdom Viridiplantae; phylum Streptophyta; class Magnoliopsida; order Poales; family Poaceae; genus Aegilops; species Aegilops bicornis. The sequence goes on from CM038672.1 coordinate 547,382,456, forward strand.
CCGGAGGAAGGTTCTTCCTTCTTGGACCCTCCGGCATCCCGGTGGGCGGCCTTCCTTTCTTCTCCTCCCCGGGGAGGAGCTTCTTCTTCTTCCTCCTCATCTTCAGGAGAAGATTCCGCTTTGGAATCTGACAGCACCTGGCATCGGGAGCTCCTTCGAGTTCCCGTGACCTCCTTCTTGGCCTTCTTCTCCGGCACCACGTACGGCGCGTGTCGTGGAATTGTCACGGCAGATGTCCTCATGAAAGGACTTAGTCGTAGGGCCATCGTACGGGTTAACCTAGAGGGGTTAAAGCGGACACAAGACACGGAATTATCTTGGTTCGCCCCTTCGATGAAGGTAAAAGCCTACGTCCAGTTGTGATGTGATTGATATGATTTCGGCGACTAGGGAGCAATAGCTTTGCCTTAGCCTCGAATCCTCTCTTAACTTACAACACAAGTTACAATACTAAGGTGGTTTACATAGATGGACCTTAATTCGCCTCTGGGCTCCAGGCCTCCTCCGTGGGCCTGAATCATGGACGAGGGTAAAACGGCCCCTCCAGGGCGGTTCACACTCAGTAGTTGTGTCCCCAACATTAGGCCCCAGATTGATCTGAACGGTTCAAGTCAATCTTCAACACCTTCGAAACTCTTCGATCTCCTTTCATTTTTGTAAACCGCCATCCGCTTGAACCGCCGTGGCGTCATCCTCTGATTTTCATGTCGGGCACCTTGACGCCCTCTTTAATAAAGAAATCCAAACAAAGAAGATTCCCTTCATTTAATGCTATCCGGAAATCGAGGCGGCCGCTGCACCGTCGCCGCTCTTGACTCCTCGATTCTCGCGCCCGTTGATTGCTCCGGTCCCTTATAAATAGACCGGTCGCCTTTCTCTTCTTCTTCTTCTTCCGCTCTTCTCCTTCCTCGCGACGCTCTAGCCCTGAAGCTCCGCCGTCGCGCCCGACCTTCGAACGACGCTTCATCGCCGGGCCGCTGCATCAACCTGACCGCATCAGAGTTTTCGGCGCTCCTCCGCGGTTTCCGCTCGTCAGGTAAGGTTCCTCTCAAGCCCTAGATCCCATCTGTAGATCCTGTTCATCACGCAGTTCATATCAGTTTCTTCTCACTTGCTCCGCCATGGCCATACGCCTCAGCCATACCATGCATCTTGTATAAGTGACTGCTCCGCCGTCCATTGAACTCTTTATGCACCCTTCCTTTTGTTCAGATCCTCGAGTTTAGAATATCTGAACCCTCCTGCTCTTTATGAAGGTTTGCATAGGTCGTAAAGTTTTTCTTACTAGAGCTTGAGATCTCGATTACCTCCATTCGTATGTGAAAACTGTTTACATCCATACTTAGTAGACTTTTCAACTCTGCCATTTTCGGCGGTTTAACTTTCGACGACTAATCCGTCACTCCATTAGTCCTCGCTAAAGCTGAACGGGAAGCCGGATCTGAATCACCGGTTTAACAATGTATGATATGCCTGAACCGTTTAATGGTAAACCGTCTCTTCCTTTCTTTCGCAGCTTAATCTTCCGGAATGGCCCCTCAATTCTCAGCTTGCAATTGGGTCCGGTCCAAAATCACCAAACACAACTGAACGGCTATGTCACCACCGGCGGTTTAGCGTAAAAATGTCCTCCATCGGCGTGTTCCGGATGGCGAAGTTTCCTCCCGAGCCACAAGAGGGTGAAGTAATCGTGTTTATGCAGCACTTAGACCGGGATTCTGCCCGCCCGGTTCAAAAATTTTCCGGACGTCCTCGCAAGTTTGAAACTCCATCCGCAGGATATCGGCCCGAACTTCTGTGTCAAACATATGCAACTTCCAAGTCTTCTGTGAAGTCTACCTTTAGGAAGAACCATCTGTGGAGCTATTCCGGGATTTCTTTCACTTGAACCGCCGCACGGAGTTTTCTGATGGTCCCAACACAGAACTAGGCGGCGTTTCAATCCAAAAAAGGAAGGAAGCGGACTTTCCTCACGCCAAACACCACAACCATCCAAAGGATTGGAACCAAACCTGGTTCTATTGCCGGAACACCGCTCCTGCCAACGAAAATCCCTTGCCGGGTTACCGTCCTCACCGCTCAAGAACAACCATCCGCTGCCTTCACGCTTAACCGCCATGAACGGAAGAACTTTGCACCTCAGGTCATAAAACTCCGGGCTCTAATGGCCAATGGACTAGCGGTGTGGACCTTGTGCGATCTTTGGGTTTCTTGGGGCATCTTGCCCTTAAGCCGCCGCCCGGATTGATGCACGAGTATACCGGCAGCCTCAAAGACCCTCAAAGACGCCACGAATTACCAATAACTGAAATTGAGGTTACAGGAGGTTTGTAAAAAGATGCTTGATGAACCAATCTCCGTCTGCGATCCTAACCGGGTTGGCTCCGCTTCAGGTGTTGCCAACCCGCCACCATGTAAGACTTTGCTCACCGCTTTCGGGCTTTTAACATTTTGTTGATATTCATTAATCCTTGCTACCTCGCAGTCGACAGCCTTCGAGACGGACCAAACCGGCCCGAGCTCCGCGTATAAAGCCCAAGGCTATCAAAAGGCTGGCAAGAAAACCGTCGGGTCCTTCCGATCCACGGAAGAAGAAGAATCTGAAGCCGAGGTAAAACTTGATATCCTTACGAGGAGCCGCCAGAACCGGCTCTCCTCCTTGTATTTCTTCTTATGATTTATCCCTCTTTTTCTTCCCTTCACCGACAAATTTAATTCCTGTGATGATGCCGAGGCCAGCCATGCCGACCATTTTGAGGTAATTCTTCTTTCTTCCGACCCGACCTCGTGCGGTTAAAAGAATTAAATCGCGCCCGTTCGGAAAGTGAAAAAATCTCATTCCTATGCTTATCACGAAGACACAGCAGGCTAAAGAGCGCCGCACGACCCGCAAGACAAGGCTAACAGATTCTCTCCTCCGGTTTACCAGATACACCAACCCGGAAGCGTCATTCAGAGGTGACTTGTTCTCCTGAAAAACGTTATCCCTTAAAAGGTTTCTTCCGCTGTCCTCTCAATCCGTCGACCAATTATCGTGCCTCTTCCAACTCCTCCGGCGGTTCATCAACCACGCAATCGCCTCCACTTAAAGTTGATGCAGGGTATGTAATCGCTGTCCATTAGTTCGATTTACAACTGCCTTGGTTGATTTGTCTTAATCCAATTACGAACATTGCAGCACCAAGGCTCGCTTGAGTAAGAAAGCGAAAACCCTTGACCCCACTGTGGATGTTGATCCAGAAAAGACCCCGGAACAAACCCACGACAATCCTGAAGCCGCCAAAGATAGCTCTGGCGAGTTGTACAAACATGATACTGCTGACCAACCAGAAGTTGAACCGAGGTCCAAGTGGAAACTTAGACTGCTCCGTCAAACCCGGCCCACGTAGCGGGTCGTGATTGTTGAACCGCCGAGCCAGAGCAAGACGACATCAAGCCCAAAGAAGACCGCCGAAAATGACGATGTTATTGTGACCGGTACTGGCTACACTGCTCCTAGACGACCGGTCGCTTTAGCAAAGCACAGCATCAAGGAAGGTTCCACTACTATGAGCAAGGACAAGGAAGACTGACCGTCGACTTACGACAATTTCTCTGCCCAAGAACTTCATTCCGGCTACGAACCGGCTCTACACCAGCCGTGACTTTGAAGCTGGTGCAGTAAACCGGATGAAGGACCGCTATGAGGTAATGAATTATGTCTTTCCTGTACTTTAGCTGTATAGTAGCCCTCAAGGGTCGGTTCAACTCAAAGCATAGTTAAACCGGGACTTGATTTCTGTACTCCAAATGGCAAACTGAGATCAATTAGCCATTAGCCCCAAGTGCCAAGGTGAATATGTATATTGAGCTTGGGACTTGATAATGAGACACCTAACATGCTTCCTTTGTTACCGTAATGAAATAGAGCAGCAAGGCGTGCAACTCAAAGACCTGCGAGCCAATCTGGAGACTCAAAGCGAGAAACCACTAAGGCCAAGGACGAATTGAGAACGGCCTTGGCCACTATGGAACAGCTGAAGGAGTGGTATAAATCCGAACAAGCCAAGCTGGGACACCGAGAAGGCCGGTTTGAAAAAACGGGCGGAAGAAGCCGAAGCAGCCCTTAAACCGGTGACCGAAGAGCTTGCCGGACTCAAGCGCCAAGTGCATGCCATGACCTCTGCCGTCTTTGGTAAGAAACTATGCACTGGCTATCTTAATTGTGATATTTTCGCCGGTTTATCCTGAGTTATTTTAAACCGGTGCAGGCAAACGTATTGCACATATGGGCTCTGATGTGCGGAAGAAACTGAAGGCCGCTTATACGCTGATTGAGCAGCTGTATACCGGCGCCCAGCGAGTCATCTGTGCTACATCATACGACAAAACGGCGCCGTCCCTGATCAGAGAAACCCCGGACCGTTGTCCATGGTTCCGGGCAGCTTGAAGAGTTGAAGCGATCCGCGGCTCGGGCTGGCACATTATCGGCTCGACGCGCCGCCAAAGGCGTGGATAGCGAGATCTTGATCCGGCGGACATAGCCAAAGGTTTCCCAGGTGCTCAAGAGAATGGTGAAGCCTTTGATAACGACACTGCAAACGGATCACAAAGGAAATGCGTCATTGGCGAGCCAATGGCAGACGGTTAACTGACGGTTCACCGCTCTTTTATGACGCCAACAACAAGCGGGTGGATTTTGTCATCCACGAAGTGCGAGCCTTGTTCCCCAATCCGTAAGCACACTTATGCCTCGACGTTGATCCGGCTGAGCCGATAAGTGAAGAAGCTGTCTTCGTGCCTTAACCCGGATTGACTGGTCTACCAATGACTTCCGGGCTTTGGGTGAGGAAGAAGAAGAAGTTGAACCGACGTCGCGCTCCCTCTACCTCACGTCAACCCGCCAAGTAGCGTAATTCGGCCCAACCGGTGACGCCTCCAAAGCTTCAAAGCATAACTCCACATGAAACGCTGGGCCTCAAAAGGCTTTGTAATAGGATAGCGATGCTTTGTTTTGAACAATGTCGTTACAACCTCAGTCTGTAAACTTTTGCATGGCGGTGCCGGATGCTTTGGTTTTGAAGTAGTGAATCCTTCAACATATTTTGCCTGCAATCACAAATTCTTAACCCGCCATGGCGGCTTGCGCCCAAAATGGATTGTGATGCCAATATATTTATATAAGAAAAATTTGTGATACAAACATACCTGCCAGTGTCGGGCACATAGGTGGCTTTAGCCAATCCTGAAGCGGAGGCTTTATAAACCATCACCGTCAACGGAGAACAATCCTCGTAGGTATAATGCCGATTTACCGTGTAAATCGTGTCGGGCATGATAAGCCCCCCTGTTACTCCATAATGGGATGTTAACAGCAAAATCAATCCGGAACAATCAATCGTCGGATTAAAAATGGACCAAATTCTGAAAACTTGAATCCGGTTGAAAGAAGGTTTGTCGGTTTAAGAAAACAAACAAAAGCCAAATTATATGTATAAAAAACACATGGAGGCAAAAACAATAACAAAGACTGTTTGCAAGAAGAGGCCTTATTGAACTTGATCAGATGGCGTTACCATGGTCGGACAGGACCAAGCTCCCTATAAGGTGTAGCGGTGGTTCAAGTCAGCCAGGTCCCCAACTGACATCGTGGCATTACGCCGATCAAGTGGTATTGCATTGGTTCGGGTTCGACCAAGCCCCCAAGTGATTCTATGGCCTTAGGCCGACCAAGAGGCGTGATCGGTTCAGACGTGACCATGTCCCCAAATGATCCGGTGGCTTTCGCTTTGTCAAGAGGTGTTGCATTGGTTCGGACACGACCAAGCCCCCAAATGATCTGGTGGCTTTACCGCCAAGAGGTGTTGCATTGGTTCGGACACCACCAAGCCCCCAAGTGACAAAAGTTTCACAAAAGCAAGGCCAAGGATTAAACCGGAGGCCGCTTCACGACAAAGATCTCCATGTACCCAAACCGGACTTTGATACGTAATGAGATACCCGCTTTAGTCGAGGATCCGGTTTATTGCCTTTATTCATAACATATACATTGTCTTAATATGTACATAAGTGGAGCCGATGGCTCAAGTATAATAAGGCCGAAGATGAGCTATGTTCCATGGCCTGTTGGTCTCCTCTTCTGACGTGCGTGAATCCTTTCGCTCTCGAACATCAATCAGATAGTAGGAACCGTTGTATAGATTCTTGCTGATCACAAAAGGCCCCTCCCAAGGTGGGGATAGCTTGTGCATATCTTTACGGTCTTGAATGAGCCGCAGCACTAAGTCTCCTTCACGAAAGGTTCTGGTTTTAACCCGCCGGCTGTGATATCGACGAAGATCCTGCTGGTAAACCGCCCGAACGAGCAGCTGCCATATCGCGCTCTTCATCGGTCGATCCAAATCGTCTGCCGTGCTTGCCTCGCTATTCTCTGCCTCAACATAAGCTGCCACTCGAGGCGAAGTCGTGGACGGATATCGCTGGAAGGACCGCCTCCGCTCCATAGACCATAAAGAACGGCGTGTATCCAGTGGATCGGTTGGGGTAGTATTTATACTCCATATTACCGATGGTAGCTCTTCCACCCAACAACCGGGCGCCCTCTCTAAAGGGACCATAAGTCGGGTTTGATACCTTTCAAGATCTCTGATTAGCTCGTTCCGCTTGACCATTGGATTGCGGGTGGGCTACGGAAGAAACATCAAGCCGGATGTGCTCTCGCTCACAAAACTCCTTCATAGCTCCTTTGGACAAATTGGTGCCATTGTCCGTGATGATACCGTGTGGAAACCCAAACCGAAAATCACCTTTTGATTAACTGATCCGCCGTGGCCTCATCACTCTTGCTATCAGGCTCTGCCTCAACCCAATTGGTTTATTTATATACCGCCTCCAAGAGGTGGGTCTTTTTGTCCTTGGACCTCTTGAAAGGTCCAACCATATCCAGCCCCCAAGTCGCAAACGGCCAAGTAATTGGAATCATCCGCAATTCTTGGGCTGGCACATGAGCATGCCTAGAGAACTTTTGGCAACCATCACATCGTTCGACCAGATCCTCCGTGATCGGCATGGGCGGTCAACCAATAGAAACCATGGCGGAACGCTTGGCCACCAAGGACTTTGAACCGGCGTGGTGACCACAATCCCTTCATGGATCTCTCGCAATATCTCACAGCCCTCTTGAGGGGACACACAACGCTGAAACGCCTACGACACATCGCAATGGTGCAACTCGCCATTAACAATGGTCATAGACTTAGACCGCCGAACTATCTGCCGGGCCAACGTCTCATCTTCTGGTAACTCGCCCCGATTCATGTATGCCAAATAAGGGAGCGTCCAATCCGGAGTGACATGCAAGGCCGCCACCAATTGAGCCTCCGGATCAGGGATAGCCAAATCAATTTCGTCCGGAAGCTTAAGCGACGGATTGTGCAATACATCAAAAAGGAAGATGTTGGGCGGGACGGTTTACGTTGAGAGCCCAGCCGGCTTAAAGCATCAGCCGCCGTTCTTCCGACGATCCACATGGTCCACCTGATATCCTTTAAAATGTCCTGCAACGACATCCACCTCCCGACGATATGCAGCCATGAGTGGATCTTTGGAATCCCAAGTACACGATACTTGCCGGGCCACCAAGTCCGAAAGTCACCAAAGCATTTAACCCGACCGAGATTCATTTCCTTAGCCAGCCGGAGACCATGGAGCAAAGCTTCATACTCAGCTGCATTGTTAGTACAAGGGAACATTAGGCGGAGAACGTAATGTAACTTGTCACCTCGTGGGGAAGTTAATCTGACGCTTGACCCCCGAGGCCCTCAATTGCTGGACCCATCAAAGTGGATGGTCCAATAGGTATGATCCGGCTTCTCTTTAGGCGCTTGCAACTCCGTCCAATCATTAATGAAATCCACAAGTGCCTGAGATTTTACGGCCGTCCGTGGCACATATCTTAAACCGTGCGGCCCAAGTTCTATAGCCCACTTAGCAATCCGCCGCCGCTTCCGGTTACGTATGATATCGCCCAAGGGAGCCGAATCGACCACCGTGATGGGGTGCCCTTGGAAATATTGCCTTAGCTTCCGCTTGCCATAAAAACCCCGTATACCAGCTTACGCCAATGCGGATATCTCTGTTTAGACTCAATGAGGACCTCGCCGATGTAATAAACGGGCCGTTGAACCGGATACTCCTTCCACGCCTCCTTCCGCTTCCACCATGATAGCCATGCTAACTGCCACGGCATTAGCAGCAACATATAGCAGCAGCGGCTCTTTGTCAATGGGGGCGGCTAGAACCGGCGGGTTGGCCAACTGCCGCTTCAAATCCTCCAATGCTTCGTCAGCGGCTGGACTCCAGACAAACTGATCTGTTTTCTTCAACATCTGGTACAAAGGGATGGCCTTCTCGCCTAGACGGCTGATAAACCGGCTTAGCGCAGCAATCCGGCCTGCCAAACGCTGGACGTCATTGATGCACTTCGGCTTAGCCAGGGAGGTGATAGCCGTAATTTTTTCCGGATTAGCTTCGATCCCCCTGTTGGACACGAGAAACCCCAATAACTTGCCTGCCGGAACACCAAAAACGCACTTGGCCGGGTTGAGCATCATCTTGTACACCCGCAAGTTGTCAAAGGTTTCCTTTAGATCCTCAATCAAGGTTTCCTTTTTCCTTGTCTTAACCACGATATCATCCACATAAGCATGCACGTTACGGCCGATCAGTTCGTGCAAGCAACTCTGAACGTTAACGCCGATAAGTCGCTGGGCGCTCTTGAGTCCAAAAGGCATAGATACATAGCGAAGGCTCCAAAGGGGTGATAAACGTTGTCTTCTCCTGGTCCTTCACTGCCATCTTAATCTGATGATAACCGGAGTATGCATCCAAAAGCTCAAACGCCACAACCCGCCGTAGCATCAATAATCTGGTCAATGCGGGCGAGGGCGAAAGGATCTCGGACAGGCCTTGTTGAGATCTGTGTAATCCACACACATGCGCCAAGTGCCATTCTTCTTAAGAACCAACACCGGATTGGCAAGCCACTCTGGATGAAAGACTTCGACGATAAATCCTGCTGCCAAGAGCCTAGCAAATTCTTCTCCGATGGCTTTGCGCCTTTCCTCATTAAACCGGCGAAGAAACTGCTTTACCGGTTTGTATTTTGGGTCAACATTGAGAGTGTGCTCAGCGATTACCCTCGGTACACTGGGCATGTCAGAAGGCTTCCATGCAAAAATGTCCCGATTCTCACGGATGAACTCGATGAGCGCGCTTCCCTATTTAGGATCCAAGTTGGCACTGATGGTGAACTGCTTGGACGAATCGCCGGGCACAAAATCAACAAGCTTCGTCTCAGCCGCCGATTTGAACTTCAAGTACGGATCATGCTCCGTAGTTGGCTTCTTCAAAGGGGTCATATCCGCGGATCAACATTGTCTCTATAATATTTTAGCTCTTGATGGCACAAACCGACTCTGCGTAAGCCGCATCACCTTCCTCGCACTCCAAAGCGATCCGGCGGCTCCCATGAACCGTTATCGTTCCTTTGTGACCCGGCATTTTCAGCTGTAAGTAAACATAACAGGGCCGTGCCATAAATTTAGCATAAGCTGGCCGCCCAAAGAGGGCGTGGTAAGGGCTTTGAATTTTCACCACCTCAAATGTCAATGTTTACGATCCGAGTCATGTTCGTCCCCAAAGGTCACCTCGAGCTATCTTACCAAGATGCACGCCGACTTGCTGTGCACCACTCCGTGAAACACTTGTCTTTGGATGGCCTAAGATGCCTATCCGTCAACCCCATACGCCGGAAGGTCTCGTAGTACAGGATGTTGATGCTGCTTCCTCCATCCATAAGAACCTTCGTAAACTTGTACCCTCCTACCTAGGGTGCCACCACCAGGGCTAGCTGACCCGGATTATAAACCCGGGGAGGATGGTCCTCTCGCCCACACGATCGGGTTGCTCGGACCAGCGAGGTAATGCGGCGCAGCCGGTTCAACAACGCCGACCTCCCGCTTCAAGTTTTCGGTCTCGTCTGTCCAAGCTGGTGGTAAAGACGTGGTAATCGCCCACCGTTCAATTGCTTTGGGTTACTTTGATAACCCGACCATCGCTGTTGTTGATTGTAGCCCCTTGGTTACGATTGTTGACTGTTCTAATTACTTTGATTATTCTGATTGCCTTGCCCGCCCGGATTAACACCGAATCTCGGGCCGAATTTCCTCCATCAGAACCGGGCGGACTCGAACCGCCGCCGGGCCCTTGATCATACCGGAAAGAGTTGGAGTTTTTGAACTTACGCATAATGTAACAATCCTTCCAAAGGTGGTTCGCGGTTCCTCCTTCGTCCCATGCTTCGGACAAGGTTGATTCAATATGAAATTCAAACGATCCGGATTGTGACCGCCCGGTTTGATTGCCTACCCCGCGCCGCTGCCCCTTGTCCTGTAGCGTTGGTGTTGGCCACAAAGCCCATGTTGCTGTTCGCTTACGCTTGTTCCCTCCATTGCTGCCGAATGATGCTGCTGGCCCTCGGGTCGCCGCTCGCATTTTCCCTTCCCACTTCATCATTCTCAAATTCGGGATCCTTGGTACTATCGTAATCAGCGCATTTTACCAAAACGCCCATTAGAGTGCCCATGTCATGGCAAAACGCTTCATGCGCCCAGCTTCAATTTAAATGGCTCGAACCGCAATTGGCTTCCAAGGTCAAGATCGCGGAATCAGGGTTGATCCGGTCCGAAGAATGTAAAACTTCAAACGCGGCGCACCCAATGGGTTGTGGATTCTCCTCCGTCTCGACACAAGCTGCTAAATCCACCACGGACATGGGCTGCTTACTGGTGTGTTTGTAATTTTGTTTGAATCGGGTTAGCAACTGGGTCCACGAACTGATAGAGTTGGGCGGCAAATTTTTCAACCAAGTCCGGGCCGTTCCTTCCAACATCATTGTGAAGTATTTCGCACATGCGGCTTCATCCACATCTAGCATCTCCATGGCCATCTCATAGCTTTCTATCCATGCTTCTGGAGCCAAATCGGCAGTATAATTGGGCACCTTGCGCGCCCTTGAAGTCCTTGGGCAAGCGACGTTACGTAAAGCGGGACGAGGCAAGGCACCCCAATGAACCAAACGTGACCCTGGCTCGAAGATGGTCGGACGAACCGGCGCGGCGGATGATCCTCTGCTCGTCGCTAACTCGCCTCCCCACGCGTTCCTGGCGCGGTCCACTACCACTTGAGCATCCTCTAAGCCGCCCGTCGGATTGTTGCCGCAAGGCGGACCACGCTGCGCATTGCTCCGACACGGCGGTTCGCCGACGCGTCGGCTATAGCTCCGGCTTGGGCGGGGTGGAGTGGATCCGATCCCATCAGACGAATACGCTTCTTGCCGAGCCAGGGCCGCCCCGAGGAGCTCCTTGACCCGGTGGGTTTCGACCGCCTGTGGTGAATCGCCTCGATCGAATCGCCCAACCGTGCCGCAGCCGCGACAAGGTTATCCATCGGGTTGGAGTAGTGACCGGAGGTGTCTGACAAACTGGGTGCGCCGGTGTGATGACGAGGTAGATCTATCACACGGGTTGAACCGTCGCGCCGCCCCAGTGCTTCCGGCGGTTTACCACCGGTGGCGGATTCTTGGTCCCCGCCTTGGGGTGTTGAAAAGCTCTTCCTCGAAAACCGAAGGTAAACGGGACCTGTACTTCCTTTTCATGACTTCATGCGACGCGCTCGATCCAGCATGAGCCTATAAGCTCACAGATCCAAAGCGGCCTGCTCACGCCATCTCGCGTCATGACGCCGCCAGTCCGCTTTAGCTTTAGTGATCTGTTCCTTCACCTTTGCAATCTCCGCGTTGTGCAGGTCCTGATCCGTGGATTAGCCTACGCCATGAGCACAGCCACGCGTCAAAAAGCTCGACAAGACTTGAGCGGCGGGCGATAGGGCCTCCTTCCCAGCCTGCCATCACCGCTGTTGAACCGACGACCAAGGGCGCCATGATCGAAGAGTGAAGCGCCGCTGCATACGCCATATGAAGATCCCAACCCGGTTGGGTAGATCGAAGGGTCGGAACACTCTCACCGTCGGAACAGCCCCGATCTGGCCATCTTGTAGCTGGTATAGAGACTTCGGTTTCTCCGGCCGACGATTCGCCGCCAGAGTAGACAACAGGTTTCGTCACCAGATCTTGATCCGTCCTCGCAGCCTCCGTGGACCACTCCCACGAAAACATGCGACCGCCCGGTTTAGCGAGGCAGGACTCTTCTTCGCCCGGCTGAGCCGTCTCGACGAGGTCAAGACAGACGTCTGCCCAGCCCTGCTCGCCGATCTTGCCGATCAACACGTGTATGCCGCCTAAGGGGACCCGGGACCCGTACTCAACTGAGCCGGCCTCGGGGCCCCAGTCCGCATTGTCGATGTAGAGCTTGCCGCGACGACTCTTAGTCATCCGGCCCACTGCATAATCTTCGAGTCCTTCGAACTTGCCCTCTAAGATCATCAAACCGTCATGCGATAGCCCCACGGTGGGCGCCAACTGTCGTGGAATTGTCACGGCAGATGTCCTCATGAAAGGACTTAGTCGTAGGGCCATCGTACGGGTTAACCTAGAGGGGTTAAAGCGGACACAAGACACGGGAATTATACTGGTTCGGCCCCTTCGACGAAGGTAAAAGCCTACGTCCAGTTGTGATGTGATTGATATGATTTCGGCGACTAGGGAGCAATAGCTTTGCCTTAACCTCGAATCCTCTCTTAACTTACAACACAAGTTACAATACTAAGGCGGTTTACATAGATGGACCTTAATTCGCCTCTGGGCTCCAGGCCTCCTCCGTGGGCCTGAATCATGGACGAGGGTAAACCGGCCCCTCCAGGGCGGTTCACACTCAGTAGTTGTGTCCCCAACAGCGCCGGAGCCAGCAGCCCCGTCAATCGGGCGTCCGCTGGGTCTTCTGGCAAAGGGGCCGGACAGTTAATCTGTCCGGACGTCTTCAGCCAGTCCTGTCAAAGATTAGGGAGTTTTAGATCCCACGTAGATTCAATCTATGAAAAAAGAGTCCCGTAAAGGGTAAAATAACTTACCTCGCTGGATTGACGATGCGAGCTGTATCCGCGATCTTTGGTAGCGGATCTTTGGAGCTTTCAGCGCCCTTGATCGGCACCTTCCGGGCATCTTCGCACGTAGTGTCGAAAAGCCGGTTCAAGGTTTGGTCTTGTCTTGCGGATCGAACTCCCACAAGTTAAAGGCCCTTTGTTGGCATGGGAGAATCCGGCGGATGAGCATCACCTGGATTATGTCGACAAGCCTAAGATTCTTGGCCACCAGGTTTCGGACGCATGTTTGAAGTCTGGATGTCTCATCCGAATTCCCCCACGTCAGGCCCGTATCTTTCCATGACGAGAGCCGTGTGGGGAAGCCAGATCTGAATTCGGGGGCCGCCACCCATTTGGTGTTGCGGGGCTCGGTGATGTAGAACCACCCCGATTGCCACCCCTTTACTGTCTCCACGAAGGCGCCTTCGAGCCATGGGACTTTGGCCATCTTGCCAACCATGGCGCCTCTGCACTCCGCTTGACGGCCGCCCACTACCTTCGGCCGGACGTTGAAGATCTTCAGCCATAAGCCGAAGTGGGGCTAAATGCAGAGGAAAGCCTCGCACATGACGATAAACGCCGAGATGTTGAGGATGAAATTCGGGGCCAGGTCGTGGAAGTCTAGGCCGTAGTAGAACATGAGCCCCCAGACAAATGGGTGAAGAGGAAATTCTAGTCCGCGGAGGAAGTGGGGGAGAAACACCACCCTCTCACGGGGCCCAGGGGTCGGAATGAGCTGCCCCTTGTCGGGAAGCCTGTGCGCGATGTTGCCGGACAAGTATCCGGCCTCCCACAGTCTTGCGATGTGCCCCTCCGTGACGGAGGAGGCCATCCACCTGCCTCCCGCTCCTGACATGATTGGAGAAAGGTTGAGGTGGGATGTGCGGACTTGGGCGCTGGAGCTCGAGTGTGCGGAAATGGATAAGCAAAGGAGGAAGAAGGCGTAGATAAGAAGGTGGATCCTTATCCCCTTATATAGACGGACGGAGCTATGTGTCCCCCACCAGCCTGGGAAAACTCGCTTATTTCCCAAGCGTCGTAATCAATGGCGCGGATGGGTTACCGACATCCGTATTGATGAGAATCCCGGAATAAGGGGGCACGATCTATGCTTTGATAAGACGAGCCAAGGAAACCGCCTCGCTAAACACGCTGAGGTGGGAACAGTAAAAAACGATTCATATAAAGGCCTTGCCGTGGTGTGATGTCACGCCACGGAATACGTCAGCGGATCTGTGCAAAAATTATTCTCTCTACGGTGTTATGTGGAACTTGTTTTGCAGAGCCGGACACTATCCTTGTGTTCAAAACCTTCTATGAAGTATTCGGAGGAGGAACCCGCCTCGCAATGCCGAAGACAATCAACGCGCTGGACTCATCGTCATTGAAGCCTGGTTCAGGGGCTACTGAGGGAGTCCCGGACTAGGGGGTGTCCGGATAGCCGGACTATCGTCACGGCCGGACTCCAAGATTATGAAGATACAAGATAGAAGACTTCGTCCCGTGTCCGGATGGGACTTTCCTTGGCGTGGAAGGCAAGCTTGGAGATACGGATATGTAGATCTCCTACCATTGTAACCGACTCTGTGTAACCCTAACCTATCCGGTGTCTATATAAACCAGAGGGTTTTAGTCCATAGGACGGACAACAATCATACCATAGGCTAGCTTCTAGGGTTTAGCCTCCTTGATCTCGTGGTAGATCTACTCTTGCACTACCCATATCATCAATGTTAATCAAGCAGGAGTAGGGTATTACCTCCATCGAGAGGGCCCGAACCTGGGTAAAAACATCGTGTCCCTTGTCTCCTATTACCATCCGCCTAGACGCACAGTTCGGGACCCCCTACCCAAGATCCGCCGGTTTTGACACCGACAAAGAGCGTCTCCCTGCGTCTCTCCTTTGTCTCCATCCCTCACCCACAGTCATGGACAGAGGGTGTGGCCACGGCGTTCTTCCGCGGAGGCGACCAGGTCCTCCTCCCGCCAGTGGGCTGCAGCGTCCAAGGAAGAGCCAGATGCCCAGGGTGAAGGCCATGCTCAAGGAGGGGGCGCCGGACGGGGCCGCGGTCGGCAGGGCGGCCGAGGCAGAGGCTGCCGAGGCAGATGTTGGCACGGAAGGGGGACGCCTGCGTCGTCTCCGTCTCTGTCGCCATCTCTCCCGCCCACTCCTCCTGCCTCGCCGAGTTGTCACGCCGGGGACACGGCGTTCGAGTTTATCCTGCAGCTGCATGGGCCGCTGTGCCGCCGCCTTCGTCTTCCCCGGGCGTTCGTGAGGGTGCTGGAGATCGACCATCCACCGCGGATGAGGCTTCACATGAATGGGTGTTGCCATGGCGACATGTGGGTGAACACAGGGTTCCCCGCCCCTCAAGTGATGCTCCTTCGCCGGGGCTGGAAAACCTTTGCACGCGCCCATTGCTTGATGGATGGGCACGTCCTCTGCTTCAAGCTAGCGGAGAGCGACTTGCTCTCCGTCAAGGTCTTCGGGCGCTCGGGATACTGGCTAGGGTGCTGTGCAGAGAGCTCCTTCGACGACGGGGGCTCCTCCTCAGGCGACAGCGATGAGAAGGATAGCAGCAGCGACGACGAGGGTAGCGGGCAGGAGGAGGACGGGTCCGACTAAGTGTCGGACACACCGTCCCCTGGAGACGCCGGCAGCACCACCACCACACCACCAGCTCCTTGAACTTCTCGGGGCCGCCGCTCCCGGTGGCTGGCGCTGGAGGGCCGGAGAAGGCGGGTGGCGGGCCGTCAACTCGGAGTACGATGGCACTGATGCCTTCGTTGCATATTGCCGGCCCGCTGCTTCATCTTTTGGCATCTTCCCCGGCACCGTCATCACCAGCCTTCTCCTGGTGTCTTCTGCTGCTCGTACCTCGCCTAGGCGCCCCTTTTGCTCTCCCATTTATTCTGACCCGCTCTCTGAGGAGAGAGGGACAAGAAAGGGATTACGGGCATCTTATCCTTTTTTAGTTTTTAAGCCTGCGGGCACTTGTTTGATTTAAACCTTGTAATCCCCTTGCTTATGTTTGCATTCCATATGAACTGTACCTGTTTGGAACGTATTAACGAAAAAAGGGGGTTTACCGGGCTCTTTGTGCGTGAGCGAGGCCCATGCCAAGGAGTGAATCCTTGTTATTTTTAAGATAAACATCGTCGCCCGGAAACAGGCCTTGCCGTCCCCTTACTTCATTCATGGCCATGCTCACGCCCTCGGCAGAGGCAGGGGCGAAGTAGGTTTAGGCCCTTCGTTCGCTTCCCTGTCACCACAACTACAACCAAGTTCCGGCCCAGGGAATAATTCTTGGGCACAGGAAAGGAGGAGCACGGTGGCCCAGGAATAAATGAGGTTTCATACGTCCCAATTCCACACGGAAATGCATAACAGGGGATAAAGGACTTATCTGGATTTGCAGCCCCGGCAACCCTAGGCTTGCTGGGGTCAGGGTGTTGGCCTATCCTCTTTCTTCCAAACAGCC
Organism: Aegilops bicornis; assembly: GCA_021605145.1. Lineage (NCBI taxonomy): Eukaryota > Viridiplantae > Streptophyta > Magnoliopsida > Poales > Poaceae > Aegilops > Aegilops bicornis. Next base: position 547,399,015 of record CM038672.1, read on the forward strand.
CAGCAAAAATGTCCATGCAACCTGCAAACCAAAAAGGACGGGAAGGAGCAGAGAGACGCATACTCGACCTCTATGCTAGGGGTTAGTCGCCGCTAATCACTATCAACCCTAACAGAGAGAGAGACTCAACCTAGCATGCATGCTAAACCTTAGGGCGCCGGCGCTTCATTTTGTTATGCTCAGGGTCTGCGTCTGGCTTTGTACAAAGGGTGACATGCCTTGTCGGCAAAGCTTGTACAAAAAGTGGCTTGCCGGGAGGCCCGACAACCGCGCCTCATGGGTAAAACTTACGAAGATGTTCGATATTCCAGGAGTTGCTCACTGGGACACCATATTCGGTCTCCAGGTGGACTGCGCCGGGCCTGGTGACTCGTATTACCCGATAAGGGCCTTCCCAGTTTGGTGTCAACTTGTTGGAATTCTTGGCCGACTGAATGCGCCGAAGAACAAGGTCGCCTTCCTGAAAGCTACGGGCATGAACCTTGCGGCTATGGTAGCGGCGCAAGGCTTGCTGGTAGCGCACTGCTCGCACAGCCGCCCGAGGATGATCTTCCTCAAGGACCGTTGCGTCATCTTGCCACAATTGCTCTTGCTCAAGCTCATCATAAGGAAGCACTCAGGGTGACCTGTATGTGAGTTCCATGGGGAGAATTGCTTCTGCCCCGTAAACGAGGGAGAAAGGTGTCTGGCCGGTGGCTCGATTTGGTGTCGTTCTGATCGACAAAAGAACCGTCGGCAACTCATCAATCCAGTGCCTTCCACACTTGTGCAGCCTGTCAAAAGTCTTTGTCCTCAGGCTTCACAGTACTTCAGCATTTGCTCTCTCCGCCTGGCCGTTGCTTCGTGGGTGTGCCACCGGAGCAAAGCAGACCTTGCTACCGAGGTCCTGGATGTATTGCATGAAGGTGCGGCTTGTGAACTGCGTGCCGTTGTCGGTGATGACCCTGTTCGGCACACCAAAACGGCAAACTAGCCCCTTGAAGAACTTGACGGCTGACTGTGCTGTCACCTTCCTCACTGCCTCCACTTCGGGCCACTTTGTGAACTTGTCGATTGCGACGTACAAGTACTCAAAGCCCCCGACAGCAACGGGGAAGGAGCCCAGTATGTCGAGCCCCCAGACCGAAAATGGCCAGAAGAGATGGATCGTTTGGAGGGCTTGATCTTGTTGATGAAGCTTCTTCGAATGGAACTGACATGCTTCACACTTAGTTACTAGCACGGCTGCATCCTGGAGGGTTGTGGCCTGTGGGCCAGAAGAAACCCTGCCGGAATACCTTGCTGGCAAGGGCTCTTGACCCTATGTGGGAGCCACACATACCTCCATGTATCTCTGCCAACAGTTCAAGTCCATCCTCCCGAGAAATGCACTTCAGCCTGACTCCGTTTGGCCTCCTTCGGTACAGGGTATCATCCACAAACTGGTACATGTTGGACCGACGGGCTATTTTCTCTGCTTCTTCCTGCTCCTCGGGGAGCTCTCCTGTTTGGAGGAAACGGACGGTGGGCTGCGCCCATGGCGGAGCCTGGGTCTCGACGGCAAGGACCAAAGGCACATCTTCGATCGCAGGGGAAGCTCCCTCTATGGTCAGGGCCTGGGGCCCCGTCAGAGGTAGTCGGCCCTCGGCAGGCTTGGGGTACCCGGCAGCCTCCTTGCCGGCGGCTCCTGGGAGCTCAGCGGGAAGGTACTTGCCAGGGCTTGTCTTCCTTCGCTTGTTCTGCCCTGTTGATGGCTCTACGGATGGTTGTATTAACTGAAGTACAAAGGTACCTGGTTCCACAGGCAACTTGAGGGTAGCACGTTTCGACAGGTCGTCGGCAATGCTGTTCTCTGCTCGGGGAACATGCTCTTCCTCTAGGATGTCGAAACATTCTTCCAACTTCCTCACTTCATTCAGGTAGGCCTCCATCAACGGGCTCTGGTAAACCTTGTTGACTTGCTTGACGACGAGCTACAAATCACCTCTGATGACGAGTTTCTTGATTCCGAGGTCTTCCGCAATCCTGAGACCGGCAAGCAAACCCTCGTACTCCACCATATTATTTGTTGATTTTTCCCGGGGGAAGTACATCTGGACTACGTACTTGAGGTGATCTCCGGTGGGTGCGACGAGTAGCATGCCAGCACCAACACCTAGAAGTGAGAAAGCTCCGTCAAAGTACATGATCCACTCACTGCTCGTCTCCTTGCCGGGAATGGTAGTCACTTGGATCTCCTCGTCGGGCGTTGCGGTCCACTCTGCTATGAACTCCGCCAAGGCTCGGCTCTTGATCGTTGAAGTACTTTCAAATCTGAGGCCGAAGCTCGATAGCTCCAGTGCCCACTCTACAATCCTCCCTGTCGCATCTAGGTTGTGCAAAATCCGCTGCAAAGGGAGGCGAGTGACGACGGTTATCTCGTGTTCTTGGAAATAGTGGCGCAGCTTTCTCGAGGCCACGAGGAGGCCGAAAAGCAGCTTCTGCATCCCAGAATATCTTGACCTAGCCCCCTACAAGAGGGAACTGACAAAATACACTGGGTGCTGCACCATCTTCTTTTTCTGTCCCTCTTCGCCCATCTGCTCAGGTTCTGCCTCGGCGGGCCTGAGCCTTGTCGGGGGTCCTGATTCGTCGGTGTCAGGCCCTGCCGGGGAAGCCCCTGGCTCGCCATCCGATGGCTCTGCCGCAACTGCTGCTTCTCCCTCAAGTTCCCTATGTGCCACCAGCGCGGCGCTGACCACTTGATTCGTCGCTGCTAAGTACAGTAGCAATGGCTCCCGTTGTGTAGGCGTGACTAGTATTGGCGTGGAGGAGAGGTACTTCTTCAAATCTTGCAGTGCTGCCTCTGCCTCCGGAGTCCATTTACTGGACCCGCCTTTTTCAAAACTTTGAAAAAGGGGAGGGCACGCTCAGCAGATTTGGAGATGAACCTACTGAGGGCAGCAACGCAGCCGGGGAGCCTACGGATGTCTTTGACCCGCTTCGGTGCCTCAATCTGCTCGATCGCCTTGATCTTGTAGGGATTTGCTTCGATTCCGCGTTGGGACACATAGAACCCGAGAAGCTTGCCGGAGGGGACACCGAACACACACTTCTCTGGGTCGAGCTTGAGGTTGATCTTGCGCAGGTTTGCGAATGTTTCTTCTAAATCTTGCACGAGCGTGGCTCTATCCTTGGTTTTGACAACTATGTCATCCATATAAGCTTCCATATTTCTGTGTAGCTAGGGCTCAAAACAAATTTGGACTACTCAGGCAAAAGTCGAACCAGCGCTCTTCATCCCGAAAGGCATCCGTACAAAACAGTACGTACCACATGGGGTGATGAACGTGGTCTTCTCTTCATCTTCCTTCATCATGAAGATCTAGTGGTACCCCGAATAGGCATCGAGGAACGACAGTAGGTCACACCCGGCAGTGGAGTCTACAATCTGGTCGATGCGCGGCAGAGGGAAGGGATCCTTTGGACAGGCTTTATTGATGTCTGTGTAATCAATACACAGACTCCACTTCTCATTTGCCTTACGCACCACAACCGGATTGACCAACCACGTGGGGTGGAGTACTCCTCTTACCAGGCCTGCCGCCTCTAACTTCCTGATCTCTTAAATGATGAACTCTTGTCATTCCAAAGCTTGCTTTCTGACCTTCTGCTTGACGGGTCGCGCGTGAGGACAGACAGCAAGATGGTGCTCAATCACCTCCCTGGGAACGTCGGTTATGTATGATGCTTGCAATGCAAAAACATCGACATTTGCCCACAGGAAGGCGACGAGCGCGCTTTCCTATTTGATGTCGAGGGTGGAGCTTATAGTGAAAGCCCCGCCCGTGCCGTCCTCCTTGATGGACACCTTCTTGGTTTCTGGTGGTGCAGCCTTGGACTTATTGCTCTTGCCGGTGGAGCTCTCTGGCACGTCCTTAGCGGGAGCACCACACTCCGAAGAGGTGCGCTTGCCGAAGTGGGAGCAAGAGGTTGTCGGCGTTCTGGGAATGGGGGTACCAAGACTTGACTACCTGCGGCCTGCGGCGTGGCTCAAGGAGTGGCCCAGAACGGCCCATCTTCATCAGCACAAGCTCAAGACCCTCGCGAGGGGCCAAGCCTCGCGGGGCGGGTGACAGAAAGCCTCCTCAGGCACGGCCTCGTCAGGCAGGCTCGCGAGGAGGCAGAGAGATCAAGGCAGGGCACCTCACGAGGTGCCCGTAACGCAGGCCGTGATGACCAAAGCCGGGCGGGCGCCAGGCGGGCGCCGGCCTACGCAGAGTTCTTGTTTCCTCTTTGGTGCAAAGGGAGCAAGTGCAGGCAAGGGTATCAAGAAAAGGTAACCATTTCGGTGCAACAAGACCAAGACCAGCAGAACGGCAGGAAGGAGGTCATCGTGGAGCCCAAGCCAAGGCCGCCCGTCGAGTCTTTGGCAAAGCGAGGACCGACTTTAGTCAGGATAAGTGTACTAGATGTTCCCCTTCAAAATGGCCAATTGTTGGCGCCCTTCCCGCTCAATATTTGGGAAGAGGACCAGGGCCTTGCTCTATAAATAGGACTAGCCACCCACAGGGTAGGGGGGGGCGAAAGGTCGACGAATCAACCAGAGAGAGAGAGAGAGAGAGGCGACTGAACTCGCGCAAGCAGTTCATCGCACCAGCTCAAGAACAGCCCCTCGCGAGGCTGTTCTCCCTTTGTATTGTTCATCATCAGCCCCTGAGGCAATCCACCACACCACAAACTAGAGTAGGGTTTTACACCACAATGGTGGCCCGAACTAGTATAAACCCTCGTGTCCCTTGTGTTGTTCTTCGTGTAGTTTAGATCCTTGCGAGGCGACGAGACGTAGGTAGGTTGGAGGTGTGATCTCCGCGTGCACCCCAGAGTTCGAACCTAGAGGGTCTACCTGAACCCGAAATCCGACATTTGGCGCGCCATGTAGGGGCGCACCGAAGCTTTCCCTTCCACCGACCCGCTCTCCGTCAACATCGTGATTCGCCCCCATGATGGGCAACGCGCCGCTTTGGTCGCCGGCCACAAGACAGTGACCAGGGGCTCGAGCCTTGGCCCCGCCTTTGCAAGAGGGTGCGATGGCGAACAAGTTCAAGCCGGAGATGCCACCGCACTACAACGACACGACTGATCCGCTGGCCTTCCTGCTGGCGTACGAGGAGGCCGTCCTCGAAGCCGGGGGCGACGACAGGGTCATGGCTAACTGGTTTCCCATGGCCTCACCGGCGTCCCTCGCATGTGGCTACTCCACCTGCCAGCGGCTTCTATGGCCTCTTGGGGGGAGCTCCGCGGCCTATTCCTCGCTCAGCACGCTGCACCGGCATCCCCGGTCGTCGCAGCTCTCCTGGGCGGCTCGCAGGCGCCACCTTCAGGCCGCCACATCAAGCCATTCGTTCGCCAGATCGACGTTGCTTCCGCGCAGCAAGGGGCTCCTCCGGGTCGGTCGGCGCCCAAGGCCGATCTGGCCTTCAGCTCGGATGATCACCCCTCCAACTCAGCCTGCTCGGGCGCACTCCCAATGCTATGCACCCCCACCATCTGCCAGGTGGCCGTCACCAGGACTCTCATCGACGGCGGCGCAGGCCTCAGCGTGCTCTCGGTCGAAGCCTTCAGCCTCCTCCATGTACCGTCGGAGCGGCTTCAGCCCAGCAGGCCCTTCTTGGGCGTCGGAGGCGGTTCCACCAGCTCCCTCGGGCAGATCCCTCTTCCGGTGACCTTCCGCACCTACGAAAACTTCCGCAGCTACGAAAACTTCCGCACGGAGCTAATCAACTTCGACATCGCCCCAATCGGCCTCCCATACAACGCCATCCTCGGCTACCCAGCACTAGCCCGATTCATGGCCGTGACTCATCCAACGTACAACCTCATGAAGATGACCGGGAGTAGCGGCGTCCTCGCCATATCAGGAGACACCGGGATGCGTTGCAGGCACTCAAGCTCGCCTTCAAGACTGCGGCGGCGGCGCAGCCCACCGACTCAGACGCCCCTGAGCCCAAGGGGGCTGCACCGCCAAGAAGAAGCAGCTATTCACCCAAGACAAGGCAGAAACCAAGCAGATACTGGTCGACAAGGACGGATCCACTAATGGCACCTTCACCATAGGCGCCAACCTCGAGCCCGAGTAAGAGGAGGTCCTGGTAAAGTTCCTACGCGCGAACAGGAAGGTGTTCGCATGGGGGCCTGATTAGCTGGCAGGTGTTCCGAGGAGCGTAATTGAGCACCACCTCAACGTGTGCCCTAACATGCGCCTCGTGAAGCAGAAAGCGAGACTGCAGTCCGCTGAGAAGCATGCTTTCATCGTCCAAGAGACCTGCAAGCTAGAGGCGGCAGGGGTCATTCGCGAGGTCCGCTACCCAAATTGGTTGGCTAACCCGGTTGTCGTGCCAAAGAAAGGGGGAAGGAACGCATGTGTGTCGACTTCACCAACCTCAACAAGGCCTGCCCACAGGATCCATTCCCGCTCCCTCGTATCGATCAGATCGTCGACTCCACCGCCGAGTGCGACCTGTTATGTTTCCTGGATGCCTTCTCTGGCTATCATCAGATCAAGATGGCGATAGAACACGTGGAGAAAACGGCTTTCCTGACCCCGTGTGGAGTATACTGCTACACATGCATGCCGTTCGGGCTGCCTTGGCAGTGCGACCTTTCAAGAAATGATGCACATCGCCTTGGGTCGGCAGCTCGGGAGGAATGCTAAGGCTTACGTTGATGACATTGTGGTGAAGTCTCGGGAGGCAAAAACCCTGATACAAGACTTGGAGGAAACCTTCGCGAGCCTCAACAAAGTGGACCTGCTGCTCAACCCGGAGAAGTGTGTGTTTGGAGTCCCCTCGGGCAAGCTCCCGGGCTTCCTCGTGTCCCATCGGGGCATCGAGGCCAACCCAGAAAAGGTCAAAGCAGTCGAGGACATGAGCCCGCAGAAGACCCTGAGAGAGATGCAGAAGCTCACTGGGCGCGTGACCGCACTAGGACGCTTCATCTCCAAGTTGGGGGAACGAGCGCTTCCCTTCTTCAAGCTGATGAAGAAAAAGGTCCCCTTTGAATGGACTGAAGAGGCCGACAAGGCGCTCCAGGATCTCAAAAGGTACTTAACCAGCCCTCCGGTGATGGTGGCTCCGCGCCCTCAAGAGCCCCTGGTGCTCTACCTTGCAGCCACCCCCTACTCTGCCAGCGCAGCCCTGGTGGCGGTTAGGGAGGAGCGTTGGACCAAAGCGGCGGCAACCGCCCGGGTGGAGGCGAAGCAGGGCCAAAGGGGCCTCACAGAGACCACGACCACAGCCGAGAAGGATCAGCCGCCGAAGGGAAGCGCACTCGAAACAGAAGAGGCCCCTCCCCCAGGAGACCAGCCGCTGGGGGCTCTACTATCTCAGGAGGCGCCCCGGCCACCGGAGGACGCTAGCAGCAGCAGCACTCTCAACCTCGTCGAACATCCTGTGTACTTCGTCAGCACAGTGTTGCGGGACGCGAGGGCGCGGTACCCCATGCCCCAGAAACTCCTCCTCGCGCTATTGGTAGCCTCGCGCAAGCTGCGGCACTATTTTCAGGGCCATCCCATCAAGGTCGTCTCAGCGTACCCCTTGGAAAGGGTGCTCAGGAGCCCCAACTCAGCTGGAAGAGTCGCTGAGTGGAACATCGAGCTGCAAGCGTTTCAGCTAGAATTCAGCACAACCAGAGTCATCAAGGGGGCCGCGCTAGCGGACTTCGTTGCGGAATGGACGGAGGCACCAGGCCTCAAGGCTGATGAGGATCGATCCCTCTCCCCGAGAAGCGAGGCACCAGACGGTTGGATCATGTACTTGACCAGGGGCATTCTCCTAAGACAATGGGCTGGCCTTGATGCTCATATCTCCCACTCAAGACAAGCTCTACAATGCCGTGCAACTCTGTTTCCAGCACGGAGAAAAGGTCTCCAACAACATAGCAGAATACAAAGGCCTGATAGCAGGCCTGAAAGCCGTAGTCGCCCTGGGGTGAAGCGCCTCACCATCAAGGGTGATTCACAACTCCTCGTCAACTTCTCCAACAAGGTATACGAGCCGAGGGACGAGCACATGGAAGCCTACTTCGCGGAGGTCCGCAGGATGGAGAAGAAGTTTTGGGGACTGGATTTGCAGCATGTGCCTCGCGGCACCAATCAAGAGGCCGATGACATCGCCAAAAGGGCATCCAAGCGACTACCTCAGGAACCTGGCGTCTTCGAGGAGCAGCTCTTCAAGCCCTCGGCGACGCCATCACTGTCAAGCACGGTGCAGCCTCGGGAAGAGCTCCCCCAGCCACCTGCCTCAGGAGCTTCGGTCTGTGGCCCGGCCTCAGGATAGCGCCTGCTCCTGGTGCTGGAACCTCAGGAGTGGTGCTGGATCACAGAGCTCAGGAGTTAACTGACGCAAGGGACCTTGCCGGAAAAGGAGGAGGAAGCGGAGCGTGTGGAGCGGCAGGCCACAACATACTGCATCAACGATGGAGAGCTGTACCGGAGACGGCCGAATGATGTGTCCCTACGTTGCATTTCCAGGGAGCAAGGGAGGGAGCTGCTGGCAGACATACACGGTGGAGACTGTGGGCACCATTCGTCATCACGGACCCTCGTTGGCAAGGCGTTCCGCAGCGGGTTCTATTGGCCCACGGCACTCAATGATGCCGTGGAACTGGTCAAAGCTTGCGAGGCCTGCCAATTCCATGCCAAGCAGACCCATCAGCCGGCGGGAGGTCTGCAAACTATACCCCTCTCATGAACATTCGCAGTCTGGGGGCTGTATATCCTGGGCCCGTTCCCTCGGGCGCCGGGAGGCTATTGCTACCTCTACGTTGCCGTGGACTAAAATTCACCAAGTGGGATGAAGTGGAAGTTGTCCGCACCATCCCCGCAGGTTCCGCGGTCAAGTTCATCAAGGGCATCGTGAGCCGGTTCGGGGTGCCGAACCGCATCATCACCGACAACGGTTCACAGTTCACCAGTAACCTCTTCAAAACATATTGTGCTAACCTTGGAACGCAGATATGCTACGCTTCGGTAGCACACATGCGGAGCAACGGTCAGGCCGAGCGAGCCAACGTAGAGGTCCCGAGGGACCTCAAAACCAGGACCTTCAAGAAGAAGCTGGAAGCCTGCGGCAGGGGCTTGTACGATGAGCTTCAGTCTGTGCTGTGGTCCATCCGCACGACCGCGACCAAGCCGACTGGTGAGACCCCGTTCTTCCTGGTTTATGGAGCTGAAGCAGTTCTCCCTCACGAGGTCAGACGTTGTTCCGCACGGGTCCTGGCGTTCGATGAGGCGTAGAAGGACGCCATGCGGGGGATGGACCTCGTGCTGGGGGAGGAGCATCAACGAGAAGCCGCGCTACGAGCAGCAAGGTACTAACAAGCATTGCGGTGATACTACTGCCGCAACATTCGCCCCAGGACTCTTGAGGTAGGGGACCTCGTGCTCAGACGGGTTCTCTCCAGGGAGGGACTGCATAAGCTCTCTCCCATGTGGGAGGGCCCGTTCAAGGTTGTTCATGTTTCCAGGGCCTGCTCTGCGCGCTTGGAGACCCGGGAGGGGTGCCCGTCGAGAATGCGTGGAACATCCGGCATCTCCGGAAGGTTTTACCCCTAAAAGGCACGGTGCACATGAAGAAGGCGAATGCCCGTGAAGTTGTCGCATTTTGGAAAAGGCCGGTGCACATGAAGAAGGCGAATGCCTGTGAAGTTGTCGCGTTTTGGAAAAGGCCCGGTGCGTGTGAAGAAGGCGAATGCCTGTGAAGTTGTCGCGTTTTGGAAAAGGCCTGGTGCCTGTGAAGAAGGCGAATGCCTGTGAAGTTGTCTCGTTTTGGAAAAGGCCCGGTGCCTGTGAAGAAGGCGAATGCTTGTGAATTTGTCGCGTTTTGGAAAAGACCCGGTGCATGTGAAGAAGCCGAATGCCTGTGAAGCTGCTGCAATTGGGAAAAGGCCCGGTGCCTGTGAAGAAGGCAAACGCCTGCGAAGCTCTCCGCCCGTGACACTCTCACGTAATAAAGAGTGGGACTGTACACGCCCCGGAGTCTCCGGAGTGCCGCCCTCGGGCCTTGGGGGCTCCCGCCCACGCCCAGTGGTAGCACTTAGCTCCGCGCTGGTGACAAGACCTCGAAGACTAGATTAGGCGCCGGGCGCGGCTTCTTTCATTTGCTTCCTGCAGTTGGCTTGTCCGTTTCTATTTGAAGTTTTACTGAAGCTGTTACCATTTTGAGCTCGCGACCTTTCCGTTTCACTTATTCGATTCGTTTTTCTTTCGCGGAAAGTCTCACGAGGGAGGAACGTGGGCACCATCGCGAGTGTTTTCTGCCCCGGTGATTTGGAACTCCCTTATCCGAGCCCGCTGCGGGAGCACCCCTCCTAGTCCGAGCCCCACGGGCATCGCGACGCGATTATACAAATTTGGTTGGTTGCCCCCGCTACCAGGGCCGGAGGCTACCCCCACTGACTAACCCCTGCAGGACACAAGGCGCACGACGAGGCCCTTGCCTCGGGAGGCGAGGACCACGGCGAGCTTCCCCCCCCCCCCCCCAAGTTAAGTGATTTCCACGCATAAACATGAGGACGAAAACGGAGTGCAAAGATAGTAGAAATAGCACGCCAATTAAACATCAACAGTTCAATACGCCCCCTTGGGGCACCAGACTACATCCCTTTTTGCGCAGGAAAGAAGGAAAGGCAAAACGGGCGCGACTTGCCCGCCATCGACTCTCGACAGGGGCTCGTGCTGCCTCCGGAGCTCAGCTGGATTCCGCCTCCCGCTTCACCGAGGCGCGGTGCCTGGCCGACCAGCGTCCTCTCGGCGAAGCGGCTGACGACGAGGGGGCTGGCCGCAACCACCGCTGGAGGAGCTGCTATCCGATGGGGAGTCACCGAAGCTTGGCGAGCTTCGGGCGCCGCTACCCGCGCGCCTCACACCCCCTTCCTCGCGACCGACGGAGGGGCTGGGCACACGTTCGCGGTCATCGTCTTTGGGGCAACATCCGGCGCGGCGACCATCTTGCCCAAACACCCTCACGTAGAGGGTGGCATCACCGTCGAACTTGAAGTGCAGAGTGCACCGTCGGCTCAGGCCGCGCGGGCGGGCAAACGTTTGCCAGCCGCGGGTCATAGCCGCCTCCCCGACAGTGGAGACCTCCAGAGCAGCCCAGGAGGCCTTGCTGCAGCAACCATCAGCCTGAAGCCAAAGGCTGCCCGGGGCGCCAGCCGGAAGCTCTCGGACGAAGAAGCGGGGGAGCGGAAGCCAGGTGCCGGACGGGTCCGCCGACCACACGACGAACTCCGGCAGCACCTCCGCCGAGCGAGAACATAGCCTTGGGGGTCGCGCAACCCCGGCGTACCTCTCATTGGCAGCCGGGCTTCCACGGTCACGAGAAGTCGCAGAAGGAGCCGCAGGGTGCTTGCGAGGGCGGCCCCGTCCACGCTTGGCGGGCGGAGAACTGGGTCCTTCTCGGCGAGCCTTTCCTTTCTCCGCAGCCGAAAATCTCTTCGGCGGGGCCATGGGACGGCGAGAAGCCAAGAAGATGGAAAGGAGCAAGAAAGGATGGACTGGAAGGGCCCTCGCCGTTCCGTACATATAGCCGAAGGAGGCCAACCGTCGGCCTCCACGATCACAGGTAATCATGACCCGTTTTGCATGCAAGGACTTGTCAATTCGTGCAGTTGCCGAGGCGTCATGGGGAAGCAGGGACGCCCATGTCCAATCAACCACCACGCGGCGCCCAAGGCCGCAGGCTGTTGGGGCCCACGGCGCTTCGCACTTGCCCCTTCGCTTCTCTGCTAAGCCAAGTCCGGGCGCGCCTTGGGCTCGGGGGCTACTGTCGGTGTTCTGGGAACGGGGGTACCTAGACTTGCCTACCTGCGGCCTACGGCGTGGCTCGAGGAGGGACCCAGAACGGCCCATCTTCATCAGCACAAGCTCAAGACCCTCGCGAGGGGCCAAGCCTCGCGGGGCGGATGACAGAAAGCCTCCTCAGGCACGGCCTCGTCAGGCAGGCTCGCGAGGAGGCGGAGAGATCAAGGCAGGGCACCTCAAGTGGTGCCCGTGACGCAGGCCCTGACGAACAAAGCCGGGCGGGCGCCAGGCGGGCACCGGCCTACGCAGAGTCCTTGTTTCCTCTTTGGTGCAAAGGGAGCAAGTGCAGGCAAGGGTATCAAGCAAAGGTAACCATTTCGGTGTAACAAGACCAAGACCGGAAAAACGGCAGGAAGGAGGTCATCGTGGAGCCCAAGCCGGCGTCACCGTCAGAGTCTTTGGCAGGCGAGGACCGACTTTAGTCAGGATAAGTGTACTAGATGTTCCCCTTCAAAATGGCCAATTGTTGGCGCCCTTCCTGCTCAATATTTGGGAAGAGGACCAGGGCCTTGCTCTGTAAATAGGACTAGCCACCCACAGAGTAGGGTGGTCGAAAGGTCGACGAATCAACCAGAGAGAGAGAGAGAGAGGCACTGAACTCACCCAAGCAGTTCATCGCACCAGCTCAAGAACAGCCCCTCGCGAGGCTGTTCTCCCTTTGTATTGTTCATCATCAGCCCCTGAGGCAATCCACCTGTCAAGACCCCGATTCCAAGTCACATCGATCTAGCCGGTAACACCTCATATCACTTTGCGGCCTCACGCACGGTATTCCCACGGGTGTCGCCTTACCATGGCCCAGGACCGTTTGCGCCTTTTGGCTCACGTATATGATAGTGTCGCTAGCATCCATATGACAGAGAACCCGGGCCGACATGGCTTGTCGTGAACCCAAAGCGGCGTTAACCCATGGGGACAGGCATACATGAATCAACTTCGAGCATGTCGGTCAACAGCGTGTGAATCCGGGCTGTAGCACTGGGCTAAGAGGACTCCGGTAACCCGGGCTGTAGCAGGCTAGGCAGGACTCCGGATATCACTGCGTGACATTTCCCCGAAGGGACAGACACAGGAACGAAGTGAGACATATGCCAGCCAGTCAAGCGTCCTGAGCAGTAGTGCTAGGCTAGCAGGACTCCGGTGAACCGGGCTGTAGCGGACTACTATGGCTCAAAGAAGCACTAGAATACATTTCCCCATAAGAGAGGCTGCCAAGGATAAACAACTAGATTGTCGGATCCCACACATACCAAGCATTTCAAACATACACACAATATGCTCGATATGTGTAAATACACCATGGCATCACAACATAACTCTACGACTCAAGTATTTATTCATTAGGCTCCGAGGAGCGAGATATTACAAACATGGGTCTCATGACCCAACATTCAGAGCATACAAATCAAAGCACATGCGGAAGCTTAACATGTCTGAGTACAGACATCTACAAATGAAAAAGGCTTAGAAGCCCGACTCTCTGCCAGATCCTGCCGAGGGCACAAGATCGTAGCAGAGGTAACAAGCTAAACGTCGAAGTCCAAGCGGAACTACTAGCGAGACTGACGTCTCTCTACAAAAACATAAAATAAGCAAACGTGAGTACAAATGTACCCAGCAAGACTTACATCAGAACTAACTACATATGCATCGGTATCAACAAAGGGGGTGGTGGAGTTTAACGTGACAAGCCAGCTTTGACTCGGTGGCTATCCTGAACTACGACTGCAAGTAACTCTTTTGAGGTGGCTCACACGAGTCCACATATTCACCATATCAATACACCACTATGGATCCGCTCCCTTCTCCCTACGAGAACGCCATCCATAGCACTCACGCTTATCTTGCGTATTTTAGAGTATCCACTTTCACTTGTCTATGAACTATACAGGCAACCCAGAAGTCCTTTACCTCGGATGCGGCTATTCAAATAGATGATGATAACCTTGCAGGGGTGTACTTCTTCACACACGCTCTCTCCACTTACCACCATGTACACGTCGTGTATCTCGACAACCTTCAAGCGGAAGCCTGGCGAGGGAGTCGGCCACGACCTGACTAACCACACAAGTCTCTAGTCCAGGTTTATCACCTATTCGGGTTCCATCCGCGAGGAGATCCGGCCGGGGTGTCGCTCACGGCCCCAAACGATGAGAGCAGGGTTCCCGAGGCACCGAACGGCCGTTCCGGTACACCGTGCCTCGTGTCTCTACTGCAACATAGCCCACCCCTAGGGTCAGCGCTACGCACGGCCCCCAACACATATCCTTCAAACACCATAAACTAGTTGCAACTCCTGGACAGAGATCAAGTTGATTAATAACTCGAGAGAGCTTGGAGTGCCAGGAGCCCAATGTGTGGTAGTGGCTTGTTTCATGGATCACAAACACAGAACTCAGTTCACGAGGGCGGCTGCAATGAGACAACCCACCATGTACTCCTACATGGCCTCTCACCGCTTCGTTTACCAAATCGTGTTCACACACTTAGCTCTCAACGATGGGACATGTTCACACACCTCCGATTCATCCCCGATGAATCAGACCTGACTCAACTCTAAGCAGTAGCAGGCATGACAAACAAGCATGTATGAGTAGGCACATCAGGGCTCAAACAACACCTACTCATGCTAGTGGGTTTCATTTTTTTACTGTGGCAATGACAGGTCATGCAGAGGATAAGGGGTTCAACTACCGCAGCAAGTAACAGATGAATCGTGGTTGTCCTAATGCAGTAAAATAGAGCAGGAGCGAGAGAGCGGGATTGTATCGGAATGAACAAGGGGGTTTTGCTTGCCTGGCACTTCTGAAGATAATATAGCTCTTCATCGGTGTCATCGAACTCATCGTCGGAGGCACGTCTATCGAGAGGGGACAAATACCGGCAACAGAGAAGGAAAACACAATCAATACAATGCACAATATGATGCATGATCATGACATGTCAATATGTTGTGTTTTGAGCTAATGCAACTAGCAACATGTTAAATGGAGTTGGTTTGAACCCTAGGTTCAAATTCAAACTCCATATGTGATTATTCAAATGCCATTTAATTGATTTGACCTAAACAGTGAAGAAAAGTTGTTCTAACATGCATGAAAATTGTACAGATGGATAGATTGGATTTTTCTGATCATTTTTCATATATAATTTATTTCATTCTGAGCTATAGATTAATTTCTATGATTTTTAGAAGTTTGGGATATTTTCTGGAATTTTCAGATTTGTTTCTAAATAAGAAAATACCAGGAAATGTGTTTATGACATCAGCACCGCGTCAGGCTTGCGTCGGCAAGTCAACACAGTCAAAACGAACAAGTGGGTCCCGCGTGTCATAGACACGCTGGTTAACAGGGGGTTAATTAAACTAGACTATTTTAACCCGGGGTTTAATTAGGGTGTGGGGCCCAAATGTTAGTCGCACGAGGAGGGTTAATTAGCAGCTTAAACAGGGATTAGCCGGCGGCTAATCGCCGGCGTAAGCGGGGCACGTCGTAGTTGCCCGTCCGGCCAACTCCGGTGACGAGGGGTCGTGCGACTGGGCTTGTTGGAACTGGCGCAGCGAGGCGCGTAGGTTGGTGGTGTCAGGCAGTCCTGGGGTGGCCAGGTGCGTCGCCGGCGTCGAGGTTTAGCAGCGGCGGAACTCGGCCTCGAGTGGGTGCGGGGTTTCAGCTAGAGCTGGAGCAAACGGCGCGACGCGTTTACTTCCCGGGGACGCGGTGAGCATGTTGATGGTGCTGGGGCGAGCGGGAGAGCGCAGGAGCATGGATCTCGTCGGCCATGGTGGCGGCCGGAGCTCGGAGCTCGCCGGACGAGGGTGCTTCGGCCCGGAACGAGCAGAACAAAGGGGGAGAACGGGAAGGAGCTCACGGCGAGTTTGTCGGTGATCCCAGCGTGCTCGGGGACGGCTTGGTGACGACGAATCGGTCGGCGGCGGCCGTCGGTGCCGAGGACGAAGATGGTGTCGATGAGGGCGCTCCAGGGCGTTCGGCGTCGTGTGGCTTGGCGGGGACGACGACGACGTCGTGTCGGAGCTCGGGGTTGTGTCGGAGAGGTTCGGGGATGGTTGTGTCTGTGGTGGCAAGGGACGGCGGCGATGGTGGCGTTGCGGGAAGAGAGCAGAGGAGGGGCAGGGGGTCCAGGGGAGAGAGGGGAGAGGTGCAGGGGGGTGCTGGCGTCTCTATGGCGCTCGAATGGGGACGGGGAGGCAGTAGGAGGTGGAAGCAGGAAGTGGCAGCGAGTGCGCGCGCAGGCGACGCGCAGGCGACACGCCTCTGCCTACTGGCAGAGGTGGAAGAAGACATCGTCGCCCCTGGTGGGCTGGGCCGATTCTATCTGGGCGAGTAAGCAGTAAGATTCTGCTCGATTTTAGTTTTATGTTACATTTTCTTTTTCATTCATTTGCTACCGTTTGAATTCAAACAAAAATTCAAACAAGTGACAAATCTTCTGTGCACATTTTTATGTTGCTTCATGGACTTTTCCAGAGGCACATAAATTATCACAGAGCATTTGAAAATATATCCCGTATATATTTGAATATATTTTCAGATTCAAATAGACTATTGTTTTAAATTCAGAGGCCAAATAGTACCTTAAAATTGTTCCAGAATTTTGGTTTGGTATCTAGCTCTTACCAAAATTCTCAAAGTATTTTTAGGGCATTTGGATTCACTGAATGAAATTTTAAGGGTTCTTGCCCTTCTTTTAAAGATTTTGAGGCTTTCGAATTCCTTCAATTCAAGTTTATTTAATTTAAACATGATGCATCAAACAAGTGCTAGCCTAGTGCAAGGTAAAGCTACGGATGTGACAACTCACCCCCACTAAACAAGAATCTCGTCCCGAGTTTCAAAATGTGAGGTAAGAAGACACAAGGGACTCGAAACTAGCATGATCTTCATGATCCAACTTGCACATCATAGGAACGACGATTCCTTGCATCATCTTGGTCTTGACAACTCTGCTTTCAAGATCTTCATCAAACACGAGTTCAGAGACAACTCTACAATGATGGATCATCTTAATGGTCACAAGATCATCTCACAGAATGAGACGTAGGAACATCTCTTGAGCTGGGAGGCAAAACATGCATCAGGAGGGATGGAAGAAACAAATGATGAAGGTTCACTACGTACACACAATTCCACACTTAAGAAGGTGGTGAACGGTTGTCCACGTAGCGAGGAGTTGAGTTGCCATGTTACCATAACGAGACATCTTAAGGAAGGTGACCCGCATAAATATTCCCTTAAGTGGCAAAAAGAATTACTTTTGATATAGATATCTTTGAAACTTTTTATACCAGCCCAAGGCAATCGCAATCGATAATTTGAAGGAGTTCAAAAGAATGACATACTCGGACTAGAATGGATGATGTGGACTACCTTGTTGAAGACAACGCAATGGATGATTTTGCTTATCATCGGAAATGGATGGGACCCATGGTAGGACCACTTTTGAAGATGATCCTAAACAGTAGTTACTGAGGTGCAAGCTGGAAACAAAATGCAAATGCTGGGAATGATTCTGGTAACTGGGAATAGCTCAACGAGAATGATTCCACCGTTTGAATGGTTATAGCTTATCGGGGAAACCAAATGCACAAGAATCCCTAAGGAACAACTTATAGAATAAGCCGCATGAAATCCTCGTGGAGAAGATGGACAAATTGCCCAATCAAGATACTATAGTGATAGATCCTCCGGCTAGGTGCGTCGGCCAGAACATCAACCTTGTCAAGACCTACATCATAGATCTTGGAGAAGTTCCAACCATCATATCTGCCTGAGATTCAGATCTGGTTGCTAACAGGATATTTCAGACAACATGTCTGGAGAAGGAACAGTTGCAACTCAAATTAGCGAGATAATGTTGCAGGATTCTCGGGAGATGAACTACGATAGCAAGATCCAAAACATGAGCATGTTCTGCTACAAACATGTGAACACGATGTCCTAAACAAGCATGACCACATGGTAGTCTTACAACGAAACACTACCGAGTTCTGGTTGGGAACCATCAACGAGGATATTGAAGTCCTTGCATAAGGCATGCTCTTAAGAAGGAACTTCTTCTCCCTGAACAAATCAATCAGCGGCTTGGTGTGCTAGGAACACATATAGAGTGGAGGTAATTAATCTACCAAACCATAGAGTACTTCGCACGAATGCATGACTGACTTGGGATGATTCCAAAGGAAGCAAAAACAAGCTCCCTCAGATTCACAGCGGCAACTTGCATCGATTGCACGTGAACTTAGAGGAAGTCTCTACTTTCATCCAAACATATGCTTCATGAACGGAATATGAAAGCATTGTTTACAAAGTTTCCAACACTAATGATGTTCAACATGAGTCATGGGGGAGACAAAATGTTGCTGATGGGCTCAACAGCAACTCCTCGGAATTTCCATATCACTGGACATCCACCATCATGTGAACACGGTGATAGCATTGGTCAGACCAAAAGATGTAATGGTGTATGATCGAGGTATCAACCACGAGTAAGACAACATTACGAACATCGTTGGTTCTGATTTGACTTGAAGATAGCCCATACTCAAGTCAAAGTTTTGACAAGGCAATAGATCCAACAACTGATCACGAGGACCAATTGGTGAAGATATCATCTTTCTTCAACACACAGTACACAAGAATATCCCTTTGGAACGAACTAAGTTAGGCAAGCTTTTATCTTCCAACTCTCCAAGTTGTTGTTCAGCTTAACCAACTAGCTCAGGGTATTCAACACAGATTCTTGGAGAATGGGTGGTTAGAAGAAAAACCAACATGATCACGAGCTTAGCATAACAGTCAGGAAACAACCCGGTAATACTTCCGAGAAGATATTCGGAAAATCACGAACCACCGATATGTTACTAAGCTCAAGAACAATCTTGCTTTCCAGAGCAAGACGATACGATCAAATAAACAAGGGATTGAATAATCCTAACTGATTAATCGAGGAGTGCACCAGAAATAAGGACTAGGTAGCACGATCAATCTTAGGATGATGATTTAATAACCAACACGATAAGAATGGGAATATTGTCCGTTAACCACCAAGCAACGGGGTTGCTAGGAGTATTGATTTCACACACCACGATTCACTTGTCGACATTCCGGTTACAATAACACGAGGACCGAGGAATGAATGATGATGGTGAGAAGTATCACTACGTCAAGAATTCATGAGAAATGGTGCAATCCTCATGACAATCCTGACATAAAGGGGGTAATACTCCGAGGTAGAACAAAATCAAAAGCTGGATTGGCATTTGATTTGCGGATTACAACTGCTTTCACCCAATCCTGGATATGGATGAGGTACTGGAGTTTGTTTCTCCTAGTCATTCCAGAATAAAATGGCTTGACAGGCCACAAGAATAATAGGCATCGATAAACGAATGCACGCATACTCTTGATTATCAATTGATAGATGGAGGTCAGAAAACAACTAAAGAGGGACAACTCAAAGGAACATATGTTTTTTTCTGAGTTGTGGATGCATAGATTAGTATGTCGAGCGAAGCTCAACATTTCTTCCGGATAACCCATGCGGAAAGGGTAGAACTGGCAGATTCACAATTATGAATGGAGAACTCCTCAACAGTACTCTGATTGTGATCCTTCGGTTTAGCAAGGAACTTCTGCCATAAGTAGTTCATGGTATTTGGAAGAAGGATATACCACGAACCTCGGGGACTATCGCAAAGTTACTAATATCCTAAAGGAACTAGCAAACACTATCAACAGGAGGTAAGTAGGGTGAATCTTGGGTTCAAGAACCCAGGAATAGAATACCTACTAACTAAATGGCATCACGGGATGCTTTCGAAAATAATGGCCAGAATCATCACACCGGGAACACAAAACATGGCTAGATTACTAGGTGACTCTCTAAAACACCTAGGTTCATAATAATAGCTCCAACATATATGTCGAGGCAGCGGAGTACCTCAACACACTAATTTGTGTGATTAATCTGGCCCAAATGAACATTAGAAACGGAGAGAAGGGAGTTGCAAATGCATCGGACTATATAGAAATCTGGGATGACTCGGACATCATAACGGCTGTAAATGCTCAAAATGATTTGAGACATCCTGCAAAATAGCGGCATGACCACTCAACATCACAATAACAAGGTTCTGAGATCAACTAACAACACACAGAAGTAGTAAAAACTGAACTGGGATTTGAAACTATCAATTCTATAAATCTATGGATTAGTAACACGTCATCCTGATAGATAGATGAGAAGGCCTAGTTCTTAATCCCCGTATAAAAGAAGAGGCTGACTTAGATTAGAAGGCCATGAAGAATAAGGAGTAAAAAGAGCCTTACGTTCCCTTCCACAATCAATTCCCTTACATAACTAAAGCATTTCTAGACACAACTTTGACCGGTTTGGCTTGGTAATCCTACAGGAAGTCGGGCTCTGATACCAAAGCTGTCAGGACCCCGATTCCAAGTCATATCGATCTAGCCGGTAACACCTCATATCACTTTGCGGCCTCACGCACGGTATTTCCACGGGTGTCACCTTACCATGGCCCGGGACCGTTTGCGCCTTTTGGTCACGTATATGATAGTGTTGCTAGCATCCATATGACAGAGAACCCGGGCCGACATGGCTAGTCATCAACCCAAAGCGGCGCTAACCCATGGGGACAGGCTTACATGAATAAACTTCGAGCATGTCAGTCAACAGCATGTGAATCCGGGCTGTAGCACTGGGCTAACAGGACTCCGGTAACCCGGGCTGTAGCAGGCTAGGAAGGACTCTGGATGTCACCGCGTGACATTTCCCTGAAGGGACATACACAGGAACAAAGTGAAACACATGCCGTCCAGTCAAGCGTCCTGAGCAGTAGTGCTGGGCTAGCAGGACTCCGGTGAACCGTGTTGTAGCGGACTACTATGGCTCAAAGAAGCACTAGACTACATTTCCCCATAAGAGAGGCTGCCAAGGATAAACAACTAGATTGTTGGATCCCACACATACCAAGCATTTCAAACATACACACAATATGCTCGATATGTGTATATACAACATGGCATCACAACATAACTCTACGACTCAAGTATTTATTCATTAGGCTCCGAGGAGCGAGATATTACAAACATGGGTCTCATGTCCCAACATTCAGAGCATACAAATCAAAGCACATGTGGAAGTTTAACATGTCTGAGTACAGACATCTACAAATGAAAAAGGCTTAGAAGCCTTACTATCTGCCAGATCCTGCCGAGGGCACAAGATCGTAGCTGAGGTAACAAGCTAAACGTCGAAGTCCAAGCGGAACTACTAGCGAGACTGACGTCTCTCTGCAAAAACATAAAATAAGCAAACATGAGTATAAATGTACCCAGCAAGACTTACATCAACAAAGGGGGTGGTGGAGTTTAACAGCAGCAAGCCAGCTTTGACTCGGTGGCTGTCCTGAACTACGACTGCAAGTAACACTTTTGAGGTGGCGCACACGAGTCCACATATTCACCATATCAATACACCACTATGGATCCGCTCCCGTCTACCTACGAGAACGCCATCCATAGCACTCACGCTTATCTTGCGTATTTTAGAGTATCCACTTTCACTTGTGTATGAACTGTACAGTCAACCCAGAAGTCCTTTACCGCGGACGCGGCTATTCGAATAGATGACGATAACCCTGTAGGGGTGTACTTCTTCACACACGCTCTCGCCACTTACCACCATGTACACGTCGTGTATCTCGGCAACCTTCAAGCGGAAGCCTGGCGAGGGAGTTGGCCACGAACTGACTAACCACACAAGTCTCTAGTCCAGGTTTATCGCCTATTCGGGTTCCATCCACAAGGAGATCCGACCGGGGTGTCGCTCACGGCCCCAAACGATGAGAGCAGGGTTCCCGAGGCACCAAACGGGCGTCCCGGTACACCGTGCCTCGTGTCTCTACCGCAACATAGCCCACCCCTAGGGCCAGCGCTACGCACGGCCACCAACACATATCCTACAAACACCAGAATTTAGTTGCAACTCATGGACAGAGATCAGGTTGATTAATAAGTCGAGAGAGCTTGGAGTGCCCGGAGCCCAATGTGTGGTAGTAACTATTTCATGGATCACAAACACAGAACTTAGTTCCTGAGGACGGCCGCAATGAGACAACCCACCATGTACTCCTACATGGCCTCTCACCGCTACCTTTACCAAATCGTGTTCACACACTTAGCTCTCAATAGTAGGACATGTTCACACACCTCCGATTCATCCCCGATGAATCAGACCTGACTCAACTCTAAGCAGTAGCAGGCATGACAAACAAGCATGTATGAGTAGGAACATCAGGTCTCAAACAACTCCTACTCATGCTAGTGGGTTTCATCTATTTACTGTGGCAATGACAGGTCATGTAGAGGATAAGGGGTTCAACTACCGCAGCAAGTAACAGATGAATCGTGGTTGTCCTAATGCAGTAAAATAGAGCAGGAACGAGAGAGTGGGATTGTATCGGAATGAACAAGGGGGTTTTCCTTGCCCAGCACTTCTGAAGATAATATAGCTCTTAATCGGTGTCATCGAACTCATCGTCGGAGGCACATCTATCGAGAGGGGACAACTACCGGCAGAAGTGAAGGAAAACACAATCAATGCAATGCACAATATGATGCATGATCATGACATGTCAATATGTTGTGTTTTGAGCTAATGCAACTAGCAACATGTTAAATGGAGTTGGTTTGAACCCTAGGTTCAAATTCAAACTCCATATGTGATTATTCAAATGCCATTTAATTGATTTGACCTAAACAGTGAACAAAAGTTGTTCTAACATGCATGAAAATGGTACAGATGGATAGATTGGATTTTTCTGATCATTTTTCATATATAATTTATTTCATTCTAAGCTATGGATTAATTTCTATGATTTTTAGAAGTTTGGGATATTTTCTGGAATTTTCAGATTTGTTTCTAAATAATAAAATACCTGTGTCGGTGTCAAAACCGGCGGATCTCGGGTAGGGGGTCCCGAACTGTGCGTCTAGGCGGATGGTAACAGGAGACAAGGGACACGATGTTTTTACCCAGGTTCGGGCCCTCTCGATGGAGGTAATACCCTACTCCTGCTTGATTAATATTGATGATATAAGTAGTACAAGAGTAGATCTACCACGAGATCGAGGAGGCTAAACCCTAGAAGCTAGCCTATGGTATGATTGTTTTCATCCTATGGACTAAACCCTCTCATTTATATAGACACCGGATAGGTTAGGGTTACACAGAGTCGGTTACAATGGTAGGAGATCCACATATCCGTATCGCCAAGCTTGCCTTCCACGCCAAGGAAAGTCCCATCCGGACACGGGACGAAGTCTTCAATCTTGTATCTTCGTAGTCCAAGAGTCTGGCCAACGGTGATAGTTCGGCTATACGGACACCCCCTAATCCGGGACTCCCTCAGTAGCCCCCGAACCAGACTTCAAATGACGATGAGTCCGCGCCAGATTGTCTTCGGCATTGCAAGGCGGGTTCTTCTCCAAATTCCATATACTTGTTGAATAGTGTCCGGCTTCTGATAAATGCTGTGCTCCTTGGCTTCTACGCCCAATAATGGCCATCTTCCACGTGTTTGAATGAATGCGAAAAGCCAGGGTATTTTTACACTTACCCCCCTAGCTGCGCAAATGAGCCGCCTATAAAAGGGACGAGGATCTAGATCTGAGTCACACCATCCCCCCTCTGCGAGCTTTCATCGGAGCGCCTCTGACAAAAACCCATTCCATCATGGACAGTCGACGGCTCCTCCTCTCACGCCCCAGCCCTCACTGGAAATTGGGGAAATGCTCACCCCGCATAGCGAGCTAGTTATACTCCAAACCAAGGGATTTCTTCCCCGGCCGTCATGGTTCCGGTTCGAGCTCGACTCGCCACCTACAAGGGCGGAAAGCAAGCGGAGAGTGTCCCGATCCTCTAAAGGAGAGCGGGTGTGCTTCATCTCTTATCTAGTAAGAGGACTCGGATTTCCAATCCATCCGCTTTCTCCGGGGCTCTTGGAGTTCTACGGCCTCCAGTTGCACCACCTTACACCTGCCTCCATTCTGCACATCGCGGGCTTCGTGGCCCTGTGCGAACTGTTCTTGGGCATCGAGGCTCATTTTGCGCTGTGGAAGAGATTATTCTGCCTAGTACCCCGTTCTCATGAGGGGTCGATATATCAAAGTGGGCGGAGCCGAACTATGGTGCATCGCCGGGACCGGATACCTATCCGGAACCCCGAAGAAGGCGTCCGAAGACTGGCCTTCGGAATGGTTTTACATGGAGGACGTCCCGTTGCCGGATCCTGTTCGGATCGGCCTTACGGAGTTTAGCAACGCTCCTCTGAAGAAGCGCCTAAGCTGGCGCCCGCGAAGCCCCCAGAGGGAAAATGATCAGGACGTTCTTTACTTGATGAGCCGAATAAGATTACTGGCTCATGCCGGATTGACCATGGCTGGAGTCATGGCAATCTGTATTATGAGAGGAGTGCAGCCACTCCAATATAGGGGCCACCCCATGTGGGATTTCAACGGGGAGGACGATGCCACCCGCCATGGCCGCAAAGGGCCGGGATCGGTCACCGAACTGGTGAAGACTTTGTCTGCCATGTACAAAGGAGAAGGAGGATTTTCTCCGCGTCAACCCACTGAACAGGTTTTCTTCGAATAATCCTCGAAGTTGGGTAAGCAAATATCCTTGTGGCCTGTCCGATCCATGTTCCCGTGGTTAAATATCTCATTTCATGTTTTCGACGCAGGAACTGCACCGGGCCGTGGAGAAGATACACAGCCCGCCCCCACAACCCGAGGATCCGGAAAGGTCCCTCAATCCGGCCTCCGAAGAGGACCCGGATATAAAGGTGAAGCTGATCGACGGGGTGTTCCACCAACTTAGCATCGACAATGCATTGGCTGCCATTACGGCCGATTACCTCGGAATACTTCCAGCCTCACAGGTAACTGAGACCGAGGTCCCAATACTCTGATAATGACCCATCCGTGCTTATTTTTTAATCACCGTGTACCAATGGTGTTTCGCAGGGGGTGCCTTCGAGGCAGGAAGCCGAGCCCGCGGCGGCTAGCCAACAAAGGGCAGTGCGGCCCCGTAGGCTAAAAAGAAGTGCGGTCCGGATCGAAACTCCGCCGCAACAGTATGGCGTGTCACCATATTCCCAGGATTGACTCTTGGAAGGTGTACTAAAGCTGGTGCTCTTTTCAGGAAAAAGAGCGCTCGCTGGACTGAGTCCGGAGAGGTTGCCAATTGAACCTCCGCCGGCTAGGCTCCAAAGCCGGGTCCGGAAGCGAAGGCGAGCAGGAGGCGTGCGTCGGATGCTCCTCCGACAGAGGATGCCGACATATTGTCCGCCACCAACTCCGATGTGGAGAGCGCCATGAATCACAGGCTCCGCCGGACAGTTCTTCGTGACACATGTTTCTCCCAAGAGGCCTTGAATGCCTTCAATTCGGGAGATGCGCACCTCCGTGCCGCTCAAGATGGTCTAGCCAGAGCCACGAGAAGTATGTAAAGGACATACGGGTGAGGAAATTTGACAGTTATATATGCCAGTAGCCCCCGAGACTTAAAATAGTTAGAATAACTGATTTAAGGATCATTTGTTATGCAGGATCTTAAGAAAATAATACCCGACTGTCCCAGGAGCTTGAAGAGTGCAAGGCCCAACTTGAGGCCGCACTAGCCGCTACAGGGGGAGCCACAGAGACCCCCTCTGGTAGTATATGCTTCAAAAGATAAATAGCTTATGAAGTGCGGCGTGTGTGTAAATCTGACAATAATATTGCAGATGGCGCCGGACTAGATCCGGACAAGCAACAGCTCTTGCGCTGGTTGAAGGTCAAGAGAATGTGCTTACAAGGGTGCGGTAGGAGAGAAATAACCTCCAAGATGCCAACACCCAACCGGGTGAGGAACTAAAGGATGTTCGTGCTCAGCTTGTCCGACCAGAAGGAGAATCGACGGCTTCGTCGCGGCATTTTCAGTAAGTGCTTGAACGAACTTTGAAAGAGTTCGGCGAGGAAGGCGACTAACATAAACTTGTATGTAGGTTTGCTCACATGTCGTCCGGAGGGGGAGATGCCCAATTCTTCAGGTGATCTTCTTCCCGAACTGCGTCAGCTGCATGAACGAGTTCGGCAGGTGATGAAAGGCGTCGGTCAGGCCTTGTGGCCATCTATCTCCCTGCCCGAAGGCATTGGGGAGCTGGCAGAGCGGCTTCAAGGAGCACGGCGGCGCTTCCGATCGTGGAAGATATCGGCCCGTCAAAGGCGCTTAGGGAGGCTGGGCCATGGTAAAGACGCGGTACACAAAGGCTGATCCAAACCACATGGCCGAGGTCGCACTGTGGGGCCTGATGGGAAGGAGATCCTCAGAAAGTTAGTGTACGGCCAAGTAGAATTGGCCGCCAAGTATTCCCAGCAAGATTGTAAATTAGATAGCCTATTAGATGGCATTGAGG
Source organism: Aegilops bicornis (assembly GCA_021605145.1). NCBI lineage: Eukaryota > Viridiplantae > Streptophyta > Magnoliopsida > Poales > Poaceae > Aegilops > Aegilops bicornis. Next base: position 547,425,336 of record CM038672.1, read on the forward strand.
AGGAATACAATGAGTCGAGTTGACTATTTAAATAAAATATGACATGAAACATCTCTTCTAGCCAGATTGTAGATCGTTTGTCATAGCGGACCTTTTCGCTTCGACGTTGGTACCCAATAGTCCGGAGTGTGTCCGAATACCCTCGCGGTTATATAAGAACCGGGGCATGCATGGAGACAAGGCGTAGGGGTCATTATTGCTGTATCAGACAAGTGCCCAACTAGTTATGTTATATTACATGGATAGTAAGAAACATCTTCCAGGAGAATAGTTACATTAAGGGTTCCTTTTCGCTGGGATGCATGCCCTAAAGTGCATGTCAAAACTGCTAAGAAAGCAAAAATCATCGGGGCAGATGGATAAATAGTTAAAAATCATCTTTCAGTTCACCGACCGAATATTCCCTTAAGAACGCTTAGCTTCGGCTTCACCCACCGAGGTACACATCCGGCTGACCGGCAGTAATAATCGCAGAGGTGCTCCCTTTACCACCTAGTCGAACAATCGGGAACGAGGGGTAAGCATGTGAGCCGTGCAACCCAACTTGGCCAAAACTTAAGTCATATCGATGCATATAATGGTGAATAAAAGGTACATGCGGAAGTTTGACGCATGTGTTGGGCATGAAGCCCGTATAAATAAGCTTCTGTTAAAGAAGCCCCCAGGTATAATGAGCGCGGACAGCGCGTCAAGTATGTGCGAACAAAGCGCAAACGAGCCTCGAAAGGCTTCAAGAAGAAGAAGGAGGAAGGAGAGGAATAAAAGACAGCAAAAATAGAAAATGTGGACGGAGGAAGGAGACAAACTTGGAGTCCGGCGCTTAGGCGTAGAATCTTCGTAGACGGGCTGCGTTCCATGGGTTCGGCTCGAGTCGGTTACCCGATGCGTTTCGCAGACGGTATGCTCTGCCGGTCAGGACCTGGTCGATGATGAAGGGACCTTCCCATTTGGGCTTGAGTTTGTCCTTTTTCTTGTCCGACAGGCGTAGAACTAGTTCACCAATGTTGTAAGCTTTGGCCCGTACTTCCCTGCTTTGATATCTTCGAGCCTGCTTTTGATAAAATGCGGAACGAGCTTTTGCCACGTCGTGCTCCTCCTCAAGTGCGTCCAAACTGTCCTACCGATCGAGCTCGACTTCTCTTTCTTCATACATGCGCACGCGAGGTGAGTCATGAATTATGTCGCAGGCAAGATCGCCTCTGCTACCGCATACACCATAAAAATGGTGTGAATCCGATAGTACGATTCGGCGTGGTCCGCAACCCCGTAGTACGGAGTCGAGCTCACAACCCAAAGGCGTGTTAGATTCCTTGAGGGAGCGCACTAGTCCGGGTTTAATGCCGCTCATGATTAGACCGCTTTGCTCGCTCGACTTGACCGTTGGTTTGAGGGTGATAGGCGAGGCGTAATCGAGCTTGATGCCCATGTTTTTGCACCATAATTTGACCTCATCAGTCGTGAAGTTGGTGCCGTTATCAGTGATGATACTGTGGGGGACGCCGTAACGGTGCACTACCCCTGATATGAAGTCTATCACAGGTCCGTATTCGGCCGTTTTAACAGGATTGGCCTCTATCCATTTGGTGATTTATCCACCATGACCAATAGGTATTTTTGCTTGTGGGTTCCTCCCTTAAGGGGTCCAACCATGTCAAGCCCCCAGACCGCGAACGGCCAGGTGAAGAGTATAGTTTTGAGGGCGGTGGGTGGCATGTGGCTTTGGTTAGCAAAAGGCTGGCAACTGACGCATCATTGGACTAACTCCTGCGCATCTGCCCGGGCCGTCGGCCAATAAAATCCTGTACGGAAGGCCTTGCCTACAAGGGCCCGGGCTGCGGTGTGGTGCCCACCCAGTCCGGCATGAATTTATGCCATGAGGTTTCGCCCTTCCTCTTCGGAGATACACCTTTGAAGGACTCCTGTTGTGCTTTTCTTATAAAGCTCTCCCTCATGGACTTTATAGGCTTTAGATCGCCGTACTATGCAACGAGCCTCATTTTGGTCTTCGGGGAGTTCCTGCCTACTTAGGTAGGCTAGGAATGGTTCCGTCCACGGGCGATAACCGCCATTATTTCGTATGGAGGGTGTTATCTCGGTGGAAGAGCCTCCGATTGTGTCGAGTGTTCGGCGTGAGGCAAGGCGGTTGGGTCCGGATTGTTATTTCGGACTCCCTTCCCATAGTACGGATGGCTTGAACAGCCGCTCTGTGAAGATGTTGGGCGGACGGCATTGCATTTTGCGCTGATGCGTGCTAATATATCCGCTACCGGGTTGTTATCCCGGCTATATAATGAAATTCGAGCCCTTCAACTGCGTTGACATTTTTAGGACCGCATTATGTACGCTGCCATTTTTGGATCTTTGGCATCAAAGTCTCTGCTTATTTGAGATATCGCGAGGTTCGAGTCCCCGTGCACCTCTAGGCGTTTAATGCCCATGGAGATCGCCATCCGGAGGCCGTGCAGAAGGGCCTCAGATTCGGCTGCGTTGTTGGAGTCCGTATACATTATCTGAAGGACGTATTGGACTGTGTCCCCGGTTGGGGACGTCAGGACGACGCCAGCCCCCAGGCTGGCCAACATTTTGGAGACGTCAAAGTGCATGATCCAATTGGAGTATGTGCCCTACTCTTTAGGGAGTTCAGCTTCGGTCCATTCGGCCACGAAGTCGGCCAAAACCTGTGACTTAATAGCTCGTCGTGGCTTATAGTTTATGTCGAATGGAAGGAGCTCTATGGCCCATTTAGCAATCCATCCCGTCGGCGTCATGTTGTTTATAATGTCGTTAAGAGGTACTTGGAGGCTACCGTTATCGAACACACTTGAAAGTAGTGTCGCAGCTTCCGGATGCCATGAACACCGCGTATGCTATCTTTTGATAATGTGGGTACCGGACTTGCATGGAGTGAGGACGGTGGACACATAATAAACCGGTTTTTGAAGAGGGAACCGGTGTCCGTCTGCTTTCGCTCGACGACGAGCACCGCTACCGACAACTTGATGTGTTGCGGTAATATATAATAGCATTGGTTCGCCCACGTTGGGCGCGCCAGGACCGGATTTGTTGGCAATATGGCTTTTATTTCTTCGAGTCCGCCGTGGCGTATGCATCCGCCCACTCGAAGTGTTCGGTGCACCGGAGGAGGCGGTAAAGGGTAACGCCTTTTCTCCCAAACGGAAATAAACCGCTTAGAGCCGCCCGTCCAAATAATTTTTGTATTTGTTTGAGGTCTTTTGGAATATCCAATTGTGACAGAGCTCGGATCTTGGCTGGGTTTGCTTCAATTCCTCTACGGACACAATGAAGCCCAAGAGCTTTCCGGCCGAACAATCAAGACGCATTTTTCCGGATTGAGCTTGATGTCATATTTTCGAAGATTGTCGAATGAGAGCCTCAAGTCGTCTACTAGAGTTTCGACGTGCTTGGATTTGATGACCACGTCATCTACGTATGCTTCTACTGTTTTGCCGATCTGGTTTGCGGACATATGTCCGAATCATGCTTGTTGATATGTTGCGCCGGCGTTTTTGAGCCCGAAGGGCATTGTGTTGAAGCAGAATGGGCTGTAAGGAGTGATGAATGCTGTTGCAGCTTGGTCTGGCTCCGCCATCCTGATTTGGTGGTAGCCGGAGTACGCATCGAGGAAGCACAATGAGTCGTGTCCTTCTGTAGCGTCGATAATTTGATCAATTCGATGGAGGGGGAAGGGATCCTTTGGGCAAGCCTTATTAAGGTCTTTGAAATCAACACATAGGCGCTAGGATTTATCCTTCTTTGGTACCATCACCAGGTTTGCTAGCCAGTCTGGATGTTTTATATCTCTGATGAATCCGGCTTCCAAAAGTTTGGCTAGCTCCTCTCCCATGGCCTGTCTCTTAGGTTCGTAAAAGCGCCAAGAGCCTGTTTGATCGGCTTGAATCCTTTTAGGATATTTAGGCTGTGCTCGCCAGCCGACGTGGGATTCTGGCATGTCCGAAGGGTGCCGGCGAAAATGTCGATTTTCTCATAGATATTCTCGTAGTGCGGCATCTACATCGGGGTTTAATTGTGCCCCAATGGAGTCCGTCTTTGCAGGGTCCGTTGGGTGGACTTGGAATTTGACTATTTCATCCGCTGGTTTAAAAGAGGTGGACTTGGATCTTTTATCAAGTATCACATCGTCCATGTTCACCGTGGAGCGCATCGCAGTGAGTTCCTCGGCTGTCAGGGCTTCGGATAGTGCCTCGAGGGCTAGTGCGGCTGTCTTGTTTTTGGCGCGGAGTGCTATGTTCGGATCACTAGCAAGAGTGATGATTCCGTTAGGTCCGGGCATTTTAAGCGTCATGTACCCATAATGGGGTATAGCTTGAAAAATTGTGAATGCCTCTCGCCCTAATAAAGCATGATATCTGCTTCTAAACAGGGCCACTTGAAATGTGACCTCTTCGGACCTGTAATTGTCCGGCGAGCCGAACACTACGTCCAGTGTGATATTTCCTGTGCAGCATGCTTCCCGGCTAGGGATTATTCCTCTAAAGGTTGTGCTGCTTCGTTCAATGCGGTTCCAGTCTATTTCCATTTTTCGGAGGGTTTCCTCGTAGATGAGGTTTTGTCCGCTGCCGCCATCCTTGAGTACCTTAGTAAGGCGAAAGCCATCCACTATTGGACTGAGGACCAATGCGGCTGGTGCTCGGGCTCTTCGGAATTTTGGTTCGTCACTGGCATTAAAGGTAATAGCCGTGTCGCTCCATGGATGTATTGTTGCTACTTGGTAGACTTCGGCAAGGTTGCGGAGTGTTCGTTTCCGCATATTATTTGATGCGAAAGTCTCGAAGACTATAAATACCGTATTGGTGTCGCTGGGCTGGGATTCTGAGGCTAGAAGTTCTTCGCCACTTTTGGCCACCTGCCGTAGTATCCAACATGCTCGAAGGCTATGAGTTGGAGTGGCGCCCTCTGTGCTATGAATTTTGTAGGGTCCGTTTAGCCAACCCTCCAGTACGGTTCCGTACCCTTTAGGGAGTTTTTGTTTTTTGATGTTTAATCCAGGTGCTTGGTGATGATGAACCCTTTTATTTCAGACTAGGGATGTATTTGGGGCCGGATTATCCCAAAATTTACTTTCGGTTTTCCAGGCACTCTCCATCGCGCGGTACTTTTGTACTATGGTCACCAAGTCATCAAAGCGTGTAATTTCGCGATGACTTATGGCGTTTAGGATTCCTTTGTCCGTGCAATTATTGCACAAAAGTGAGATTGCGTCCTCTTCTCGGCAGCCCTTTATCCTGTCCATAACCAGGATGAATCTAGCCCAGTAATGATGTATTGTTTCAGCGGGCTCTTGCAGAATTTGGGATAGATTTCTAATGTTTGGGTGGGCGGGTGGAACTAGATCCGGAACCCCGTCCAATTTAGGACTCAGGGGCCGAGAAGTTTCCGAACTTGGAAGTTCGGATCTTCGGATACTATCCAATGAATCCAACCCGCCGCCTGACTTTAAGTTCAGGGCTTGATCGACAGCCGTCCCTCTGCGGGAATCTGGCGTGGAGGGATCGGGAATCCGGACGTAGCTAGTCCTTAAGATAGAAGAAGAATCGCCGTATTGCTCCTCTATCACATCAACATGATGGGTAACCTGGGGAGAGTTGATCTCTCTCAGATCGGTTTTAGGCCCGATCTGGTCGTAGTCTGTGGCGACTCGATGCGTGGCGCGATCCAAGAGCTCGTTTATGGAGGAGAGATCGATCGGATCTAACTGTTCGGCAAGTTCCGAATTAACGTGAAGATTGGTTTCGATGACTTGAGAAGTCATCGTCGGCGCGGCGGCCGAACTGGCGGTCATAAGAAAACCACCTAGCCGAACAGTCTGACCAGTGGCCAAGGCTCCTTTGGAGATAACATCATCTTTAAAGATGGGATGAGGCATCCTTCCTGACGGCGACGGCACAGAGGAACTCTCAATGAAAGCACCAATGTCGGTGTCAAAACCGACGGATCTCGGGTAGGGGGTCCCGAACTGTGCGTCTAGGCGGATGGTAATAGGAGACAAGGGACACGATGTTTTTACCCAGGTTCGGGCCCTCTCGATGGAGGAAATACCCTACTCCTGCTTGATTAATATTGATGATATGAGTAGTACAAGAGTAGATCTACCACGAGATCGAGGAGGCTAAACCCTAGAAGTTAGCCTATGGTTTGATTGTTGTTCGTCCTATGGACTAAAACCCTCCGGTTTATATAGACAACGGATAGGTTAGGGTTACACAGAGTCAGTTACAATGGTAGGAGATCCACATATCCGTATCGCCAAGCTTGCCTTCCACACCAAAGAAAGTCCCATTCGGACACGGGACGAAGTCTTCAATCTTGTATCTTCATAGTCCAGGAGTCTGGCCAACGGTGATAGTTCGGCTATACGGACACCCCCTAATCCAGGACTCCCTCAACCAGGAAATGTGTTTATGACATCAGCACCGCGTCAGGCTTGCGTCGGCAAGTCAACACAGTTAAAACGGACAAGTGGGTCCCGCGTGTCATGGAAACACTGGTTACCAGGGGGTTAATTAAACTAGACTATTTTAACCCCGGGTTTAATTAGGGCGTGGGGCCCAAATGTCAGTCGCACGGGGAGGATTAATTAGCAGCTTAAACAGGGATTAGCCGGCGGCTAATCGCCGGCGTAAGCGGGGCACGTCGGAGTTCCCCGTCCGGCCAACTCCAGCGATGAGGGGTCGTGCGGCTGGGTTGTTGGAACTGGCGCAGCGAGGCGCGTAGGTTGGTGGCGTCGGGCAGTCCTGGGGTGGCCAGGTGCGTCGAGGTTTAGCAGCGGCAGAACTCGGCCTCGAGCGGGTGCGGGGTTTCAGCTAGAGCTGGAGCAAACGGCGCGGCGCGTTTACTTCCCGGGGACGCGGTGAGCATGTTAATGGTGCTGGGTCGAGCGGGAGAGCGGAGGAGCATGGAGCTCGTCGGCCATGGCGGCGGCCGGAGCTCGGAGCTCGCGGACGAGGGTGCTACGGCCCGGGAACGAGCAGAACAAAGGGGGGAGAACAGGCAGGAGCATACAACGAGTTCGTCGGTGATCCCAGCGTGCTCGGGGACGGCTTGGTGACGACGAATCGGTCGGCGGCTGCCGTCGGTGCCGAGGACGAAGATGGCGTCGATGAGGGCGCTCCAGGGCGTCCGGCGTCGTGTGGCTTGGCGGGGAGGACGAAGACGTCGTGTCGGAGAGGTTCGGGGATGGCTGTGGCCGTGGTGGCAGCGGACGGCGACGATGGTGGCGTTGCGGGAAGAGAGCAGAGGAGGGGCAGGGGTTCCAAGGGAGAGAGGGGAGAGGTGCAGGGGGGTGCTGGCATCTCCGTGGCGCTCGAATGGGGACAGGGAGGCAGCAGGAGGTGGAAGCAGGAGGTGGCTGCGAGTGCGCGCGCAGGCGACACGCCTCTGCATACTGGCAGAGGTGGAAGAAGACATCGGCGCCCCTGGTGGGCTGGGCCAATTTTCTCCTGGGCCAGGTAAACAGGTAAGATTCTGCTCTGTTTTAGTTTTATGTTATGTTTTCTTTTTTTATTCATTTGCTACTGTTTGAATTCAAACAAGTGACAAATCTTCTGTGAACATTTTTATGTTGCTTCATGGACTTTTCCAGAGGCACATAAATTATCACAGAGCATTTGAAAATATATCCCGTATATATTTGAATATATTTTTAGATTCAAATAGACTATTGTTTTAAATTCAGAGGCCAAATAGTTCCTTAAAATTGTTCCAGAATTTTGGTTTGGTATCAAACTCTTACCAAAATTCTCAAACTATTTTTAGGGCATTTGGATTCACTGAATGAAATTTTAAGGGTTCTTGCCCTTCTTTTAAAAATTTTGAGGCTTTCGAATTCCCTCAATTCAAGTTTATTTAATTTAAACATGATGCATCAAACAAGTGCTAGCCTAGTGCAAGGTAAAGCTAGGGATGTGACACCACCACACCACAAAGTAGAGTAGGGTTTTACACCACAATGGTGGCCCGAACTAGTATAAACCCTCGTGTCCCTTGTGTTGTTCTTCGTGTAGTTTAGATCCTTGCGAGGCGGCAAGACGTAGGTAGGTTGGAGGTGTGATCTCCGCGTGCACCCCAGAGTTCGAACCTAGAGGGTCTGCCGGAACCCGAAATCCGACAAAGGTCTTGCCAGAAGAGGTCTTGCCGGCCTTCTTCCTCCCTGGAGCTTCAGCGGCAGGGAGCAAGTGCCTGGCACCAGTTGCTGCAACTTCCTCTCGTAGAGTTGGTCGGCGCAGATAAGCGCGTCTTTCTTGTCAGAGGGGACGGTGATGACAGACAGTAGCGCTGGCATCTTCAATGTACTGTAGGCGTAGTGGGACGCCACCATGAACTTGTCCAGCGCTGGGTGGCCAAGGATCCCATTATATGGCAAGGGGATCTCGGCGTCATCGAAGACGATCTTCTCCATCCTGTAGTTTAGCTCGCCCCCAAACGTAACCGGCAACGTGATTTTGCCTTTGGGCCGGCTCCTTCCTGGGTTGACCCCTTGAAACGTGCCCATCTCTTCGAGGTTTCCATCAGGAATTTGCAGCTTCTTGATCACAGCGAGCGAGACCAAATTTTGACCGGCCCCACCATCCACCAGCACTCTTGTCACCTTGAGGTTGCGTATCATTGGTGAGACCAACAACAGCAAACACAAGACCGCAGTTGTGCGGTCAGGTTGATCCTCGGTGTCAAAAACGATGGGCGTACGGGACCACTTGGGCTTACGGGCATCGAACGGCTTCGCCGCTGATGACCTCTCACGCGCCCACTGCTTCAGCTGGCCGTGTGAGGTGTGCAACGAGGCACCACCGTCAACGCACATAGCCTCTGTAGCCTTCTGGAACTCGTGCTCGCCGGACTCGTCATATTGGTCGTAATCGTCATCCTCCTCTTTCTTGTCGTGGCCCCGAGGAGGCCTCTCTTGTTGGTTATCCTGGCCATGGCGACCCCCTTGGCCGGCATGCTTCTTGCCGGATCCCTCCGTACCATCCTGACCTTTCTCCTTGCCTCGCCTTTCATATTCAGCCTTCTGCTTTTCTGCAAGCAGCTCAACTCTGCCGACAGATCTGGAGGTCATGGCCTTTGGTGCGGTGGATCTTGCAGTACTGCTTGTCGGAGCCTCCTGTCTTGTCGGTGGCCGCCAAGGCCAAGCAGGCAGCGCACCCGGCAATCTCCTTGCCGGGGTTGTCAGCGTTGGACCTTTTGGTGGCGTCGAGCTCGCCGGATCCCTCAACGGCAAGCACAGTCTTGCCCTTGCGCTTCCTGTTGCGGCACCGGCCCTTCTTTGTTCGGGAGGCGGTGTCTTCATCTGCGGAGTCGGTTTCCGCACCAGCGTCCTCGCCGGGGTACTTCCTCCCCTCTTCAGCTCGAGCACATCTATCGGCCAGAACATAAAGTTCAGCCACATCCTTGACCTTCTTCATCGCCATCTCTTCATGCATCTTGCGGTTGCGCACATTCTGGTGTAATGCGCTGATAACGGCGGCGGGATGAATGTCTGGGATGTTGTACTGCAGACGGCTGAACCTCTGTATGCACTTGCGCATGTTTTCACCTTCTTTCTGGGGGATTATATGCAAATCGCTTGCCTGGCCATGAGCTTAGTGGCCTTTGGTGAAGGCGCCAACAAACTCGTGACACAAATCCGACCAAGAAGAAATGGAATCCGCTGGCAAGTGCATCAACCATGACGTGACGTTGGGTTTGAGTGCCAACGGGAAGTAATTGGCAAGCACCTTGTCGTCGCGAGCTCTAGCAGCTTGCATCATGATGGTGTAGATGTTGAGGAACTCCGACGGGTGGGTCTTGCCATAGTACTTCTCGCCAACATAGGGCTTGAACGTGCGGTGGGCAGGCCACTGGAACTGCCGCAACTCTCGGGTAAAGGCTGGACAACCCACCTTGTAAGGCAGGTCGTCGGAGCCCCCAGGCGCCAGGTGGTCCATAGTAGGCCTCGCACGCCGATCTGACTGATGGCGTGTCTCCGTCGTCGTTGGATGGTGGTTCGAGCGTCTTCCTGAGCTCGTTCCTGAAGGACTAGATGTTGGTCGCGGCATGTTCGCGGGTCGGACGACGCTATGGAAACATTGTCAGCGACGTCGATTCGATGGCCCGGTGGCTACTGTCGCAGCCGTGGGGGGGGGGGAGAGTGCACCGTGGTCGCAGCGTCTCTGGTCTCCCCACGGCCGGCATGCACCGGCTCGTCAGGACGCTGGTGCAAGGCTCCCGCCGGGAGCGGCTCATCTTTATTGGCGAAGCTGACAAGGCTTCAGATGGTGGCTCTCCACTCGTCGAGCTTCTCTGTAGCTGGGGGAAGTCAAGGAGCAGCTGCACGCACGCCAGCGCTTCTGCTGGCATAGGCGGCGGCGAGACCTGCGTAGACCGTGACACGCTCCGACTTCTAACCGGGTTAGAAGGGGCTTTGTCAAGGTCGCACGCCGCCCGCACCGGCGTCTGAGCGCGCACGCTGGCCTAGTTCGTCCTGTGAGTGGCGCATAGGGCTGGGAAGGGTGCGGCGTAGGCGCCAGCTGGGGTGCCGTAGAGGCTGCTGCGCCACTCGTGGGTAGCACGGCTCCACCTCCAGACCCAGCGGCGTGTGGCTCGTCGTCTCGGATCCGGATGATGCCGCTCGCCTGGCTCCGACCGCCAGAATATCGTCGATGCTCACGAGCCTCGTCTACGGCCCCATCCGCGGGCACCTGGTCGTCTGCCCGCGCTGGCGCAGACGGGCCGGCCCCGGACGAGCCGATCGCTGTGATCCCCTTTTTCTTGGGGGCCATGTTGATGATGAAGTCGGTGTGCTAACCTTCAAACCAGATTTTCACAGCCTGCGCCCCCTACCTGGCGCGCCAAAGATGTCGAGGGAAACGACACCTATGGGGTCACTGGAATCCCTTCTACGGTTGGAGGGCGCGGGACTGTGGAAAGAGCAGGATTGAGAGATTAACGTGGGGGGATTATCCAGGTTCGGGCTGCAAGTGATGCGTAATACCCTACTCCTGTTAGTTTCTGTTTATTTGGTGCTCACCTATTTGGTGGGCTGGCAGCTGCATGGGAACGGTGGTGGAATCTTGGCAGACGTGGGCCTGGCTGTGGCCTTGCGGATGTCTTTGGCAAGGGGCTTGCCGGTGCCGCGGCAAGGGTCTTGGCGCGGCGCCGCGGTCGCCCTCGGCAAGGATCTTGCTGGGGGTCCTGTGGGTTTTCTCGGCAACGATCAGGCCGAGGATCGTCGTCTTCTAGTTCTTCATCTATCTTGTATGCTTCTGGTCTTCACAAAGATCTGCATGCCACCACGAAGGCGCCTCCCGAGCCTTGGTTCCGATGTGGTTGATGGCGTTGGAATCCTCGGGCTCAAGGGTGGCGACTCTGTGAGTGTCGGGAAAGTTGCCCCGGCAAGGCTCTTGTAGGGGCTGTGGAGGCTGCCCCGGCAAGGGCCTTGCCGGGGAGTCCACCTCGCCCCTCTGCTCTTTGTGTTTCTGTCTTGGCGTTGCTCTGGTTGTCTTGTGGTTTTGCTTCTTCTTCCCTGTCAAGGATGGTCAGGGGCGTGGGGCCGCGACTGCCCACGCACAAGTAAAGGAGTACAAAAAGGGACCCCTATTTTTGTACACCGACACATCGCTTTTTTATACTTCGAAGGTTCACCGTTGTCTAACAATATGACTTCCAGGAAAGGGTTGCCGTACCACTCTGGTGCGGAACGTGTCCTTGTGGACCTACGATGTTCAGTAGCAACTTGATCTGAAGTTTCATGATCATCATCATTAACTTCCTCTCTAGTCGGTGCAGGCACCACATAAACATCTTCCTGAGCTGCGCTACTCTCCAGTTCAAGAGGCAGTACTTCATCAAGTTCTAGTTTCCTCCCACTTACTTCTTTTGAGAGAAACTCTTTCTCCAGAAAGGATCCATTCTTGGCAACAAAGATCTTGCCTTCGGATCTGAGGTAGAAGGTATACCCAATAGTTTCCTTAGGGTATCCTATGAAGACGCATTTTTCGACCTGGGTTCGAGCTTTTCAGGTTGAAGTTTCTTGACAAAAGCATCGCATCCCCAAACTTTTAGAAACGATAGCTTAGGTTTCTTCCCAAACCATAATTCATACGGTGTCGTCTCAATGGATTTAGACGGTGCTCTATTTTAAGTGAATGCGGCAGTCTCTAAAGCATAACCCCAAAATGATAGCGGTAGATTGGTAAGAGACATCATAGATCACACCATATCTAATATAGTGCGGTTACGACGTTCAAACACACCATTACGCTGAGGTGTTCCAGGCGGCGTCAGTTGTGAAACAATTCCACATTTCCTTAGGTGCGTACCAAACTCGTGACTCAAATATTCTCCTCCACGTTCTGATCGTAAGAACTTTATTTTCCTGTCACATAGATTCTCTACCTCACTCCTAAATTACTTGAACTTTTTGAAGGTCTCAGACTTGTGTTTCATTAAGTAGACATACCCATATCTAAAGTCATCAGCGAGGGCGAGAACATAACGATAGCCACTGCGAGCCTTGATACGTCTCCAACGTATCTACTTTTCCAAACACTTTTGCCCTTGTTTTGGACTCTAACTTGCATGATTTGAATGGAACTAACCCAGACTGACGATGTTTTCAGCAGAATTGCCATGGTCTTATTTTTGTGCAGAAATAAAAGTTCTCGGAATGACCTGAAAATCCACGGAGACACGTTTTGGAATTAATAAAAAATATTGGTGAAAGAATCAGCATCAGGGGGCCCACACCCGGCCCATGAGGGTGCAGGACGCGCCTGACGGTGTCCTGGACTAGGGGGTATTCACCACGTCGTCTCCCAATCAGTTAGATTGGGCCGAGGACCCCCATGGCCGTATACTCATGAGCCAGTTCGTACAGCCGATGACATGCATGAGGAAGATTCCACAAGACTTGGTGATCAAGACAAGGACTCCTCTCCACCAATGTATTCGGCTAGGACTCTTGTTATCCTAGGCCTTTGGTACGTGATATAAGCCGGGGCCAGGCTAGTCGATAGATTATTATGACATTACTCATCATACCTTTAGGTCTTAGACCACAACATATGATCTCGAGGTAGATCAACTCTTGTAACCCTATATTCATCAAGATCAATCAAGCAGGAAGTAGTGTATTACCTCAATAGAAAGGGCCCGAACCTGGGTAAACATCGTGTCCCCTGTCTCCTGTTACCCATCGATCCATGACACATAGCTTGGGACGCCCTACCCGAGATCTGATAGTTTTGACACCGACAATGGCGCTTTCATTGAGAGTTCCGCTGTGTGATCGGCAATGGGTCAATGGTTGGTCAGCGGATAAACTGCAACGTCAACGACCTCATCGCCGGCTCGACTGGTCACCTTGGCTGGTCCGAGGACCAGGCTCCTCTTTGGATCGTCAAGATCGGACATATGTCGTCTTCATCATCAACTCTGATCTCTATCAAGATCATGGAGGAATCATCCATGGAGCTCGGGGGCGTCAACATTGCCCTCATGCGACCGAGCTATTTTTCTGGATAGCGAACTCGTATCCTCCGTCACCGCCTCCTCGAGCGTCAGTTTGACGATTGCTTCGGTGGAGTAGTGCGGAATTGAGTATATTGCAACCCTGTAAAATTTCATAGTGTTCCGATGGAGGAATTTTCGGCGACCTATGATATACTGGAGGCCTGTCGAGTCTAGACGGGAATCTGGACGAGTTTAGGGCGTGGTCTCCAGAGCGTAGCTCGGAGGTTATATGGAAGATCGAACCGTTCATCTTTCGCGTAATTTCCATATCAACCACCTCTCAAAATTTCACCTCGATCCGACCGTAGAAACTCCGGGAACCTTCTGATTAGTTCATCACTTTTCAGATCTGTTTTCTGCGCGAGAACGAATCCGACCCGAGTTCATGTTTTTTATGGACGGGATTTCGGAAATCCTTTTTGAAGGAAGTTTTATATGGGCTATTGTGTTTTGTTCCCAAACACATCCCGCTAATTTTAAAGTATTTTCCAATATGATCTTCACCATCGCGCCGGTGTCAAACCATCCCGACAACGTTGCTCCACGGCTGCCGACCTGCGCCAGACGGAACGTCGCTTCACCGAGCCGAGCCCAGCCTTATCGGATCATCAGCTCGGCAAGCCAAACAAGAGTTCGGCATCGTGAAGACTAAATTATCACCAACACCCTCACCCAACAGATTGCACGGGTCAGGCACGCCAACATCGCCACTCGGTCTCTTCATCAATCCGGCTTTGACGGCGTCACAAGTTATGACCAGCGTCGGCATGGCCGCACAATTGCTTTTGTTGAAGCTGATGTCCATCACGCCGAATTGCTTCAACACCTCGGCTAACGTGGCCGCTGCAACGTCTCCTTACCGACCCTCTCCATTACCTCGGCCTAGACCGGGGGCTTCTCCATCTCTTTGTCAACCCACTGCGGAGACTTCGGCGTCACCAGCCGGACCGGGGGCTTTGCCTCGGCGAGCCAACCTTTCCCAGCATCGCCATGTCGTCGCTTCATCGCCCATCAGGCAATGGGTGTGCGGATCGAGTCCCAATTTTGGGAGTAACCTTTCTTCATATTGCTGCAACAGATAATCCAGGTGCTATTAATCCTAGTAACTTTTTCTTGCTTGGGTTTATTTTTCCCGAGGAATTATTACTCTAGTTTGTTCCATCATCTGTACACAGGTCTGTCAAATGGTGGCCGTATTAGCGACAGTCGCGTGGTGGTTCGGTCAATTCCCGTATACAGTTCGGCGAAAGCGGCATCCGGAACTCGGACCATCCTGCAAATTCATGCTTTGTCACGCCTTTACCGGATCACGCCGGACACCCTGCGTCGACATTGACTTCGGCGCCATGCCACATATCTTTAAATAAATTACTTTGCGTAAATTAATTAAGCAAGGATTCTTACATATTTATATTGTTATTGTTGGCCTGCACTATTTCACATGTGTAGGTAATCGACTTCGACTGCGTCATGCGGTCACTTCGGCAAGCCGATGTCGTCGTCCCAATCGGCGTAAATCGGCTCGCGTGATCACCTTGTTGGTCGAATTGCCATACCGACATGTTCGGTCGCCTCTGGACTTCGGCATCGCTGAGGGAGCTCTACCTCATCGAGTGTTCGGCACACAGGTCATATTTCTTTTATTACTCACTTCGCATAAATTATTAATTATGTAACATTTTATTTATTACTATTATCTCTGGTTTGCACTATTTTCTGTGCACAGGTAAATGATCTGGGTTGGACAGTATTGTCACCTCGGCGTACTGACATACCACGTCACCTCAGCTGGACCGGGGGCTTCGTCATCACTTCATTAACCCACGCCGGGGACTTCGGCGTCACTCCGCCGGCCTGCATTGGTCGTGCTATGTCACCACTTCAGAGTGCCGAGCTCTTGGCTCCGCCACCTCCGGACCAGCTTGGGGGATGGAACCTTGTCCCGCACCAAGCTCGGACCGCGTCATCAATGCCGTACACATTAACCAGCTAAGTCCCTTTCATGCTCAAAGTCTTAAATTTTTAACTTGTGTTCGATTCGACCAAGCATTATACCTTTTTTGTCAAAAAGTTGTTTGTGAAAAACTTCCTCGTCAAAACTTTGTTTGTGACACACAAATTCAAATACCCCATTTACTCGGGGGGCTTCCTTTATGAAGCCTTTCCTCTTGCATATGATTATACTTGTACGGATTCGTTCCTTGTTCGTGTATTACGCCACAATATGCACCATGTTGACTTAAGTGTTCCGCAAGCTGGGTTGCCTTGCTCCTGTGTTTATCCCTACGTACCCGATTGTTCGGCTAGGGAGTAAAGGGAGCACCTCTGCGATTGTTGCGATCGGGTCATCCGAGCTCGGACCTCAGACTGGGTGAAGCCGAAAGCTAGCGCTCTTATTGTTTTCAATCATGGTCTGCACACAACGGAACTCATGAGTACAAAAAATCTATTGCACAAGTCTCATAGTAACAATGAGAAACCGGAGAAAGGTATCAGTGGGGGTACTATTTTCTTCGAAGATGCTTCTTACACTTCGTCAGTAATATAGCATAAGTTCCCTGAGCATGCTTTGTCTGTTACAGCCTTATGGCCTGATTGCCTGGTTATCGGAAACACCATCAATATTCTCGACAGGTGGAGTACATAACACTTTTCGGCCCTTGACCGAAGAGGGAGAAGCTGACGGTCGGTTAAGACGCGTTTAAAGTTCGGGTGAACACATATATGATATAAGTACTTCAGTACATAAAATCATTATACATAAAATTCTTGTACCCAAGTCACTTGGGGCTCTTAAATTAGTATGAGCCGTTTTATAATAAGTGTTTTCTTCTTGGTCGTTGCAAAATCTTTTTCTATCACTCCTTTTTTCGACACGAGTGGGTGGTTAATATCTAGGGAGCCTAGTTTCCCTCTCAAAGACGTTCGAGTTTAGTTCGCTAAACTAGCCTAATGAGCAGCGCTCCGCCTTCCGGATTGGAGGTTACAGCCGTGGGCTGACCCGCTTGAGGTCTTGAGATCGGATGTGTCATATTAATGCATGACAGAAGCACATATTTTTAAGACTAATTTCGGATTGGCACCGAACACTTTATCTAGTTCGGACGTCAATTTTCTACTGAAGATTTTTGGTTTTCCAAGTCTATGGCACTTTTAAAATATTTGTGTTTTTCCAGCATAAGTCTCAGTGCAAGGCCGGGCACCTTTAGAGATTCGGAAAAAAACATTCTCGGATATTGCTATATATGCATCGGTTTCGAATTGGGTCTTCGATCAATAGTTGGGTTGCCCGACTCCTGTGCTTGCCTCCTACGTTCCGCTTTTTTCGGCTAGGTGTGCAAAGGTAGAACCACTGCGATTGTGCTTCCAGCTCGCATGGTTAAGCGCCTCAGTGGAGAAAGCCAAAAACTGACTGTCATAATAAGTGTAAACTGGTCAGCGATCCGATGACTGTGTTAAGCTATATGATCGATGGAGGTCACCCCGTGTTGAACTACGAGTCGTGCACAACATTGGCCGAAGCGTTAGCAGCTTGACCTCGGCTATCACTGAACACTAACTGGGGGCTAGTAACTGGCCTCCCAACTTTAAGCTCCTATGACTAAGTGAAAGTTATAAAGCCCGCATATATGATTGCCTCGTTTCCACTAACACAACCTCCTTTGGGCACCGAGACGTCGGCTAAGGGTTGTTTTGTTATTGCGAAAACACCCTGCGTAGCATCTACAAGGGGGTAGAAGCCGACGATGGGCCACTTTCAAATGATAAACGGTTGCAATGGAGTCAAAATAAACATATCATCGGTGTTTGTATTTAATATACGAGGGCCTCATTCTGCAATCATCGTTATAAAGCCATAAGTATGCATCAATTTGACTTAAGATTTTGGCCAAGCTGGGTTGCCTGCTCCTGTGCTTACCCATACGTTCCCGATTGTTCGGCTAGGTGGTAAAGGGAGCACCTATGTGATTGTTACTACCGGGTCATCCGAGTTAGTACCTCAGACTGGGTGCAGCCTAAAGCTAGCAATCTTAAAGGATCACATTGGTCGGCAACGACGGAAATAAAAAATTTGTTTCATTAATACCATAGAGTTCGGGAACTTTCGCCGAACTAAATCCTCAATATTTTCCTCCCACATTGATCGGAAGTGAGTTTTCATGATCATGATAAGCATGAGGACCCAAAGAAAGGAACCGATAGCGGGACTATTTTCTTTGGAAGATGTTTCTACGTTAAAACGTAATATAACATATCTCTCTGTGTACCTTTGTTTATAAAACCGTTTGACCAGATTGCCTTGTTTTCCGTAAAACTTTGCCCTTGTTAAGGCTTTATAAAGTAGGACAAACACTCCCCGGCTACTGGCCGAGAAGGTTGAAGCCGATGGTCGGTCAACAAAGTTTTTTACAATGCAGATCTGAGCATTAGTGATGTAAAGTACTTGGATACATAGAATCATTACACATAAAAATTGCGAGTAAAATCCATTTACTGCATTCCATCTTTTAAACCCCTTGGGGCCTACCTTGCCAAGCTCGGAATCGACCAGCTCTAAGCTCTTTTGAGAAATCTTTATTCTCTTTCCGAGAAGTTTGTGTTAAACAGAACAAAATTTTCTGTCAAACGGACTTCATTCCTTAATTCGGCCACCCGTGCCCACATTAAGGCTCGGGGGCTACTGGGCTTTGCGCTCATTATTTACAAATATTAAAGGGGCACATCGATCCCCAGATCTAGTGTTTCCACCCGACTAGTGGCTCGGGGGCTACTGCATTGCCTATTCAATGCAGAAAATTCAAAGTGCTCAGTGTTCGGCATAACCGAACTATGACAAGTACGTCTTCGGACGACAATAAGTCCCATATGGGAATTATCCGGCATCAAGCTGATATATCACAACGACTTCTCACGACCCTCTCTCAGGGGCCCGTCCGCCGATCACTATTACTTCTAATATATCACACTACGCTTCTATTCCTATGTATGCTGCCGAGTTAGGAGTTGATCCTCAGGCCGATTTCACGACCTGAGTCTCAGAAGCTACTAGGATCAGCGGTTTCATATTTTCCTTCAGGTGCATCTCAGATTTTAGGCCAACAGACACCTTCAGGGCTACTGGCAATACATGTTGACAGCAAATAAATTTACACGCATCGGAAATAAAATCCGTAAACAATCAGCCCAATCCTGAGGTGGTGCATCACCTCGGAAGCAGTCCGACATAAACCTTGGATGCAAGTGGCTGGCTCTATAGAGGGCATTTCCGGCATTAAGCTCGGCTAACTTCCTTTAAGCTTATTCAAGCCAAGGTGATCTATGACACCTCGTATACAGTCTGGCATTGGAGCTCGGATACAGTCCGGCGTTGGTGCTTGGCCGCAAAACATACCTCGAAGTGCAGTCCGGCGTTGGAGCTCGGATGCAAGAGGACACCGCCGCCCGGGAACAACTTCGAACCCGAGGAGGGTGTAAAAATAATAAGGCATTGATAAAAGAAAATAACTTAAAGGGGCTCCTCGGATACCCGACATATAAACCCTTCGGATTTACTTTGGCGATCCTCAACACCGACGACCGAAGATGAAGAACAGTTCAAAAGAATCGAGGAGCGTCCCCAACTTGAAGACCAGTTCAGGGGGCTACTGACGGTGTCCTGGACTAGGGGGTACTCACCACGTCGTCTCCCGATCAAATAGATTGGGCCGAGGACCCCCATGGTCGTATAATCATGGGCCAGTTCAGATAGCCGATGACATGCATGAGGAAGATTCCACAAGACTTGGTGATCAAGACAAGGTCTCCTCTCCACCAACGTATTCGGCTAGGACTCTTGTCGTCCTAGGCCTCTGGTACATTATATAACCCGGGGCCAGGCTAGTCCATAGATTATTATGACATTACTCATCATACCTTTAGGTCTTAGACCACAACATATGATCTCGAGGTAGATCAACTCTTGTCATCCTATATTCATCAAGATCAATCAAGCAGGAAGTAGGGTATTACCTCGATAGAGAGGGCCCGAACCTGGGTAAACATCGTGTCCTCTGTCTCCTGTTACCCATCGATCCATGACACATAGCTTGGGACCCCCTACCCGAGATCTGCCGGTTTTGACACCGACAGCGCCCCCCATGGGGCGCGCCCCCTGTCGGTGTCAAAACCGGCGGATCTCCGGTAGGGGGTCTCGAACTATGCGTCTAAGGTCGATGGTAACAGGAGACAAGGGACACAATGTTTACCCAAGTTCGGGCCCTCTCTATGGAGGTAATACCCTACTTCCTTCTTGATTGATCTTGATGAATATGAGTATTACAAGAGTTGATCTACCACGAGATCGTGAGGGCTAAATCCTAGAAGTCTAGCCCGTATGACTATGGAAATTAGTATCTCCCTTTTCCGGACTAAGTCCTCCGGTTTATATAGACACCGAGGAGATCTAGGGTTACTCAAGGTCGGTTACAAAGGAAAAGAATCTAAATATTTGGTCATCAAGCTTGCCTTCCATGCTAAGGAGAGTCCAATCCGGACACGGATGCAGTCTTCGGTCTTCGTATCTCCACAGCCCATCAGTCCGGCCCATGGCTAACAGACCAGACGCCCGAGGACACCTTAGTCCAGGACTCCCTCACCCCCTGCCTCGTGGGCCCCCTGGGACTCCACCGACCTCAACCCCAACTCCATATATTCATGTTCGGGGAGGAAAAAAATTAGAGAGAAGGATTCATCGCGTTTTATGATATGGAGCCGCCGCCAAGCCCTAATGTTCCTCGGGAGGGCTGATCTAGAGTCCGTTCGGGGCTCCGGAGAGGGGAATCCGTCGCCGTCGTCATCATCAACCATCCTCCATCACCAATTTCATGATGCTCACCTCCGTATGTGAGTAATCCCATCGTAGGCTTGATGGACGGTGATGGGTTGGATGAGGTTTACCATGTAATCGAGTTAGTTTTGTTAGGGTTTGATCCCTAGTATCCATTATGTTCTGAGATTGATGTTGCTATGACTTTGCTATGCTTAATGCTTGTCACTAGGGCCCGAGTGCCATGATTTCAGATATGAAGCTATTATGTTTTCATGAATGTATGTGAGTTCTTGATCCTATCTTGCAAGTCAATATTCACCTACTATGTGTTATGATCCGGTAACCCCGAAGTGACAATAATCGGGACCACTCCCGGTGATGACCCTAGTTTGAGGAGTTCATGTATTCACTAAGTGTTAATGCTTTGGTTCGGTACTCTATTAAAAGGAGGCCTTAATATCCCATAGTTTCCAATAGGACCCGCTGCCACGGGAAGGTAGGACAAAAGATGTCATGCAAGTTCTTTTCCATAAGCACGTATGACTATATTCGGAATACATGCCTACATTACATTGATGAACTGGAGCTAGTTTTGTGTCACCCTATGTTATAGCTGTTTCATGAGGAATCGCATCTGACATAATTATCCATCACTATCCATTGCCTATGAGCTTTTCCCATATTGATCTTTGCTTAGTTACTTTTTCGTTGCCACTGTTACGATTACTACAAAAGCTGCTACTGTTACTTTTGCCACCGTTACCGTTACATCCATACTACTTTGCTACTACATACTTTGCTGCAGATATTAAGTCTTTCAGGTGTTGTTGAATTGACAACTCAACTGCTAATACTTGAGAATATTCTTTGCGTTCCCCTCGTGTCGAATCAATAAATTTGGGTTGAATACTCTACCCTCGAAAACTGTTGCGCTCCCCTATACTTGTGGGTTATCAAGACTATTTTCTGGCGCCGTTACCAGGGAGCATAGCTCTATTCTTTGAGTCACTTGGGATTTATATCTGTTTATCACTATGAGGAAGTTGAAAGATGAGAGAACCAAGATTTATCCCTCAACTACGAGGGGAGGTAAGGAACTGCCATCTAGCTCTGCACTTGATTCACCTTCTGTTTTGAGTAAACTTGCGACATCTACTCCTGTTATTGATTCTGATATGTCGCATGTTATTGATGATGCCACTTCTGCTTTGCATGATACTTATGATGAAACTACTTCTATGCTTGATAATATTGTGCCATTAGGTGAATTTCTTGATGAACAACTTGCTAGGGTTAGAGAGAATGAAATTATTGAAACTGATAATATTGATGAAAGTGATGATGATGATTCTCCCCCTAGATATGAATTGCCTGATGTGCCTGAGGGTTATGTTATGGATGAAGAAACTGCTAGAGACCTTTTTGCTTGCAAAGATAGATATGATCTTAAGAAACTGTTAGCTAAGCTGAAAGAAAAGTCTTTGAATGCTAGAATGAAGTATGACCCTGCTTTTGCTACTTCACCTATCTGTATTTCTGATAAGGATTATGGTTTCTCTGTCGATCTTGATTTAATTACTTTGGTTGAATCTGATCCTTTTTATGGCTATGAATCTGAAACTGTTGTAGCACATCTTACTAAATTAAATGATATAGCCACCCTATTCACTCATGAGGAAAAAATTCGTTACTACTATATCCTTAAGTTATTTCCGTTCTCATTAAAGGATGATGCTAAAACATGGTTCAATTCTCTTGCTCCTGGTTGTGTGCGTAGTCCCCAGGATATGATTTATTACTTCTCTGCTAAAATATTTCCCCGCTCATAAGAAATAAGCTGCCTTAATGGAAATATATAATTTTGTGCAAATTGAAGAAGAGAGTCTCCCACAAGCTTGGGGGAGGCTTCTCCGATTACTTAATGCTTTGCCTGATCATACTCTCGAGAAAAATGAAATACTTGATATCTTTTATAATGGACTAACTGATGCTTCCAGAGACCACCTGGATAGTTGTGCTGGTTGTGTTTTCAGGGAAAGAACTGTTGACCAAGCTGAATTGCTATTGAATGATATATCGAGTAATGATAACGATTGGACACTTCCTGAAGCAACTCCTAAGCCAACTCGGAAGAAAAGGGGTATTATATTTCTCAGTCCTTAAGATATGCAAGAGGCAAAGAAATCTATGAAAGAAAAGGATATTAAAGCTGAAGATGTTAAGAATTTAGCACATATTGAAGAAATACATGGTCTTAATAACACGCCACAGGTAGTAAAGGTAAATTCTCTCTATAGATTTGATGAAGGTGATATTCCTCGCAATAAGTCTGCTAGCCAATGCTTGGATGAGTTTGATAATTTTATTGTTAAGCAAGAGAACTTCCATGCTTATGTTAGTAGACAATTGAAATGTAATGCTTATATGGTTGCACACTTGAGTGATTATATGTCTAGAGTTAAAGTTGACCTTAAACTTATTAGTAAACATGCTTCTATGGTTACCACTCAGGTAGAACAAGTGCTTAAAGCTCAAGATGATTTGCTCAATGAATTAAATAATAAGAAAAATGATAATGTTGCTAGAGTTATGACTAGAGGGGGTAAAATGACCCAAGAACCTTTGTATCCTGAGGGCCACCCTAAGAGAGTTGAGCAAGATTCTAAGAGAACTAGTGTTAATGCACCTAGGTCTTCTAAGAAGAAGAAAAATAAAAATAATAGGACTTTGCATGCTTCTAGTGAACCTGTTATTGACACACCTGAGAATCCCAATGATATTTCTATTTCTGATGCTGAAACACAATCTGGTAATGAACATGAACCTAGTGATAATGTTAATGATGATGTTCATGTTGATGCTCAACCTAGCAATAACAATGATGTAGAGATTGAACCTGCTGTTGATCTTGATAACCCACAATCAAAGAATCAACGTTATGATAAGAGAGACTTCGTTGCTAGGAAGCACGGTAAAGGAAGAGAACCATGGGTTCAGAAACCCATGCCTTTTCCTCCTAAACCATCCAAGAAAAAGGATGATGATGATTTTGAGCGCTTTGCTGAAATGATTAGACCTATCTTTTTGCGTATGCGTTTGACTGACATGCTTAAAATAAATCCTTATGCTAAGTATATGAAAGATATGTTACAAAAATAAAACAAATATACCGGGAGCTGAAATTTCCACCATGCTTGCCAATAATACTTTTAAAGGTGGAATACCTAAGAAACTAGGAGATCTAGGAGTACCAACTATACCATGCTCCATTAAAAGAAACTATGTTAAAACTGCTTTATGTGATCTTGGAGCCGGTGTTAGTGTTATGCCTCTCTCTTTATATCGTAGACTTGATTTGAAAAAGTTGACACCTACTGAAATATCTTTGCAAATGGTCGTATATCAATAGCTATACCTGTCGGTATTTGTGAGGATGTGCATGTTGTGGTTGCAAACGCTACTAATTTAACGGACTTTGTTATTCTTGATATTCCCGAGGACAATAGTATGTCGATTATCCTTGGTAGACCTTTTTTGAATACTGTAGGGGCTGTTATTGATTGCAACAAAGGAAATGTCACTTTTCATGTTAATGGTAATGAGCATACAGTACATTTTCTGAGGAAGCAACCTCAAGTCCACAGTATCAATTCTATTGGAAAAACTTCAACGATTATTATTGGAGGTTTTGAATTTCCTATTCCTACTGTCAAGAAGAAATATGATATTCTTATTGTTGGGGACATGCATATCCCCGTTGAGGTAACCTAGTGTTATTCGAAAATTCTTCGGTTTCATGCGATTCGGAAAGAGTTTGTTAATAAGACTTGATCAACCTTGTTAGTGGATTTGTTTTGAGATGGATGAAGTTAGAAAGCACAACTCTCTGTACCCTCCTTTTACTTTCTATTATTTAGATTAAATAAAGCAAAAATAGTATTTTCTGTCTGTTTTCTGAATTATCCTTGCAATAAAAAATACCCCAAAAATAAAAGTTCTCCAAACATCCAGAAAATGAAGTATGATTTTTTGTAGAATATTTAAGAATTTATGGCACTAAGAACACACCAGGGCGGCCCACCATTTGGCCACGAGGGCACAGGGCGCGCCCACCCCCTAGGGCGTGCCCCCTGCCCCGTGGGTCCCACGTGGACCCCGTCCACTTATTCCTGCACCCACTCACTTTGTCTTCCTCCACACAAAATCCTCCCATAGCTCAAACCCATGTTCTAGCTCATCTTGCTGCCATTTTCGATCTCTTTGCTCAAAGTTCCATTCAAGAAACAGTTTGGGGAGATTGTTCCTTGGTATGTAACTCCTCCAACGGTCCAATTAGTTTTTGTTCTAGTGCTTTATTTATTGCAAACTTTTGCTGCTAAGGTGACCCGGTTCTTGGGCTTGCATGTCAAATTTGTATGGTACAAAGTAGTTTTAATGCATGATATAGCCTCTAGGCACTTGTGGGAGTAGTTGCTATCAATCTTGTTGAGTTTGGTTCACTTTTATTTTGAGTCACTAAAATTCCAGAAATTTTTCAGAGAAAGAAAATTGTTTAGGAAAATGTACCAAGGTGGTTCCTCAAGGAAGCAAGGACCAAGGCTCGCGATACATGAGCCGGACGATGAACCACTGTAACAGCCTGGTTTTGCCCTCTATCATTTGCTTGATTTTCATTTGGAGTCATTTGAAATTTGGAGTATTTGAATCTTTTCATATGGACTTAAACACTTGGGTACCCTTGGCTTTCACCCAAGTGCGTCATTTCCCTCCCTAATTATCATTCCCCTTCTGATCCACCCCAAAATAATCTTTGGAATATTTTTCTTAATTGAAAAATATTCATTTTTCTCTCAAAAAAACCCTATCTAGTTCAGTATGCTCCAAAGCAACCCCAATTTTTATGGCCCAGAAAAATCTGAGATAATTCACAAATATTCTTTGAACCCTAGGGCACCTTCCTGAGCAAAAATATTTCATTACTTTTTGGAATATTTTTGCTATAGAAAATATTTTGTGTTCTGGACAGAAATGGTGGTTTCTACAGCAACTACCATTTTACTTGCTCCATTGTGCCTGGGTTTTCTTGTGCATTTTCACCTTAGTAGATCATTGCTAACCTCCAAAGCACAGCCCCCAACTCCCAGTTTGACCTCGAATCGCCTCAAAGTTCTTGACCGTAAACATACTTGACATGTAAAAACTTCTCTACTGCACCTGGATCCAAACCAAAGCGTGGTAAACTTCAAAACCACCACGAACAACATGCCAGACATGATTTTTGGACGTAGGCTGGCCTGAGGGAAGAGTTCGCGCGGTGACCACGCGTGTCCACCGTGTCATGCATGCGTGTCGACGCGCTCTGAGTGCCGCCGAGCGCTCTGTTGGCGTGTGCTCGCTTCCCTCGTCTGCCCAAGCGTTCCAAACCTTGCCACCATCCTTGTCTCAATGCCTTTAACTCCCCTCTAGCGCTCGCCGACGCCGGAGCTCGCCGCAGCGAGCACGGGCACGGTCCGGCCAACCCAATAGTGCAGTGTGCACTGTGCTCATCGCCTTCTCCTCGTTCCTGTGCTCGTCTACGTTTTCCAATAGTCGCCGCCTGAGCTGCATCGCCTTCTCTCCCTCTCACTGATGCCGCTCGTCACCGGGTGCCGTGGACAGGTGTCCACCAGCGGAGCCCGAACCCCCCTCTCCGCTCGCCTATAAATGGAGCCGCCCGCAGCCTCCTCGAGCACCATCCACCATTCACACACACACCCCACAAGCGAGTAGGAAGCCGTAGCCCGCCCGGGCGGGCCGCAGTCCGCCGTCCTCGAGCTCGAGCTCGCCGGTGATCCCCTCTGGTCGCCGCGGTAGCTCCAGCCCCTCCTAGGCCAGGGCGACCCTTCCAGGGCCTCCGCCCCTCTCCGGTGAAGCCATCCCGTCGCCCTGGAGCCCCTGGAGTTGCCTCTGCTCGCCGTCTTCCTCATCTCCGGCGACCACCGTGTTCTGCCTCCGCTTGCGAGGTTGATTCTGACGCCGTCCGACCACCCCTAGCTACGCTTCTGGTGCAGGCAGGTGCGCCCGTCCCCTCTTGCCATCCCTCCTCTCGCTTTTGGCCAAGGAGCCTCGTGCCGGGCGAAGCTCCGCGGCCGTGGCTCCCTCTGTTTCCTTCTCCCACTCCTCCTCATCTGACTAGCGGGGCCCGATAGACAGCCACTCTATACGTGCGTGAAGCGGTACGAGTGGTGGCGCCCCTGGGCTTTACGCCTTCGACGTCACCCCCCAAGTTTGTTTATTTTTATTCAAATTCATTTGAATTTACAGAACACTTCAAACAGCCATAACTCTGCAATCATAAGTCCAAATGAATTGATTCTTTTTGCATGTTGTTCTTTGCAAAGAAATCTAGCAGCTCACCAAAGATGAGATTTTTCTGAGCTGTTTAGAATTTCTGGTGATTTTCAGAAGTGTTCTTGATATTTTCTTTTTGTGCTAAAAATTATTTTCAGAGGGTGAGGCTTGTCTTGAGGATCACCAGAAGGCTTGTGAACCTCATCTGCACTAAGGCAAGCCACAACAACATTTTCATGGTGTCATTGCAATATTTATGATTCTCTTACTTGAATGAAATGATTAATCCATGCATTTAAATAACTATTGTGTTATTTATATTCTGTTAAGTGTTTGTTAGTGATTATGCTTGATTTGCAGAATGTTGAAACTAGCCTAGTTGGTAAAACAAAGCTAAGATCTATTTGTGGTGATGATAGAAATAATTTTGTTATGCATGCTAGTAATTACTTATAGTTATTTTCTTGCATAAATAACATAGAAAATTTTGTTAGAAAATATTCTGTTAAGTACTTGGTTAGCCATTTTACTTAACTTACAGAATGTTTGAACCTAACTTGGTTGGTAAAGAAATTAGGAATTGTTTGTGGTATAATCTTTGCTATGCAATGTCAGAAATTAATCAAAGTTACTTTCTTGCATGAGAAAATAATAAAACTTGCTGTAAAATATCATGGTTAAATTGTGAGTTACCCTGACCAGGAAAACAATATAAGTTGTTGATGTTTATGCTTAGTGTGAATATGGTTGACATCAGTCATTTTCGTTAATATGTGATGCATGTGTAGTTTTGCATTTCATGGCATGGTATGACACCGGTCATTTTTCATTTTAAGTTGAACCTGAATATAACTCAACTTGAATATATCATTGACTGGGTCATGGTGCCGCTGAATCGAGTTTTTCCCGGTGCAACCACATTTGCCTTTATGGGAAGGCCTTAATTCGGTCCATTGACATTGCCTCTGGTTGGCGCCTCCAACTAGGGAAGGTTATGGCATGCTTACCCTGGCCCGGTAAGCAGGCATAACCATGTGTGCCCATTGTTGAGATTATGGTACCAGGTACCCGAGTGGGATCGTTTTGGCCATGTTAGTGGTCGTTGTGTCTTTGGTAGACACGGGGCCACCCAGGACTAGCCTGTTGGGGATTGGGTCGGAGTGGCCCGGAGAGTGTCATGGCAATGGAAGGGTTTCGTCGGAATGCCGTTGGTCCACCCGAATGGGAGTGCGAGGCCATGGGTTCCGTGGTGTGGGTACAGTGTGCTACCTCTGCAGAATGTATAATCTATCGATACCCGAGTCCACAGTCACGGACACCTCGTAGTAGGTCCCACCATGAGTCATTGTTTAATAAAATTTGCACACTAAGTTATGAACTTTGCACTGTTTTTGATGGTTGTAAGGCCATCGAGATGTCGGGACCAAATATTGGTCGT
Source organism: Aegilops bicornis (assembly GCA_021605145.1). Taxonomy (NCBI): domain Eukaryota; kingdom Viridiplantae; phylum Streptophyta; class Magnoliopsida; order Poales; family Poaceae; genus Aegilops; species Aegilops bicornis. The sequence goes on from CM038672.1 coordinate 547,453,439, forward strand.
GGTTGTGATCGCCGTAAGGATCACGAGATTCTCTTGTCAAGACCAGGGTGGTGGTTTGTTTGTGATCCGAGAATGATCACGGTTGTTAAGTTCGTCCCGAGGGACGTTCAAGCATGAACACAGCATGTTGGACATATAGTGTTGCATTATTATTAATTGGTTAATTATCATGATATTGTTTGCCATTATGATTATGCCTGTTGTGAGCTTGCAAGTACATTCAATGTACTGACCTGGCGTGTCATGCCAGATTTCAGGAAAGTCTCGTTGGAAAGGAGTGCTGCTCGAGTCTAGATCGTGTCCACATCGGTGTCCGTGTGATATGGAGTTTCTGCTACGATGTTGTTCCGCTGCCGCGTAGTTGTTATGATCGAGGCCCCTTTATGTTCACTAAATAATGTACATATTGTTTAGCCGCACCGGGCGTGCCGCTTGGCCTCGACATCGGTTGTAATATAAACTCTGATCCGCTATCATCAATAAAGCGGTTGTTTTCTGTACCAAGATGTTGTGTGTTGCCAGAAGACATGGTCTCTGGGCTGGCAATGCATGGTAAACCGGTCGCTCTGAGCCAGGGTGCCACAACCACAGAGGGAAGCTCAAGTGCGGCCTTGTGAATGACCGTCATAGGAGTTTATGATCCAAGCAGGCATCAAGGATGAATTTGACGCGTATGTGTGTAACGCTGATCTCGAGGGTTCATGTCAGATAAGTGTAGGACCTTGAAGTATGTCTAGAGGGGGGGGTGATTAGACTACTTGACCAATAAAAACTTAACCTTTTCCCAATTTTAGAGTTTGGTAGATTTTAGCTATTTTAGGACAAGTCAAGCAATCATCACACAATTCAAGCAAGCATGCAAAGAGCGTATAGGCAGCGGAATTTAAAGCATGCAACTTGCAAGAATGTAAAGGGAAGGGTTTGGAGGATTCAAACGCAATTGGAGACACGGATGTTTTTGGCGTGATTCCGATAGGTGGTGCTATCGTACATCCACGTTGATGGAGACTTCAACCCACGAAGGGTAATGGCTGCGCGAGTCCACGGAGGGCTCTACCCACGAAGGGTCCATGAAGAAGCAACCTTGTCTATCCCACCATGGTCGTCGCCCATGAAGGACTTGTCGCACTAGCGGTAGATCTTCATGAAGTAGGCGATCTCCTTGCCCTTACAAACTCCTTGGTTCAACTCCATAATCTTGTCGGAGGCTAACAAGTGACACCTAGCCAATCTAGGAGACACCACTCTCCAAGAAGTAACAAATGGTGTGTTGATGATGAACTCCTTGCTCTTGTGCTTCAAATGATAGTCTCCCCAACACTCAACTCTCTCTCATAGGATTTGGATCTGGTGGAAAGAGGGTTTGAGTGGAAAGCAACTTGGGGAAGGCTAGAGATCAAGATTCATATGGTAGGAATGGAATATCTTGGCCTCAACACATGAGTAGGTGGTTCTCTCTTAGAAATGGTAAGTTGGAAGTGTAGGTTCGTTCTCGATGGCTCTCTCCACGAATGAAGAGGAGGTGGAGGGTATATATAGCCTCCACACAAAATCTAACTGTTACACACAATTTACCAAACTCGGTGGGACCGAATAGTTAAACTCGGTCGGACCGATTTAGTAAACCTAGTGACCGTTAGTGATTTTCGGTGGGACTGACATGCATCTTGGTGAGGCCGATTTGGTTAGGGTTAGGGCATAATGTAATCTCGGTGAGACCGATTACACAAACTCGGTGAGACTGATTTGGTAATAAGCTTTCCAGAGAGTTGGTCAGGTAAACTCGGTGGGACCGATTTGCTCTTTTCGGTGAGACCGAAATGTTACAAAAAGGAAACAGAGAGTTTACATTGCAATCTCGATGGGACCGATCGCTCACTTCGGTTAGACCGAAACATTATGAAGGGAAACAGAGAGATTGCAACCCCATCCCGGTGAGACCGAGATCCCTATCGGTAAGACCGATTTGCTTAGGGTTTGTAGCAGTGGCTATGACTTTTGGAATCAGTGGCGCCGGATAGAAAGAATCGGTGTGACCGATTTTGGCTTTAGGTTTAGGTCATTTGTGGATGTGGAAAAATAGTTGAGGGTTTTGGAGCATATCACTAAGCACATGAAGCAAGAGGCTCATTAAGCAACACCTCATCCCTTCTTGATAGTATTGGCTTTTCCTATAGACTCAATGTGATCTTGGATCACTAAAATGTAAAATGAAGAGTCTTGAGCTTTTGAGCTTGAGCCAATCCTTTGTCCTTAGTATTTTGAGGGATCCACTTTCATCATCCATGCCATGCCATTCATTGAGCTTTCCTGAAATAATAGTCTTGGAATAGCATTAGCTCAATGAGCTATATGTTGTTATGAATTACCAAAACCACCTAGGGATAGTTGCACTTTCAATCTCCCCCTTTTTGGTAATTGATGTCAACATATAGATCAAAGCTTCGACAAATGATAACAAAATTTAAATAACATCGTCGCTTTGAGAAGTATGTGATAAGCAAGAGCTCCCCCTAAATTTGTGCATAGTTTTAGATTTGCTTTGGACTGCAAATGCATAATGAATTAGGCTCATGGGTTACTCTTCCATGTCACATACATCTTGGTGGAGCGCTCAAAATAATAAACAATGAATACATGCACTCGTCACCAAGCATAGTGAGTGATCACATAAGATAGATAGGATAATATCAAGCATGCATAAGTGTAGCTTATGATCAAACACATGATCATCAATGTCTCACAAGCATAGTATCTCAACCAAAAGCAAACAAAGATTGAAAAACCATCAAATAAAGCAAGAGAGAACAAAAGCAACACACTCTCTCTCTCGAAGCCTATGATCTATACCTTTTTCTCCCCCTTTGGCAACAAGTTACCAAAAAGTTCATAGAAAATACATAGTGCTAGATCGACTCTCAGGCTTGATCTTCTGGTGGTGGTGTCCGGATAACGCCAAGGACGAAAGCTTCAGTTGAAGTAGATGGAGCTGGAGCTGATGTAGATGCTGGAGCTGGTGGCACTGAGGCTGTAGGGGCAGTGGCTGGTGCTGAAGTTGTTGCTCTAGTGTCTGTCACTGGCACTGCATCTGACCTCTCGGCTCTGGGCACTCTGGCAAACACATTGGTGGTAGTCTTGCCCTTCCTCTCCTGCATGTCATCTTGTAGTTCCTCCACTGCAGACTGAATCTCAGTTACTTTCACATCTAAGTTATAGAACTTTTGTTCTATGATTCTCTCCAAGCTCTCTTGATTTTGAGTGAGGGTGGCCAATCCCTTCTCAATCCTCATGGTTGATGCTATTAAGTATCCGAGCTGCTCCTACTTGTTCTTCCAGAAATACTCAGATGCCTCCTCTTGAGTTGGCATCTTGGCAGCCTTCTCCCTCTTTGCCTTCTCCTTCTTCTCCTGAGCTTGAACTGATTGTGGATCATCTTCATTCATGACAACCTCATTGTCCTCAAAGTCTGGATAAAGTGGAAAGTGTTCCTTATCCAACTGATATTTTCCTGTGCCTATTTTTGAGTTTATCAATTCTTGAATCTGAGGTGCATATCCATAGCTCCTCTTCTGATCTTCTGCAGTCCTCTTGATTGTTTCAATGATCAGGCTCATGACTTTGAACTTCTGTGGCACATCAAACACATGCAACATGTTGATGGCATGCCCTCTGATCATGTTATGGTCACCAGACTTGGGCAACAAAGTGTGCCTCGAGAATCCAATTTATGGTTGGCAACCCCGATGCAGAAAAGTGAACTGGTCCAAACTTGTGAGTTCCTAATGCCTTGTCTAGAATTTCCTTGCACATGTGAGCCATTGAATTGTGACCCATCTTCTTCTTTGCATAAATGTCTAGGTCATCCTCATTTTCCTCTGGGGCATTTATCAGCTTTGCCCATTCTTCAACAGTTGACTAGTACCTTGTACCTTCAGACATCCAAACAATTCTTCCATCTGGGTAAAAATGTGTTGTGGAGTAAAACTGCATGATAAGCTCATCATTCCAATTTGTGAGCTTTTGCCCAACAAAATCTGCAACTCCACAAGCAACAAAGCTATCTTGCACTCCAGGATAGTGCTGTTCATTTTCCTTCATGTAGGTCCAGTCGACCCACCTCATATCACAAACTATGGGCTTCTTGTCCAACAGAATTGTTTCATAGAAGTCATGCTGTTCCTTTGTATGGAACCTGTAGTCAACAGCAATTCTTCTTCTTGAAGCATATGGATCTGCCATCCTCCATATCCTCAATCATGATTCTCATGTCCTCAACCACAGGATGGGCATCATTGTGGTCTGGTATCTTTGGCTTGAGCTTTCTCAGAACTTGTCCTTCTTCATCTTCCTCATCAGCATCCTCGGGCACTGGGGCCTTGTTCCTCAGCAGCTGGAATACTCTTGGTATTCCTCTTTGGTGCAGACTTGGCCTTGGGGGCAGCTTTGGGTGCTTCCTTGGGCTTAGTGTGGCAGCCCCTGATCTAATAGCATCACCCATAAGCTTTGGTGCCTTTGGAGCTGGTGCAGCAATTTCATCTTCCTCTTCCATCATGGAAGGCTTCCCAATAACTCTGGCTGTGGTCTTCTTGACCCTTCCCTTCCTCTTCTTGCTTTCATCAGCTGGCTCTTTGGGATCAGGATTTTCAGGCAGTTGAGTTGATGCTCTGGCCTTGGGCATAGGTTGCCTTCTTGCAGGCCTTTTAGTCTTCATGCCTGGATTTATATCCTTTGCTGAGCCATATTCCTTCTTGAGCAGACCTTTCTTGGAAGTAGCCTCATCTTCCTCAGCTTTGTAATCTTTATCCTCTGAATCTGAAGTTCTTTTCCTCCTTTGCCTAGTTGCAGCCTTAGGCAGGTTGCTAGGAGTACTTCTGCTCCCTTCATCTAAAGTTGAGGGACTAGTGCCCTCACTCAAGTCCATCTGCTCTTCTGACCTGTTTTGGCTGTCACTTTGATCAGACATACTGCAAAAGCTGACTGCTGACCCTGTGAAGAGTTATAGATGAGATAGAAAAGATGAGCATCACAAAATGCAGAGGTTTTTGCAAAAGAATGACTCGAAAGTTCAGTCTTAGTTTTCCACAGAAAGAATTTCGGATGCACCGATTTTCAAACTCGGTGATACCGAAGCAGTTTTGGAACCTAAACTGATGATCTCGGTTGGACCAAGTTTCAGTTCGGTGGTACCGAGACTGCTAGGGTTTCACAGAATCCTCAAATCGGTTGCACCGATTAGTAATTCTCGGTCAGACCGAGAGTCACTAGTGCAATGGCATAAGCCAAATCGGTGAGACCGAGTTTTTCAACTCGGTGGATCCGAGATGGTTTCGGTGGAAACCTAAACCTAAAAATTTGAATGACATCTAATCTACGAACTACTTTGGCAGGATAGAAGAGTTTCAATCGTGGCAAGAATAAATGTGAAAACAATGTGCCAGGAATCAGACGTGGATAGCACAAAGATTAAGTCCATACCCTAACTTGGCGGTGGACTTGCTACGGCAGCAACGGCGGGGACGAAATCCGTTGACGACGGCGGAGACCAGCGACAGGAGGCTGCTGGCGACGAGGAGACGATTCGGAGACCACGATGGCAGAGCAAGCTGTTGCGCGGGCGAAGGGTATCAGAGAAATTTCCAAAATTTTGCCCGTGGCTATATATAGCTCGACCCTGTCGGTGTGACCGAGTGGAACAACTGGGTGGCACTGAGATGCATAACTATGTTCAGTTACAGCAAATCGGTGAGACCGAAAAGTTCAAATCGGTTGCACTGAGATTGAAAACTCGGATCAACTTGATGATCTCGGTAGGACCGAAATGGAAGGATCGGTTAGACCGAGAATCATTAAGAGGTTTTGGAAGTTTAAGTCTATGACGAATCGGGGACTCCGAGTGCTCCTCACACAGAGTGGTTCGAATCTGACTTGATCAAATTTTGTGATGTAGCATGAATAGAGTTTGAGACGAGAAAAGCATATATAGCTAAAGAAGGTTCTTAGGCATTCTTGTCCATCCACTTGGCACAAAGAAAAGAATCCAATCAATCAAAACAACAAGTGGATGTCCTTGAATGAGTAAAATATGCACCAACATGCTCACACAATAAGATGGCAATTGAAATATGTGGCAAAGCATGCGCAACCAATTTTAGCAACTATTAAGCAATTGGCTATGACTAGGTCATCTATATATGAGTATATTGACTTAGGAGTCAAATGAGAACATTTGATCATAGGTCATACTCATCGTTTAAGCTCAAGTGGGGTTACCACTTTTACATAATGCATTAATGTGTTCACACCATTAGAGTTGCTTTGACTCAATTCTTAGAGTTAAGCTCCCCTAGATGTGAGATCCCCCTTAGAGGGATGAACTAACCTTGGGTTTTGTCGATGATGACTTCATGTAGGTGTTGAAGATGTAGATGCTCAATGTTGATGTAGATCATTTGGACCAATCCTTTGGAGTGAGTTGCACTTTCAACTTGCCTACATGGGTTAGTCCCACAAGGAACAAACAAGAATATCCATAGACATAGAGTGATGCACACACAAGATGATGTCCATGAAAACATTAGGTTACCTTGTCCCTTGCCTTACCAACAAGAGGGTTTGTGACTCCTTGAACTAGTGCAAGATGTGAATGTTGATTGCACTTGTTCTTGCCAAAATGATATGAGTGAAGAATGTTGGCGGAGTCACCCTCAATAACTCTCTAGTTCTTCTTCTTCGGGATCCACATCATCTTGTTGGGAATCCTTGGAGTTGTAGTTGTACTTGATGAAGTAGAACTTGATGTAGTCTTGGGGACGCACTTGAACGAGGCTTTAGGTGCTTCTTCAAATGCATCAATCTCTTCTTGAAGCTTGTCCTTGCCTTTGTTCTTGTGGTCTTGTGGTGGAAGATCATCTTGAGCTTGTGTCCCCTTGAAGGAAGTAGGATCATACTTCTCTTGTTGAGGAACAAACTTTGTATTGGGGTATTGATCTTATTCCCACTCAACTCCATTGGCATTGAACTTTCGTTCAAAACCAACACCTTGGTTCTTCCGGTGCCTTCCTTGCTTGCATACAATTTCCTCGAATTGCTTACTCCCGGCAAGGCTCTTGTAAACTCCTTTCTCTATAATTCCCTTCAATAAACTATTTTCTTGCTCAAGAGTAACTTGGCTAAGAGAATCATTAGTGGAATCAAGAGAACTACTAGAAGCAACAACATTGGATTTGTCATTATTATTGTTACTACTAGAGGAAGTATCTTTCTTGTACTTGTTACTAGACTTGACTTGAGGCATGTAAGTAGATAAGAGTAAACACTTGGCAATGTAAGAAGAACTTTTCTTGCGGAGATCATCATTGATTGCCTTTAAGAACTCATGCTCTTGCTCAAGATTGAGCTTTTCAAAGCGTAACTTCTCATGAGCCCTTAAAAGTTCTCGATGATCTTCGAAGATAGTTTCATGAGCCAACTTAAGAGTGTTTAGTTCTTTAGTTAGAAGCTCAATTTTCTCCTTATCATTGTCATTAGTTTGATTAGCATGATTAATTGACGTTTCATCATAGTATTCTTCACTAGAGTTGTCAACAAGTAAATCATCATCCACAAGCAAGTCATCTTCATCACTATTAAAATCAACATACTCGGGATGTGTTACCTTTGGACCTTTGGCCATGAAGCATCTTCCAACACCTTCATTTGGTGAGTCAAATATGTCGTAGGAGTTGGTTGACACAAGTGCTAGACCGCAACACCTTCATCTTGAGTATATTCGGAGTCGGAGTGATAGCTTCTCTCGGAGTGATTGTCGGAGTCGGAGCCGAAACCCATTCAACAACATGAGCTTGATGTCTTCGTTTGTGTAGCTCCTTGATGACTTGTCCTTTCTTTCCGAATCCTTACTTCTCGTGAGGGTCTTCGTTCATAATGATCATCTCTACTCCTCCTCTCTCTTGGTGGTGATTCTTCTCTTTTGCTCCTTCTTCTTGGAGAATCTTCTCTTCTTTTGTAGGGTGTCGTACACTCATTGGAGTAGTGTCCGGGTCTCCCACGATTGTAGCAATTGCGCTCTCGACTAGAAGATCTTTTGTCATTGTAAGACCTTGACTTGGATCTTCTTTCTTTGCTTCTACTTTTGTAGAATTTGTTGAAGTTCTTCACCATTAAGCTCAATTCTTCATTGAAGGTTGGTTTCTCACTTGATGATGTGGGGGCTTCACTTGAGGCTTTGTAAGCACCACTTGACTTGTTGTGAAGTTCCTCCTTATCCTTGAGTGACATCTCATGAGCAACAATCCTTCCAATGACTTCCGTTGGCCTGAGATCTTTGTAGTTTGGCATCATTTGGATCAATGTGCACGGTATCATACTTTCCATCCAATGCTCTTAGGATTTTCTTGATGATGAATTTGTCGGTCATCTCTTCACTCCCTAAGCCGGCAATCTCATTTGTGATAAGAGCAAGCCTAGAGTACATTTCAGCGACACCTTCACCATCCTTCATTTTGAACTTGTCAAGCTGACTTTGGAGCACATCCAACTTGGATTCCTTGACGGACTCGGTACCTTCATGCATATCAATCAAAGTATCCCAAATTTCCTTTGCATTCTCAAGACGGCTGATTTTGTTGAATTCTTCGGGGCACAATCCGTTGAAGATAATGTCACATGCTTGAGCGTTATATTGCAGCATCTTCAATTCTTCCGCATTAGCTTCACGGTTCGGTTCTCTCCCATCGAAGAATTCACCTTGCAAGCCAATACAAATAATTGCCCAAACGGCGGGGTTATGTCCAAGAATATGCATTTTCATCTTATGCTTCCAACTAGCAAAATTAGTACCATCAAAGTAAGGACCTCTACGGTGATAATTTCCCTCGCTAGACGCCATACTCTCCTAGGTTGTGAAACCAAGGCTATGACCACCAAAAGATATGGAAATCAAAGCAAATGGAGACCAAAGCTCCGATACCAATTGTAGGACTTTGAAGTATGTCTAGAGGGGGGCGTGATTAGACTACTTGACCAATAAAAACTTAACCTTTTCCCAATTTTAGAGTTTGGTAGATTTTAGCTATTTTAGGACAAGTCAAGCAATCATCACACAATTCAAGCAAGCATGCAAAGAGTGTATAGGCAGCGGAAATTAAAGCATGCAACTTGCAAGAATGTAAAGGGAAGGGTTTGGAGGATTCAAACGCAATGGGAGACACGGATGTTTTTGGCGTGGTTCCGATAGGTGGTGCTATCGTAAATCCACGTTGATGGAGACTTCAACCCACGAAGGGTAACGGCTGCGCGAGTCCACGGAGGGCTCCACGCACGAAGGGTCCACGAAGAAGCAACCTTGTCTATCCCACCATGGCCGTCGCCCACGAAGGACTTGCCTCACTAGCGGTAGATCTTCATGAAGTAGGCGATCTCCTTGCCCTTACAAACTCCTTGGTTCAACTGCACAATCTTGTCGGAGGCTCCCAAGTGACACCTAACCAATCTAGGAGACACCACTCTCCTAGAAGTAACAAATGGTGTGTTGATGATGAACTCCTTGCTCTTGTGCTTCAAATGGTAGTCTCCCCAACACTCAACTCTCTCTCATAGGATTTGGATCTGGTGGAAAGAGGGTTTGAGTGGAAAGCAACTTGGGAAAGGCTAGAGATCAAGATTCATATGGTAGGAATGGAATATCTTGGCCTCAACACATGAGTAGGTGGTTCTCTCTCGGAAATGGTAAGTTGGAAGTGTAGGTTCGTTTCGATGGCTCTCTCCACGAATGTAGAGGAGGTGGAGGGGTATATATAGCCTCCACACAAAATCCAACCGTTACACACAATTTACCAAACTCGGTGGGACCGAATAGTTAAACTCGGTCGGACCGATTTAGTAAACCTAGTGACCGTTAGTGATTTTCGGTGGGACTGACATGCATCTCGGTGAGGCCGGTTCGGTTAGGGTTAGGGCATAACGTAACCTCAGTGAGACCGATTACACAAACTCGGTGAGACCGATTTGGTAATAAGCTTTCCAGAGAGTTGGTCAGCTAAACTCGGTGGGACCGATTGGCTCTTTTCAGTGAGATCGAAATGTTACAAAAAGGAAACAGAGAGTTTACATTGCAGCCTCGGTGGGACCGATCGCTCACTTCGGTTAGACAGAAACGTTACGAAGAGAAACAGAGAGATTGCAACCCCATCTCGGTGAGACCGAGATCCCTATCGGTAAGACCGATTTGCTTAGGGTTTGTGGCAGTGGCTATGACTTTTGGAATCGGTGGCGCGGATAGAAAGAATCGGTGTGACCAATTTTGGCTTTTGGTTTAGGTCATTTGTGGATGTGGGAAAGTAGTTGAGGGTTTTGGAGCATATCACTAAGCACATGAAGCAAGAGGCTCATTAAGCAACACCTCATCCCTTCTTGATAGTATTGGCTTTTCCTATAGACTCAATGTGATCTTGGATCACTAAAATGTAAAATGAAGAGTATTGAGCTTTTGAGCTTGAGCCAATCCTTTGTCCTTAGTATTTTGAGGGATCCACTTTCGTCATCCATGCCATGCCATTCATTGAGCTTTCCTGAAATAATAGTCTTGGAATAGAATTAGCTCAATGAGCTATATGTTGATATGAATTACCAAAACCACCTAGGGATAGTTGCACTTTCAATAAGTGCCTACAATACCGCTACCTAACTGATTCCTTTGTGAGGAGGTTTCAATTTACATCCTCGCGGAATTCTCAAACTGTTTTATTTGATCTTTATGATAAATCATATACCATGGACTTAGAAGATTTTAATACTGCTTGTAAACTCCGGCAGTGGGGCAATGTTAGTGAACCTCGCAAATCTGAATATAAAGACTTTCTTTCTAGTATTACTGTGGGGGAATCTAGAGAAATCACACAAGCCACCATAGGGAGCATTCATTTCCCTTCCATACGTGATTTTGCTCTCTTTATAGGTAGATGCATTAACGGTAAAGATGAGGCTTGTCACATGTGCGTTCCAGATCTTAGTGTCCTCAAGAGTGCGGTATTAGGTGATAAACAATATAACTTGGGGGCCATTGTTGCATGAAGGTTGCATCTTAATGGTACATGTGGAGATTTGTTTGGTGGAATTTATGCAACTCGTGTAGCTAATTATCTTGATGTACACATACATGAAAATTATATGGAATTGCCTCCTGCTTATCTAGATAATAGTGCTATGGTTCGCCATCAGTTTGTTCAGAGGAATGAACAGCCCCTCTAGTACCGACTAATCTTTGACAGACAACACACTGTCCATGTTGCCCTCCCTGCTCCTAATTTCTTTAACTTTCAGGCAAAAAGGAGATATGTTATAACCAGGGAGGAGGCGAACAAGTACGAGAGGAGGATGGAGGCAGCTCACCTCCAAGCTGCAGCTCGTCAGGCAGTAGCTGCTGCATCTCAGTACGACCCCAATTACGACTTTGGATATCCGCCAGGCTAGCAGTGGACATAGACCAACTTAGGCCAAAAGCCTAAGCTTGGGGGAGTACGTATTTCTCACCGGCATTACATTCATGTTCACACACTCATGCCAGTTGTCGGTGCTCATACTTTTTCATTGTACTATCCATGCTAGTTTATTTTCTTTTCCAAGCCTTCTTCTTGTGTGTTTGAAAACCCTTAAGAAAAACCAAAAAAAATTAATTGTAGCTTTTAGCTAGTTTACTTTCCATGCCTGTAGTAGTAGTAAAAGAAAACCCAAAAAGATTTCTCGTTCTTCTCTTGCTTGTTGGGAGCTTTCCCGTGTAAATAGTTTTATTTCTTTTCTTTTCTTTGGGGGTCGAGAGGAGAAGACCACGATGAAAATGTTGAGTGGCTCTCATATGCATTATTGTTGATTTAACCAAGAGCCCATATTACCTTGTCTTCTCCCTTGTATTAAATGCTTGCAATCCCAGCTTAGTCCAATGCACGTGCACTATTATTATTATCGACACCGTTCGGTCATGCGAGTGAAAGGCAATAATGACGATATATGATGGACTGATTGAGATGAGAGAAGCTGGTATGAACTCGACCTATCTTGTTTTTGTAAATATGATTAGTTAATCGTTCCTGATTCAGCCTATTATGAATGAAACATGTTTGCAATGACAATTAGAGATTATAGTTGCTCATGTCGTGCTTAATTTACTAGGAGTTTATAATGGTTTACCTTGCGTGCCAACATGCTATTAAAATGGTTGTGATGTGGTATGATAGGGCGGTATCCTCCTTTGAACGATTCGAGTGTCTTGACTTGGCACATGTGCATGCATGTAGTTGAAACAAAATCAACATAGCCTCCACGATATTTATGTTCATGGTGATTTATATCCTACTCATGCTTGCACTCATTGTTGATTAATCTTATTGCATGTTCATGACTGTTGTCGCTCTCTAGTTGGTCGCTTCCCAGTCTCTTTCTAGCCTTCACTTGTATTAAGCAGGAATACTGCTTGTGCATCCACTTCCATAAAGCCCAAAGTTATTCCATATAGGTCCACCATACCTTCCTATATGCGGTATTTACCTGCCGTTCCAAGTAAATTTGTATGTGCCAAACTCTAAACCTTCAAATGAAATTCTGTTTTGTATGCTCGAATAGCTCATGTATCAACTAGGGCTGTCTATATCTTCCATGCTAGGTGGGTTATTCTCACGATGAGTGGACTCCGCTCATCATTCATGAGAAAATGGCCGGTAACCGGGAAGCCCAGTCCCATGCTCAAATAAAAATAATTGCAAACAAAAGTCCCCCGGGATTGTTGTTAGTTGGAGGCACCCATTGTTTCGGGCAAGCCATGGATTGATGCTTGTTGGTGGTGGGGGAGTATAAACTTTACCTTCTGTTTGGGAACCGCCTATAATGTGTGTAGCATGGAAGATATCAAGATCTCTTGTTTGTTATGTTGACAATGAAAGTATGCCACTCAAAATATTATTCAATCTCTATTTCAAAACTCGAGCTGTGGCACCTCTGCAAATCCCTGCTTCCCTCTGTGCAGGGCCTATCTATATACCTTTATGTTGAGTCATTGAGTATGACTGTGATTGGATCTCTTTTACCATGAATTACAATGTCTAGTCAGTCCTTGATCTTCAAGGGTGCGCTGCATTTATGTTTTGCGGTCTCAGAAAGGGCTAGCGAGATACCATCTTGTTATATCATGTTATGATTATTTTGAGAGAGTGTTGTCGTCCTAGATTTATTATTATTGCTTGCTTGTTGATTATACAATTGATATGAGTAAACATGAGACCTAAATGTTATTGTGAATATGGCTATGTCAGTGTACAAAAGTAGGGGCTCTCCTTTTGACCGCTTTACTTGTGCACGGGCAATCAGAGCCGCGCGCCACGACCACACGTAGCAGGGCAAAGGAGGGAATCCAGAGAGAACCCGAAGCACGAGGCAGACAAGACAACACCAAGGCCAAAAACACAGAGAAGCAGAGAGGCGAAATAGGTTCCCCCGGCAAGACCCTTGCCGGGGGCAGCCTCAGCGGCCCCAGCAAGACCTTTGCCGGGGCGGCTCGTCCTTACCAACAGAGTGAGCCACCCTTGAGCCCACGGGTTCCAACTCAACCAACCACGTTGTAACTAGGGCTTGGGGGGCACCTCCGTGGTAGCATGTAGATCTTTGTGAAACCAAGGAATATTCAAGATCAGATGAGGAGTAAAAGACAACGGTCCTCGGCAAGATCCTTGCCGAGGAGAGCCACAAGACCCACGGAAAGATCCTTGCTGGGGACGACAGCGCGGCACGGCAAGACCCTTTCCGGGCCACCCGACAAGGCCCTCACCGAGGACGCCCGTAGGGCCACTGCCAGGCCCGCACCAGCCAAGTATCCACCGTCGTTCGCATGCAGCTGCCAGCCCAACCAGCTGGGCAGGCACCTGCGTGGCAACATGCAGCTTCCAGGCCAACTCAGCAAGCGCCTGCGTGGCGGCATGCAGATCTTCGTGAAGACCCTACCACCGCGCCACCTCAGCTGCCTGCCTGCCTACATGGTGCCACATGCATCACTGCCCAGGGCGCGTGTCGAAGCGAGGAGGAGCGGCGACGGACGGGACGGGCCTCGTACCCATACCCAATAAAGCAAGGGGACACCTAAGGGATGCATTAAATGCATCTTGTCCTGTAATATGAGCGATAAGTTCGCGGCACTGTAGGCCTTTCCACCTCCTGTGTGCCACTGTGGCAGCCCCTTTCGACTATAAAAGGAGGCCCGTGGCATACTGGAGAGGGATTCGGCTCTTTGAAACCACGCATCCACCATAGCAAGTTCGAGAACCTAAGAACTCTCTGAAATACAGCCACCAAAGCAGGACTAGGGTATTACGCATCCTCGCGGCCCGAACCTGGGTATACGAACCTTGTGTTGACTGCTAATCCTGCTCCTCTCACAACCCTGTGCCCCGGCAACCATAGTAGGGATTCTTGTGATCCCATAGGTGTCGTTTCTCGCCGACATCTTTGACGCGCCAGGTAGGGGGCGCAATTGTGAGAGTCGGGTCTAGTAGTTAGCCTAGCAGTTCTTCATTGCCATGGCTCCCAAGAAGAAGATGGCCGCGGCTATCGGCTCGTCGGGAGCCGAACGGCCCGTGCCAGTGCGGGCCAGTCGCGAACAGGACCCGGGCCGCGGTCCGCGAGCACCAGCATCGCTCTGGCAGTCAGAGCCTGGCGACAGGCATCGCTCGTGCGCCAGAAGACGGGCTGCACGCCGCCAAATCCAAAGACGGAGCCGGGCCCCCCCGCAGGCGGCGCGGGGCCCTCCAGGAGTGTTGTTGTGCCACCCACGGGCGGCGCGGCAACCTCCAAGACACCCACACCGGTGCCCTCGGCGCGCTCTTCTCAGGGTGCGCGCGATGAGCAGCATCACCACGCTGGAGACCCCGGACACCGCCATGGGAAGAGCCCTGTGCATCGTCCGCGGGATGAAGGAGGCCAGCGTGCTCGCCGAAGGGCTAGCGAAAATGGCACATAGCCACTGGACCGTGGTAGAGCTCCTTATAACATAGTTTGAATTCGAAGCGCGCCACAATCCATGCAGTTGTCACCGCCACCCACGTCAGCGAAAGCTTTGGCGCGCGCGCAGCTGCGCCTCGACTTCCCTCCTGCCACGGCGAAGCTCGACGAGTGGAGAGCCACCATCCGGAGCCTCATCGCCGTCGCCAATAAAGACGACCCGCGACCGGCGGGGTCTTCGGGCCGGCGCTCCGTCGAACCACCGCATGCCAGCGGTGGAGGGGATGGAGGTGTGGCGGCCACGATGCACTCTCCTCCTCCACACCAGCCACCGTGGGTGTCGGTCCGTCGCGATGACGCTTGTGATAATATTTCCATAGCGTCGTCCGACCCACTGACCCATCGCGACCAACGCCAACTTCTTTGAGAACGAGCCCATGAAGATGCTCGAACTACCATCGAACGCTGGCGCGACACTCGCCACCAGTCGGACAAGCGGGCGGGACACTCTATGGACCACCAGGGCCGGGGAGCTCCGGCGGCCTACCTTACGAGGTGGGGTGCCCAGCTTTTACCCGTGAGCTGCAGCAATTCCAGTGGCCGTCCCACCACACGTTCAAGCCCGACATTGGTGAGAAGTACAATGGCAAGACCCATCCGTCGGAGTTCCTCAACATCTACGCCGTCGCGATGCAAGCTGCTGGAGCTCGCGACGACAAGGTGCTCGCCAATTACTTCACGTTGGCACTAAGGCCCAACTTCATGTCTTGGTTGATGCAGTTGCCGGTGGATTCCATTTCCTCTTGGTCAGACCTGTGTCATGAGTTTGTTGGTGCCTTCACTGGAGGCCACCAAGCTCACGGCCAGGCAAGTGATTTGCCTATCATTCCCCAGAAGGATGGACAAACCCTGTGCAAGTACATCCAGAGGTTCAACCGGGTGCTGTACAACATCCTCGATGTTCATCCCGCCGCCGTGATCAGCACGTTCCATCAGAACATGCGCAACCACAAGACGTGCGAAGAGCTGGCGATGAACAAGGTTAAGGATGTGGCCGAACTTTATGTTCTGGCCGACAGGTGCGCCCGGGCTGAAGAGGGAAGGAAGCACCCTGGCGAGGACACCGGCGCGGAAACCGACTCTACTGATGAAGACACCGCCGCCCCGGCGAAGAAGGGCCGGCGTCGCAACAGAAAACGCATGGGCAAGATCGTGCTTGCCGTCGAGGGATCCGACAGCACCGGTGCTGCCAGGAAGACAAAGACAGACGACCCCGGCAAGGAGATTGTCAGGTGCGCCGCCTGCCGAGCCTTAGCGGCCGCCGACAAGCCAGGGAGTTCCGACAAACAGTACTGCAAGATCCACCGCACCAAGGGCCATGACGTCCAAAACTGCCGACAAGTCGAGCTGCTTGCCGAGAAGCAAAAAGATGAGTACGAGAGGCGGGACAAGGAGAAGGGCCAGGATGGTGCCGAGGGATCCGACAAGGAGCACGGCGGCCAAGGAGGCCGCCGCGTCAAGGATAATCAACAAGAGAGGCCCGCTCGGGGCCGCAACAAGAAGCAAGAAGATGATGATCATAACGAGGATGACGAGTCCGGTGATCAAGAGTTCCAGAAGGCTACAGAGGCCATGTGTGTCGACGGTGGCGCCTCGCTGCATACTTCTCACTACCAGCTCAAACAATGGGCGCGTGAAGTCACAGCAGCGGAACCCTCGTTCGGCGCTCAGAAGCTGCTGAAGTGGTCCAGCACGCCCCTCATCTTTGACGCCGAGGATCATCTTGACCGCACAACTGCCTGTCGGGCGTTTGCCATTGTTGGTTTCACCAACGATACGCAACCTCAAGGTGAACAAGATGCTGGTTGACGGCGGGGCCGGTCTTAACTTGATCTCACCCGTTTGTGATCAAAAGGCTGCAAATTCCTGATGGAGACCTCAAGGAAACGGGCACGTTTCAAGGAGTAAACCCGGGGAGGAGCCAGCCAAAAGGGAAGGCCACGTTGCCCGTGACATTTGGAGGCGAGCTGAACTACAGGACGGAGAGGATTGTCTTCAACGTAGCCGAGATCCCCTTGCCCTACAACAGGATCCTCGGCCGCCCGACACTGGCCAAGTTCCTGGCGGCGTCGCACTACGCCTACAACACACTGAAGATTCCTAGGCCGATGAACATCATCACCGTCCCCTCCGACAAGAAGGACGCGCTGATCTGCGCCGACCTACTCTACCGGGAAGTAGTTGCAGCAGCTGCCGCCAAGGCACTTGCTCCGGCCACTGAAGCCCCGGGAGGAAAAAAGAAGACCGGTAAGACCCCTCGCACCCACTCCAGCAAGCGCACCTCTCTGGAGTGTTGTGCTATTGTTGAGGACGTGCCAGAGAGCTCCACTGGCAAGAGCAAGAAGTCCAGAGCTACGCCACCAGAGACCAAGAGGGTGCTCGTCAGGGAGGACGGCACGGGAGGGGCTTTCACCATAAGCTCCACCCTTGACACCAAATAGGAAAGCACGCTCGTCGCCTTCCTGCGGGCGAATGTTGATGTGTTTGCATGGCAAGCATCCGACATCCCCGGCGTTCCCAGGGAGGTGATTGAGCACCATCTTGCTGTATGTCCTCATGCATGGCCCGTCAAGCAGAAGGTCAGGAAGCAAGCTTTGGAACAATAGGAGTTCATTACAGAGGAGATCAGGAAACTGGAAGCGGCAGGTTTGGTGAGAGGAGTGCTCCATCCAACGTGGTTGGCCAATCTGGTGGTGGTGCGCAAGGGAAATGGGAAGTGGATGCTGTGTATTGACTACACAGATATCAATAAGGCTTGTCCTAAGGACCCCTTCCCGTTGCGGCATATCGACCAGATTGTTGACTCCATGGCCGGGTGTGATCTGTTATCATTCCTCGATGCCTATTCAGGCTACCACCAGATCTTCATGATGAGAGAAGATGAAGAGAAGACAGCATTCATCACCCCTGTGGTACGTACTGCTTTTTATGGATGCCTTTCGGGTTGAAGAGTGCTGGTTCAACTTTGCAAGAATGGTCCAGATGGTTTTGAACACCAGCTACATAGAAATATGGAAGCCTATATGGATGAATTAGTGGTCAAAACCAAGGACAGGGCAACTCTTGTACAAGACTTAGAAGAGACGTTTGCCAACCTACGCAAGATCAACCTCAAGCTGAACCCTGAGAAGTGTGTCTTCGGCGTTCCGTCCGGGCAACTTCTTAGGTTCTTTGTGTCGCAGCGTGGGATCGAGGCAAACGCAGACAAGATCAAAGCTATCGAGCAGATTGAGGCGCCTAAGCGGATCGAGGATGAGCGTCGGCTAACTGGCTGCATTGCCGCCATGAGCCAATTCATCTCCAAGTCTGTCGAGCGCGCCTTTCCCTTTTTCAAGATCTTGAAGAAGGCGGGCCCAATGGAGTGGACCCCAGAGGCCGAGGCGGTGTTGCAAGACCTGAAGAGATACCTTTCCTCTACACCGATACTAGTTGCGCCTAAACCGCAAGAGCCGTTGTTGCTGTATCTGGAAGCGATGAATCAAGTGGTCAGTGCCACGCTAGTGGCGCAGAGGGATGTTGATGAAGAGGAAATGGCGGCAGCAGGACCGGCAGATGGCAAGTCAGAGACCCCCCGGTAGGGCCTGGTGCCGGCAAGGCAAGGCTCCCGGCAGAGTCTGACGCCATCGGGGCAGTGCCCGCACAGTCAAGTGAAGTGGTGCGGAAGAAGAAGATGATGCAGCACTGTCGGTGTTCTGGGAACGGGGTGTCGGATTTAGGGTTCTGGCAGACCCTCTAGGTTCGAACTCTGGGGTGCACGCGGAGATCACACCTCCAGCCTACCTATGTCTCGCCGCCTCGCAAGGATATAAGCTACACAAAGAACAACACAAGCGACACGAGGGTTTATACTAGTTCGGGCCACCATTATGGTGTAAAACCCTACTCTAGTTTGTGGCGTGGTGGATTGCCTCAGGGGCTGATGATGAACAATACAAGGAAGAACTACCTCGTGAGGGGAGGTGTTCTTGAGCTGGCGCAATGAACTGCTTGGGTGAGTTCAGTCGCTTCTCTCTCTCTCTCTGGTCGATCACCCCATCTTGTGGTGGCTAGTCCTATTTATAGAGCGAGGCCATGGTCCTCTTCCCAAATATTGAGCGGGAAGGGTGCCAACAATTGGCCATTTTGAAGGGGAACATCTAGTACACTTATCCTGACTAAAGTTGGAACTTACCTGCCAAAGACTCTGACGGTGACGCCGGCTTGGGCTCCACGACGACCTCCTTCCTGCCGTTCTGCTGGTCTTGGTCTTGATGCACCAAAATGGTTACCTTTGCTTAATACTCTTGCCTGCGCTTGCTCCCTTTGCACCAAAGGGGAAACAAGGACTCTGCGGCAGGCCGGCATTTGCCTGGCGTTCGCCCGACCTCGGTCGTCATGGCTTGCATCAAGGGCACCTCGTGAGGCACCCCGCATTGATCTCTCCGCCTCCTCGCTAGCCAGCCTGATGAGGCCGCGCCTGAGGAAGCTTTCTGTCGCCCGCCCCGCGAGGCTCGGCCCCTCGCGAGGGTCTTGAGCTTGTGTTGATGAAGATGGGCCGTACTGGGCCACTCCTCGAGCCATGCCACAGGCCGCAGGAAGGCAAGTCTGGGTACCCCCGTTCCCAGAACGGCAACAGTAGCCCCCGGGCCCAAGGCGCGCCGGGACTTGGCTCAGCAGAGAAGCGAGGGGGCAAGTGCGAAGCGCCGCGGGCCCCAATAGCCTGCAGCCTTGTGCGCCGCGTGGCGGTTGATAGGACGTGGGCGTCTGTGCTTCCCACGACGCCTCAGCGACCGCATGACTTGACAAATCCCTGCATGCAGAGATATGGGTCATGATTACCTGCGATCGTGGTGCTCGGCGGTTGGCCTTCTCCAGCTATAAGTACGGGACTGCGCGAGCCCCTTCAGTCCGTCCCTTCCTGCTACTCCCTTTCTTCTTCTAGGTTGCATTCCGTCCCAATGGCTCCGAAGAGATTCTCGGCCGCGGAGAAAGGAAAGGCCCGCCAGGTAGGGCCTGACTCCCCCCGACCAAGCGTGGTCGCGGTCGCCCTCGCAAGCATCCCGCGGTCCCCGTGGTGACTTCCCGCGGCCATGGAGGCGGTGCCCTGAGAGGCGGCGAGCGCCCGGCTGCCGAGGGGAGGCATGTCGTGACCGCGCAGCCTCCCAGGCCGCGCTTCCGCTCAGTGGAGGTGCTGCCGGAGTTCGTCGTGTGGTCGGTGGATCCGACCAGCACCTGGCTCCAACTTCCCCATTTCTTCGTAGGTGAACTGTCGGCCAGCGCCCGGTGCGGCTTCTGGCTCCAGGCAGATGTTTGCTGTAGCAGGCCCTCCTGGGCTTTGCTGGAGGTCTCCGCCTCTGGGAACGCGGCCCTGACTCGCGGCTGGCAGACGTTTGCACAAGACGCCTGCTTGGGCCGGCGATGCGCCCTGCACTTCAAGTTCGATGGCGACGCCACCCTCTACGTGAGGGTGTTTGGGGAAGATGGTCGCCGCGCTGGATGCTGCCCCGAAGATGATGATCGCGGCCACCTGCCCATCCCCGGTACCGACCAGGATGAAGATGACGACAGGCGGACAGGCGGGGGTGCTCGAGGTTCGCCAAGCTTCGGTGTCTCCCCATCGGACAGCAGCTCCTCCAGCGGTGGTTGCGGCCAGCCCCCTCATCGTCGCGCTCTCCCGGGAGAGGGCGTCAGGTCGGCCAGGCACCACGCCTCGGTGAAGCGGGAGGCGGAATCCAGCTGAGCTCCGGAGGCAGCACGAGCCCCTGCCAAGAGTCGATGCCGGGCAAGTCGCGCCCATTTTTCCTTTCCTTCTTTCTTGCGCAAAAAGGGATGTAGTATGGTGCCCCAAGGGGGTCATATTGAACTGTTGTTGTTTAATCTTTTCTACTGCTTCTGCACTCTGTTTTCATCCTCATGTTTATGTGTGGAAATCACTTAACCTGGGGGATGCTTGCTGCGGTCCTCGCCTCCCGAGGCAAAGACCTCGTCGTGCGCCTTGTGTCCTGCAGAGGTTATTCAATTGGGGTAGCCTCCAGCCCTGGTAGCGGGGGCGACCAACCTAATGGTAAGATCGCGTCGCGATGCCCGTGGGGCTTGGACTGGGAGGCGTGCTCCCGCAGCGGGCTCGGACAAGGGAGTTCCAAATCACCGGGGCAGAAAACACTCGCGAGGGTGCCCACGTTCCTCCCTCGTGAGACTTTTTGCGAAAGAAAAACAAATCGAATAAGTGAAACGGATGGAACGTCGCGAGCTCGAAATGGTAACAGCTTCAGTAAAACTTCAAATAGAAACGGACAAGCCAACTGCAGAAAGCAAATGAAAGAAGCCACGTCCGGCACCTAATCTAGTCTTCGACGTCTTCTCACCAGCGCGGAGCTAAGTGCCGCCACTGGACGTGGGCGGGAGCCCCCGAGGCTCGAGGGCGGCACTCCGGAGACTCCGGGGCGTGTACAGCCGCACTCATTATTACGTGAGAGTGTCACGGGCGGTGAGCTTCACACGCGTTTGCCTTCTTCACAGGCACCGGGCCTTTTCCCAATCGTAGCAGTTTCATAGGCATTCGCCTTCTTCACAGGCACCGGGCCTTTTCCAAAACGCGAAATCTTCACAGGCATTCGCCTTGTTCACAGGCACCGGGCCTTTTCCAAAACGTGACATCTTCATAGGCATTCGCCTTCTTCAGAGGCACCGGGCCTTTTCCAAAACGCAACGTCTTCACAGGCATTCGCCTACTTCACAGGCACCGGGCCTTTTCCAAAACGCGACGTCTTCCAAAGCATTCGCCTTCTTCACAGGCACCGGGCCTTTTTAGGGGTAAAACCTTCGTAGATGCTGGATGTTCCATGCGTTCTGGACGGGCACCCCCTCTTGGGTCTCCAAGCGCGTGGAGCCGAGCCTGGAAACATGAACAACCTTGAACTGGCCCTCCGACATGGGAGAGACCTTATGCAGTCCCTCCTTGGAGATAACCTGTCTGAGCACGAGGTCCCCTACCTCAAGAGTCCCGGGGCGAATGTTGCGGCAGTGGTATCGACGTAATGCTTGTTGGTACCTTGCTGCTCGTAGCGCGGCTTCTCGTCGACGCTCCTCCCCCAGCACGAGGTCCGTCCCCCGCATGGCGTCCTGCTGCGCCTCGTTGAACGCCAGGACCCGTGCGGAGCAATGACTGACCTCGTGAGGGAGAACTGCTTCTGCGCCACAAACCAGGAAGAACGGGGTCTCGCCAGTCGGCTTGGTCGCGGTCGTGCGGATGGACCACGATGCATCGAAGCTCATCGTACCAGCCCCTGCCGCAGGCTTCCAGCTTCTTCTTGAAGGTCCTAGTTTTGAGGCCCCTCAGGACTTCTGCGTTGGCTCGCTCGGCCTGACCGTTGTTCCGCGGGTGTGCTACCGAAGCGTAGCATATCTGCGTTCCAAGGTTAGCACAGTATGTTTTGAAGAGGTTACTGGTGAACTGCGAACCGTTGTCGGTGATGATGCGGTTCGACACCCCGAACCGGCTCACGATGCCCTTGATGAACTTGACCGTGGAACCTGCGGGGATGGTGCGGACAGCTTGCACTTTAGCCCACTTGGTGAATTTTTCCACGGCGACGTAGAGGTAGCGATAGCCTCCCGGTGCCCGAGGGAACGGGCCCAGGATATCCAGCCCCCAGACTGCGAATGGCCATGAGAGGGGTATTGTTTGCAGACCTCCCGCCGGCTGATGGATCTGCTTGGCATGGAATTGGAAGGCCTCGCAAGCTTTCACCAGTTCCACGGCATCATTGAGTGTCGTGGTCCAATAGAACCCGCTGCGGAACGCCTTGCCAACGAGGGTCTGTGATGACGAATGGTGCCCACAGTCTCCTCCGTGTATGTCGGCCAGCAGCTCCTTCCCTTGCTCCCTGGAAATGCAACGTAGGGACACATCATTCGACCGTCTCCGGTAGAGCTCTCCATCCTTGATGCAGTACGCTGTGTCCTGCCGCGCCACATGCTCGGCTTCCTCCTCCTTTTCCGGCAAGGTCCCTTGCGTCAGGTAACTCCTGAGCTCTGTGATCCAAAGACCCCTCCCGAGGCTTCAAAGACCAGTGAGCGTGCACGCCTCACGAGGCCGGGTCACGCAGACAGGGCTCCGTCCGCGGGTGTGGCCGGGGAGCTCTTCGAGGCTGCACCATGCTTGATGCTGATGGCGCTGTTGATGGCTTGAAGATCCGCCTCCTCAAGACGCCAGTTCTCGAGGTAGTCGCCTGGATGCCCTTTTGGCGATGTCATCAGCCTCTTGATTGGTGCCGCGAGGTACATGCTGCAACTCCAGTCCCCAGAACTGCTTCTCCATCCTGCGGACCTCCGCGAGCTAGGCTTCCATGTGCTCGTCCCTCGGCTCGTATACCTTGTTGGAGAAGTTGACGAGGAGTTGCAAAACACCCTTGACGGTGAGGCGCTTCACCCCCAGGGCGACTGCGGCTTTCAGGCCTGCTATCAGGCCTTCGTATTATGCTATGTTGTTGGAGACCTTTTCTCCATTCTGGAAACAGAGTTGCACATCGTAGTAGAGCTTGTTTGAGTGGGAGATATGAGCACTGCGCCAGCCCCCACGTCGTGCTGGGAGAACGCCCCGTCGAAGTACATGACCCAACCGTCCGGTGCCTTGCTTCCCGGGGAGAGGGATCGATCCTCTTCAGCCTTGAGGCCTGGCGCCTCCGTCCATTCCGCCACGAAGTCCGCTATTGCGGCCCCCTTGATGACTCTGGTTGTGCTGAATTCTAGCTGAAACGCTTGCAGCTCGATGTTCCACTCAGCGACTCTTCTAGCCGAGTTAGGGCTCCTGAGCACCCTTTCCAAGGGGTACGCTAAGACGACCTTGATGGGATGGCCCTGAAAATAGTGTCGTAGCTTGCGCGAGGCTACCAGTAGCGCGAGGAGGAGTTTTTGGGGCATAGGGTACCATGCCCTCGCGTCCCGCAACACCGTGCTGACGAATACACAGGGTTTTCGACGAGGTTGGGAGTGCTGGTGCTGCTAGCGTCCTCTGGAGGCCGGGGCGCCTCCTGAGACAGTGGAGCCCCCAGCGACTGGTCGCCTGGGGGAGGGGCCTCTCCTGTTCCGAGTGTGCTCCCCTGCGGTGCCCGATCCTTCTCGGGTGTGGTCGTGATCTCTGTGAGGCTCCTTTGACCCTGCTTCGCTCCGACCAGGGCGGTTGTCGTGGCTTTGGTCGAACTCCCCTCCCTAACTGCCACCAGGGCTGCGCTGGCAGACTAGGGGGTGCCTGCGAGGTAGAGCAGCAGGGGCTCTTGAGGGCGCGGAGCCACCATTACCGGAGGGCTAGTTAAGTACCTTTTGAGATCTTGGAACGCCTTGTCGGCCTCTTCAGTCCATTCAAAGGGGCCCTTTTTCTTCATCAGCTTGAAGAAGGGAAGCGCTCGTTCCCCCAACTTGAAGATGAAGCGTCCTAGTGCGGTCACGCGCCCGGTGAGCTTCTGCATCTCTCTGAGGGTCTTTGGTGGGCTCATGTCCTCTACTGCTTTGACCTTTTTTGGGTTGGCCTTGATGCCCCGGTGGGACACGAGGAAGCCCAGGAGCTTGCCCGAGGGGACTCCGAACACACACTTCTCCGGGTTGAGCCGCAGGTCCACTTTGTTGAGGTCATGAAGGTTTCCCCCATGTCATGTATCAGGGTTTTTCCTCCCGAGACTTCACCACAATGTCATCAACGTAAGCCTCAGCATTCCTCCCTAGCTGCCGACCCAAGGTGATGAGCATCAGCCGCTGAAAGGTCGCGCCTGTGTTGCGCAGCCCGAACGGCATGCACGTTTAGTAGTATACTCCACACGGGGTCAGGAAGGCCGTCTTCTCCATGTCTTCTATCGCAATCTTGATCTGGTGATAGCCAGAGAAGGCATCCAGGAAACATAGCAGGTCGCACTCTGCGGTGGAGTCGACGATTTGGTCCATACGAGGGAGCGGGAACGGATCCTGTGGGCGGGCCTTGTTGAGGTTGGTGAAGTCGACACACATGCGTTCCTTCCCCCCTTTCTTTGGCACAACGACTAGGTTCACCAACCAATCTGGGTAGCAGACCTCGCGAATGACCCCTGCCGCCTCCAACTTGCGGGTGTCTTGGACGATGAAAGCCTGCTTCTCGGCGGACTGCCGTCTTGCTTTCTGCTTCATGGGGCGCACATTGGGGCACACGTTGAGGTGGTGCTCAATTACGCTTCTCGGAACTCCTGCCAGCTGATCAGGTCCCCATGCGAACACCTTCCTGTTCGCGCGCAGGAACCTTACCAGGGCCTCCTCCTGCTCGGGCTCGAGGTTGGCGCCTATGGTGAAGGTGGCATTAGTGGATCCGTCCTCGTCGACCGGTACCTGCTTGGTTTCTGCCTTGTCTTGGGTGAATAGCTGCTTCTTCTTGGCCGGTGCAGCCCCCTTGGGCTCAGGGGCGTCTGAGTCGGTGGGCTGCGCCACCGCCGCAGTCTTGAAGGCGAGCTCGAGCACCTGCAACGCGTCCTCGGTGTCTCCGGATATGGCGAGGACGCTGCTGCTCCCGGGCATCTTCATGAGGTTGTACGCTGGATGAGTCGCGGCCATGAATTGGGCTAGTGCTGGGTAGCCGAGGATGGCGTTGTATGGGAGGCCGATTGGGGCGATGTCGAAGTCAGCTAGCTCCGTGCGGAAGTTGTCGTAGTTGTCGAAGGTCACAGGAAGACGGATCTGCCCCAGGGAGCCGGTGGAACCGCCTCCGACGCCCAAGAAGGGCCTGCTGGGCTGAAGCGCCCGCGGTACGCGTGGAGGAGGCTGAAGGCTTCGACCGAGAGCACGCCGAGGCCTGCGCCGTCGTCGATGAGAGTCTGTAACGCCACTGGCAGATGGTGGGGTGCACAGCATTGGAGTGCGCCCGGCGAGCTGAGTTGGAGGGTGATCATCCGAGCTGAAGGCCAGATCGTCCTGGGCGCCGTGACCCGGAGGATCCCGTCTTTGTGAAGCTTAGCGCCGATCTGGCCAGACGAAACGACTTGACATGGTGGCCTAAAGGTGGCGCTGAGCCGCCCAGGAGAGCTGCGACGACCGAAGTGCGGTGCAGCGTCTTGGCGAGAATAGGCAGCGCAGCTCCCCAAGAGGCCATGGAAGCCGTTGGCGGTGGAAGCGACCACATGCAGCGGGGGCCCGGTGAGCCATGGGAAACCAGTTAGGCATGACCCTGTCGTCGCCCCGGCTTCGAGGACGGCCTCCTCTTACGCCAGTAGGAAGGCCAGCAGATCGGTCGTGCCGTTGTAGCATGGTGGCATCTCCGGCTTGAACTTGTTCGGCCACAGCACCTGCCGCAAGGCGGGGGCAAGGCTCGGAGCCCCCTGGCCCCTGTGCTGGCGCTGGCGACCGGAGCGGGCGGCGCGTTGCCCATCATGGGGGCGAATCGCGATGTTGACGGAGAGCGGGTCGGTGGAAGGGCAAGCTCCGGTGCACCCCTACCTGGCGCGCCAAATGTCGGATTTCGGGTTCTGGCAGACCCTCTAGGTTTGAACTCTGGGGTGCACGCAGAAATCACACCTCCATCCTACCTACGTCTCGTCGCCTCGCAAGGATCTAGGCTACACAAAGAACAACACAAGGGACACGAGGGTTTATACTAGTTCGGGCCACCATTGTGGTGTAAACCCATACTCTAGTTTGTGGCGTGGTGGATTTCCTCAGGGGCTGATAATGAACAATACAAGGAAGAACTGCCTCGCAAGGGGAGGAGTTCTTGAGCTGGCGCGTTGAACTTCTTGGTGAGTTCAGTCGCTTCTCTCTCTCTCTCTCTCTCTCTCTCTCTCTCTCTCTCTCTCTCTCTCTCTCTCTCTCTCTGGTCGATCCCCAGATTCTGCCATGACCTTCCCGTCTGTCTGTCTTGTTGCACCAAAATGGGTTACCTTGCTTGATACAGCCTCCCTTTCAAAGGGGAACAAGGATCAAGACGGACGCTCGGCATGCCTCGCCTCGGCCCTGGTCGTCATGGCTTGGGGCACCTCAGGTACCCCGCTTGATATCTCCGCCTTCAGGAGCCACCGATGAGGTCAAGGCCGAGGAAGCTGTCGCCCGCCTCATGATCGTTCCTCGGGTCTTGAGCTTGTGTTGATGAAGATGTCGACCGGCCACTCGAGCCACGACATGCTGCAGTGCAAGTTCAGGTACCCCTGCTCCGTAACGCCGACACGGGGGTACCTGCACTTGCTCGCTCGCTGCCGCGGGCGTGGCTCGAGGAGTGGCCTGTAACGCCCCATCTTCATCGCCACAAGCTCAAGACCTCGCGAGGGGACAGGATTGCAGGCGGATGACGTAAAGCCTCCTCGTGCATGGCCTCACAAAGTGTGCTCGCGAGGAGGCGGAGAGATCAAGGCAGGGCACCTCACGAGGTGCCCGTGACGCAGGCCGTGACGCCAAAGCCGGGCGGGCGCCAGGCGGGCGCCGGCATACGCAGAGTCCTTGTTTCCTCTTTGGTGCAAAGGGAGCAAGTGCTAGCAAGGGTATCAAGCAAAGGTAACCATTTCGGTGCAACAAGACCAAGACCAGTAGAACGACAGGAAGGAGGTCATCGTGGAGCCCAAGCCAAGGCCACTGGCTATAGTCTTTGGCAAAAGTAGAACCGACTTTAGTCAGGATAAGTGTACTAGATGTTCCCCTTCAAAATGGCCAATTGATGGCACCCTTCCCGCTCAATATTTGGGAAGAGGACCAGGGCCTTGCTCTATAAATAGGACTAGCCACCCTCAAGGAGGGGAAAAAAGAGAAGAGAGAAGGAATCGGCCCGAGGGGAAGAACCTTAGCTAGATCCACCACCACAAGAACTCCTCACCTCGCGAGGCAGTTCTTCCTTGTATGGTTCATCATCAGCCCCTGAGGCAATCCACCACACCACAAACTAGAGTAGGGTTTTACACCACAATGGTGGCCCGAACTAGTATAAACCCTCGTGTCCCTCATGTTGTTCTTTGTGTAGTTTAGATCCTTGCGAGGCGACGAGGCGTAGGTAGGTTGGAGGTGTGATCTCCACGTGCACCGCAGAATTCGAACCTAGAGGGTCTGCCGGAACCCGAAATCCGACATTTGGCGCGCCAGGTAGGGGTGCACCGGAGCTTTCCCTTCCACTGACCCCCTCTCCGTCAACATCGCGATTCGCCCCCATGACGGGCAACGCGCCGCCCGCTCCGGTCGCCAGTGCTAGCACAGGGGCCAGGGGGCTCTGAGCCTTGGCCCCCGCCTTGCGGCAGGTGCAGTGGCCGAACAAGTTCAAGGTGGAGATGCCACCGCACTACAACGGCATGACTGATCCGCTGGCCTTCCTGCTGGCGTACGAGGAGGCCGTCCTCGAAGCCGGGGGCGACGACAGGGTCATGGCTAACTGGTTTCCCATGGCCCTCACTGGCATCCCGCGCATGTGGCTGCTCCACCTAGCAGCGGCTTCCGTGGCCTCTTGGGGGGAGCTGCGCGGCATATTCCTCGCTCAGCACGCTGCACCGGCACCCCCTGTCATCACAGCTCTCGTGGGCGGCTTGCAGGTGCCACCTTCAGGACGCCACATCAAGCCATTCGTCCGCCAGATCGGTGCTGCTTCCGCGCAGCACGGGGCTCCTCCGGGTCGGTCGGCGCCCAAGGCCGATCTAGCCTTCAGCTCGGATGATCACCCCTCCAACTCAGCCTGCTCGGGCGCACTCCCGATGCTGTGAAACTCCACTGAGGGAGTCCTGGATTAGGGGGTGTCTGGATGGCCGGACTATGACCTTTGGCCGGACTCCTGGACTATGAAGATACAAGATTGAAGACTTCGTCCCGTGTCCGGATGGGACTTTCCTTGGCGTGGAAGGCAAGCTTGGCGATACGGATATGTAGATCTCCTACCATTGTAACCGACTCTGTGTAACCCTTACCCTATTCGGTGCCTATACAAACCGGAGGGTTTTAGTCCATAGGACGAACAACAATCATACCATAGGCTAGCTTCTAGGGTTTAGCCTCTCTGATCTCGTGGTAGATCTACTCTTGTACTACCCATATCATCA
Organism: Aegilops bicornis; assembly: GCA_021605145.1. Lineage (NCBI taxonomy): Eukaryota > Viridiplantae > Streptophyta > Magnoliopsida > Poales > Poaceae > Aegilops > Aegilops bicornis. The sequence goes on from CM038672.1 coordinate 547,482,475, forward strand.
ATATTAATCAAGCAGGAGTAGGGTTTTACCTCCATCTAGAGGGCCCAAACCTGGGTAAAAACATCGTGCCCCTTGTCTCCTCGTTACCATCCGCCTAGACGCACGCAGTTGGGACCCCCTACCCGAGATCCGCCGGTTTTGACAATCGACATTGGTGCTTTCATGAGGAGTTCCTACGTGTCGTCCACCTTTAGGCACGATGACTCCTCCGATCATCAACAACGATGCGCTCCATGGTGAGACTTTCCTCCCCGGACAGATCTTCGTATTCGACGGCTTTGCACTGCGGGCCAATTCGCTTGGCCATCTGGAGCAGATTAAAATCTACGCCCCTAGCCATCAGGTCATATTTGGAAGTTTGAACTACACGGTTGACATCCGTGGAGACTTGATCTTCGACGGGTTCGAGCCACGGCCAAGCGCGCCGCACTGTCACGAGGGGCATGATTTAGCTCTGCCGTCGAACAGTGTCCTCGAGGCCGCGCCAGAGTCCGCTTCGACCTTTAGCTCGGAGCCGACCACGAGGATCGAGGACGGGTGGCTGGACACCGCCTCAGAGGCTGCGATACCTACAACGATTGAGTCGTACACCTACCCCGTCCTTTGCGAAGCTCGTAACTCCAAGGTGCCGGACTCCTCTCCAGACTGAGCCTTCATACCGCCAATCGAATCCGATTGAGCGCCGATCATGGAATTCATCGCCATGACATCTTTCAGCACTTGCCCTTTGGCGACATTCTGAATTCATTAAAGTCTCTCTCTTTATCAGGAGAGTCCTGGCCGGATTATGGTCAGGAAGGTTGGGATGCGGACGACGAAGAAAATCAAAACCCACCCACCACCCACTTCGTAGCCACTGTCGATGATTTAACCGACATGCTAGCCTTCGACTCCGAAGACATTGACGGTATGGACGACGATGCAGGAGACGACCAAGAACTAGCGCCCACAGGGCACTGAAAGGCCACCTCGTCATACGACATATACATAGTGGACATCCCAAAAGATGGGAATGGCGATGGAACAACGGAGGATGACCCCTCCAAGAAACGGCCTAAGCGCCAAGGCCGGGCGCCGCCTAAATCCCGCCATAGCAAAAATGGTGATTCCGCACGAGACAATAACACCCCTGACAAGGTTGAAGACAACATCCTCCAGCAAGATTCAGCGCAGGGAGGATGGAGACGCCAACCTCATGAGAGAGCCGCGTAAAAGAGGTAGAGGACGATAATTACATGCCTCCTCCCAAGATGAGGCAAGCCTCGGCATTTACGCATTTAATTCATGTACCCGAGGATCCCGTCGAACAAGAGCGTTTCAAACGCAGGCTCATGGCCACGGCAAGCAGCCTCAAGAAAAAGCAGCAATAGCTTAGAGCTGACCAAGATTTGCTAGCCGACAGATGGACTGAAGTCCTTGCGGCCGAAGAGTATGAACTCGAGCGCCCCTCCAAGAGCTACCCAAGACGCGGGTTGTTACCCCGATTAGAGGAGGAAGCACCCAAACCTACATCACCAGTGCATGACATGGCTGACCGGCCACCTCGTGGCCGCGACAGAGAGGCCTCTCGGCCCTCAACTCAAGCCGCACCCCGGCGCCGCTAAAAAAATACAAAGGCACGGGGAAATGCGCCAGACCTGCGAGATATATTGGAGGACATGGCAAGGAAAACAAGATCGATCCACAGATCGCGTGGGCGCCCCACGATACGTGACGATAACCGTCACCCCGGATATGGCAACTCCGGCCGGGCCGAACACAGTAGGCAAAGCTCATTTGAGCTGCGTCGTGATATAGCCCAATACAGAGGCGCCGCACACCCACAGTGCTTCACAGACGAAGTAATGGATCAAATCCCCGAGGGTTTCAAACCCGTAAATATTGAATCATACGATGGCACAACAGATCAGTCGGTTTGGATCGAGGACTATCTCCTTCATATCCACATGGCCCGCGGTGATGATCTACACACCATCAAATACCTCCCACTCAAGCTTAAAGGACCAGCCTGGCATTGGCTTAACAGCTTGCCAGCAGAGTCAATCGGTTGCTGGGAAGACCTGGAAGCCGCATTCCTCGACACTCTGTGGCACATATGTGCGACCACCAGACACCGATGACCTAAGCCACATAATTCAGCAGCCAGAGGAATTAGTCGGGCAATTCTGGACACGGTTCCTAACCAAGAAAAATCAAATCGTCGACTGTCCGGACGTGGAGGCCCTTGCAGCCTTCAAACACAACATCCGCGACGAGTGTCCTGCCCGGCACCTAGGACAGGAAAAGCCGAAATCCATGGCAGCCCTCACATCACTCATGACCCGCTTTTGCACGGGAGAGGACAGCTGGCTAGCTCGTAGTAACAACATGACCAAGATCCCTGGTAATTCGGATACCAAGGACAACAATGGCAGGTCGCGTCGCAACAAGCACAAGGGCCGCATTAACGATGATGGTGCTGAGAATACGGCAGTCAATGCCGAATTCAGAGGCTCTAAACCCGGTCAGCAGAAAAAGCCATTTAAAAGAAATACTCCAGGCCCGTCCAATTTGGACCGAATACTGATCGCCGTATACACGGCACTTTAAAAGTTAGCCAACCACACCAACAGGATTGTTGGGTGTTCAAGCAGGCAGGCAAGTTAAATGCTGAAAACAATGACAAGGGGCTGCATAGCAATGACGAGGAAGAGCCCCGGCCGCCGAACAATAGAGGACAGAAGGGCTTCCCCCCACAAGTGCGGACGGTGAATGATATACACAACCCACATACCCAAAAGGGAGCGGAAGCGTGCACTAAGGGACGTATACGTGATGGAGCCAGTCGCCCCAAAGTTCAACCCGTGGTCTTCCTGCCCGATCACGTTTGATTGAAGGGACCACCCCACCAGCATCCGCCATGGCGGATTCACCGCATTGGTTTTAGACCCAATCATTGACGGATTTCACCTCACTAGAGTCCTAATGGACGGCGGCAAAGAGCTGAACCTGCTTTATCGGATACAAGCAGCAAAATGGGCATAGACCCATCAAGGATTAAACCCACGAAGACCACCTTTAAAGGCGCCATACCAGGTGTAGAGGCCAACTCATCGCTCTGGCTTACACTTGAAGTGGTCTTTGGATCCCCGGATAACTTCCAAAGCGAGGAGTTAATCTTCGACATCGTCCCGTTCCGCAGCGGCTATCACACACTACTCGGACGAACCACATTTGCAAAATTCAATGCGGTGCCACACTACGCATATCTCAAGCTCAAGATGCCAGGTCCTCGAGGAGTCATTACAGTCAATGGAAACACCGAACGCTCTCTCCGGACGGAGGAGCATACGGCGGCCCTCGCGACGGAAGTACAAAGTAGCCTCTTAAGGCAATTCTCAAGTCCGGCTATTAAACGCCTTGACACCGCTGCCAAGCGCCGCCGAGTAACCTACAACAAGACCACCTCGGCATCGTTTCGAGCACGATAGCAATGCGGCCCAAACCCCAGCCCTCGCGACATTGCGAAACCAGTACTATGCGTACATAATTACGCTCAGGAAATACCATGGGCATAGGGGGAAAGGCACGACCACGGCATGCCCAGAATGCGGCTTAACCGCACCAGGGGCTCCCCATTGTGTCATTCTTTTCTTATTTTTTTTCTTTTCTTCTCAGGACTCCGTTCTTACGAAGCCTCGTCTGCATTAGAATCGCGAACACACGATGCAACAGCCAGTGGAAGCGTAAAGCTACGCCGAAAGTGTCTGGTGGTCTCTATTACGAGCAATATATCTGTTTTACACACCATCCCGCGGCTTACCCCTGGAGGGGGACATGTTAAAAAGTCCCATCCCTTGCTTATCGCACTATTTGTATCGTTCTGCTCTTACTGCAGCTCTTTCGAATAAACAATATATAGCTTCTGCCTATTATTGAATTCCCTTTTTTTCTATATATAAATATATATGTTCATTTATGACATTGTGCAACCGTACACTTTGGTACGGGCAATACACCAGGGCCTTAAGTACCCCGCAATATGGTGTGATAAGTCCGAACACTTTCACAAGTGCGGCACCCGAACTTATAGCATTATATGCATCGACTCTGAATCATGTCTTGGATCAATAGTTGGGTTTGCCCAGCTCCCATGTTTTGGTACCTTATGTTCCGTTATATCGGTTAAGGTAGCGCTGGGAGAACCACTGCGATTGTGCCCCGGTTGAGCTGGGTTAAGCACCTCAGTGGAGAAAGCTAAAACTGACTATCATGATAGGGCGAGAGCTGGTCACTATTCGAGAGGTTTTCGAGTCCCTAAAGACTTATGCCGCTTAGAGCAAGGAGTCGGCATAGTCCGGCCTATGGCGTTGATAGCGCCCCGAACTCGGTCTTCCGAATACTAGGGGCTTCGCCGAAATTTAAAATTATAGAATTCTATGGCTAGGTGAAAGTGTTCAAGCATTATAGTCTGGTTGCCTTGTTCGTTGCGTTGAGCGCCTCCCTCGAAGGACCCAAGAATGGGAACAAGATCCCTCAAGTTTATCCCGAACACCCCAGCACTTGTGGCATGGGGGCTGAAGCCGACGACTCGCCATCTCTCAAATTTAATAAACGGCCACACAGAAGGTAATATTTTAAAGTCAAAATCGTTGCTTAGCGCATATGAACAAGTTTTCAGCGTACAGGATAACAAATGCGAGTCTATTGAAAAATAATATATTTGGAGCATTCATCCGCTATAAGGCAGGCACCCTTCAGGACGCCCTCATAATACATTTCAGGCTTGCGATGCTCCTTCTTCGGTGGTGGTCCATTCGTCACAAGCTTCTCAGCGTCCATCTTGCCCTCAAAGGCACCTTAGCAGGGCAAGGGCCCTACGGGCACCTTCGATGCAGACGAGCGCTTGATAACTTCAACCCATGGATAGGCTGCCCACCAGCCGCCTCACCAGCCCAAGTAGCTCCTGCATGGGTTCCTTGGGCCACAGCCGACCTATGAGGCCCTTCATGGCCTGTTCGGCCGCTTATGGAGCTTCGACCTGCTTCAGCTGGTCGCCATCAAACATTGGGTGTCCGGCCTCAGACATCGAGACTGAACACCTTCTCTGTCGAGCTTCCCTCCTCGGCTCAAGAGAATCTGGCGGGCATCAGCCACCCATGCTGAGAGGCAGATCTGCGCGAATGCTCTGGAGAGCTCCGGATTCGGGTAAGTAACAGATAATTCAATTTCACATGCTTGCTTTGCATATAGAATGCCTTACCCGCCGCTATTTTCTTCATCGCCTTAATCTCTTGGAGGGCTTTTTGGGCTTCAGCCTTTGCGGCCTTGGCGCTCTCAAGGGCCGAGGCGAGCTCAGACTCTCGAGTCTTTGAGTCACGCTCCAAACTCTCGTGTTTTTCCACGAGAGCCTGGAGCTCTTGCCGCACCTCCGCCACCCGCGCCTCCTACTTCTCTCGCTCGGTACGCTCTGCGGCCGCATTGCTTTTGGCCTTGGACACCGCCTCCTTTAGGGTCGCCACCTCGTTCGTGGCCCCTGCAATATTCACGTTATCCCTGTCATTTTTTGCAACCACATTTTTTTAAAATACTCCCATAAGGTATTACTTACCTTCCTTGTCCTAGAGCCGCTTCTTGGCAAGTCCGAGCTCGTTCTTGGACCGCTCGAGGCTCTGCTTTAATGCATCAACCTCTGCAGTCAGTGCGGCAGAGGTCAGCAGCGTAGCCTGCATTCCCATATTGACATACTATATCTTTTAGATCCTCAGTTCGGCTTTTCTTTCCAAACACCAAACTGAGCATCAGGGGCTACTGTCTATGCAGTAATATTTTTACATATCTTAAATACATACCTCAAAGCCTATTAGAAGGCTGGCACAGCCGTCAGCCCGCTCTTGGCGGATCGAACTTTCTCGGATCACCACACTCATAACAAAGGCGGTGCTCCTCGTCGATGGAAGCGCCGTTGAGTGCCTCCATCAAATTATCCGGTGCCTCCGGTTGGACGGAGGTCACCGACATCGCAGTCTTGCCCTTCTTATGAAGGGTTGCCCACCGGACTCCGGAACCACTGAAGGTTCCGGTATGGAGTCCGGCACAGGGCCGGACTTAAAGCCCTTAGGGGTTTTATCCCCTTTGCACCCGGAGTCCGGGAGGTCTCCTTGCGGCGCCTCCAGCGCCACCTCCTCCTGCGGGGCCCCTTTTGGGACTCCACCTCGGCGTCATCCGCGGCGGGAGGAGACGAGGCGGTCGGAAGTGAGGCGCTATTCACGTTTAACGAGTCCAGGGAGCCGCTCGACGAATCGTCGAGCCCATCCTTGGGCGGGCTGCATGGTTATATTTGGCGTTAGATAATGCTGTGCGACAAATGGAACGCCATGAGTTATTCTGGTGTTCAGACACTTATGATTTCGCCATGGGCTTGGTCCTCGGTGCCCACCCCTCTTCGCCGTCGTCGGCGTTGGCGGTGTAGTCCGGAGGGAGGGTCCTTCTCTTCTTGGACCCTCTGGCCTCCCCGATTAGGCGGCCTTCCTTTCTTCTCTCCCCTGGCTGGGAGAGAGGCCTCTTTTCCTCCTCCTCGCCTTCCCGGGGGAGTCTGCCTCGAGTCATCGGATGATGAGTTCGACAAAGACTGGGCGCTGGAGCTCCTTCGAGTTCACGTGGCCTTCTTCTTGGTTTTCTTCTCGGCACCACGTGAGGTGCCGGAGCCAGCAGCCCTGGCTAATCGGGCGCCCGCTGGGTCTTCGGCAAGGGAGCCGGACAGTCAATCTGTCCTGGACGCCTTCGCCTAGTCTGTCAAAGGTGAGGGAGTTTTAGATCCCGCATAGAGTCAAACTATGAAAAAAGAGCCCTGTAAAGGGTAAAATAACCTACCTCGTTAGCTTGACGCTGCGAGCTGAATCTGCGATCTTTGGTGCGGATGCGGGAGCTTCGACGCCCTTGAACAGCACCTTCCAGGCATCTTCGTACGTAGTGTCGAAGAGTCGGCTCAAGGTTCGGTGTTGTGCCAGATCAAACTCCCACAAATTGAGGGCCCGTGGCTGGCATGGGAGAATCTGGCGGATGAGCATCACCTGTATTACGTTGACAAGCTTGATATTCTTGTCCACCAGGTTTCGGACACAGGTTTGGAGTCCGGACAGCTCTTCCGAATCACCCCACGTCAGGCCCGTCTCTTTCCATGATATGAGCAGTGTGGGGAAGCCATATCGGAATTCGGGGACCGCCGCCCATTGGGAGTCGCGCGGTCGGTGATGTAGAACCACCCCGATTGCCACCCCTTTATGGTCTCCACAAAGGAGCCCTCGAGCCATAGGACGTTGGCCATCTTGCCCACCATGGCACCTCCGCACTCCGCTTGGCGGCTTCCTACTACCTTCGGCTTGACATTGAAGGTCTTCAGCCATAAGCCGAAGTGGGGCTGGATGCAGAGTAAGGCCTCGCACACGATGATGAACGCCGAGATGTTGAGGATGAAATTTGGGGCCAGGTCGCGGAAATCTAGGCCATAGTAGAACATGAGCCCCCGGACGAATGGGTGAAGTGGAAAGCCCAGTCCGCGGAGGAAGTGGGGGAGGAACACCACCCTCTCATGGGGCCTGGGGGTGGGGATGAGCTGCCCCTTGTTGGGGAGCTGACACGCGATGTCGCCGGACAAGTATCCGGCCTTCCGCAGCTTTTTGATGTGCCCCTCCGTGACGGAGGAGGCCATCCACTTGCCTCCCGCTCTAGACATGGTTGGAGAAGGTTGAGGTGGGATGTGCGGACTTGGGTGCTGGAGCTCGAGTGCGCGGAAATGGATAGGCAAAGGAGGAAGAAGGGCGTGTGTGAAAAAGTGGATCCTTATCCCCTTATATGGACGGACAAAGCTATACGTCCCCACGCCCGTATCAATGGCGCGGTTGGGTTACCCACGCCCGTATTGATGAGAATTTCGGAATAAGGGGACACAATCTCTGCTTTGACAAGACATGCCAAGGAAACCGCCTCGCTAAAACCGCTGAGGCAGGGCAGTGAAAACGATTCGAATAAAGGCTTGGCCATGGTGTGATGTCACGCCGCGGGATACGTCAGCAGATTGAACTTGTGTGAATATTATTCTCTCTACGGTGGTATGTGGAACTTATTTTGCAGAGCCGGACACTATCCTTGTGTTCAAAATATTCTATGAAGTATTCGGAGGTGGAACCCGCCTTGCAATGCCGAAGACAATATGCGCGCCGGACTCGTCGTCATTGAAGCCTGGTTTAGGGGCTACTGTGGGAGTCCTGGATTAGGGGGTGTCCGGATGGCCGGACTATGACCTTTGGCGGACTCTGGACTATGAAGATACAAGATTGAAGACTTCGATGGTGTAATGGGATGGGACTTTCCTTGGCATGGAAGGCAAGCTTGGCGATACGGATATGTAGATCTCCTACCATTGTGGCGACTACTGGTAACCCTAACCCTATTCGGTGCCTATATAAACCGAAGGGTTTTAGTCCATAGGACGAACAACAATCATACCATAGGCTAGCTTCTAGGGTTTAGCCTCTCCGATCTCGTGGTAGATCTACTCTTGTACTACCCATATCATCAATATTAATCAAGCAGGAGTAGGGTTTTACCTCCATCGAGAGGGCCCGAACCTGGGTAAAAACATCGTGTCCCTTGTCTCCTGTTACCATCCGCCTAGACGCACAGTTCGGGACCCCCTACCCGAGATCCGCCGGTTTTGACACCGACACCCACCATCTGCCAGGTGGCCGTCACCAGGACTCTCATCAACGGCGGCGCAGGCCTCAGCGTGCTCTCGGTCGAAGCCTTCGGCCTCCTCCATGTACCGCCGGAGCGGCTTCAGCCCAAAGAAAGCCCTTCTTCTTAAGGCGTCGGAGGCGGTTCCACCGCTCCTCGGCAGATCCGTCTTCCGGTGACCTTCGGCACCTACGAAAACTTCCGCACGGAGCTAATCGACTTCGACATCGCCCCAATCAGCCTCCCATACAACGCCATCCTCGGCTACCCAGCAGTAGCCCGATTCATGGCCGCGACTCGTCCAGCGTACAACCTCATGAAGATGCCAGGGAGCAGCGGCGTCCTCACCATATTCGGAGACACCGGGGATGCGTTGCAGGCGCTCAAGCTCGCCTTCAAGACTGCGGCGGCGGCGCAGCCCACCGACTCAGACGCCCCTGAGCCCAAGGGGGCTGCACCGGCCAAGACGAAGCAGCTATTCGCCCAAGACAAGGCAGATACCAAGCAGATACCGGTCGACGAGGACGGATCCACTAATGCCACCTTCACCATAGGCGCCAACCTCGAGCCCGAGCAGGAGGAGGCCCTAGTAAAGTTCCTACGCGCGAACACGAAGGGGTTCGCATGGGGGCCTGATCAGCTGGCAGGGGTTCCGAGGAGCCTAATTGAGCACAACCTCAACGTGTGCCCCAACGTGCACCCCGTGAAGCAGAAGCGAGACGGCAGTCTGCTGAGAAGCAGGCTTTCATCATCCAAGAGACCCGCAAGCTAGAGGCGGCTGGGGTCATTCGCGAGGTCCGCTACCCAGATTGGTTGGCTAACCCGGTTGTCATGCCAGAGAAAGGGGGAAGGAATGCATGTGTGTCGACTTCACCAACCTCAACAAGGCCTGCCCACAGGATCCATTCCCGCTCCCTCGTATCGATCAGATCATCGACTCCACCGCCGAGTTCGACCTGTTATGTTTCCTAGATGACTTCTCTGGCTATCACCAGATCAAGATGGAGAAAGAAGACGTGGAGAAAACGCCTTTCCTGACCCCGTGTGGAGTATACTGCTACACATGCATGCCGTTTGGGCTGTGCAGGGCAGGTGCGACCTTTCAGCGGCTGATGCACATCACCTTGGGTCGGCAGCTCGGGAGGAATGCTGAGGCTTACGTTGATGACATTGTGGTGAAGTCTAGGGAGGCAAAAACCTTGATACAAGACTTGGAGGAAACCTTCGCAAGCCTCAACAAAGTGGACATGCGGCTCAAACCGGAGAAGTGTGTGTTTGGAGTCCCCTCGGGCAAGCTCCTGGACTTCCTCGTGTCCCACCGAGGCATCGAGGCCAACCCAGAAAAGGTCAAAGCAGTCGAGGACATGAGCTCTCCGAAGACCCTCAGAGAGATGTAGAAGCTCACTGGGCGCGTGACCGCACTAGGACGCTTCATCTCCAAGTTGGGGGAACGAGTGCTTCCCTTCTTCAAGCTGATGAAGAAAAAGGGCCCCTTTGAATGGACTGAAGAGGCCGACAAGGCGTTCCAGGATCTCAAAAGGTACTTAACCAGCCCTCCGGTAATGGTGGCTCTGCGCCCTCAAGAGCCCCTGGTGCTCTACCTTGCAGCCACCCCCTACTCTGCCAGCGCAGCCCTGGTGGAGGTTAGGGAGGAGCGTTGGACCAAAGCCGCGGCAACCACCCGGGTCGAGGCGAAGCAGGGCCAAAGGGGCCTCACAGAGACCACGACCACAGCCGAGAAGGATCAGCCGCCGCAGGGAAGCGCACTCGAAACAGAAGAGGCCCCGCCCCTAGTAGACCAGCCGCTGGGGGCTCCACTATCTCAGGAGACGTCCCGGCCTCCGGAGGACGCTAACAGCACCAGCACTCCCAACCTCGTCGGACACCCTGTGTACTTCGTCAGTACAGTGTTGCGGGACGCGAGGGCGCGGTACCCCATGCCCCAGAAACTCCTCCTCGCGCTATTGGTAGCCTCGCGCAAGTTGCGGCACTATTTTCAGGGCCATCCCATCAAGGTCGTCTCAGCGTACCCCTTGGAAAGGGTGCTTAGGAGCCCCAACTCGGCTGGAAGAGTCGCTGAGTGGAACATCGAGCTGCAAGCGTTTCAGCTAGAATTCAGCACAACCAGAGTCATCAAGGGGGCCGCGCTAGCGGACTTCGTGGCGGAATGGACGGAGGCGCCAGGCCTCAAGGCTGATGAGGATCGATCCCTCTCCCCGGGAAGCGAGGCACCGGACGGTTGGGTCATGTACTTCGACGGGGCGTTCTCCCGGCACGGCGCGGGGGCTGGCGCAGTGCTCATATCTCCCACTCAAGACAAGCTCTACTACGCCGTGCAACTCTGTTTCCAGAACGGAGAAAAGGTCTCCAACAACATAGCAGAATACGAAGGCCTGATAGCAGGCCTGAAAGCCGCAGTCGCCCTGGGGGTGAAGCGCCTCACCATCAAGGGTGATTCACAACTCCTTGTCAACTTCTCCAACTAGGTATCTGAGCCGAGGACGAGCACATGGAAGCCTACCTCACGGAGGTCCGCAGGATGGAGAAGCAGTTCTGGGGACTAGAGTTGCAGCATGTGCCTCGCGGCACCAATCAAGAGGCTGATGACATCGCCAAAAGGGCATCCAGGCGACTACCTCAGGAACTTGGCGTCTTCGAGGAGCGGCTCTTCAAGCCCTCGGTGACGCCATCACTGTCAAGCACGTTGCAGCCTCGTGAAGAGCTCCCCCAGCCACCTGCCTCGGGAGCCCCGGTCTGCGGCCAGGCCTCAGGAGAGCGTCTGCTCCTGGCGCTGGAGCCTCAGGAGGGGTGCTGGATCACAGAGCTCAGGAGTTACCTGACGCAAGGGACCTTGCTGGAAAAGGAGGAGAAAGCGGAGCGTGTGGTGCGGCAGGCCACAGCGTACTGCACCAACGATGGAGAGCTCTACCAGAGACGGCCGAATGATGTGTCCCTACGTTGCATTTCAAGTGAGCAAGGGTGGGAGCTGCTGGCAGACATACACGGTGGAGACTGTGGGCACCATTCGTCATCACGGACCCTAGTTGGCAAGGCGTTCTGCAATGGGTTCTATTGGCCCACAGCACTCAATGATGTCGTGGAACCGGTGAAAGCTTGCGAGGCCTGCCAATTCCATGCCAAGCAGACCCATCAGCCGGTGGGAGGTCTATACCCCTCTCATGGCCATTCGCAGTCTGGGGGTTGGATATCCTGGGCCCGTTCCCTCGGGCGCCGGGAGCCTATCGCTACCTCTACGTTGTCGTGGACAAAAATTCACCAAGTGGGCTGAAGTGGAAGCTGTCCACACCATCCCGGCAGGTTCCGCGGTCAAGTTCATCAAGGGCATCGTGAGCCGGTTCGGGGTGCCGAACTGCGTCATCGCCGACAATGGTTCGCAGTTCACCAGTAACCTCTTCAAAACATATTGTGCTAACCTTGGAACGCAAATATGCTACACTTCGGTAGCAAACCCGCGGAGCAACAGTCAGGCCGAGCGAGCCAATGCAGAGGTCCTGAGGGGCCTCAAAACCAGGACCTTCAAGAAGAAGCTGGAAGCCTGCGGCAGGGGCTGGTACGATGAGCTTCAGTCTGTGTTGTGGTCCATCCGCACGACCGCGACCAAGCCGACTGGTGAGACCCCGTTCTTCCTGGTTTATGGAGCTGAAGTAGTTCTCCCTCACGAGGTCAAACATTGTTCCGCACGGGTCCTGGCGTTCGACGAGGCGCAGCAGGACGCCATGCGGGGGACGGACCTCGTGTTGGGGGAGGAGCATCGACGAGAAGCCGCGCTACGAGCAGCAAGGTACCAGCAAGCATTGCAGCGATACCACTGCCGCAACATTCGCCCAGGACTCTTGAGGTAGGGGACCTCGTGCTCAGACGGGTTCTCTCCAGGGAGGGACTGCATAAGCTCTCTCCCATGTGGGAGGGCCCGTTCAAGGTTGTTCATGCTTCTGTGCCCGGCTCGCGGCTTGGAGACCTGTGAGGGGGTGCCCGCCCGTAACGCTGCGTGGAACATCCAGCATCTCCGAAGGTTTTACCCCTAAAAGGCCCGGTGCCTGTGAAGAAGGTGAATGCCTGTGAAGTTGTCGTGTTTTGGAAAAGGCCTGGTGCCTATGAAGAAGGCGAATGCCTGTGAAGTTGTTGCATTTTGGAAAAGGCCCGGTGCCTATGAAGAAGGCGAATGCCTGTGAAGTTGTCACGTTTTGGAAAAGGCCCGGTGCCTGTGAAGAAGGCGAATGCCTATGAAGTTGTCTCGTTTTGGAAAAGGCCCAGTGCCTTTGCAGAAGGCGAATGCCTGTGAAGTTGCCGCGTGTTGGAAAAGGCCCGGTGCCTGTGAAGAAGGCGAATGCATGTGAAGCTGCTGTGATTGAGAAAAGGCCCGGTGCCTGTGAAGAAGGCAAACGCCTGTGAAGCTCGCCGCCCGTGACACTCTCACGTAATAATGAGTGGGGCTGTACACGCCCCGGAGTCTCCAGAGTGCCGCCCTCGGGCCTCGGGGTCTCCCGCCCACGCCCAGTGGCATCACTTAGCTCCGCGCTGGTGAGAAGACGTCGAAGACTAGATTAGGTGCCGGACGCGGCTTCTTTCATTTGCTTTCTGCAGTTGGCTTGTCCGTTTCTATTTGAAGTTTTACTGAAGCAGTTACCATTTCGAGCTCGCGAACTTTCGTCCGTTTAACTTATTCGATTCGTTTTTCTTTCGCGAAAAGTCTCACGAGGGAGGAACGTGGGCGCCTCGCGAGTGTTTTCTACCCCGGTGATTTGGAACTCCCTTATCCGAGCCCGCTGCGGGAGCACCCCTCCCAGTCCGATACAAATTTGGTTGGTTGCCCCCGCTACCAGGGCCGGAGGCTACCCCCGACTGACTAACCCGTGCAGGACACAAGGCGCACGACGAGGCCCTTGCCTCGGGAGGCGAGGACCACAGCGAGCTTCCCCCCAAGTTAAGTGATTTCCACGCATAAACATGAGGACGAAAACGGAGTGTAGAGATAGTAGAAACAGCATGCCAATTAAACATCAATAGTTCAATACGCCCCCTTGGGGCACCATACTACATCCCTTTTTGCGCAGGAAAGAAGGAAAGGCAAAATGGGAGCGACTTGCCCGGCATCGACTCTCGGCAGGGGCTCGTGCTGCCTCCGGAGCTCGGCTGGATTCCGCCTCCCGCTTCACCGAGGCGCGGTGCCAGGCCGACCCGATGCCCTCTCCCAGGCGAGCGCGACGACGATGGGGCTGGCCGCAACCACCGCTGGAGGAGCTGTTGTCCGATGGGGAGTCACCGAAGCTTGGCGAGCCTTAGGCGCCACAACCCGCACGCCTCACACCACCTTCCTCCCGACCGATGCCGGGGCTGGGCGCACGGCCTCGGTCATCATCTTTAGGGCAACATCCGGCGTGGCGACCATCTTGCCCAAACACCCTCACGTAGAGGGTGGCGTCACCGTCGAACTTGAAGTGCAGAGTGCACCGTCGGCTCAGGCCGCGCGCGCGGGCAAACGTTTGCCACCCGCGGGTCAGAGCCGCCTCCCCGGCGGTGGAGACCTCCAGAGCAGCAAGGAGGCCTTGCTGCAGCAACCATCATCCTGAAACCAAAGGCCGCCCGGGGCGCCAGCCGGAAGCTCTCCGTCGAAGAACCGGGGGAGCGGAAGCCAGGTGCCGGACGGGTCCGCCGACCACACAACGAACTCCGGCAGCACCTCCGCCGAGCGAGAACATGGCCTTGGGGGTCGAGCAACCCCAGCGTACCTCTCATTGGCAGCCGAGCGCTCACCGCCACGTAGAGGGGGGCTTCCAAGGTCACGAGAAGTCGCAGCAGGGGCCGCAGGGTGCTTGCGAGGGCAGCCCCGTCCACGCTTGGCGGGCGGAGAACGGGTCCTTCCCGGCGAGCCTTTCCTTTCTCTGCGGCTAAAAATCTCTTCGGCGGGGCCATGGGACGGCGAGAAGCCAAGAAGATGGAAAGGATCAAGAAAGGATGGACTGGAAGGGCCCTCGCCGTTCCGTACATATAGCCGAAGGAGGCCAACCGTCGGCCTCCGCGATCATAGGTAATCATGACCCGTTTTGCATGCAGGGACTTGTCAATTCATGCAGTTGCCGAGGCGTCGTGGGGAAGTTGGGACGCCCACGTCCAATCAATCGCCACGCGGCGCCCAAGGCCGCAGGCTGTTGGGGCCCATGGCGCTTCGCACTTGCCCCTTCGCTTCTCTGCTAAGCCAAGTCCGGGCACGCCTTAGGCCCGGGGGCTACTGTCGGCGTTCTGGGAACGGGGGTACCCAGACTTGCCTGCCTGGGGCCTGCAGCGTGGCTCTAGGAGTGGCCCAGAACGGACCATCTTCATCAGCACAAGCTCAAGACCCTCGCGAGGGGCCAAGCCTCGTAGGGCGAACGATAGAAAGCCTCCTCAGGCATGGCCTCCTCAGGCGGGCTCGCAAGGAGGCGGAGAGATCAAGGCAGGGCACCTCACGAGGTGCCCGTGACGCAGGCCGTGAAGACCAAAGACGGGCGGGCGCCGGCCTACGTAGAGTCCTTGTTTCCTCTTTGGTGCAAAGGGAGCAAGTGCAGGCAAGGGTATCAAGCAAAGGTAACCATTTCGGTGCAACAAGACCAAGACCAGCAGATAGGCAGGAAAGAGGTCATCGTGGAGCCCAAGCCGGCGTCACCGTCAGAGTCTTTGGCAGGCGAGAACCGACTTTAGTCAGGATAAGTGTACTAGATGTTCCCCTTCAAAATGGCCAATTGTTGGCGCCCTTCCCGCTCAATATTTGGGAAGAGGACCAGGGCCTTGCTCTATAAATAGGACTAGCCACCCTCAAGGAGGGGAAAAAGAGAAGAGAGAAGGGATCGGCCCGAGGGGAAGAACCTTAGCCAGATCCACCACCACAAGAACTCCTCACCTCGCGAGGCAGTTCTTCCTTGTATGGTTCATCATCAGCCCTTGAGGCAGTCCATCACACCACAAACTAGAGTAGGGTTTTACACCACAATGGTGGCCCAAACTAGTATAAACCCTCGTGTCCCTCCTGTTGTTCTTTGTGTAGTTTATATCCTTGCGAGGCGACGAGGCATAGGTAGGTTGGAGGTGTGATCTCCGCGTGCACCCCAGAGTTCGAACCTAGAGGGTCTGCCCGAACCAAAAATCCGACAAGCACCCGGTTTATTTTGTCAGCTCCCTCCTGCAGGGGGTTAGGTCGAGGTACTCCGGTGTGCAGAAATTGCTCTTCAGCCTCCTTATGGCCTCGAGGAAGCTGTGTCATTGCTTCCAAGCCCACGAGATCACTGTCGTCACCTGCCTCCCGCTGCAACGGATACTGCACAACCCAGACGCGACTGGATGGATTGTGGAATGGGCCTTGGAATTGTCGAGCTTTGGATTGAAGTTTGAAAGTACCTCGACAATCCAGAGCAGGGTCCTGGCGGAATTCATTGCAGAATGGACCTCAACGCCTGCCGAAGAGATCCAGGAGACCACTCTCCCTGGCAAGGAAGCAGCGCGCGACTGGGTTATGTACTTTGATGGAGCTTTCTCACTGCAAGGCGCCGGTGCTGGTGTGCTGCTCGTTGCACCCACCGGAGAGCACCTCAAGTATGTAATCCAGATGCACTTTCCCAGGGAGATGTCCACCAACAACACTGCTGAGTACGAGGGATTGCTCTCCGGTCTCAGGATCGCGACAGACCTCAGAGTAAAAAAGCTCATCATCAGGGGTGACTCGCAGCTTGTTGTTAGACAGGTCAACAAGGATTACCAGAGCCCGTTGATGGAGGCCTACGTAGATGAGGTGAGGAGGAAGTCGGAGGAGCGCCGACAAGATCCAAGCGGAGCATGTTCCCCGAGCGGAGAACGACATCGCCGATTACCTGTCAAAGCGTGTTGCATTCAAGCTACCTGTGGAACCAGGTACCTTTTTGCTATGTTTAACTCAGCCATCCGTCGAACCATCAACGGAGGAGAACAAGCGGAGGAAATCAGGCCTCGGCAAGTACTTTCCCGCCGAACCCCCTGGGGCTGCCGGCAAGGATGTTGCCGCGAACACTGTGCCTGCCAAGGAGCAGCTGGCTCCGGCAGGGCGTCACGCCCTGGCCGTAGAGATAGTCGTTCCCATGGCAGAGGAAATGCCTTTGGTCCTTGCCGTCGAGCCCTAGGCTCTGACATGGGCACAACATACCGTCTGATTCCTCCAGATAGGGGAACTTCCTGAGGAGCAGGAAGAAGCGGAGAAAGTAGCCCATCGGTCCGCCTTGTACCAGTTCGTCAACGACGTCCTGTACAGAAAGAGACCGAACGGTGTGAAATTGAAGTGCATCCCCCGGGAGGAAGGACTGGAGCTGTTGGCAGAGATACATGGAGGCATATGTGGCTCCCACATAGGGTCACGGGACCTTGCTGGCAAGGTGTTCCGGCAAGGTTTCTTCTGATCCACTGCCCTCCAGGATGCGACGACACTAGTAACCAAGTGTGAAGCGTGTCAGTTCCATTCAAAGAAGCTTCATCAACCAGCTCAAGCCCTTCAAATGATCCCTTTCTCCTGGCCATTCTCGGTCTGGGGGCTCGACATACTGGGCCCTTTCCCCCGTGCTGTCGGGGGCTTTGAGTACATGTACATTGCAATCGACAAGTTCCCCAAGTGGCCAGAGGTGGAACCAGCGAGGAAAGTGATAGCACAGTCAGCCGTCCAGTTCATCAAGGGACTAGTCTGCCGTTTTGGTGTGCCAAACAGAGTCATCACCGACAATGGCACGCAGTTCAAAAGCCACAGCTTCATGCAATACATTCAAGACCTCGGCAAAGAAGTGCATTCGAAATGCTGCCGTGGCACCCACGGAACAGCAACTGCCAAGCGGAGAGGGCAAATGATGAAGTGTTGCGAGACCTGAGGACAAAGACTTTTGACAAGCTACACAAGAGCGGAAGGCGCTGGATTGATGAATTGCCGGCGGTTCTTTGGTCGATCAGGACGACGCCAAATCGAGCCACCAGCCAGACACCCATGGCCCTGGTATACGGGGCAGAAGCAGTTCTCCCCACGGAAGTCATATACGGGTCGCCTCTAGTGCTCGCTTATGATGAGTTTGAGCAAGAGCAGTTGCGGCAAGATGACGCAACGCTCCTTGAGGAAGATCGTCTTCGGGCGGCTGTGAGGGCAGCATGCTACTTGCAAGCCTTGCGCCGCTACCATAGCTGCAAGGTTCATGCCCGAAGGTTTGAGGAAGGCGACCTTGTTCTTTGGCAATGCTCGATCGGCCAAGAATTCCAACAAGTTGACGCCAAAGTGGGAAGGCCCTTATCGGGTATCACGAGTCACCAGTTCGGCGCAATCTGCTCGGAGGTTCAAGATGCTGTCCCCAAAGAAGAAACTCCCGGAACATCGAGCATCTTCGCAAGTTTTAACCATAAGGCGCGGCTTGCCGGGCCCCCCGACAAGCCACCTTTTGTACAAGCCTTGCCGGCAAGGCATCTAACCCTTTGTACAAAGCCAGGCGCAGACCCTGAGCACAAATAAATGAAGCACTAGCGCCCTAAGTTATAGCATGCATGCTAGGTCGAGTCTCTTCCTCGGTTAGGGTTGATAGTGCTTAGCGGCGACTAACCCCTAGCCTAGAGGTCGAGTGCGCATCTCTCTGTTCTTTTCTGCCCTCCTTTGGTTCGCGGGGCACATGAGCACTTCTGCTGAGCTACTTGGAAGAAAGGGAACGAACCGGCGTCCTGACTCCGGCAAACCAGAGTTGCCGGGGCCTGCAAGTACAAGGATCCAACCATGGCAAGACAAGGTTGCCGGGGGCTGCAGATCCAGATAAGTCTTTTCTCCTCTGTCATACATTTCGGTACGGAACTGGGACATGTGAAACCTCGTTTTATCTCCAGGCTACCGTGCTCCCCTTTTTCCTATACCTAAGGATTATCTCGTGGGACCGGATTTGGATGTAGCCGCGGTGGCAAGGAGATAGAACGAGGAGCCTAAGCCCGCTTCATCCCTGCCTTCGCCAAGGGTGCGAGAATGGTCGAGCGAAGTGGGGGGGTGGCAAGGCCTGTTTCCGGTCGAAAAACGTTTGCCTTAAATAGTAACAAGGATTCGCTCGTTGTCGCGGGTCACCCGCGAACGAAAAACCCGGCAAACATACCTTTTACATTAAAAACATCCCACACAGGTACAGTTCGTATGGAATGAAAAACATGAGCAAGGGGATTACAAGTTCTAAATTTAACGAAGGCCCAAGGCTTACAGACTAAAAAAGAGATGAGATGCCCATAATCCCTTTCTTGTCCCTCTCCTCGGGAGGCAGGTCAAGAAGGCGAAAGGGCAAAAGGGGCGCCTAGGCGAGCTACAAGTAGCATAAAGCACAAAGAGAACACCTTGGTAGCTGCCCAAGGGTGGGCCGGTGATGACGGTGCCGGGTAAGGAGCGGGAAGACGAGGTGGCAGGTCGCCAAACACGCGACGAAGGCGTCGGTGTCCGCGTACACCTAGTTGACGGCCTTGCCGCCCGCCCTCTTCCTCTTCCGCAGCCTCCCGACGCCAGCCGCCCAAGGAGACGGCCCCGAGAAGTTCAAGGAGCTGCCCCCTCCCCGGCAACACTCCGTCGGAGGAGCAGCCAGGTGCAGATGCTACTGCTGTCGCAGCAGCTCAGGCGCGGGGCGTCCGACGCCTAGTCGGGCTCGTCACCATCATCTGCCTTGTTGTCCTCCTCGTCACTTTTGCTCGAGGAAAGAGCTTCCATCGTCGGAGTCTCCGTCGAAGGAGCTCTCCACGCAGCACTTCAGGCCAGTTCCAAGATCTCCGAAGACCTTGACGGAGAGCAGGCCGTCCTCCATTAATTCGAAGTAGAGGACGAGCCCCTCCATCAGGCTGTGGATGCGAGCGAACGCCTTCCATCCACAGCGGAGGTACATGACTCGAGGAGCCGGGAATTTGACGCCGACCCGCGTGCCCCCATTCCCGCAGCCCCTCATGTGCAACCTGAGGGTCTGGGGCGGGTCACGCTCCATCTCCCGAGCAAACGGGCCGGAAGAAACACGGCGACGCTGAAGGCCGGGCTGACCGATGAAGAACTCGCGGGGCTGGTCTCCGACGTGGCCCTCCATCGGGAAAGGCATCATTGGTAGGGGCAAGGCCGGCGTGCCGCCCCGTCCTCCTCTTCCCCGAGCACCACGACCTCTGCCACGGCCTCGCCCCCTCCCCCTTCCCCTCGCGGCCGGCTCCATCACCGCGGGCTCAAGAAGAGGAGGGATGCGCTGTCGAGCGGCAACCCTCGCGGCCACTGTCCTGGGACCGGGGTTCCCCTTCTCCATGGCGGATGAGAGGAAGAAGCAGAAGCAGGAGGAGATAGAAGTTAGAAGAGTGCGGGATGCCATCCCCCTTCCCTCTCCTTATAAAGGAGCGGGGTCGGGGCTCGACCGCCTCGCTCGGCCAATCCAGCCACCGGGGGTGCAGGGAATCGAGACCGACCCACTGCTCCAACCAGCGACGGCCCGGTTTCCCGCCTCCACCACTTGCCACCCCAAGGGCATGGAGGAGGCGTGGCGAACATGCAGAACCGAGGGGATGGGTGAAGCGACCTCTCCCCACCCCGTGATCGTGGGGTGTGGACGCCTTAAAGACCGCGGCCCGGCCCCACTTAGTGAATGGGCCGCGCCTTTATGCCTATCCCTCTTCATGGGGAAGGCGCGAGCCGCCCCTGTATCGCGATATGACGCATGCATGCGGAAACCGCCCCACGCATGCCGCCCATGTCACGCACGCCCCCTCCCCACGTCGCGCGTTCAATGCGGGTCGTGTGGAAGCGCAACGGCCGAACAGTTACAGTGCTAAAATCCGCCCCGCCTGCTCGCACACCGTTCTGGGCCTGGCGCAACAATGTGTCGCGCTTATGTGTTGCCCAGCCCCGGGAGCTCCTGTCGGTATACAAAAGTAGGGGCTCTCCTTTTGACCCCTTTACTTGTGCACGGGCAGTCAGAGCCGTGCGCCACGGCAACACGTAGTAGGGCAAAGGAGGGAAGCCGGAGAGAAGCCAAAGCACGAGGCAGACAAGACAACACCAAGGCCAAAAACACAGACAAACAGAGAGGCGATGCAGGTTCCCCTGGCAAGACCCTTGCCGGGGGCAGCCTCAGCGGCCCCGGCAAGACTCTTGCCGGGGCGGCTCGTCCTCACCAACAGAGTGAGCCATCCTTGAGCCCACGGGTTCCAACTCAACCAACCACGTTGGAACTAGGGCTCGGGAGGCACCTCCGTGGTAGCATGTAGATCTTTGTGATGACAGGGAATATTCAAGATCAGATGAGGATTAAAAGAAAATGGTCCTCGGCAAGATCCTTGCCGAGGAGAGCTACAAGACCCCCGGCAAGATCCTTGCCTGGGATGACAGCGCGCCACGGCAAGATCCTTGCCGGGCCACCCGGCAAGGCCCTCACCGAGGACGCCAGCAGGGCCACTGCCAGGCCCCCATCAACTAAGTCTCCACCGCCGTTCACATGCAGCTGCCAGCCCAACCAGCTGGGTTGGCACCTGCATGGCAACATGCAGCTTCCAGGGCAACTCAGCAAGCACCTACATGGCGGTGTGCAGATCTTTGTGAAGACCCTACCACCGTGCCACCTCAGCTGCCTGCCTACCTACATGGCGCCACATGCATCGCTGGCCAGGGCGTTTTTCAAAGCGAGGAGGAGCGGCGACGGACAGGACGGGCCTCGTTCCCATCCCCAATAAAGCAAGGGGCACCTAAGTGATGCATTAAATGCATCTTGTCCTGTAATACGAGCGATTAGCTCACGGCACTGTAGGCCTTTCCACCTCCTGTGTGCCACTGTGGCAGCCCCTTTCGACTATAAAAGGAGGCCCGTGGCATACTGGAGAGGGATTCGGCTCTTTGAAACCACGCATACGCCATAGCTAGTTCGAGAGCCTAAGAACTCTCTAAAATACAACCACCAAAGCAAGACTAGGGTATTACACACCCTCGCGGCCCGAACCTAGGTAAATGAACCTTGTGTTGACTGCTAATACTGCTCCTCTCACAACCCTGCGCCCCGGCAACCGTAGTAGGGATTCTTGTGGTCCCATAGGTGTCGTTTCTCACCGACAGGTTAGTTCATAATCTTTGTTGAAAACTTGAATGCTGGCTTTACATATTTGCAACAACAAGATGAAACAGAGTTTGTAAAAGTTTTTCTTTATCACTTTCAGTTTGTCAACTGACTTGCTTGAGGACAAGCAAAGGTTTAAGCTTGGGGGAGTTGATACGTCTCCAACGTATCTACTTTTCCAAACACGTTTGCCCTTGTTTTGGACTCAAACTTGCATGATTTGAATGGAACTAACCCGGACTGACGCTGTTTTCAGCAAAATTGCCATGGTGTAATTTTTGTGCAGAAATAAAAGTTCTTGGAATGACCTGAAAATCCACGGAGACACGTTTTGGAATTAATAAAAATATTAGCGAAAGAATCAGCATCAGGGGGCCCACACCCTGTCCACGAGGGTGCAGGCCCCCCCCCTGGGGCGTGCCCCTGCCTCATGGGCCCCTTGGGAATCCACCGACCTCAACCCCAACTCCATATATTCACGTTCAGGGAGAAAACAATCAGAGAGAAGGATTCATCACATTTTACGATATGGAGCCGCCGCCAAGGCCTAATCTTCCTCGGGAGGGCTGATCTAGAGTCCGTTTGGGGCTCTGGAGAGGGGAATCCATCGCTGTCATCATCATCAACCATCCTCCATCACGAATTTCATGATGCTCACCTCCGTGCGTGAGTAATCCCATCATGGGCTTGCTGGACGGTGATGGGTTGGATGAGATTTACCATGTAATCGAGTTAGTTTTGTTAGGGTTTGATCCCTATTATCCATTATGTTCTGAGATTGATGTTGCTATGTCTTTGCTATGCTTAATGCTTGTCACTAGGGCCCGAGTGCCATGACTTCAGATCTGAACCTATTATGTTTTCATGAATATATGTGAGTTCTTGATCCTATCTTGCAAGTCAATTGTCACCTACTATGTGTTATGATCTGGCAAGCCCGAACTGACAATAATCGGGACCACTCTCGGTGATGACCGTAGTTTGAGGAGTTCATGTATTCACTAAGTGTTAATGCTTTGGTCCGGTACTCTATTAAAAGGAGGCCTTAATATCCCTTAGTTTCCAATAGGACCCCGCTGCCACGAGAGTATAGGACAAAAGATGTCATCCAAGTTCTTTTCCATAAGCACGTATGACTATATTCGGAATACATGCCTACATTACATTGATGAAACGGAGCTAGTTCTGTGTCACCCTATGTTATAACTGTTGCATGAGGAATCGCATCTGACATAATTATCCATCATTGATCCATTGCCTACGAGCTTTTCACATATCGATCTTTGCTTAGTTACTTTTCCGTTGCCCTTTATTACGATTACTACAAAAAGCTATCTTTATTACTTTTGCCACCGTTACCGTTACTTCCATACTACTTTGCTACTAAATACTTTGCTGCAGATATTAAGTCTTTCAGGTGTGGTTGAATTGACAACTCAACTGCTAATACTTCATAATATTCTTTGGCTCCCCTTGTGTCGAATCAATAAATTTGGGTTGAATACTGTACCCTTGAAAACTGTTGCGATCCTCTATACTTGTGGGTCATCAAGCCTCAACGCTCATTGGACCGCACACATCAGTATGTATGATTTCCAACAAGTTGGTTGCTCGCTCCATTGTTCTAGAGAACGGAGTCTTGGTCATTTTGCCCATAAGGCATGGTTTGCACGTGTCAAATGATTCATAATCAAGAGACTCCAAAAGTCCATCTGCATGGAGTTTCTTCATGCGTTTGACACCAATATGACCAAGGCGGCAGTGCCACAAGTATGTGGGACTATCATTATCAACCTTACATCTTTTGGTATTCACACTATGAATATGTGTAACATCATGTTCGGGATTCAACAAAAATAAACCATTGACCAGCAGGGCACGACCATAAAACATATCTCTAAATAAATAGAACAACCATTATTCTCGGATTTAAATGAGTAGCTATCTCGCATTAAACGAGATCCAGATACAATGTTCATGCTCAAAGCTGGCACCAAATAACAATTATTGATGTTTAAAACTAATCCTGAAGGTAGATGTAGAGGTAGCGTGCCGATGGCTATCACATCGACCTTGGAACCATTCTCGACGCGCATCATCACCTCGTCCTTCGCCAATCTCCGCTTATTCCACATCTCCTGTTTTGATTTACAAATATGAGCAACCGCAACGGTATCAAATACACAAGAGCTACTACAAGTGATGGTAAGGTACACATCAATAACATGTATATCATATATACCTTTGGCATTGCCGGCTATCTTATCCGCTAAGTACTTGGGGCAGTTCCGCTTCCAATGACCTTTTCCCTTGCAATAAAGGCACTCAGTCTCAGGCTTGGGTCCATTCTTTGGCTTCTTCCCAACAACTGATTTACTGGGCGCGGCAACTCCCTTGCCGTCCTTCTTGAGTTCTTCTTACCCTTTCCTTTCTTGAAACTAGTGGTCTAATTCACCATCAACACTTGATGTTCCTTTTTGATTTCCACCTCCGCTGATTTCAGCATTGAATGTAACTCAGGAATGGACTTCTCCATCCCTTGGATATTGTAGTTCATCAAAAAGCTCTTGTGGCTAGGTGGAAGCGACTGGAGGATCCTGTCAATGACCGAGTCATCTGGAAGATTAACTCCCAGCTGAGACAAGCGGTTGTGCAACCCAGACATCTTGAGTATATGCTCGCTGACAGAACTGTTTTCCTCCATCTTACAACTGTAGAACTTGTCGGAGACTTCATATCTCTCGACCCGGGCATGAGCTTGGAAAACCATTTTCAGCTCTTGGAACATCTCATATGCTCCATGCTGCTCAAAACGCTTTTGGAGCACCGGTTCTAAGCTGTAAAGCATGCCGCACTGAACTAGGGAGTAATCATCACTATGCGACTGCCAGGTGTTCATAACATCTTGAATTGCTGGGAAAATGGGTGCGTCACCTAGTGGTACTTCAAAGACATATGCTTTCTTGGCAGCTATGAGGATGATCTTCAAGTTACGAGCCCAAACCTTGTAGTTGCTTCCATCATCTTTCAGCTTGGTTTTCTCTAGGAACGCGTTGAGGTTGAGGGCAACATTAGTGTGGGCCATTTGATCTACAAGACATATTGTAAAGACATTTTATACTAAGTTCATGATAATTAATTTCAACTAATAAAATTATTTAATGAAATCCCACCCAGATAGACATCCCTCTAGTCATCTAAGTGTTACATGATCCGAATCGACTAGGCCGTGTACGATCATCACGTGAGACGGACTAGTCATCAACGGTGAACATCTCCATGTTGATCGCATCTACTATACGACTCATGTTGGACCTTTCAGTCTCTCGTGTTCTGAGGCCATGTCTGTACATGCTAGGCTCGTCAAGTCAACCAAAGTGTTTCGCATGTGTAAATCTGGCTTCAGTACAAAAAAAAGACACATCCGTGACATTTTGGGCCGAACGAATTTTTTTCTGTCATGCTTATGACACTTCTATGACGATAATTGTGACAAAACCTATTATCATCATAGATGTGGTGGGCTCCTACTTCTATGACAAAAAATCATGACAAAAAATGGGCTTTTCATCCTGGGCATGCCGGAGACGCAGCTGCATGACATTCTTTGGGCCGTCCATGACAGAAAAAACGTGGTGGAAGCGAGGGCGAGGAAAATATCGGGGGAGTTCCCGGTTACAGTGGGTGGTCGGGGCCCTAGCGTTGTGCGTTTCTCTTGTATGTACGTGCGTGTGTGTGAGGCGTTGCACTCTAACTGAACCCGAGCGAGGCGTTGGGCTCTAACTGAACCCGAGCGATTTCATTGCAGGCTACGCGTTACTGAACCCAAGCGATCGATCAATCCCTTGCTGTTAACTGAACCCGAGTGATTCCTTCGCTACTGCTGCTAAATGAAGCCGATTGATGATGCCTCTGGATGAACAGTGAGCATTGTTGGGGGGGGGGGGGGGGGGTTGGATTAACAGTTCCTGGTGGGGGGTTGGATGAACAGGACCCCGTGGTAGTACAGGCCGTTGCCGCTGGATGAACAAGACCCCGATCGAGCCGGTTGGGGGGTGGATGAACAGGACCCCGTGGACGGGTGGATGAATAGGACCCCGTGGAGGGCTGGATGAACAAGACGACCCCGTGGAGGGCTGGTTGAACAGTAGCCGGTGGAGGGCTGGATGAACAATAGCCCATGGAGGGGTTGTTGAACAGGACCCCGTGGAGAGGGCTGGTTGAACAGTAGCCAGTGGAGGAGCGGTGGAGGCTGATTGAACAGGAACCCGTGGATGAACAATGGCTGGTGGAGGCAGGAGGGGAGACGCCGTGGATGAATAGCCGCAGGTACAGGCTGGAGGAGGTCGATGGTGGATGAACAGTAGCCCATGGAGGCTGGAGGAGGTCGACGGTGGAGATGAACAGTATCCCGTGGAGTCCCGTTTTACGGTATGCCACACCCTCCCGATGAACAGGACCCCCGTTTCGACCGTAGCGCTCCAACCCAAGTTCGTTTCCTCTATTTTGCGGTACGCCACACCCCTCCTGATCAACAGGACCCCATTTCAAACAAGAGAAGTCTGTTTCCTCCGTTTTGCGGTACGCCAGACCCCTCCCGATGAAAAGGATCCCGTTTCGACCGTGGCCGGTCGAACACAAGGCCATTTCCTCTGTTCTCTAGTACGCCAGGCCTCGTTTCCATCGGCTATTCCGTCCTAGCCGGTTGGCTCCCAATGAACAACAAGCGTTATGTTGCCTCCCCATGAACACGACGACGATGCAGTTTCTCCATTCCGACCCGGCCATGTACACGAGCCCTGACCGTACGTATGCACGAGTAGGCGTTCGAGACCCTGCCCTATGTACATACGTGGCCGTATTTACTTTCTTGCACCCTGGTCGATGTACGTATGTGTACATACTACGTGTGCGCCTCTACTACGACATGTGCCCTTCCTTACACGGCCACGGTTCATCGCTGCAGCCTGCAGACAGACCGATCGTATGTACGTACACGTTCGCGACCAGAATGACAACGCCATGTCCGCTTTCACAAGGTGGGTCCCGACTGTCATGCACTTCCTTGCATGCGAAGATGTAGGTGGTGGGTCCCAACAGTCAAGGGGGCAAATCATTTTTTTGCCCGTAATATGGACCCACATCCTTGCGTGCGAAGATGTAGTTGGTGGGTCCCAGCAGTCAGGGGGGAAACATTTTTTTCACGAAATACGGTGGCCCGTCCGAGGGGTCCCTACTGTCAGGTGGAGGAATCATTATTTTGCATGTAATATGGAGGCATTTCCTTGTGTGCGGTCGTGGACCCAGCTGTCAGCCTCTCCACGTACAGTACTGTTCCGATGGAAATCGTTCATTGACCACATTGACCACGCCGCGCCGAGAGCACCAAGGTGGTGGACGACTGCGAGGCCTAGGAAGGGGATGACGTGGAGCCGAGGAAGACGCGACAGTGGATGCCCACGCGGAGAGTGTCGGCGTTCTGGGAACGGGGGTCCCCAGACTTGCCTGTCTGCGGCCCACGGCGTGGCTGAGCTAGCAGGCCCGTACGACCCATCTTCATCGACAAGGCATTCAAGACCCTCACGAGGGGCCAAGCCTCGCGAGGCAGACGACACAAGACCTCCTCAGGAGCGGCCTCGCCAGGCAGGCTCACGAGGGGCGGAGAGATCAAGGCAAGGCAAACCTCGCGAGGTCCTCGTGACGTGAGCCATGACGGCCGAGACCCGGCGGGCGCCAGACGGGCACCAGCGCACGTAGTGTCCTGTTTTCCTCTTTGGTGCTAAGGAGACAAGGGCAGGCGCAGAGTACCGAGGCATCAAGCAAAGGTTTCCATATCGGTGGAACGAGACCAAGACCGCTGACGGTGTCCTGGACTAGGGGGTACTCACCACGTCGTCTCCCGATCAGTTGGATTGGGCCGAGGATCCCCATGGCCGTATACTCATGGGCCAGTCCGGACAGTTGCCGCATACAAGGAAGATTCCACAAGACTTGGCGATCAAGACAAAGACTCCTCCCCCACCGGCGTATTCGGCTAGGACTCTTGTTATCCTAAGCCTATGGTGCATTATATAAACCGAGGCCAGGCTAGTCGATAGAGATATACAACAATCATACCATAGGCTAGCTTCTAGGGTTTAGCCTCCTGGATCTCGTGGTAGATCCACTCTTGTAACACACATCATCAATATTAATCAAGCAGGACGTAGGGTTTTACCTCCATCAAAAGGGCCCGAACCTGGGTAAAACTTCGTGTCCCTT
Source organism: Aegilops bicornis (assembly GCA_021605145.1). Lineage (NCBI taxonomy): Eukaryota > Viridiplantae > Streptophyta > Magnoliopsida > Poales > Poaceae > Aegilops > Aegilops bicornis. Next base: position 547,510,536 of record CM038672.1, read on the forward strand.
GTCTCCTATTACCATCCGCCTAGACGCATGATTGGGACCCCCTACCCGAGATCCGCCGGTTTTGACACCGACATTGGTGCTTTCATTGAGAGCTCCGCTGTGTGTCCGGCAAAAGGTAGATGGCTCGCCCGCAGGTCAACTGCGACTTCGGCATCTTCGTCACTAGCTCGACTGGTCACCTTGGTTCGACCAAGGACTGCGCCCTATCTCCGATCGTCATGTTCAGATGAGGGCCTTCATCAACATTAACTCCGATCTCTATCAAGATCATGGAGGAATCATCCAGGGAGCCCGGGGGCTCAACGTCAACATTGCCCTAGGGCGGCCGTCTTTATTTTTACGTGTCCGCCGCCACCGCCTCCTCAAGCGTCGTTTTAACGATTACTTCGGTGGAATTGTGCGGAATTGAGTCTGCAACAACCCTGGAAAATTTCGTCGAGTTCCAATGGAGGAATCTCTGGCAATCTCCGATATACCGGAGCCGCATTGAATCTGGACCAGAATCCGGACGAGTTTAGGGCGTGGTGTCCAGCTTCTAGCTCGGACTTCCTTTGGAAGATCCAACCGGTGAACGGCTGCGCACTTCCAATATCTACCACCCCTCCAAATTTCAGCTCGATCCGACCGTCCAAACTCCGGTAACCTTCCGATTAGTGCATCACTTTTCGGATCTGTTTTCTGTAGCAACGAATCCGACCCGAGTTCGCTCTTTTTATGAACGGGATTTGGGACATTCTTTTTGAAGAACGTTTTGTATGGGGTATTGTGTTTTGTTTCCGAACACATCCCACTAACTTTAAGATCTTTTGAACATGATCTTCAACATCATCCGGTGTCAAACCGGTCCGGCAATATTGCTCCACTACCGCCGACCTGCGCTTAGACACGTCGTCACTTTGTTGAGCCGAGCTCAACTTCTTCGGATCATCATCTCGGCAAGCAGAACAAGAGTCCGGCATCGCGAAGGATAAATCATCACCAACATCGCCGCCTCACGGATTACACGGAGCGGGCATACCGGCATCGCCGCACGGTCGCTTCATCAAGTCGGCATCGACCACATCACGACCTGCATCGACATTGACTTTGGCGCCAGGCCATATTTCTTTTATTACTCACTTTGCATAAATTATTTATTATGCAACATTTTTTTAATTCTTATTATTACTATTATCTCCGGTTTGCGCCATTTTTTGTGCACAGGAAAATGATCCACCGGACTATATGCTTTGGCGTCACCTCGGTACCGGGACGGGGGCTTCGTCAACACTTCATTACCCCATGCAGGGGACTTCGGCATCACTCTGCCGTCCTGCATTGACCGTCCTATGTCACCACTTCGGCGTGTCGAGCTCTCCGCTCCGCCACCTCAGGACCGGCTTAGGGGATGGAACCTTGTCCCGTATCAAGCTCGGACCGCGTCATCAATACCGAACACATTAAACCAGCTAAGTCGCTTTCATGCTCAAAGCTTTAATTTTTAACTTGTGTTATTTCGACCAAGCATTATACTTTTATGGAAAAAGTTGCTTGTAAAAATTTTCCTTGTCCAAACTTTGTTTGCACACACTTGACGCGCTATCCGCGCTCATTATACTCGGGGCTTCTTTAATGAAGCTTATGTCTGAGCTTTATGCCCAACACATGTGTCACACTTCCGCATGTACCTTTTCTTCACCATTATATGCATCGATATGACTTAAGTTTTGGCCAAGCTGGGTTGCCTTGCTCCTGTGCTTACCCCTACATTCCTGATTGTTCGGCTAGGTGGTAAAGGGAGCACCTCTGCGATTGTTACTGCCGGGTCAGCCGGATGTGTACCTCAGGTAGGTAAGCCGAAAGCTAAGCGTTCTTAAGGGACTACTCGGTCGGTGAACTAAAAGATGATTTCTTACCTATTCATTTACCTGCCCCGGATGTTTTTATGCTCTTTTCATAGAGGACATGCACTTTAGGGCATGCCTCGAGAAAGGAACCCCTAACGGAACTATTCTCCACGGAAGATGTTTCTTACTAACCATGTAATATAACATAACTAGTTGGGCACTTATGCGATAAAGCACTAATGACCCCTACGCCTGGTCTCCATGCATGCCCCGGTTTTTATAACCGCGAGGGTATTCGGACACACTCCGGACTATTGGGTCCAGAAGTTGAAGCGAAAAGGTCCGCCATGACAAACGATCTACAATCCGACTAGAAGGCATTTTACATGTCACCTTACATTATATAGTCAACTTTTACCCAAGTCACTTGGGGCTCCTATGTTTATTTGAGCCGTTTTATACTAAGTGTTTTTCTTCTTAGTCGTTGCAAAGTGTTTATTATTTATCACTCCTTTTCTCGACACGAGTGTGTGGTCACTAGCCGGGGAGCCTAATTTGTCTCTCAAAACCGCTAGAGTTTAGTTTTCTAAACTGGCCTAATGAGAAGTGCTCCGCCTTCGGGATAGGAGACTGAAGCCGTAGGCTGACCCGCTTGAAGTCTTGAGATAGGATGTGTCATGTTAAAGCACGACGTAAGCACTTTTTCTAAAGTCCAATTTTCGGATTGGCACCGAACACTTGATCTTGTTCGGATGTCATGTTTTTACCGACGTTTTTTGGTTTTGCAAGCTTTTGGCACTTTTAACTATTTGTGTGTTTTCGGCACAAGTCTCATGATCTGCAACGCCGGACACCTTTAGAGATTGGCAAAAACATTCTCGGATATTGCTATATATGCATCAGTTTCGAATTGTGTCTTCGGTCAATAGTTGGGTTGTCCAGCTACCGCGCTTGCCTCCTACGTTCCGCTTTGTTCGGCTAGGTGTGCAAAGGGAGAACCACCGCGATTGTGCTTCCAGCTCGCATGGTCAAGCACCTCAGTGGAGAAAGCCGAAAAATGACTGTCACAATAGGTGAAAACTGGTCAGCGATCCGATGACTATATTAAATGACGGGCCATTCATAAAATTGGCCGAAGTGTTTCCGGCTTGACCTTGACTGTCGCCAAACACTACCGGGGCTAATGGCGGCCTCCCAAACTAAATCCTCAATATTTTGCTCTTACATTGGAGCTGAGGTTTCATGATCATGCTTAGCATGACAACCCAAAAGAAAGGAACCGATAAGCGGGACTATTTTGTTTGGAAGACATTTCTTACATTAAACAGTAATATAACATATCTCTCTGCGTACCTTTGTTTATAAAACCGAATGGCCAGATTGCCTTGTTTGTTGTAACTCTTTGCCCTCATAAAGGCTTTATACAGTAGGACAAACACTCCTCGGCTACTGGCCGAGGAGGTTGAAGCCGATGGTCGTTCAACAAAGTTTTGTACAATGCGGATCCGAGCATTAATGACATAAAGTACTTGGATACATTGAGTCATTACACATAATTTGTTATTTTACTATGGATATCGATCCTTAATTCGGTCACCCGTGCCCGCATTAAGGCTCGAGAACTCTTGGGCTTCGGGCTTATTATTTACAAATATTAAAGGGGCACATCAATCCCCACGATGCGGTGTTGCCACCCGACCGGTGTCTCGGAGACTCTTGCATTACCTGTTCTATCACGAGAAAATTTGAAGTGCAATACAGTTTCCGAGGAGATTTTGATCCTCAGGTTGGTTGGCCGCACCCAACCCGAGTCTCGAGGACTGAGCACGCCGCTTTTTGTATCCCGAAGTATTCTGCTGAGCTAGGACTTGATCCCCAGGCCGATTTTGCAAATCAACCTGAGTCTCAGCGGCTACTCGGATCAGCGGTCTTACATCATCCTTCAGGTGCATCTCAGGTTTTAGACCGATACACACCTTGTGGGCTACTGGCTATGTATCTCGGTAGAGAATAAATTGCACCAATCAAAAATATTGACAAAAATCGGCCCGCATTCGGGGTGGTGCACCACCTCGAAAGCAGTTCGGCATAAAGCTCGGACGCTAGTGGCTGGCTTCATAGAGGGCATTTCCGGCATTAAGCTCGGCTAAACTCCTTCAAACTTCTTTGAACCAAGGTGATTTACGACACCTTGGATACAGTCCGGCGTTGGAGCTCGGATACATAGTCGGCGTTGGAGCTCGGATACCGTCCGGCGTTGGAGCTCGGATACATAGTCCGACGATAGAGCTGGGAAGCAGTCCGGCGTTGGTGCTCGGCTGCAAAAGATACCTCGAATGTAGTCCGGCGTTAGAGCTTAGACGCAAGAGGACACTGCCTCCCGGGAATAACTTCAAACCCGAGGCGTGGCATAAAAATAACAAGGCATTGATAATGGCCGGAAACTTAAAGGGGCTCCTCGGATACCCAACGTGTAAACTCTTCGTATGCACTTAGGCGATCCTCAAGATCGAAGATGAGCAGATTTGTTGAACCAGTTTTCAAGACCGACGACCGAAGATGAAGAACAGTTCGGAAGAATCGAGGAGCGTCCCCAACTTGAAGACCAGTTCAGGGGCTCACTGACGGTGTCTGGACTAGGGGTACTCACTATGTCGTCTCCCGATCGGTTGGATTGGGCCGAGGATCCCCATGGCCGTATACTCATGGGCGATCCGGACGGTTGCCGCATACAAGGAAGATTCCACAAGACTTGGCGATCAAGACAAGGACTCCTCCCCACCGGCGTATTCGGCTAGGACTCTTGTTATCCTAGGCCTCTGGTGCATTATATAAACCGAGGCCAGGCTAGTCGATAGAGATATACAACAATCATACCATAGGCTAGCTTCTAGGGTTTAGCCTCCTGGATCTCGTGGTAGATCCACTCTTGCAACACACATCATCAATATTAATCATGCAGGACATAGGGTTTTACCTCCATCAAGAGGGCCCGAACCTGGGTAAAACATCGTGTCCCTTGTCTCCTGTTACCATCCGCCTAGACGCACAGTTCGGGACCCCCTACCCGAGATCCGCCAGTTTTGACACCGACAACCGCTTTTGTCAGGATAAGATGTACTAGCTATCCCCTTTAAAATTGGCCGTTGTTGGCTACCTTCCCGCTCAATATTTGGGGAGAGGACCAGGGCCTATATAAGTAGAACTAGCCACCACAGTAGGGAGGGGGTCAAGAACACATTCAGAGGCCACAAGTTCGTCAAGCACAAGAACACCTCAACTTCAGGAGGCTGTTCTTCCCCTTGTACTACTCATCATCAGCCCAAGAGGCAATCTACTACCACCACCACACTGAAGTAGGGTATTACACCACAATGGTGGCCCGAACCAGTATAAATATTGTGTCTTGTCTTGTGATTTCGTCGAGTTCGTCCGCGAGATCTTAGAGAGCTAGGGCACGGATCAGTACGGAGGAGATCTCCGTGTGCACCCGAGTGTTCGAACCTTGAGGGTTTTGCCGGAACCCATGATCCGACATTTGGCTCGCTGGGTAGGGGTGCGCCGGAGCCTCTTCCCCGCCAATTGACCCGTCGACGATTTGCAGCCCCGATGACCGGCGACCCAAGAGCCGACTCCGACCGCTGGGCAGGCTGGCCAGCTCGGGCGGCGCCACCTGCCCATGAAGACCTCAACCCCGCGCTCCAGGCGGCAGGAGCGCTGCCTAACACTGTGTGGCGCAGGCGGCGCGGCCAGGCGTCGTCCACCCTCACTCCATGACAAGCGCGAGCCGCTGCAAGGGCCGCAAGCCACGCCGCAGCAACGGCGCCACACACCCGGCGGGAGCAGGCGAACATGCGGGCCGCGCTCACGGTGGCGCGGGAGTTGCTGCAGTGCCGGCTGATGGAGAGCGGCCGCGACGCACTGCTGGAACGTGTCGCTGAGTTGCTGGATGCAGCAGCGTCAGGAGCACCGCCTTTCTGCTATCTACTCCCTTCCTGGGCCGCTACTGGACCTCACGACGGGCCTCGCCGCAACCATGCGCTCTCGGGTGCGTCTGGGGGTTTCATCAACAAAAGGACGGCCGGCGGCGCCGGGGGCCCCGTTGCCCCCGCGCCACCTCCGATGAGCATGGGTACGAGCGTTGCCCCCCATGGCCCCAACGAGGCGTCACGCTATCATCCTCAGGACGCCGCGCTGGGCCGAGCGACGTGGAGTGTGGGGCACTACGGCTAGGTGTTGTGACAACCCCGGAAGCCTATGTGCCCCGCATGATGGACCAGGAGTACACGCCGGAGGATGACCCTCGCTCGTTTCTCGGGCCAGGTTGGGAGGAGGTGGCATTAGGAGCTGAAGCCTTCCAGGAGCCGCCAGAGAGCCCCGCCAACCGCGCCGTCGTCAACAGATACAGGGTACAACTAATCCCTCAGGAGCAAGCTTACGCTAGCCATGGGTTGCAGGACAATTAGGTCACCACAGCGGCTGGCGGCCCCAGCTTGGAGACCTCCCTCCCGCCAGGAGGATCGTGTTGGGGGCAGCAGGAGAGAAGCCGGGAGCCAGATCCCTCACTGTGTCGCACGGAGCAAGGTCCCCCCCCCCCCCGGAGGTAGGCCCTCTGCTGGATGAGCCTCGCGCCCATCTCTTCTCTTCTCCCTCCTTCCCCTTCTTCCTCTCCTGTTTCTCTCTTCTCTCTTTCTCAATGCTCTCTCTCTCTCTCTGTTGCAACAGGGAACCGAGCCGCCATGTTCATCGCCCTTGTTTTCCCCCGCCAGGAGACTGACTGCAGCCTCCTCGACCTGGATCCACGCCGTCGTGTTGCTCAGCCCTCGCCGTCGTCCCGCTGCGCTCGGATCCGCACCTCCCTTCGTTCCCTGCACCGCTTGTCGCCGGGCAGGAGCTCCATCATGCTGCACCTGCATTGCTGAAGCGCCCACGTCTCGCCTCTTACATCTGCTTCCTCTGCATCGCCGGCGAGGCAGGCAACAGCGCGCGTTGACCGCATCGGCAGCCCACCCGAGCGGGTCGACCTCCTCTCCAGCCGCGCGCCAAGGCCCAACTCACCTCTGCCTCGCCCACGGGCCTCTTCCTCGTTCGGCCCAGCTAGTTCTGGCCCCTGGGTGAGCGCCCACAGCCCCTCTCTGTTGGCCCAGTCCGCCCAGATTCGGCCCATGTATTTTTTTTTCATGCGCTGCGAATTTTGCCAATTAATCAGAGAACTGCAGTTTTTCAGAAGACCCTCATGTTCATGCATTTATAATTCACAAACAGTGCATCGGATTAAAATGAGTTAAACTTGTAAAATGCTTAGAATTTTATCTAGTTTCATAATCTGCTACTTTCATCCATGTTAAAAATGTTTAAAATGTTGTTTGTTTAAATTTTCTCAAATGCCATGTTAAAATGATTTATTTCATAACTAAATAACCGTAGCTACATTTTTAAGAAACTTTATATGTAAATGGGGTAGAAAAATGCATAGATTAACTTGGTGCACTTTGTTTTGCTGTTTAACAACAATAAAATATATTTTAGGGCAGAACAGTACCAAGTTCGAAATATGCACATGAGGATTTTCTGGAATTGTTGTTTCTTATTTCCGGCCTCATTTAAACTTTCCTAAGTAGTTAGTTTAATTAAGCTTCACCTCTTGCCATGTTTAACAACATTTAATATTGTTTGGTAGCTTAAATGAGATTAAACTAAATATGTCAATGTGGTGTTTCGTCAGTATGCAACTCGTGGCATATTGAGCTCCACTTAACTTGTAGTATTGTTTGTTGCACTTTGCCATGCCATGCCTCATTGAACCAGACATGCATCTTACTTGATTCTGCATCATGTCATGTTTATGCTTGTGCATTTACCATGTAGTTTGTTTCTTTCCGTTGTTGCTTCTTAGTTCCGCTAATGTTGCGATTGTGAGGATTCGTTTGACTACTTCCGTTCGTCTTCTTCATGGACTCGTTCTTCTTCCTAGCCGGATTTCAGGCAAGATGACCGTCACCTTGGATCTCATTACTATCATTGCTATGCTAGTTGCTTAGTTCTATGACTATCATTACCATCGTCGAAATGTCTTGTAAACCGGGATTCCAAGACTGATCGGGTCTTCCCGGGAGAAGGAATATCCTTCGTTGATCGTGAGAGCTTATCATGGGCTCAGTTGGGACACCCCTACAGGGTTTGAACTTTCGAAAGTCGTGCCCGCGGTTATGTGGCAGATGGGAATTTGTTAATATCCGGTTGTAGTAAACTTGAAGTAAAATCTTCTAAAATACACCAACCGTGTGCGTAACCGTGAGTGTCTCTTTTCGGGTTGATCGAGAGGAGAACACGGTTTCGGGTTATGTCGGCGTAAGTAGGAGTTCAGGATCACTTCTTGATCATTACTAGTTGACGACCGCTTGCTTTGCTTCTCTTCTCGCTCTTATTTGCGTAAGTTAGCCACCATACATTGCTTAGTCGCTGCTGCAACCTCACCACTTTACCACTTCCTTTCCCATTAAGCTTTGCTAGTCTTGATACCCATGGTAATGGGATTGTTGAGTCCTCGTGGCTCACAGATTACTACAACACCAGTTGCAGGTACAGGTTATACGATGATCATGACGCGAGAGCGATGTTTACTTGTGTTGGAGTTCTTCTTCTCCGTCGATCTTGGGTTAGGTTCCTGGTCGGCAGCCTGGGCTAGCAGGGTGGATGTCGTTTGAGTTTCTGTTTATGTTTCATCCGTAGTCGGGTGTTGATCTTGTATATGATGTATTGTTGTATTCTTGTGACATTGTATGTCTTGGTTGTATCCCCACTATTATGTAATGTTGATGTAATGATATCCACCTTGCAAAAGCGTCTTCAAGATGTGCTTCTATCCTTGGTGGGACCTTCGAGTTCCTTTAGGATAGGGTCGCATCTTGGGCGTGACACCGCTGGCGTCCCCTTTCCCCCCTTTTGTGTCGTCCTGGTTGCCGGTCGGCTCAAAGGTGGTCGAGGGCGGCGCAAGGCGGGCCGGGCCCTCGCTTGGCGATATGAATCAAGGCCGGTACCTGTGAAGAAGGCCCAGTGCCTGTGAAGATCGCCGCCCATGACACTCTCACGTAATAATGAGTGGGGATGTACACGCCCCGGAGTCTCCGGAGAGCCGCCCTCGGGCCTCGCGGGCTCCCTCCCACGCCTAGTGGCAGTACTTAGCTCTGCGTTGGTGAGAAGACTTGAAGACAAGAAGACTAGACTAGGTGCCGGACGCGGCCATTTGCCTTGAATCTCTTTTCTGTAACCTTGCCTTCTGGATTTGGATTTAAGTTGAAGTTGAGTTTTCATCGATGCGTGGGAGGGTGCCTTTTCTCGTTCAAGCGATTTCTTGCCATCCGGTTTTCGCCTTGTTCTGAAGCTCGTGCTCGCTACCTCCCCCTCGCGGGCCCCTCGCGAGCGGGGCTAGGTGCAACACACGCACCGAACACGCTGGTTGGCGCTAGATCCTCGCGAGGCCCGATTGGGCGGATCTGCAGGCCTTCGGGAGCTCCGCGGCAACTCTCAATCTTGCACTTTGATTCGGGGCCGATCTAGCCAAGGTAAGCCGCAGCAGCAAAACTTGCCCCCAGGCTCATGGATCCATGAAGGCGCACACTTGGCTTGGCATAACATAGTAAAATTGTGATTTGTTTACATGAGGGGCTCCCCCTCTCAAAATGCTCTCACGATCTTTAAAGGCTACGCCCAAGTTTTTGCATACAGGATAAAACAGCAGGGGAACATGAGATCGGCCAGATATGTCGCTCGCTGCATCGCCTTCGGATGCGTCACGCGCGTCATCATCGTCTTCACCGGCATCGTCGCCGCCTTCGGCGACGCCTCCGTCGCCGTCGTTGACCATGTCACCTTCCTCTGCCACGACTACCACCGCTTCGTCTTCGGAAGTGAAGGCCCTGACCAACGCATCCACATTGTCCTCCACCCACCGTGCCAGGTCACCACGAATGGCCTGCAGTACAGGGGCAATGGCGGTGTCGAAGTCAAAGTCGGGGAAGGAGTTCTGAAGGTGGCTGAAGACACGGGAGAACGCGCACCCGAGCAGGCCCCGGCTTCTCTCTTCCACAAGCTGGTGAGCCCTATCAGACCGGGCTTCCAAGCGCATCACCACGTTGGTGAAGAAGTTCAGGAAACTGGCGTAGTCATTTGAGTGAGGGTGCGGTGCATTCTCGTCACAGATGTAGCCCGGGGCGGTATTAGCCCTGTTCCGGAGGTCCTGAAGCATGGGGGCATGCTCGCGCTCCAGCGTTTGCCGTTGAAGCACTTCCTCCCTATTTTGTCGCGCGACGGCCTTGGCATCATCAACCCGTTTCCGAAGCGAAAGCAGCTTGGCGCGGGCGGAGGCCAAGTCCGCCTGCGCCGTGACCAGGGCGGCAGCCGTGGCCTCCTCATGCTTCTCCGCCTCATCTAACGTGGGCCTAAGAGCGGCAGTCCTGCCCGCTGCCTCAGTTCCCACAAGCTTCAGCCCCAGGTCATGCCAACCTTCAAGATCCGCGCGAACCTCGGCCACCCGGCGGTCGACTTTCTCCTGGACCTTGGCCTCGCAAGCCCTGACGACATCTTCCGCTTGGGCAACTTGATGCTCCCTCGTCTCCAGTTGCTCAAGCTCGAGGCTACGCTCCACGGCTTCCAGAGCCAACGCATCCTCGCGCTTCTGGACCTCCTCTTCCTCGGCAGGCGTCCCCCTCAGTGACGCAAGGGCGGCTCTGCGAGCCTCCACTTGCCGCTCGAGGGACACACTCCAGGCTTGGAGCTCCCACGCGAGCTTCTCCGCAGCCTCGCGACGGCGATCAGCCTCGTGAGCCTCCTCCAAGGCCTGGGAGCAAGCCTCCTGGGAAACCTTGAGGGACGCCTCGGCCTTCGCATTGTCAAGATCACACTGGTAGCGGCTAAGGTTGATGGCCACCCTCAGCTTACGCCATTCCTCCACCAGCCGAAGACCCTCAGCCTCAAGGCGCGAGTCAACACCCGTGAGTTCTTCACCAACTCGGCTCATCGCGCCCATCGCCTCCTGGAAAAGATCATGACGTATGATGCTCCGCCCGCGCTCGAACTCCAACGCACGTCCCACCTCATCCTCTGCCACGGGGGCTGCAGGCGGGACGTGAAGCGGGGCACCCCCTCTCAGCAGGGGGCTGAGGGCTAGTGCCGCTCCAGGTGCCAGCCCGACCTCACAAGGGGCCCCAGCCAGTCGGGGCCCGCTGCTTAAGGAGGAGCTGAAGACCGAAGCCAACCAGCTATTGTCCAAGACCAGAGGAGGAGTCTGGGGAACGCCCACCAAGCTCCAAGCCAGACCGTCGAGGAAGGTCGACGGAGCCACAGATTTAAAGCAACATGAAGGCGAGCGCACCCCCTCGACCAGCCTGGCTCCAGGCGCGGCATGCAGGATCGGGATGCTCAAGGCCGATGGGAGTGCTGAAGAAGGCGGGGTTGGCTTCTCGGGGACTCAACGGCCCTAGCAGAAGGGGTCCTGAAGACCAACATCCCTGAGGAAAGCAGCAATCAAGAAATCACGAGGTGTAGTACTTACTCATCGACGGCGATGTACTTTCGTCGCTTCAACGGCCCGAAGATACCGTTGCCGCTCGGAGATCCTTTCCTCTAGCGGAGCTCCTCAAAGTCCACGCAAAGCCGACCGAAGCCGACCAAGTATGGGGTGCAGCTGGAGAAGTGCTCGAGAGAACAACTTCAGGGGTGCCTGGCTGCAGAGAACAGTCGGGCGTCGTCTCATCGCGACTTCCCGAGGCCTCCGGAGTTTCAGCCTTGGGAGCCGCATGCTGCATCGGCTCAGCGACCGACGTCCCAGAATCACGGGATCCTGAGGACGACGCCCCAGGAGCCCCAGGCGGCGTCCGCACATCAGCACTCGTGCCGCCAGCCTCTGGCGGCGCTCGTCCCCCTGCACCCACATTCGGGACGAGCTCGGCGCCGGCGACGAAGAAGGGAACCACGCTGACAGGGTTCTCGCGGGACCCCACCAGGCCGTCCGGACGCAGCCCCCACTCGTCAAAGGGAGGCATGCTCCCTGCAAATTCAGCCTTGCTCTTGCAGCGGTACATCAGACAGTTCTTCCCAGGCAAGTCATCCGGCGAAGGAACACCTGTCAGGACCTCGAGCACCATTTGCCGCGTCCCAAGGGGGGGCCCGGACTCCTGAAACCTCATATGGTCCTGACTGCTGAGCAAGGTCCACATCGGGCGAGAATGGCGCTGAAGCGGAGCGATCCGGTGCTTGATGAACTCTTTCACCACCATCGGCGCGGTCACGCCGCGGTCCTTCAGCCTCCTCAGCCTAAGCCAGACGGGGACAAGACGGGGGCTCGCGAGCCTTTCGTGGCCCCAGTCAGAGTGGGAAACGGCAGGCGCTGACGGGGCGTGGAGCAGAGGGCTGAGCACACCGGCGTCGACAAATACCCACCATGTCCGAAACTCGCTCGTGGATGGAGGAAGCTCGAAGTCGATCCCCGCGCCCGCCGTCGCGGCCACGGCCTGGAAGCTCACGCACCCCAAGCTTTGCCGAGGATAGGTCAGATGCAATTAGAATAAATGGCGGAGAAGGGCCACAAAAGGAGCGATGCCCACCATGGCTTCACACACAAAAGCGAAGACGGCGAGGAGAGTCACGGATTGGGGGTCGAGATGCAGCATATGGATCTGGTAATGTTAAGCACCGCGTTGAAGAAGGTGGAGAACGTGGGAATCAGGCCTACCCAAAGGGCATCGATGAAGATTGGGACCTCGGTGGCCGCCAGAGCAATGCGAGCGCGAGACGCAGGCCAAGCCACCGTATTCCCCCACTCTTTGAAACTGGTGGCGAGCATGGGATGCACCTTGTCCATGGCCTCGTCGTTGAGCACCAAGGATCGGACGACTGCAGGCTCGGCGGCTGGAGGCGCACTTGGCGAAGACAGAGGCTTCTTCCCCTTGTCTGCTTGTTTCGGCGCCATGGCGATGAAGCAGGCAGAGTGTATGTCAGATTGGAGAGGAGGAGCAGAGTCTCCAGGAAGCAGAGGGACTGGGGAAGTAAGGCATGGGTGATGGGAGAATAACTGTGTAGGTTGCGGGGACCGCATAGCCAGGCGGATTCCAAGGCAGCATGGGGAAGCGGAGACGCCCACGTCCAATCAACCGCCACGCGTCAACCAAGGCCCCAGGCTTTTCGGGCCCGCAGCGCTCCGTGCTTGACCTTTGGCTTTGCCTCGAAGCCAAGCCCGAGCGCGCCTTGGGTGCGGGGGCTACTATCGACGTTCTAGGAATGGGGGTCCCAGGACTTTCCTGCCTGCGGCCCATGGCGTGGCTGAGCTAGCAGGCCCGTACGGCCCATCTTCATCGACAAGGCATTCAAAACCCTCGCGAGCGGCCAAGCCTCGCGAGGCGGACGACACAAGACCTCCTCAGGAGCGGCCTCTCCAGGCAGGCTCACGAGGGGCGGAGAGATCAACGCAAGGCAAACCTCGCGAGGTCCTCGTGACGTGAGCCATGACGGTCGAGACCAGGCGGGCGCCAGACGGGCGCCAGCGCGTAGTGTCCTGTTTTCCTCTTTGGTGCTAAGGAGGCAAGCGTAGGCGCAGAGTACCGAGGCATCAAGCAAAGGTTTCCATATCGGTGCAACGAGACCAAGACCAGCGGGACGGCAAGACGGAGGTCACCATGGAGCCCAAGACGGCGTCACCACCAAAGCTGTTTGCAGGCGAAGACTGCTTTTGTCAGGATAAGCTGTACTAGCTGTCCCCTTTTAAATTGGTCGTTGTTGGCTCCCTTCCCCATCAATATTTTGGGAAAGGACCAGGGCCTATATAAGTAGAACTAGCCACCATAGTCGGGCGGGGAGGGGGTCAAGAACTCATTCAGAGGCATCTCACCCACACAAGTTCGTCAAGCACGAGAACACCTCAACTTCAGGAGGCTGTTCTTCCCCTTGTACTGCTGATCATCAGCCCAAGAGGCAATCCACCACCACCACACTAGAGTAGGGTATTACACCACGACGGTGGCCGAACCAGTATAAATCTTGTGTCTTTGTCTTGTGAGTTCATCAAGTTCGTTCGCGAGATCTTAGAGAGCTAAGGCGTGGATCGGTAGGGAGGAGATCTCCGCGCGCACCCCAGTGTTCAAGCGTTGAGGGTTTTGCCGGAACCCGTGAGCCGACAGAGAGGTGTACGAGGGTTCATTGGTTCGGCTGCGGTGTGAGGCTGCCGTCGCCGCAGGGCCTGGCCAGTGATGGGAATAGTAGTGGGCGGTGAGGCCTCCGCAGCAGCACAGCTGGCCACAGGAGGAAGGAGCAGGCGGCACGACCGGCGCTGCTTTGGGCGGCTGGAGCAAGAAGACCAGAGGTTGAGGAAGCACTACGGCCGTTGGATGGACATCATACAGTCACTGGAGCTAGAATCGTTCATATTGACTAAGTTGACAAAGCCCTCTGTCCCCGTCAACTTAGTAGGCCCACATGTCAGCCTCCCACTATGCCGGGTGCCAGCTAGCAGGGGGGTATTCATTTTTTTGTGCATAATAAGGAGGCACTTCCTTGCATGCGAAGATATAGCTGGTGGGTCCGACCTGTCAGCGGGGGGACGTTTTTTTCTGAAATACAGAGGCCCTTCCGGTGGGTCCCAGATGTCAGGTGGAGGAATCATTATTTTGCGCGTAATAAGGAGGCATTTCCTTGTGTGTGGCCGTGGACCCAGTTGTCGGCCTCTCCACGTAGAGTCCACGTCCGATGGATGTCGTTTGTTGACCATATTGACCACGGCTCGCCGAGAGCACCAGGGCGGTGGACGATGGCGAGGCCTAGGAAGGGAACGACACGGAGCCGGGGAAAACTCGACAGTGGTTGCCCACATGGTGGGGAGTACGAGGGTTTACTGGTTCGGCTACCGTCGCTAGAAAATAACAGGAGGTGTGGGTGAGTAAAGGAATGGCCTGGCCAGCAATGGAGTAGGGTGGGGCGGGGCAGCCTGCAGGTGGGAGCAGGCAGTCCCACCGGTTCTGGTTTGGGCGGCTGGAGCAAGAAGATCAGATATTGAAGAAGCAGCACGGCCATTGGATTAACATCCAACGGTCACAGCTGCTAGAATCGTTTGTGGACTAAGTTGACAAAGCCTTTCGTACACGTCAACCTAGTAGACCCACAAGTCAGCCTCCAAATCTATCCCAAACAGCATACAGCCTGAAATTTCTAGCCAGATTCAAATTAATTTAAAAACTGAACATATCTTAATTTAAATCCAATGAAATTTTACCCGCACAAAAATAATGAAATTTAAAATATCAAAATTCGAAAGAAAAAGTATTTTGGAACCAATTGCCTGTTTGCTGTATTTTTTTCATTTTACAGCCCATTTAATATTACTTATAGCCCATTTCTTATTACTTATACCCAATTTCTTGGCAAAATGCATCCCTCCTCCTCTTGAAAGATTTCCGGCCCAGCAGGGCGTAGAAAAGCAAGTAGGCCTACGTTGGTTATTCTGGAAAAAACAAAATTGCTGGGCTAGCCATTTTCAGAAAGAAAAAAAACAAACTGGGTTGTTCATGTGCTAGACGGGCCACAGCTCCCAAACAACCCAGTTGATACCCTTCTCCGTCCTGAAAAACAAAATTACTACGCGCGCTGTTGGGTCCCTACTGTCATCCTCACCATGTACAGTCATCTCCTTATTCCTCTCGGTTATTGACCATGTTGGCAACACCGGAGGGTGCCACGATGGAGGACGATGGCGAGGCCTCAGACGGGAACGAACAGGAGCCGGGGAAGATGCGCAGAGTTTTAGGGTGTGATGTGGCCCACGATCGTCTTGTGGCAGCATAACCAGCCGTGGGAGGCGAAGCGAGCGGTCCATGAGCGCTGGTTTGGCTTTGGCGGCTGGAGGAAGAAGAGACTGAAGATACACGATATACGTTGAATGTCAATCCAACGGTCAAGGTTGGCGCAATCGTTTGTTGATTAAGCTGACACCAAGTAGCATACTTTTTTATATATAGGAAGAAAAGAAAAATTGGGCTCGTTCGCCTGATAACATTGCTGAAACTGCGACCGTTTGATCTTGCATCGCAACTAAAACTGTGAGGAAAATGTGTTCGTCTGCCGTCCTCCTCCGAGGGAACGTTCACCACATAAGTGACTAGCACCCTTGGTTTTCAACTGAGAGGTCGTGGGTTCGGGTCCCAGGAACTCTCAATTTTGTCCTCCTTCCTTCCTCGCAAATAAAAGAAAGAAAATCAAAGACTTGAGAAGGCGTACAGAACAAGCTAGTGTACCAGTAAAGAGGTTCATCCCGCCACCGTGATCAACGCAAGTACATCCAGAGGTTCAGCCGGGTGCAGTACAACATCCTTGATGTTCATCCCGCTATCGTGATCAGCGTTCCATCAGAACATGCGCAACCGCAAGATGCGCGAAGAGCTGGCGATGAACAAGGTTAAGGACGTGGCCGAACTTTATGTTCTGGTCGACACGTGCGCCCGAGCTGAAGAGGGAAGGAAGTACCCCGGCGAGGACGCCAGCGCGGAAACCGACTCTACTGATGAAGACACCGCCGCCCCGGCGAAGAAGGTTGGCGTCGCAATAGGAAACGCAACGGCACGATCGTGCTTTCCTCGAGGGATCCGACAGCACCGGCGCTGCCAAGAAGACCAAGGCAGACGACCCCGGCAAGGAGATTGTCGGGTGCGCCGCATGCCGGACCTTAGCGGCCGCCGAAAATCCAGGGAGTTTCAACAAACAGTACTGCATGATCCACCACACCAAGGGCCGCGACCTCCAGAACTGCCGACAAGTCGAGCTGCTTGTCGAGAAGCAAAAAGCTGAGTACGAGAGGCGGGACAAGGCGAAGGGCCAGGATGGTGCCGAGGGATCCGGCAAGAAGCATGGCGGCCAAGGAGGCCGCC
The DNA here is from genome assembly GCA_021605145.1 of Aegilops bicornis. Classification (NCBI taxonomy): domain Eukaryota; kingdom Viridiplantae; phylum Streptophyta; class Magnoliopsida; order Poales; family Poaceae; genus Aegilops; species Aegilops bicornis. The sequence continues at coordinate 547,527,271 of CM038672.1, forward strand.
GCGACAAGGATAATCAACAAGAGAGGCCCGCTCGGGGCCGCGACAAGAAGCAAGAAGATGATCATCACGACGAGCACGACGAGTCCGGTGAGCAAGAGTTCCAGAAGGCTACAGAGGCCATGTGCGTCGATGGTGGCACCTCGCTGCATACTTCTCACCGCCAGCTCAAATAGTGGGCGCGTGAGATCACAGCAGCGGAACCCTCGTTCGACGCTCAGAAGCCGCTGAAGTGGTCCAGCACGCCCCTCATCTTTGATGCCGAGGATCACCCTGACCGCACAACTGCGGTTGGATGTTTGCCGCTGTTGGTTTCACCAACGATACGCAACCTCAAGGTGAACAAGATGCTGGTTGATGGCGGGGCCGGTCTGAACTTGATCTCGCCCGTTGTGATCAAAAGGTTGCAAATTCCTGATGGAGACCTCGAGGAAACAGGCACGTTTCAAGGAGTAAACCCGGGGAGGAGCCATCCAAAAGGGAAGGTCACGTTGCCCGTGACATTTGGAGGCGAGCAGAACTACAGGACGGAGAGGATTGTCTTCGACGTAGCTGAGATCCCCTTGCCCTACGACGGGATCCTTGGCCGCTCGGCACTGGCCAAGTTCATCGCGGTGTCGCACTACACCTACAACATGCTGAAGATGCCTGGGCCGATGAACATCATCACTGTCCCCTCCGACAAGAAGCACGCGCTGATCTGCGTCGAACTACTCTACCGGGAAGCAGTTGCAGCAGCTGCCGCCAAGGCACTTGCTCCTGCCGCTGAAGCCCCGGGAGGAAAAAAGAAGACCGGTAAGACCCCTCGCACCCACTCCGGCAAGCGCACCTCTTCGGAGTGTTGTGCTACCGTCGAGGATGTGCCAGAGAGCTCCATCGGCAAGAGCAAGAATTCTAAAGCTATGCCACCAGAGACCAAGAGGGTGCCCGCCAGGGAGGACGACACGGAAGGGGCTTTCACCATAAGCTCCACCCTTGACAGCAAATAGGAAAGCGCGCCCGTCGCCTTCCTGTGGGCGAATGTCGATGTGTTTGCATGGCAAGCATACGACATCCCCGGCATTCCCAGGAAGGTGATTGAGCACCATCTTGTTGTCTGTCCTCATTCACGGCCCGTCAAGCAGAAGGTCAGGAAGCAAGCTTTGGAATGACAGGAGTTCATTACAGAGGAGATCAGGAAACTGGAAGCGGCAGGTTTGGTATCAATAAGGCTTGTCCTAAGGACCCCCTTCCCGTTGCCGCGTATCGACCAGATTGTTCACTCCACGGCCGGGTGTGATCTGTTATCATTCCTCGATGCCTATTCAGGCTACCACCAGATATTCATGACGAGAAAAGATGAAGAGAAGAGAGCATTCATCACCCCATGTGGTACGTACTGCTTTTTACGGATGCCTTTCGGGTTGAAGAGTGCTGGTTCAACACTTGCAAGAGCGGTCCATATTGGTTTTGAACCCCAGCTACATAGAAATATGGAAGCCTCCACTTCCGATTTGCCTTGCGCACCACCACTGGATTGGCCAACCACATTGGGCTCGATATGTGTAAATACAACATGGCATCACAACAAAACTCTATGACTCAAAGTATTTATTCATTGGGCTCCGAGGAGCGAGATATTACAAACATGGGTCTCATGACCCAACATTCAGAGCATACAAGTCAAAACACATGCGGAAGCTTAGCATGTCTGAGTACAGACATCTACAAATGATAAAGGCTGAGAAGCCTGACTATCTACTAGATCCTGCTGAGGGCACAAGATCGTAGCTGAGGTATCAAGCTAAACGTCGAAGTCCACACGAAACTACTAGCGAGATTGATGTCTCTCTGCAAAACATAAAATAAGCAAACGTGAGTACAAATGTACCCAGCAAGACTTACATCAGAACTAGCTACATATGCATCAGTATCAACAAAGGGGGTGGTGGAGTTTGACTGCAGCAAGCCAGCTTTGACTCAATGGCTATCCTAAACTATGACTGCAAGTAACTATTTTGAAGTGGCGCCCACGAGTCCACATATTCACCATATCAATACACCACTATGGATCCGCTCCCATCTCCCTACGAGAACACCATCCATAGCACTCACGCTTATCTTGTGCATTTGAGAGTATCCACTTTCACTTGTCTATGAACTGTTATAGGCAACCCAGAAGTCCTTTAACGCGGACACGTCTATTCGAATAGATGATGTTAACCCTGCAGGGGTGTAGTTCTTCACACACGCTCTCACCACTTACCGTCGTTTACACGACATGTACTCGGCAACCTTCAAGCGGAAGCCCAACGAGGGTGTCGGCCACAACCTACCTAAACACTCAAGTCTCTAGTCCAAGTTTGTCGCCTATTCAGGTTCCATCCGTAGGGAGTCCGGTCGAGGTTTCCACATACGGCCCCGAACGATGTGTGCAGGGTTCCCGAGACACCAAATGGGCGCCCGGTACACCGTGCCACGTGCCTACCGCATCACAGTCCAAACCTCGGGTCAGCGCTGCGCACGGCCTACAGCGTACTACAAACACCAAAAACTACTTGCAACTCCTGGACAGAGGACAAGGGTGGTTAAGAAGCCGAGAGGGTCCATTGGTTTCGGGCCCAATGCATGGTAGTAGCGTTCATGGATCACAAACACAGAACTCAGTTCCTAAGGACGGCTTCAATGAAACAACCCACCATGTACTCCTACATGGCCTCTATTTGATACCTTTACCCAATCGTGTTCACACACTTAGCTCTCAACAGTAGGACATGTTCACGTGCCTCCAATTCATCCCCGATGAATCAGACCTTATCCAACTCTAAGCAGTAGCAGGCATGACAAACAAGCATGAATGAGTAGGCACATCAGGGCTCAAACAACTCCTACTCATGCTAGTGGGTTTCATCTATTTACTGTGGCAATGACAGGTCATGCAGAGACAAGGGGTTCAACCACCGCTGCAGGTAACAGTTGAATCGTTGTTGTCCTAATGCAGTAAAAGAGAGCAGGAGCGAGAGAGTGGGATTGTATCGGAATTAACAAGGGGATTTTGCTTGCCTGGCACTTCTGAAGATAGTATAGTTCTTCATCGGTGTCATCGATCACGTCGTCGGAACATCGTCTACAAAGAGGGGACGGATACCGGCAAACAGAGAAGGAAATACAATCAATGCAATGCAACAATATGATGCATGATATGACATGGCATAATGATTGTGTTTTGGGCTGATGCAAGCTAGAACAGATTGAAATGAGTCCATTTGAACCAAAGATTCAAATGCAAACCCATTTTATGAAGTCATAAATGTGCATTAACTTGTTTCACTTGAACAGCAAGGTTAATGTGTTCTGACATGCGTGAAACCTTTACCTATGGCTAGATTGGATTTTTCTGATCAAATTTCAAATATAAAACTTTGCATTTGGAGTTACAGATTAATTTCTATGAAATTGTGAAGTTTGTAGCATTTTCTGGCATTTCCTATATAAGAATAAATCCTGAAAATACTTATTGCATCAGCATTGCGTCAGGGTGACGTCAGCGGTCAACTGACCCGGTCCAGGTTAAACTGACCAGTGGGTCCCATCTGTCAGTGGTTAATTAAACTAACTAAGTTTAGTTAGCGTTAAACTAACACTAACCTAGTTTAGTTAGTGGCATGGGGCCCACACATCAGTGAGAGAAAGGGGTCAAACCCCTGGGCAGACGGGGTAAAACCCCATCGGTCAGGGCGTTCAACCCGCCGGCAAGGCCAGGTGCGGCAGCGGGCTTCAGAAATCGCCCACAGGCGATGGTTTTGGGCATGGGGAGGCTCTACGAAAAGTTGCTGCTAGCGTGCAGCCGATGGAGCAGACGGCGGGAGCTGGGGTGGCCGGTAGCGGCAGTTACGGCGAGCGAGGCAGTGGTTGGTGTTCAGACATCGACTAAACCGATGATGCAGCGCGTGGAGAAGCTAGCAGTCAGTGCCTATGGGCTCTACAAGAGCTCACGAGGCCAACGGGCATATGCACGAGACCATTTGGTCACTGGTGCCTCGTCGCCGGCGAGCTCGGGCGGCGGCGCAGTTCGGTCATCAAGGGGGCGACGGCTATGGCGATCAAATGAAGAGGGGAAGAGGGGGAAACGGTGGCGGAGCTCACAGCGGTGCCTTAGGGATGGTTAGCGGGCTCGGGGATGTCCTGCGTGCGGCGGATCGACGATGATGGTGGTCGGAGCCCGAGGTGGAAGACGACGACGTTGGCGATGTTGCTGGCCTCCCGAGGTCGCGTGCTTTGGCGTGCGGCTCTACGGAGTCGAGGCGGAGCTCGTGGGGGCGCTGGCTGGGCGTGGGAATGCTTGTGGCCACGGCAACGACGACGAGCGGCGACGAGCTTTGCTCGGTGGTGCGTGCGAGAGGGGAGCAGAGGAGGGGTTGGATCCGGGGGAGAGTGGAGAGGTGCACGGGGGGCGAGGTAGAGTGTGTGGCTCTCGGGGCTGGCTCCAGAAACGGCGGAAGCAGGAGGTGGCTCGGGCGCGTGCCGGCGCGCGGTGGCCACACGCCCTCGCCTACTGGCGCGAGGAGGAAGGCGACAGGGATCCCAGGTGGGCTGGGCCAGCGAGCTGGGCCGCCAGGCAAGTTGCACAGGTAACCTCTCTCTCTCCTTTTATTTATGTTTTCTATTTTCTGTCTTTGTTTTTTTGGATTCAGTAAAATACTAAACCACTTTATAAAATCCTGAAATAAATTGTGGACACTGTTGAAATGTTTTTCAACAGTCGTCAACCATTATCAGAATTATTTGGGCAATTAAAATATTTATAGTAATTAAATGCCCAAATGCAAATACTTTATGGATTAATTCAAAAATCTAGAGTGACCTAGAAAAATGTGCACCATTTTTGGCAGAGGTTCTGGACCAATTCAAAAATGATGAACTTTTCCAAAGGCATTTTGGGTTCATTGAAAATATTTTGAGGTTGAACCTATTTGGGTTATTCTGGTGCTAGGGTTTATCATCCGCATTTCACATTTCAAATTTAATTAGACATGATGCATGGGTGCTGATGCAACTAATTGCAAGCAAAGTCTAGGGCTATGACAACTCACCCCCACTAAACAAGAATCTCGTCCTGAGATTCAAGACGTGAGTTAAGAAGACAGAGGGGGCACAAGACCAATAGAATCCTCACGATTCAGGTTGCACCTCATAAGGTTGTTGATTCATTGTATCACGTTGATCTTGACATCCTCGCTTTTGAGATCTTCATCCAAGCGATGACAGCAGAAAGAAACTCTACTTGGATTGATCTTCTCGAAGATCGAGCTATTCAAGATCAACACACGGAATGAGATGTTGAACATCTCAAGTTGAGACACAAAACACACATCAAGAGGGATGGAAGAACAGACGACGAGGTTGATTTGGTGGGCAACAATTCCACGCTTAGGTAGGATGGTGCATAGCTTTCAAGGTAGCGAGGGGTTGATTGCCATGATTTCGTAACGGGGCACCTTAGAGAAGGTGACTTGTAGAATTATTCCCTGAAGTGGAAAAAAGAATTACTTTTGATGCATGTATCATCGAAACTCTCTATACCAGCCTAAGGAAAATCACAATCGATCATTTGAAGGAATTCGAAAGAATGGCATACTCAGTTTGGAATGGAAACTAGAGTTATAAGACAACTCGGCAAACGGAAGGCACATTCCAATTGATACCGAGGATGTAACCCAGTGTCTGAGCGTGCTCTCAAAAACTTGAGCATTACCATATTCATCAAGGTTTTACCAACATCCGTGGCAAGGATCCTGGCAACACGACATACTACCATGATGACTAGTGATGGATGATGCGGATACAAGGAAGATAACACCTTCTCGGACTTCCCCTTAGCGAGGCTAAGGAAACAGAATCTGGATGATCTACCGAGAGACATTTAGCACTCCGCTTCTAATGTTCTCCTTGATGTGCTAGCGTAATCCATTCATAGATATGGTTTGATATATAGACCATCAAGTAAAAGGTCGGACTTCGGGAACACAAAAATCCATAAGGAACAACTCTTGGAATAAATTCTACGAGATCCTTATGGGGAGGTGGCCAACTTTCTCAATCAAGATACTACAATAATAAGTCTTCCGGTTGGGTGTGTTGGCCACAACATCCACTTTACCGGGTTACAGAGAGACCAATATTATAGTTCTTGAGAAACGTTCCAACCATCATATCTTCCTGAGATTCAGATCTGGCTGGTGTCAGGATAATCCAAACTCATCGAGTCTGGAAAGAAAAATGAAAGTTCGCAAAACAAATCAGCGAGATGACATTGCGAGATTCTCAGGAATTGAACTACGATAGTAAGCTCCAAAACATGAGCTGGTTCTGCTACATACATTTGAACACGCTGTCCAATACAAACATGACCATGTAGAAGTCTTACAACAAAACACTACCGAGTTCAGGTGGCGAACCATAATTGGGGATATCGAAGTCCTTGTATAAGCCCGGGTCTTAAGAAGGATCTTCTTCTCCTTGAACAAATCAATCAGTGGCTTGGTGTGCTAGGAACACATATAAAATGGAGGCGCCCAACATATCAAACCATAGAGTACTTCGCACATATGCATGACTAACTTGGGATGATTCCAGAGGAAGCAAAAAACAATCTTTCTCGGATTCACGGCGGCAACTTGCATAGAATGCACATGAATTCGAGGAAGTCACTTCTTCCATCCAAGCATGAGCTTCATGAACGGAACACAAAGGCATTGCTTACAAAGTTTTCAACACTAGCTTAATGTTCAACATGAATCATGGGGAAGACAAAATGCTGCTGATGAGCTCAACAACAACTCATCGGAATTTCCATATCACTGGACTTCCACCATCATGTAAACACGGTGATAGCATTGGTCAAACCAAAAGATGTAATGGTGTATGCTCGAGGGATCAACCACGAGTAAGACAAAATTACGAACATCGTTGGTTCTGATTGACTTGACGATAGCCCATACTCAAATCAAAGTTTTGACAAGACAATTGATCCAACAAATGATCACGAGGACCAATCGATGAAGATGTCATCTTTCTTCAACACACACACGCACTAGATATCCCTTTGGAGTGAACTAAGTGGATTAAGCTTTTATCTTCCTACTCTCCAAGTTGTTGTTTAGCTCAACCAACTAGCTCAGGGGTATCCAACACAGATTCTTGGAGAAAGGGTGGTTTACCAGAAACCAACTTGATCACGAGCTCAACATAACAGTCAGGGGACAACCTGGTAATACTTCTGAGAAGATATTCAGAAAATCACGAACCACCGATATGTTACTAAGCTCGAGAACAACCTATCTTATCAGGGCAAGATGATATGATCAAAAGAGAGAGGATTGACACAATCCTAACTCATTGATCGAAGAGTGCACCAGAAATAAGGACTAGGTAGCACGATCAATCTTAGGATGATGATTTAATAACCAACACGCTAAGAATGAGAATATTGTCCATTAACTACCAAGCAACAGAGTTGCTAGGTGTATTGATTTCACATATCACGACTCACTTGTCGGCATTCCGGTTACAATAACACAGGACCGAGGAATGAAAAATGATGGCAAGAAGTATCACTACGTTAAGAATTCATGAGAAATGGTGCAATTCTCATGACAATCCTGACAAAGGGGGTAATACTCCGAGGTAGAACAGAACAAAAGCTGGATTGGCATTTTGATCTGCGGAATATAACTACTTTGACCACTCCAAGAAATGGATGAGGTGCTGGAGTTTGTTTCTCCTAGTCATTCCGAAATAGAATGGCTTGATGGACCACAAGAACAATAGGCATCGATTACAGGAATGCACAACAAGTCCTGACTATCAATTGATAGACAGAGGTTGGAATACAATTAAAGAGAGACAACTCAAAGGAACATGGGATTATTCTGAGTTATGGGTGCATGGATTAGCATGTCGAACCAAGTTCAACATGTTTCTTCCGGATAACCCATGCAGAAAAGGAAGGACTAGCAGATTCCCAATTATGAATGAAGAACTTCCCAAGAGCACTTTTATTGTGATGTTTTGGTTCAACAAGGAACTTCTGCCATAAGTAATTCATGGTATTGGAAGAAGGATTTACCACGGACCTTGAGGACTATCACAAAGGTTACTAATATCCTAAAGGAACTAGCAAACACTATCAACATGAAGTGAGTAGGGTGAATTTTGGGCTCAAAACCCAGGAGTAGAATACCTACTACTAAGTAGCATCACGAGATGCTTTCGAGAATAATGGCCAGAATCATCACATTGGGGATATAAAGCATTGCTATATTACCGAGTGGTTCTCTAAGACGACTGGGGTCATGATAATAGCTCCAACATATATGCCGAAGCAACGGAGTACCTCAACACACTAATTTGTGTGATTAATCTGGCCCAAATGAAAATTAGAAACGGAAAGAAGGGATTTGCAAATGCATCAGACTATTTAGAAATCTGGGATGACTCGGACAGCATAACGGCTGTAAATGCTCAAAGGATTGGGACATCCTGCAAAAATGGTGGCATAACCACTTAGCATCGCAATATCAAGGTTCTGAGATCAATTGTCAACACACGGAAGTAGTAGGAATTGAACAGGGCTTGAAACTATCAATCCTATGAGTCTATAGATTAGTAACACGTGATACTGATAGAAAGAAGAGAAGCCTAGTTCTTAATCCCCGTAGAAGAGAAGAGGATGACTCAGATCAGAAGGGCATAAGGTAAAGGAGTAAAAAGAGCCTTACGTCACTTCCCACAATCAATTCCCCTACATATAACTAAAGCATTTCTACACTCAACTTCGACCAGTTTGGCTTGGTAATCCTACAGGCAGTCAGGCTCTGATACCAACGCTGTCAGGACCCCGGTCCTAAGCCACATTGATCTTGCATGTAACACATCATATCACCTTGCGGCCTCACGCACGGTATACCCACGGGTGTTGCCTTACCTGGCCTGGGACCGTTTGCGCTTTTTGGCTCACGTATATGATAGTGTCGCTAGCATCCATATGACAGAGAACCCGGGCCGAAATGGCTAGTCGTGAACCCAAAGTGGCACCAACTTACGGGGACATGCATACATGAATCAACATCGAGCATGTCGATTGACAGCGTGCGAATCCGGGCTGTAACCTTTGGGCTAACAGGACTCGGATGTCACCACGTGACATTTCCCGAAGGACAGCACAAACGAAGTGAATCACATGCCCGGCCAGTCAAGTGTTCGGAAGCGGTAGTGCTGGGCTAGCAGGACTCCGGTGGACCGGGCTGTAGCGGACTGCTATGGCTCATGGAAGCACAAGACTACATTTCCCCATAAGAGAGGCTACCAAGGATAAACAACTAGGTTGTCGGATCCCACACATACCAAGCATTTCAATCATACACACAATATGCTCGATATGTGTAAATACAACATGGCATCACAACAAAACTCTACGACTCAAAGTATTTATTCATTAGGGTCCGAGGAGCGAGATATTACAAACATGGGTCTCATGACCCAAAATTTAGAGCATACAAGTCAAAACACATGTGGAAGTTTAGCATGTCTGAGTACAGACATCGACAAATGAAAAAGGCTGAGAAGCCTGACTATCTACTAGATCCTGCCGAGGGCACAAGATCGTAGCTGAGGTATCAAGCTAAACGTCGAATTCCACACGAAACTACTAGCGAGACTGATGTCTCTCTGCAAAAAACATAAAATAGGCAAACGTGAGTACAAATGTACCCAGCAATACTTACATCAGAACTAGCTACATATGCATCAGTTTCAACAAATGGGGTGGTGGAGTTTGACTGCAGCAAGCCAGCTTTGACTCAGTGGCTATCCTAAACTATGACTGCAAGTAACTCTTTTGAGGTGGCACACACGATTCCACATATTCACCATATCAATACACCACTATGGATCCGCTCCCGTCTCCCTACGACAACGCCATCCATTGCACGCACGCTTATCTTGCGCATTTTAGAGTATCCACTTTCACTTGTCTATGAACTGTTATAGGCAACCGTGAAGTCCTTTACCGCGGACACGGCAATTCGAATAGATGATGTTAACTCTGCAGGGGTGTACTTCTTCACACACGCTCTCACCACTTACCTCCATTTACATGACATGTACTGGGCAACCTTCAAGCGCAAGCCCAACGAGGGTGTCGGCCACGGCCTACCTAAACACTCAAGTCTCTAGTCCAGGTTTATCGCCTATTCAGGTTCCATCCATGAGGAGTCCGGCCGAGGTTTCCACATACGGCCCCGAACGATGTGTGCAGGGTTCCCGAGACACCAAACGGGCGCCCGGTACACCGTGCCCCATGCCCACCGCATCATAGCCCACCCCTCGGGTCAGCGCTGCGCATGGCCTCCAGCATACTACAAACACCAGAAACTACTTGCAACTCCTGGACAGAGGACAAGGGTGGTTAAGAAGCCGAGAGGGTCCATTGGTTTCGGGCCCAATGCACGGTAGTAGCTGTTTATGGATCACAAACACAGAACTCAGTTCCTAAGGATGGCTTCAATGAAACAACCCACCATGTACTCCTACATGGCCTCTCATCGATACCTTTACCAAATCGTGTTCACACACTTAGCTCTCAATAGTAGGACATGTTCACACGCCCCCAATTCATCCCTGATGAATCAGACCAGATCCAACTCTAAGTAGTAGTAGACATGACAAACAAGCATGAATGAGTAGGCACATCAGGGCTCAAACAACTCCTACTCATGCTAGTGGGCTTCATCTATTTACTGTGGCAATGACAGGTCATGCAGAGGAAAGGGGTTCAACTACCGCTGCAGGTAACAGTTGAATCGTTGTTGTCCTAATGCAGTAAAAGGAGAGCAAGAGCGAGAGAGTGGGATTGTATCGGAATGAACAAGGGGTTTTGCTTGCCTGGCACTTCTGAAGATAGTATAGTTCTTCATCGATGTCATCGATCACGTCGTCGGAACATCGTCTACAAAGAGGGGATGGATACCGGCAAAATGAGAAGGAAATACAATCAATGCAATTCAACAATATGATGCATGATATGACATGGCATAATGAGTGTGTTTTGGGCTAATGCAAGCTAGAACAAATTGAAATGAGTCCATTTGAACCAAAATTGAAATGCAAACCCATTTTATAAAGTCATAAAGGTGCATTAACTTGTTTCACTTGAACAGCAAGGTTAATGTGTTCTGACATGCATGAAACCATTACAGATGGCTAGATTGGACTTTCTGATCAAATTTCATATATAAAACTTTGCATTTGGAGTTACAGATTAATTTCTATGAATTTTTGAAGTTTGCAGCATTTTCTGGAATTTCCTATATAAGAATAAGTCCAAAAAATACTTATTGCGTCAGCATTGCGTCAAGGTGACGTCAGCGGTCAACTGACTCGGTCCAGGTCAAACTGACCAATGGGTCCCGTCTGTCAGTGGTTAATTAAACTAACTAAGTTTAGTTCGCGTTAAACAAACACTAACCTAGTTTAGTTAGTGGCCTGGGGCCCACATGTCAGTGAGAGAGAGGGGTCAATCCCCTGGGCAGACGGGGTCAAACCCTGCCGATCAGGGCGGTCAACCCGCCGGCGTTTAGCCGCCTGCAAGGCCAGATGCGGCGGCGGGCTTCGGAAATCGCCCACAGGCGATGGTTTTGGGCGTGGGGAGGCTCTACGAAAAGCTGCTGCTCGCGTGCAGCCGATGGAGCAGACGGCAGGAGCTGGGGTGGCCGGTAGCGGCAGTTACGACGAGGGAGGCGGCAGCCGACGTTCATACGTCAATGAAACTGACGACGCAGCGCGTGGAGAAGCTAGCAGATAGTAGCTACGGGCTCTACAAGAGCTCACAAGGCCAACGGGCATATGCACAGGACCATTTGGTCACTGGTGCCTCGTCGCCGGCGAGCTCGGGCGGCGGCGCAGTTCGGTCATCAAGGGGGTGACGGCTACGGCGATCAAACGAAGCGGGGAAGAGGGGCAAACGGTGGCGGAGCTCACAGCGGTGCCATAGGGATGGTTAGCAGGCTCGGGGACGTCCTGCGTGCGGCGGATCGATGACGTTGGTGGCCAGAGCCCGAGGTGGAAGACGACAGCGATGGCGATGTTGCTGGCCTCCCGATGTCGCGTGCTTTGGCTTGCGGCTCTACGGAATCGAGGCGGAGCTCGTGGGGGTGCTGGCTAGGCGTGGGAATGCTGGTGGCCACGGCAACAACGACAAGCGGTGACGAGCTTTGCTCGGTGGTGCGCGCGAGAGGGGAGCAGAGGTGGGGTTGGGATCAGGGGGAGAGAGGAGAGGTGCAGGGTGGCGAGGGGGAGTGCATGGCACTCGGGGCTGGCTCCAGAAGCGGCGGAAGCAGAAGGTGGCTCGGGCGCGTGCCGGCGCGCGGTGGCCACATGCCCTCGCCTACTGGCGTGAGGAGGAAGGCGACAGGGAGCCCAGGTGGGCTGGGCCAGCGAGGTGGGCCGCCAGGAAAGTTGCATAGGTAACCTCTCTCTCTCTCTCCTTTTATTTCTGTTTTCTATTTTTTGTCTTTGTTTTTTGAATTTAGTAAAATACTAAACCACTTTATAAAATCCTGAAATAAATTATGGACACTGTTGAAATGTTTTTCAACAGCCCTCAACCATTATCCGAATTATTTAGGCAATTAAAATATTTTTAGTAATTAAATGCCCAAATGCAAATACTTTAGGGATTAATTCAAAAATCCAGAGTGACCTAGAAAAATGTGCACCATTTTTGGCAGAGGTTCTGGACCAATTCAAAAATGATGAACTTTTCCAAAGGCATTTTGGGTTCATTGAAAATATTTTGAGGTTGAACCTATTTGGGTTATTCTGGTGCTAGGGTTTATCATCCCCATTTCACATTTCAAATTTAATTAGACATGATGCATGGGTGCTGATGCAACTAATTGCAAGCAAAGTCTAGGGCTGTGACAACAAGCCTTGCCCGCAAGGCATGTAACCCTTTGTGCAAAGCCAGGCGCAGACCCTGAGCACATATAAATGAAGCACTGGCACCCTAAGCTATAGAATGCATGCTAGTGGCACAATCCTAGTCAGTGTATGCATTAGAGTGTTTGCATCATGTTTAATTTTCAAATGAACTTGAAATGGGGATGTCCAAACCCTAGCACCAAATGGAATTTTCAGTGAACCCAAAATGCCCTTTAGAAATGTTCATCATTTCTGGATTGGTCTAGAACGTCTGCTGAGGGAGTCCCGGACTAGGGGGTGTCCGGATAGCCGGACTCCAAGACTATGAAGATACAAGATTGAAGACTTCGTCCCGTGTCCGGAGGGGACTTTCCTTGGCGTGGAAGGCAAGCTTGGCGATACGGATATGTAGATCTCCTACCATTGTAACCGACTATGTGTAACCCTAACCTATCCGGTGTCTATGTAAACCGGAGGCTTTTAGTCCGTAGGACGACAAACAATCATACCATAGGCTAGCTTCTAGGGTTTAGCCTCCTTGATCTCGTGGTAGATCTACTCTTGTACTACCCATATCATCAATATTAATCAAGCGGGGAGTAGGGTATTACCTCCATCGAGAGGGCCCGAACCTGGGTAAAACATCGTGTCCCTTGTCTCCTGTTACCATCCGCCTAGAGCGCGCAGTTCGGGACCCCCTACCCGAGATCCGCCCGGTTTGACCGACATTGGTGCTTTCATTGAGAGTTCCTCTGTGTCATCACCGATAGGCCCGATAGCTCTTCGATCATCAACAACAAAGCGGTCGGGTGAGACTTTTCTCCCGGACAGATCTTCGTGTTCGGCGGCTTTGCTGCCAGGGCCAATTAAGCAGCCATCTGGAGCAGATCGAAGCTACGCCCGCCATCAGGTTAGATTTGGAAGTTTGAACTACACGGCCGATATCCGCGGAGACTTGATCTTCGACGGATTTGAGCCGCAACAAGCGTGCCGCACTGTCTCGATGGGCATGATCTAACTCTGCAGTCGAACAGTGCCCTGGAGGCCGCACCAGTACCCGCTCCGACCCTTAATCCGGAGCCGGATTCCCCGATCAAGGACAAGTGGTTGGACACCGCCTCGGGGGCTACAATCTCTACGGCGATCGAGCCGAACTCCATCCCTGTCCTTTGGGAAGACCTCGACTCAGGTGCGGACTCCTCTCCGGACTCGAACCCTCCAGCGCCCCTGCCAATCGAATCCGATTGGGCGCGGTCATGGAGTTCACTGTCGCGGACATCTTTCGGCACTTCGCCCTTTGGCGACATCCTGAATTCACTAAAGTCTCTCTCTTTATCCGAAGAGCCTGGCGGGACTACGGACAGGGGAAGGTTGGGATGCGGATGACGAAGAAATTCAACGCCCACCCACCACCCACTTGGTAGTCACTTGCCGATGATTTAACCGACATGCTAGACTACGACTCCGAAGACATCGGCGGTATGGACGGCGATGCGGAGGCGACCAAGACCAGCGCCTACAGGACCTTTGGAAGGCCACCTCGTCATATGACATATACATGGTGGATATCCCAAAAGACGGGAACGGCGATGGAAGCACGGAGGATGACCCCTCCAAGAAACAGCCGAAGCGCCGACGTCAGCGGCGCCGCTCTAAATCCCGCCACAATAAAAACGGTGATTCCGGCACGGGAGATAATAACACCCCGGATAGTGCCGAAGAGAACCCCCTCCAGCAGGACTCAGCGCAGGAGGAGGGAGAAGCAAGTCCGCACGACAGTGCGACAGAAAGAGAGGTCGAGGATGATAATTATGTGCTTCCCTCCAAAGATGAGGCAAGCCTCGACGATTTACTTTAATTTGTCGTGCACGAGGATCCCGCGAACAGGAGCATTTCAAACGCAGGCTAATAGCCACGGAAAGCAGCCTCAAGAAAAATCAGCAGCGACTTAGAGCTGATCAAGACACGCTAGTGACGGATGGACTGAAGTCCTTGCAGCGAAGAGTATGAACTCGACGCCCTCAAAAGCTACCCCAAGCGCAGGGGCGTTGCCTCGACTAGAGGAGGAAGCACCCAAGTCATCGGCGCCGACATGGCAGACCGGCCACCTCGTGGCAGCGGAAGAAAACCTCTCGGCCCTCCGCTCAAGCCACACCCGGCGCCGCTCAAAAAGTACCAAGGCACGGGAAAGCGTGCGGGCTTGCGTAGATATATTGGAGGATAAGGCAAAACATACAAGATCAATCTACGGATCGCTTGGGCGCCCGACAATGCGGGATGATTATAAATCACGCCGGATCACAAAACCCGGCGGGCGAACATGGTAGACAAAGCTCATATGAGCTACGTCGTGATATAGCCCAATATAGAGGCGCCACACACCCACTATGCTTCACAAATGAAGTAATGGATCATCAAATCCCCGAGGGCTTTAAACCCGTAAACATCGAATCATACGATGGTACCACAGATCCTGTGATGCGGATCGAGGATTATCTCCTCCATATCCACATGGCCCGCGGTGATGATCTACATGCCATCAAATACCTCCCACTCAAGCTTAAAGGACCAGCTCGACATTGGCTCAATAGCTTGCCAGCAGAATAAATTGGTTGTTGGGATTACCTAGAAGCCGCATTCCTTGATAACTTCCAGGACACATATGTGCGACCACCAGATGTCGATGACCTTAGCCACATAATTCAGCAGCCAGAAGAATCGGCCAGACAATTACGGACTCGGTTCCTAACAAAGAAAAATCAAATCGTTGATTGTCCGGATGCAGAGGCCCTTGCAGCCTTCAAACATAACATCTGCGACGAGTGGCTTGCCCGGCACCTAGGACAGGAAAAGCCGAAATCTATGGCAGCCATCACAACCCTCATGACTCGCTTTTATGCGGGAGAGGACCGCTGGCTAGCTCGAAGCAACAACTTGGCCAAACATCCACGATAGTCCGGATACCAAGGACAGCAATGGCAGGTCGCGTCGCTAACAAGAACAAGCGCCGCATCAGCGGTGATAATATCAAGATACGGCCGTCAATGCCGGATTGAGGCTCTAAACCGGTCAGCGGAAGAAGCCATTCAAAAGAAATACCCAGGGCCCGTCCAACTTGGACCGAATACTCGATCGCTTGTGCGGATACATGGCACTTCGAAAACCAGCCAATCACACCAACAGGATTGTTGGGTGTTCAATGACGAGCAAGTTAAGTGCTGAACTCAATTACAAGGGCTGCATAGCGATGACGATGAAGAGCCCGGCCGCCCGAACAATAGAGGATGAAGGGTTTTCCTACACAAGTGCGGACGGTGAACATGATATACGCAACCCACATACCCGAAAGGAGGCGGAAGCATGCACTAAGGGGCGTATATGCGATGGAGCGGTCGCCCGAAGTTCAACCCATGGTCTTCTGCCCGATCACCTTCGATCGAAGGACCACCCCACTAGCATCCGTCACGGCGGCTTTGCCGCATTAGTTCTTGACCCAATTATCGACGGATATCACCTCACGAGTCACGATGGACGGCGGTAGCAACTGAACCTGCTTTATCGGGATCTGATTGCACAAAATGGGCATAGACCCTCAAGGATTAAACCTACAAAGGCGACCTTTAAAGGCGTCATACCAGGTGTAGAGGCCAATTATGCGAGCTCGGTCACACTCGAAGTGGTCTTGGATCTCCGGATAACTTCCTAAGCGAAGAGTTAATCTTCGACATCGTCCCATTCATGGCGGCTATCATACCTTTGCTTTCGGACAAACCGCATTCGCCAAAAGTTCAATGCGGTGCCGCACTCACGCATACCTTAAGCTCAAGATGCCAGGCCCTCAAGGAGTAATCACGGTCAATGGAAACACGAACGCTCTCTCCGAGCGGAGGAGCATACGGCGACCCTCATGGCGGAGGTGCAAAGCAGCCTCTCACGGCAATTCTCGAGTCCGGCCACTAAGCTTCCGGACACCGCCAAAGCGCCCGGAGTAACCTGCAACAAGACCACAGCACGATTCAAGCACGAGTAGTAATCCGGCCCCAACCCCAGCCCTCGCGAAATTGCGAAGCTAGTATTACGCGTACATAATTACGCTCTGGAGATACCATGGGCATATGGGGAGGGGCAAGACAACGGCACGCCAAGAATGCGGCTCCACCGCACCAGGGGCTCCCGTTTGTGTCATTTCTTTTTCCTTTTCCTTTTCTTCCTTTTTTACTTTCAGGGCTCCATCTTTGAGAAGTCCTGTCCGGCACTTGAATCGCCCGAACTCACGATGCAACAGCCGGGAAGCGGAAAGCCACGTCGAGTGTTCAGGTGGTCTCCATTACGAGCATTATACTTGTTTTACATACCATCCCGCAGCTTACCCCTGGAGGGGGACATGTTAGATAGTCCCATCCCTTGCTTATCGCACTATTTGTATCGTTCTACTCCCATTGCAGTACCTTTTTGATTAAACAATACATAGCTCTTGCTTATTATTGCTCTACTTCCATTATATATACATATGTTCATTTCACGACATGTTGCAACCGTACACTTTAGTGCGGCTACTGTACACCAGGGGCTTAAGTACCCCAAAATTATGGTGTGATAAGTCCGAACACTTTCACAAGTGCGGCATCCCGAACTTATAGTATTATAAGAATTGGCTCCGAATCATGTCTTGGGTCAATAGTTGGGTTTGCCCGGCTCCCGTGTTTTGATACCTTACGTTCCGCTATATCGGCTAAGGTAGCACCGGGAGAACCACTGCGATTGTGCCCCAGTTCTGCTGGGTCGAGCACCTCAGTGGAGAAAGCTAAAACTGACCGTCATGATAAGGCGAGAGCCGGTCGCTGTTCGAGAGGTTTTTTCGAGTCCCTAAAGACTTATGTCGATTAGAGCGAGGAACCGGAATTGCCCGGCCAAGGCATGGATAGCGCCCCGAACTCGGTCATCCGAATACTAGGGGCTTCGCCGAAATTTAAAATTATAGAATTCTATGGCTAAGTGAGAGTGTTCAAGCATTATAAGTCCGGTTGCCTTGTTCGTTGTGTTGGCGCCTCCTAGATGGACCCAAGAATGGGAACAAGAGTGCTCAAGTTTATCCCGAACACCCCAAAGCACTCATGGCATGAAAGTGAAGCCAACGACTTGCCATCTCTCAAATTTGATAAGCGGCCGCCTGAGAAGGTAATATTTTAAATTAACAAGCGTTGCTTAAGCGCATATGAACAAGTTTTCAGCGTAAAGGATAACAAATGCGAGTTTATTCAAAAATTACATCTTTGGAGCACTCATCCGCTATTCGGCGGGCACCCTTCAGGAGGCCCTCATAGTACATTTCGGGCGTGCGATGCTCATGGCCCTTCGGTGGCCCGTCCGTCACAAGCCTCTCCGCATCCATCTTGCCCTAGTGCACTTTAGCACGGGCAAGGGCCCGATGGACACCTTCAATGCAGATGGAGCGCTTGATGACTTCAAGCCGCGGACAGGCATCCACCAGCCGCTGCATCAAGCCGAAGTAGCTCCCGGGCATGGCCTGCAATGGCCACAGCCGCGCTATAAGGCCCTTCATGGCCTGTTCGGCGACCTTATGGAGCTCGACCAGCTGCTTCAGCTGGTCGCTCGGCACCGGATGGTCGGCCTCGACATCGAGACCAGAACACCTTTTCCGTCGAGCTCCCCTCCTTGGCGTGGTAGAATGCGGCAGCATCAGACACACTACGGGGCAAATCTGCGAATGCACCTGGAGAGCTCCGAATCTGGGTAAGTAATAGGTAATTCACTTTCACATGCTTGCTTTTTGGGCCTCGGCCTTAGCAGCTTTGGCACTCTCAAGAGCCGAGGTGAGCTCGGACTCTCGAATCTTCGAGTCACGCTCCAAACTCTCGTGTTTTTCCACGAGAGCTTGGAGCTCTTGCCGCTCTTGGCCAGCTGCGCCTCCCCCTTCTCTCGCTCGGTGCGTTCCGCAGCCGCTTTGTTTTCGGCCATGGACACCACTTCCTTTAGGGTCGCCACCTCGTTCGTGGCCCCTGCAGTATCCAAGTTATTCCTGTTATTTTTTGCAACCAAAACCTTTTCTATAAGGTATTTCTTTAATAAGGTATTACTTACCTTCCTTGTCCTCGAGCTGCTTCTTGGCTTGTCCGAGCTCCTTCTCGGACCGCTCGAGGTTCTGCTTTATCGTTGACCTCCATGATCGGTCTTGCGGCAGAGGTCGGCAATGTAACCTGCATTCCCATATTGACATACTTATGTTAGACTCCTGCGTATATCTTTTTAGATCCTTAGTCCAGCTTTTCTTTCCGAACACCGAACTAAGCATCAGGGGCTACTGTCTATGCGGTTATATTTTTATATATTCTAAAACTTACCTCAAAGCCTGTTAGAAGGCTGGTACAGGCTTCGGTCAGTCCGCTCTTGGCGGACTGAACTGTCCAGATCACCGCACTCATAACAGTGCGGTGCTCCTCCTCGATGGAAGCGCCGTTAAGCGCCTCCAGTAAGCTATCCGGTGCCTCCGGTTGGACGGAGGACACTGGCGTCTTACCCTTCTTCCGAAGGGTCCGCTTGCCGGACTCCGGAACCACTGAAGGTCCGACATGGAGACCGGACAAGGGTCGGGCCTAGAGCCCCTGGGGGTCTTGCCCCCCGCGCGCCTGGAGTCCGGGAGGTTGCCTTGTGGCACCTCCTGCGCTACCTCCTCTTGACCAAGCCCCTCCTGGGGCCCGGCCATAGCGTCGCCCAGCGGTGAGGCGAGGAGGCGGTCGGAAGCGAGGTACTCTCCATTTCCGACGAGCCCGAGGAGCCGCTCGATGAATCGGCGAACTTCGCCCTTGGGCGGGCTGCAGTTGTTCAAATTAGAGAACACTCTGCAATAATAAAAAGCCATGGGTATCCGGACACTTACGATCTCGCCAGGGCTTGGCCTCGTGGGCCAATCCTCCTCGTCGTCGTCGACGTTGGTGGAGAAGTCCGGAGGAAGGGTTCTTCCCTTCTTGGAGCCTCCGGCCTCCCCAGTCGGGGCGGCCTTCGTTTTCTTCTCCTCCCCGCTGGGGGAGGAGCTTCTTCTTCTTCCTCCTCGTCATCAGGAGAAGATTCCGCTTCGGAATCTGACAGCACCTGGCGTCGGGAGCTCCTTCGAGTTCCCATGGCCTCCTTCTTGGCCTTCTTCTCCGGCACCACGGCGCGCCGAGCCAAGAGCAACTCAATCCAAGGCGTCCTCCGGATCTTTCGGCAAAGGAGCCGGGACGGTTAATCTGTCCGGACGTCTTCAACCAGTCCTGTCAAAGATTAGGGAGTTTTATCCCGTAGAGTCAATCTATGAAAAAAGAGTCCCGTAAAGGGTAAAATAACTTACCTCGCGGCTTGACGCTGCGAAGCTGTATCCGCGATCTTTGGTAGCGGATCTTTGGGCTTCAGCGCGCCTTGAACGGCACTCTTCCAGGCGTCTTCGTACGTAGTGTCGAAGAGCCAGCTCAAGGTTCGGTGTTGTGCCGGATCGAACTCACACAAATTGAAGGCCCGTTGTTGGCATGGGAGAATCCGGTGGATGAGCATCACCTGGATTACGTCGACGAGCCTAAGATTCTTGGCCACCAGGTTTCAGACGCATGTTTGAAGTCCGGATGTCTCGTCCGAACTCCCCCATGTTAGGCCCGTCTCTTTCCATGACGAGAGCCGTGTGGGGAAGCAAGATCTGAACTCGGGGGCCGCCACCCATTTGGTGTTGCGAGGCTCGGTGATGTAGAACCACCCCGATTGCCACCCCTTTGTCTCCACGAAGGCGCCTTCGAGCCATGGGACTTTGGCCATCTTGCCAACCATGGTGCCTCCGCACTCCGCTTGACGGCCGCCCACTACCTTCGGCCGGACGTTGAAGATCTTCAGCCATAAGCTGAAGTGGGGCTGGATGCAGAGGAAAGCCTCGCACACGACGATAAACACCAAGATGTTGAGGATGAAATTCGGGGCCAGGTCGTGGAAGTCCAGGCCGTAGTAGAACATGAGCCCCCGGACAAATGGCTGAAGTGGAAAACCTAGTCCGCGCAGGAAGTGGGGGAGAAACACCACCCTCTCATGGGGCCCAGGGGTCGGAATGAGCTTCCCCTCGTCGGGAAGCCTGTGCGCGATGTTGCCGGACAAGTATCCGGCTTCCATGATCTTGTGATGTGCCCCTCCGTGACGGAGGAGGCCATCCACCCGCCTCCCGCTCGACATGGTTGGAGAAGGTTGAGGTGGGATGTGCGGACTTAGTATTTGGGCTCGAAGTCTTGGCGGAAATGGATAAGCAAAGGAGGAAGAAGGCGTGGGTGAAAAGGTGGATCCTTATCCCTTATATGGACGGACGACGCTATGTGTCCCCACCACCTGGTAAAACTCGCTTATTTCCCAAGCGCCGTAATCAATGGCGGATGGGTTACCCACGTCCGTATTGATGAGAATCCCGGAATAAGGGGCACGATCTATGCTTTGATAAGGCGTGCCAAGGAAACCGCCTCGCTAAACACGCTGAGGTGGAACAATAAAAACAATTCATATAAAGGCACGGCCGTGGTGTGATGTCACGCCGCGGAATACATCAGCAGAGATCTGTGCAAAAATTATTCTCTCTACGGTGTTATGTGGAACTTGTTTTGCGAGCGGACACTATCCTTGTGTTCAAAACCTTCTATGAAGTATTCGGAGGAGGAACCCGCCTTGCAATGCGAAGACAATATGCGCGCCGGACTCGTCGTCATTGAAGCCTGGTTCAGGGAGCTCTTGAGGAGTCCTGGACTAGAGGGTGTCCGGATAGCGGACTATCGTCACGGCCGGACTCCAAGACTATGAAGATACAAGATTGAAGACTTCGTCCCGTGTCCGGAGGGGACTTTCCTTGGCGTGGAAGGCAAGCTGGGCGATACGGATATGTAGATCTCCTACCATTGTAACCGACTCTGTGTAACCCTAACCTATCCGATGTCTATATAAACTGCAGGGTTTTAGTGCAGAGACGAACAACAATCATACCATAGGCTAGCTTCTAGGGTTTAGCCTCCTTGATCTCGTGGTAGATCTACTCTTATACTACCCATATCATCAATATTAATCAAGCAGGAGTAGGGTATTACCTCCATCGAGAGGGCCCGATCCTGGGTAAAAACATCGTGTCCCTTGTCTCCTATTACCATCCGCCTAGACGCACAGTTCGGGACCCCCTACCCGAGATCCGCCGGTTTTGACACCGATATCTGCCAAAAATGATGCACACTTTTCTAGGTCATTTATGGATTTTTGAATTAAATCATACTCTATTTGAATTTGGGCATTTAAATGCTATAATTATTTTGAATGCTCAAATAATTCTGAAATGATTTGAGGGCTGTTGGAAATAATTCAAAATGTGCCCACAAGTTATTTCAGCAATTTTGGTACTGAATTAGTATTTTTACTAATTCAAAAACAGAGGAATAAAATAGAAAATTAAAACAAAATAAAAGAGAGAGAGAGAGAGAGAGAGAGATGCTACTGACCTGGCCTCACCTGGCACAGCCCACCTAGCAGCCCAACTGGTGGCCCAGCCCACTAGCCTCCCCCTTGTCGTCTTCTTTCTCTGCCAGGAGGACGAGCGCGTGGCCGCAGCGCGCCGGCACGCACCCCGGCCACCTCCTTCTTGCCGCTTTGCCC
This sequence comes from Aegilops bicornis, assembly GCA_021605145.1. Taxonomy (NCBI): domain Eukaryota; kingdom Viridiplantae; phylum Streptophyta; class Magnoliopsida; order Poales; family Poaceae; genus Aegilops; species Aegilops bicornis. The sequence goes on from CM038672.1 coordinate 547,549,885, forward strand.
TGGGCCTCTCCGGATGAAGCCACGCACCCCCCGGGCCCCTCTCACTCTCTCCCGTGCTCATCCCCTCCTCTGCCGCCCTCTCTCTCCCGCAACCGAACGCTGCCGTCGTCGCTGCTCGTCGTTGTCGCGACCACAGCCACCCCCTCGCCCCCGCGTCGTTCCCACTGTCGGATTTCGGGTTCCGGCAGACCCTTGAGGTTCGAACACTGGGGTGCGCGCGGAGATCTTTCCCCTACCAGCTAACGTGTGAATGGTTTGCGAGGGATCTAAACTAGGAACAATGAACAGCGCAAGAGACACAGGGTTAATACTGGTTCGGGCCACCGTGGTGGTGTAATACCCTACTCCAGTGTGTGGTGTGGTGGATTTGTCACATCCCTAGTTCTGGTATGCTCTAGGCTAGCCCTTCATGTGTGCATCATGTTTACATTTCTCAGAAACTTGAAATGGGGGATGTCCAAACCCTAGCACCAAATGGAACTCCACTAGGTTCAAGTTAAAAATATTTTCAATAAACCCAAAAATGCCTTCATCAATGTTTGATAACTTTGGCAAGGGTTTTGATCCAAACCAAAAATATTGAACATTTTTAGGGAATTATTTGGGACTTTGAATTAAATCACAAATGTATTTGAGTTGGGGCAAATGAATCCTATAAATATTTTTATTGCTCCAATAATTCTGAGGCAAATAAATCCTATAAATATTTTTATTGCTCCAATAATTCTGAGACTTTTGTGGAGCTCTTGGATAAACCAATTGCATCCAAATTTGTGTCCAGAAGCTGCAAAAATAATTTGGTTAGCAAACCAAATTCAAAACAAAAGAGCAGAATAGAAAACAAAAGAAAATTAGAAAAGTAAGGAAACCTCACCTCACTTACCGCAGCCCACCTGGCCGGCCCAGTCGGCCATCCCAGCCACCTGGCCCAGCCCACCTCCTCCTGTCGTCTTCCTCTTGCGGAGGGGCGGGCGCAGCGTGGCCCGGCCTTGACGCACGCAGGCGCGCCCCTGCCACCTCCTGCTTCGCCATGTCGACAGCTCCTTCTCCCCCAACCCCGCGCCAGGAGACGTGGACGAGGCCGTGCCGACCTCCCCTTCTTCCCTGGCCATTTTTCCCCTCTCCCTCTTTGTTCTTCGCCCGAACAGAGAGCCGCCGCCGCCGTTCGCTGCCACCACGCCCACCATGCTCCTATTGCCTCCCCGTGTAGTCCACGAGCTCCGCCGTCATCCTCTACGCCGTCCCCGCCAATCCACGCGACTGGAAGGCCCTCGGAGTGCCGCCATCGATGCCATCTTCATCCCCGGGTCCCGATGATCGCCGTCATGATTCTGCCGCTGTACGAGCTTCCCCGAGCATGCTAGCCATCCCTACGGCACCGCAGTGAGCCCCCGAGCATTTTCCCCCTCTCCCCGCGATCAACCCCTCCCTCTAGCCGCCTCCTCCACCGGAGCCGAGACGCTCCGCCGCACGAGCTCGTCGCCGGCGTGGCCCCGGTGACCAGCGGCCCCGTGTGTGCGTTCGTTGTGCTTGTCACATCGCGTAGAGGCTCTTGAGCGCATTAGTTCGTGCGTTTGCATGCTGCAGTCGCGTTTCCATGCACCCCCGAGCTCCGGCCGCCGCCGCGCTGCTCGGCGGCATCATCTCCGGCCACCCCCGCGCACACTGCTTGCTCCATTAGATGCGCGCGAGCACCAGCTAGCCATAGAGACCAACCGCGGCTCAAACCGCTGCACAGTAGCTCAACTCGGCGAGCCTTGACTGTTGGTTTGGTCTTCGCGGCGAACTCCGGTGTAGTCGACATGGCACCGTCATTAGTCGCTAATGACTCTGCTAGTTAGCCCCTCTCTCACTGACTTAAGGGCCCCACTGCCTAATTAACCTAGTTTAGCTCATGTTTAGTTTAAACTAACCCCCACGGGCCCCACAGTTCAGTTTGACATGGCCACGTCACACGTTGACTGACCCCACAAGTCAGTGCTGACCCGGCTGACATGGTCGTTGACCAGGCCCCGCCTGTCATTGACACTGAACAGCACTGTGTCACTGACCAGTGGACCCCACTGGTCAGGTTTGACCCGGGGCAGCCCTGTTGACTCTGCTGAGATTAGCATGATGTCATGCTGACGCAGTAACTTATTTTCTAGATTTATTCTTATATAGGAAATTCCAGAAAATGTTGCAAACTTCTAAAAATCATAGAAATTCAACCATAACTCCTAATGAAATAATTTATATATGAAAAATGATCAGAAAAATCCAATCTATCCATCTGTACTGTTTTCATGCATGTTAGAACAACTTATGGCTGCTGTTTAGGCCAAATCATATAAATGGCATTTTAACTCTCACATATGGAGTTTGAATTTGAACCTAGGGTTCAAACCAACTCCATTTAACATGTTGCTAGTTGCATTAGCTCAAAACATAGCATATTGACATGTCATGATCATGCATCATGTTGTGCACTGCATTGATTGTGTTCTCCTTCTCTGTTGCCGGTATTTGTCCCCTCTCGATAGACGTGCCTCCGAAGATGAGTCTGATGACACCGATGAAGAACTATATTATCTTCAGAAGTGTCAGGCAAGCAAAATCCCCTTGTTCATTCCGATACAATCCCACTCTCTCGCTCCTGCTCTCTTTTACTGCATTAGGACAACAATGATTCAACTGTTACATGTTGCGGTAGTTGAACCCCTTTCCTCTGCATGACCTGTCATTGCCACAGTAAATAGATGAAACCCACTAGCATGAGTAGGAGTTCTTTGAGCCCTGATGTGCCTACTCATTCATGATTGTTTATCATGCCTGCTACTGCTTAGATTTGAGTCAGGTCTGATTCATCAGGGATGAATCGGAGGTGTCTGAACATGTCCTACTGTTGAGAGCTAAGTGTGTGAACACGATTTGGTAAAGGTAGCGGTGAGAGGCCATGTAGGAGTACATGGTGGGTTGTCTCATTGCGGTCGTCCTCAGAACTGAGTTACGTGTTTGTGATCCATGAACAGTTACTACCACACATTGGGCTCAAGGCGCTCCAAGCTCTCTCGACTTATTAATCAACTTGATCTCTGTCCGTGAGTTGCAACTAGTTTACGGTGTTTGTAGGTAGTGTTAGTAGTCTACCAAGTGGTACCCATGCAGGTGGGCTTGGGACAGACTAGGCACCGTGGCACGGTGTACCAAACGCATACAACCACCCGTCGAGGTGGGCTTGGGAACCCTGCTCACATCGTTTGGGGCCGTGAGCGACACCCCGGACGGATCTCCTTGCGGATGGAACCCGAATAGGCGATAAACCTGGACTAGAGACTTGTGTGGTTAGTCAGGTCGTGGCCGACTCCCTCGCCAAGCTTCTGCTTGAAGGTTGCCGAGATACACGACGTGTACATGGTGGTAAGTGGCGAAAGCGTGTGTGAAGAAGTACACCCCTGCAGGGTTAACGGCACCTATTCGAATAGCCGTGTCCGCGGTAAAGGACTTCTAGGTTGCCTGTACAATTCATAGACAAGTGAAAGTGGATACTCTAAAATGCGCAAGATAAGCGTGAGTGCTATGGATGGCGATCTCGTAGGGAGACGGGAGCGGATCCATAGTGGTGTATTGATATGGTGAATATGTGGACTCGTGTGCGCCACCTCAAAAGAGTTACTTGCAGTCGTAGTTCAGGATAGCCACCGAGTCAAAGCTGGCTTGCTGCAGTTAAACCCCACCACCCCTTTGTTGCTAATGGTGCATATGTAGTTAGTTCTGATGTAAGTCTTGCTGAGTACATTTGTACTCGCGTTTGCCTATCTTATGTTTTTGCAGAGAGACTTCAGTCTCACTAGTAGTTCCGCGTGGACTTCGACGTTTAGCTTGATACCTCAGCTACGATCTTGTGCCCTCGGCGAGATGCAGTAAGCAGTCGAGCTTCTCGGCCTTTTTCACTTGTAGATGTGCTGTACTTTCGGACATGTTAAGCTTCCGCATGTGCTTGTTGCTTGTATGTTTCGTATGTTGGGTCATGAGACCCATGTTTGTAATATCTCGCTCCTGAGCCTAATGAATAAATACTTGAGTCATAGAGTTATGTTGTGATGCCATGTTGTATTTACACATATCGAGCATATTGTGTATATGTTTGTAATGCTTGGTATGTGTGGGATCCGACAATCTAGTTGTTTATCCTTGGCAGCCTCTCTTATGGGGAAATGTAGTCTAGTGCTTCCTTGAGCCATAGTAGTCCGCTACAGCCCGGTTCACTGGAGTCTTGCTAGCCCAAAGACTACCGCCGGGACACTTGATCGGCCGACATGTGTTTCACTTCGCCTCGTTTCTGCTGGCCGGGAAATGTCACGCGGTGACATCCGGAGTCCTGCCTAGCCTGCTACAGCCCGGTTACCGGAGTCCTGTTAGCCAGTGCTACAGCCCGGATTCACACCGTTGACCGACATGCTCAAGTTGATTCATGTATGCCTGTCCCCATGGGTTAAGCGCCGCTTTGGGTTCACGACTAGCCATGTCGGCCGGGTTCTCTATCATATGGATGCTAGCGACACTATCATATACGTGAGCCAAAAGGCATAAGCGGTCTGGGCCATGGTAAGGCGACACCTGTGGGAATACCGTGCGTGAGGCCGCAAAGTGATATGAGGTGTTACCGGCTAGATTGATGTGACTTGGAATCGGGGTCCTGGTAGCTTTGGTATCAGAGCCTGACTACCTGTTGGATTACCAGGCCAAACCGGTCGAAGTTGTGTCTAGAAATGCTTTAGTTATGTAAGGGAATTGATTGTGGAAGGGAACGTAAGGCTCTTTTTACTCCTTATACCTCATGGCCTTGACTGAGTCATCCTCTTCTCTTCTACGGGGATTAAGAACTAGGCCTTCTCATCTATCTATCAGGATGACGTGTTACTAATCCATAGACTTTTAAGATTGTTGGTTTTAAGCCCCAGTTCTATTTCTACTTCTTCTGTGTGTTGCCAATTGAACCAGAACCTTGTTATGATGTTGATAAGTGACTATGCAAATCCTTGTGAATGTCTCAAATCTTTTCCTGAGCATTTACAATTTGTTATCTTGTCAAGGAGTCATCCCAAGTTTCTAAACTATCTGATGCATTTGCAAATTCTTCCTTCCTGTTCACGGTGTCCTTTTGGTCAGAATAAGCACACTAAACGTCTGTTGAGGTACTCCTTGCCTTGACATATATGTTGGAGCTATTTTTTATGACCCTAGGTGTCTAGAGTATCATCTAGTAATCTAGCCATGTTTTGTGTTCCCAGTGTGATGATTCTGGCCATCATTCTCGAAAGCATCCCATGATGCCACTTAGTAGTAGGTATTCTATTCCTGGGTTCTTGAACCCGAGATTCACCCTACTTACCTCGTGTTGATAGTGTTGCTCGTACCTTTAGGATACTAGTAACCTTTGCATTAGTCCTCGAGGTCCGTGGTATTTCCTTCTTCCAAATACCATGAACCATTAAGGCAGAAGTTATTTGAACCAAAAGATCACAATCAGAGTACTCTTGAGGAGTTCTCCATTCATAATTGTGATTCTGCCAGTTCTACCTTTCTGCATGAGTTATCTGGAAGAAACCTGTTGAACTTGTTTCGACATATCAATCTATGCATCCACAACTCAGAAAGATATATGTTCCTTGAGTGTTTCCATTGTAGCTGTATTCTGATCCCCGCCTATCAGTGGGTAGTCAGGAGTAGTTGTGCATTCATGTTATCGATGCCTATTACTCATGTGGTCCGTCAAGCCATTCTATTCGAGAATGACTAGGAGAAACAAGCTCCAGTACCTCATCCATTTCTAGGATTGGGTCAAAGCAGTTGTATTCCGCGGATCAAATGCCAATCCAGCTTTTGATCCTGTTCTACCCTGAAGTATTGCCCTCTTGATGTCAGGAATGTCATGATAATTGCACCAACTCTTATGAACTCTTGATGAAGTGATACATCTCGCCATCATCATTCGCTCCTTGGTTCCGTGTTATTGCAGCAGGAATACCAACAAGTGAACCATGATGTGTGAAACCAATACTCCTAGCAACTAGTTGCTTGGTAGTAAATGGACAATATTCTCATTCTTAGCGTGTTGGTTATTGAATCATCATTCTAAGATAGATTGTGCTACCTAGTCCTTATTTCTGGTGCACTCTTCGATTAATGAGTTAGGATTATTCAATCCCTTGCTTATTTGATCATATCGTCTTGCTCTGAAAAGCAAGATTGTTCTCGAGCTTAGTAACATATCGATGGTTTGTGATGTTAGGATATCTTCTGGAAGTATTACCGAGTTGTCACCGACCGCTATGTTGAGTTCGTGATCATGTTGGTTTTCCTCCAAACCACCCATTCTCCAAGAATCTTTGTTGGATACCCCTGAGCTAGTTGGTTAAGCTAAACAACAACTTGGAGAGTTGGAAGATGAAAGCTTGTCCGACTTAGTTCATCACTAAGGGATATCATTGTGTGTGTGTGTAGTGTGTGTTGAAGAAAGATGATATCTTCATCCATTGGTCCCTGTGTTCAGTTGTTGGACCTATTATCTTATCAAAGCCTTGATTTCAGTGTGGGTTATCGTCAAATCAAATCAGAACCAACGATATTCGTAATGTTGTCTTACTCGTGGTTGATCCCTCGAGCATACACCATTACATTCTTTTGGTCTGACCAATACTATCACCGTGTTCACATGATGGCGGAAGTCCAGTGATATGGAAATTTCGATGAGTTGCTATTAAGCCCATCAGCAGCATTTTGTCTCCCCCATGACTCATGTTGAACATCAACCTAGTGTTGGAAACTTTTATAAGCATTGTCTTCATGTCCCATTCGTGAAGAATATGTTGGATGAAAGAAGTGACTTTCTCTAATTCACGTGCACTTGATGTAAGTTGCCGCCGTGAATTCGAGAAAGCTTGTTTTTGCTCCCTCTGGAATCATCCCAAGTTAGTCACGCATATGTGCGAAGTACTCTATGGTTTGATAGGTTGGCCGCCTCCACTCATATGTGTTTCCTAGCACACCAAGCCACTGATTGATTTGTTCAAGGAAAAGAAGTTCTTATGTGCTAACCCTTAAGGACCCGAAGGTACATGCGCAGGACTTCACTCTCCGCAATGATGGTTCCCAATCAGAACGCTGTAGTGTTTTATTATAAGACTGCCATGTGGTCACGCTTGTCAAGGACAACATGTTCACATGTGTGTAGCAGAACCGGCTCATGTTTTGGAGCTTGCTATCGTAGTTCATTTCCCGAGAATCTCGCAACGTTATCTCGTCGAGTTGTGTTGAAACCTTTTCTTTTCTAGACATGTTGTCTGAAAAATCCTGTTACCAGCCAGATCTGAATCTCAGGCAGATATGATGGCTGGAACATTTCCAGGATCTAAGATGTAGGTCCCGATGAGGTTGATGTTCTGGCCGACACACCTAGCTGGAAGATCTATTATCGTAGTATCTTGAACAAGCAATTCAACCCTTCTCCATGAGGATTTGGTATGACTTATTCCACAAGTTGTTCCTTATGGATTTTTGTGCTCCCGAAGTCCGACCTTTGCTTGATGGCCATGTCGATGCTTTTAAGCATGATCGTGGTAGCTAGAACATCAGGGAGAACATCAGAAGCGGAGGTGCTAAATGTCTCTCGGTCGATCATCCAGATTTCGTTCTCTTGGCCTCGCTAAGGGGAAGTCTGAGAAGGTGTTATCTTCCTTTGTATCCGCATCATCCATCACTATTCATCATGGTAGTAAGATGTGTTGCCAGGATCCTCGGCACGGATGTTGGTAAAACCTTGATGACCATGGAAATGCTCAAGTTTTGAGAGCACACTCAGTCACTAGGTTATATCCTCGGTATCAATTGGAATGTGCCTCCCGTTTGACGAGTTGTTCTATAACCATAGTTTCCTTTCCGAACTGAGTATGCCATTTCCACGAACCCCTTTCAAACGATCGTTGTGAATTACCTTAGCCTGGTATGGAGAGTTTCAATGATCCTTCCCAATAGAGTTTCTTTCTAACGTCATCGAGTTGGATGAAGATCTAGAAAGCAAAGACGTCAAGATCAATATGAAGCAATGAATCAACATCTTGAGAAGGACAGTTGGATCGTGAAGATCGTGTTAGCTTGTGACCCCTCCGACTTCTTACCTCACGACTTGAATCTCAGGACGAGATTCTTGTTTAGTAGGGGTGAGCTGTCACATCCCTAGTTCTGGTATGTTCTAGGCTAGCCCTTCATGTGTGCATCATGTTTACATTTCTCAGAAACTTGAAATGGGGGATGTCCAAACCCTAGCACCAAATGGAACTCCACTAGGTTCAAGTTAAAAATATTTTCAATAAACCCAAAAATGCATTCATCAATGTTTGATAACTTTGGCAAGGGTTTTGATCCAAACCAAAAATATTGAACATTTTTAGGGAATTATTTGGGACTTTGAATTAAATCATTAATGCATTTGAGTTGGGGCAAATAAATCCTATAAATATTTTTATTGTTCCAATAATTCTGAGACTTTTGTGGAGCTCTTGGATAAACCAATTGCATCCAAATTTGTGTCCAGAAGCTGCAAAAATAATTTGGTTAGCAAACCAAATTCAAAACAAAAGAGCAGAATAGAAAACAGAAGAAAATTAGAAAAGTAAGGAAACCTCACCTGACTTACCGCAGCCCACCTGGCCGGCCCAGTCGGCCATCCCAGCCACCCGACCTAGCCCACCTCCTCCTGTCGTCTTCCTCTTGCTAGAGGGACGGGCGCGCGTGGTCGACGCACGCAGGCACGCCCCTGCCACCTCCTGCTTCGCCGTGTTGACGGCTCCTTCTCCCCCAACCCCGCGCCAGGAGACGTGGACGAGGCCGTGCCGACCTCCCCTTCTTCCCTGGCCATTTTTTCCCTCTCCCTCTTTGTTCTTCGCCCGAACGGAGAGCCACCGCCACCGTTTGCTGCCACCACGCCCACCATGCTCCTATCGCCTCCCCGTGTAGTCCACGAGCTCCGCCGTCATCCGCTACGCCGTCCCCGCCGATCCACGCGACTGGAAGGCCCTCAGAGTGCTGCCTTCGATGTCATCTTCATCCTCGGGTCCCGACGATTGCCGCCGTGATTCCGCCGCCGTCCGAGCTTCCCCGAGCACGCTGGCCATCCCTACGGCACCTCAGTGAGCCCCGAGCAATTTCCCCCTCTCCCCGTGATCAACCCCTCCCTCTAGCCGCCTCCTCCACCGGAGCCGAGACGCTCCGCCGCACGAGCTCGTCGCCGGCGTGGCCCCGGAGACCAGCGGCCCCGTGTGTGCGTTCGTTGTGCTTGTCACATCGCGTAGAGGCTCTTGAGCACATTAGTTCATGTGTTTGCACACTGCAGTCGCGTTTCCGTTCACCCCCGAGCTCCGGCCGCCGCCGCACTGCTCGGCGGCGTCATCTCCGGCCACCCCCGCACACACTGCTTGCTCCATTAGATGCGCGCGAGCACCAGCTAGCCATAGAGACCAACCGCGGCTCAAACCGCTGCCTGTAGCTCAACTCCGGCGAGCCTTCGCTGTTGGTTTGGTCTTCGCCGGCCGAACTCCGGTGAAGTCGACATGGCACCGTCATTAGTCGCTAATGACTCTGCTAGTTAGCCCCTCTCTCACTGACTTAAGGGCCCCACTGCCTAATTAACCTAGTTTAGCTCATGTTTAGTTTAAACTAACCCCCACGGGCCCCACAGGTCAGTTTGACCTGGCCACGTCACACGTTGACTAACCCCACAAGTCGGTCTTGACCGGTGGCGTGGCGTTGACCAGGCCCACTGTCATTGACCTTTGAACAACCTTTGTGTCAGCGACGATGGACCCCAGTCGAGGTTTGACCCGGGGCAGCCCTGTTGACTCTGCTGAGGTCAGCATGATGTCATGCTGACGCAGTAACTTATTTTCCGGATTTATTCTTATATAGGAAATTTCAGAAAATGTTGCAAACTTCTAAAAATCATAGAAATTCAACCATAACTCCAAATGAAATAATTTATATATGAAAAATGATAAGAAAAATCCAATCTATCCATCTGTACTGTTTTCATGCATGTTAGAACAACTTATGGCTGCTGCTTAGGCCAAATCATATAAATGGCATTTTAACTCTCACATATGGAGTTTGAATTTGAACCTAGGGTTCAAACCAACTCCATTTAACATGTTGCTAGTTGCATTAGCTCAAAACACAGCATATTGACATGTCATGATCATGGATCATGTTGTGCATTGCATTGATTGTGTTCTCCTTCTCTGTTGCCGGTATTTGTCCCCTCTCGATAGACGTGCCTCCGACGATGAGTCCGATGACACCGATGAAGAACTATATTATCTTCAGAAGTGCCAGGCAAGAAAAACCCCCTTGTTCATTCCGATACAATCCCACTCTCTCGCTCCTGCTCTCTTTTACTGCATTAGGACAACAACGATTCAACTCTTACATGCTGCGGTAGTTGAACCCCTTTCCTCTGCATGACCTATCATTGCCACAGTAAATAGATAAAACCCACTAGCATGAGTAGGAGTTGTTTGAGCCCTGATGTGCCTACTCATTCATGGTTGTTTGTCATGCACTCTTTGCTTAGAGTTGAGTCGGTCTAATTCATCCGGGATGAATCGGAGGTGTGTGAACATGTCCCATCTTGTTGAGAGCTAAGTGTGTGAACACGATTTGGTAAAGGTAGCGGTGAGAGGCCATGTAGGAGTACATAGTGGGTTGTCTCATTGCAGCCGTCCTCAGGAACTGAGTTCTGTATTTGTGATCCATGAACAGTTACTACCACACATTGGGCTCCGGGCGCTCCAAGCTCTCTTGACTTATTAATCAACTTGATCTCTGTCCAGGAGTTGCAACTAGTTTCTGGTGTTTGTAGGTAGTGTTAGTAGTCTACCAAGTGGCACCCGTGCAGGTGGGCTTGGGATGAGACTAGGCACCATGGCACAGTGTACCAAGCGTAGAACCACCCGTCCGAGGTGGGCTTGGGAACCCTGCTCACACCGTTTGGGGCCGTGGCGACACCGCCGGATCTCCTTGCGGATGGAACCCGAATAGGTGATGAACTGGACTAGAGACTTGTGTGGTTAGTCGTGTCGTGGCCGACTCCTTGCCAGGCTTCCGCTTGAAGGTTGCCGAGATACACGACGTGTACATGGTGGTAAGTGGCGGCGTGTGTGAAGAAGTACACCCTGCAGGTTAACGTCACCTATTCGAATAGCCATGTATGCGGTAAAGGACTTACGGGTTGCTGTCACGGTTCATAGACAAGTGAAAGTGGATACTCTAAAATGTGCAAGATAAGCGTGAGTGCTATGGATGGCGATCTCGTAGGGAGACGGGAGCGGATCCATAGTGGTGTATTGAAATGGTGAATATGTGTACTCGTGTGCGCCACCTCAAAAGAGTTACTTGCAGTCGTAGTTCAGGATAGCCACCGAGTCAAAGCTGGCTTGTTGCGGTTAAACCCCACCACCCCTTTGTTGGTAATGATGCATATGTAGTTAGTTCTGATGTAAGTCTTGCTGAGTACATTTGTACTCACGTTTGCCTATTTTATGTTTTTGCAGAGACTTGGTCTCACTAGTAGTTCCGTGTGGACTTCGACGTTTAGCTTGATACCTCAGCTACGATCTTGTGCCCTCGGCAGGATCTGGTAGATAGTCAGGCTTCTCAGCATTTTTCATTTGTAGATGTCTATACTCAGACATGTTAAGCTTCCGCATGTGCTTGTTGCTTGTATGCTCTGTATGTTGGAGACCCATGTTTGTAATAGCTCGCTCCTCGGAGCCTAATGAAGAAATACTTGAGTCATAGAGTTATGTTGTGATGCCATGTTGTATTTACACATATCGAGCATATTGTGTGTATGTTTGTAATGCTTGGTATGTGTGGGATCCGACAATCTAGCTGTTCATCCTTGGCAGCCTCTCTTATGTGGAAATGTAGTCTAGTGCTTCCTTGAGCCATAGTAGTCCGCTACAGCCCGGTTCACCGGAGTCCCGCTAGCCCAAAGCACTACTTTCGGGACACTTGACTAGCCGGCATGTGTTTCACTTCGTTCTCGGTTACGTCCCTTCGGGAAATGTCACGCGGTGACATCCGAGTCTGCCTAGCCTGCTACAGCCCGGGTTACGAAGTCCTGTTAGCCCAGTGCTTACCGCTTGGGATTCACATTTGTTGACCGACATGCTCGATGTAATTCATGTATGCCTGTCCCCATGGGTTAGCGCCGCTTTGGGTTCACGACTAGCCATGTCGGCCCGGGTTCTCTGCCATATGGATGCTAGCGACACTATCATATACGTGAGCCAAAAGGCATAAGCGGTCCCGAGCCATGGTAAGGCGACACCCGTGGGAATACCGTGCGTGAGGCCGCAAGGTGATATGAGGTGTTACCGGCTAGATCGATGTGACTTGGAATCGGGGTCCTGACGGGATTGCCTCTAGGGCTGATGAAGAACAGTACAAGGGAAGAACAGCCTCGCAAGGGGCTGTTCTTGAGCTGGTGCGATGAACTGCTTGGGTGAGTTCAGTCGCTTCTCTATCTCTCTCTCTCCGTGGTGGGTTCCATCAGATGGTCTCCATCCTTCCCCTACTCGGCGGTGGCTAGTCCTATTAATAGAGCGAGGCCCTGGGCCTCTTCCCAAATAATGAGCGGGAAGGGCGCCGACAATTGGCCATTTGAAGGGGAACATCTGGTACACTTATCCTGACTAAAGTTGGTCTTCAACTGCTAAAGGCTCTAGTGCTGATGCCGTCCTGGGCTCCACTATGACCTCCCTCCTGCCGTTTTGCTGGTCTTGGTCTTGTTGCACCGAAATGGTAACCTTTGCCTGAGGCCTTGGCCTGTGCTTGCCCCCCCCCCCTGCACCGAAAGGGAAATAAGGACACTACGCAGGCCGACGCCCGCCTGGCGCCCGCCTGGTCCTCGATCGTCATGGCTTGCGTCACGGGGCACCTTCGTGAGGTACCCTGCCTTGATCTCTCGGCCTCCTCGTGAGCCTACCTGACGAGGTTGCTCCTGAGGGAGGTTCACGTAAATCCGCCTGCAATCTTCAGCCCCTCGCGAGGTCTTGAGCTTGAGTGATGAAGCCGGGCCACGCTGGGTCCCCACTTGAGCCACGCCCAGCCGCGGGAAAACAAGTCACAGGGACCCCGTTCCCAGAACACCGACAGTAGCCCCCGGGCCCAAGGCGCGCTCGGACTTGGCATAGCAGAGAAGCGAAGGGGCAAGTGCGGGGCGCCGCGGGCCCCAACAGCCTGCGGCCTTGGGCGCCGCGTGGCGGTTGATTGGACGTGGGCGTCTCCGCTTCCCCACGATCCCTCATTACATGGCCGGCTAAGCAGACCCGGGGTTGCACACAGCCATTCCCCTTTCGCCGTCCGCGCACTCCCGGCTCTTCCTCCTTTCTCTGGCTCCGCTTTCGCCCTCAATCCAACTCGGACTCTCACCCTTCCTGTCGTCATGGCACCAACGAAGAAGGAAAAGGGGAAGAAGCCCGCGCCTTCGTCCCGCTCGCCTCCGGCGGCGGCCCCCGCCGTCGATCGATCCATCATACTCAACCCCGAGGCCTTGGGCAAGGTCCGCTCTGCTCTTGCCACCATCTTCAATGAGTGCGGCAGGACCATGGCATGGCCTGCGTCCCATGCCTCCTTGGACAGGAATGTCACGGAGGTCCGGTTCTTTGCTGATGCCCTGTGGGCGGGTCTAGTTCCCCCCTTCTCTGCTTTCTTCAATGCGGTGCTCTCCCACTATCAGATCCACATGATGCATCTCGGGCCTGAGTCCATTACCCTCATGTCTGTCTTTGCCTTGTCTGTGAGGCAATGGTGGGCATCCCTCCTTCCATTGCTCTACTGCGCCACTTCTTCTCTTTGCGCCTGAGTGATCCTACTCAATGCTCGGGGTGTGTGAGCTTCCTTGCGGTGCCAGAGACGGCTGCTTCAGGGATTGATTTCGGACACCCTCCCCCTGAGGCCAAGTTCAGAGAGCGGTGGTTGTATGTGGATGTTGGGGTGTTCAGCCCCCTGCTCCCGTATCCTACCTTGCCTGCTGTGCCCAACTCAGGCTGGGGTCACGAGACGCTCGCGGACGCCCGGCTTGCATTTGTCTGGCGCTGCTTCGAGAGCTTGAGGGCGCTCAACGTGATGGCACCCATGGTGGTGAAGGAGTTCCTCCAGTGTCGCATTGCTCCTCTCCAGCGCCACTCTCACCGGATGTGGGACTTTGCGGGGCACCAAGACCGCATGCGGCTTCAGGAGGGACACTGGCGCCCTAAGGTGTCAAGGCAGTTCTCAGGGTCTTGGTTGGCAATCCTTCCCCAGGTAGCATTCAACGTGATGGTGCCCTCTTGTATCTCTGTTCGGGCAGGGCCGATTTCGTGAAGCAGATGCCCAGTTTCGATGAGTGGGGGCTGCGCCTGGTTGGCCTCAGGGGACCTCGCGAGAACCCAGTTGTTGTGGTAGCTCTTCCGGTTGCCCAAGGTTGCTCTGTCTCTGGTGATGACGCAGGGAGACGAGAACCGTCAGGAGCTGAAGGGGACGACGTTGAGGTGGTGATGCCGCGCGGAGCCCCGAGGGCGGCATCTCTCGGAGCTTGTTCCGGAATGATGACAGGCGAGGAGTTGCGACCTTCGGTTCCTGAGAGTGGGGCTCCTGAGGTTGGGGCTCCCAAAGCCCCGGTCGTCCCTCGTGAGGCAGCGCCCGGTGGCGTCCCCCAGGCTGGTCCCATTGGCGCTGATCACCTTACCGCTTCCTCCATGCCACAAGCCGACCCCTGTGCTGAGCGCCTAGGCCAGTTCCGCGTGGACTTCGTGGCCCTCCGCAAGAGGAAGGAGGCATTGGGCGGTGATGACCGCCCCTGCCGCCTGCTGAGGCGTAGGAAGTACTTTGCCACGGATGAGTAATTCCACTTTCTTCCTTTCTCCTTTACTTCTTGGTTCTGGCAGCTGAATGTGACCTTTCAGGGCCCTTCCCGCTGAATTCGCGGGGACGGCTAAGGATCCATCCCCCCAAGCTCCGCCCTTGTCGCTAATCCTTGGTGCATCTGGTTCAAGCGGTGCGCTTGTCACTCAGCCGGTGGGAGGTGGCTCCGTCGCTGAAAGGCCCCGAGCTCAAGGCGCCATGCTTTTCGCTTCATGAGCTCTCCCTGGGCACAGCCAGCTTGCCCCGTGTTCCCTCCTTGGTCATGGACGGTGATTGGTTGAAGTCGATCTTGCGCTCTTCCTTTGGGGACAGACAGGCGCCAGGCCCGTCCGGCGATTGTTGGGGCGCCAGCCCCTACCCTGTGGGAGGAGGCGCGTCGCATCCGGGCCCCCTGCATGCTCCAGCAGTAGAGGGGGACGCGGAAGGCATGCTCAGGCGGGCTCGCGAAAGCCGCGCCCTCCGTCAAGAGCCTCTCCATGGGGCGACGACCGCGGTGAACCGGCTCGGGGCGGAGCTTGCCGGTGAGGTTGGGCGTCTTGAGGCCGAATGTTTGCGCCTTGCTGAGGACAGGCGCAAGCTGAAGACAGCCATCGCCCTCGCGCGTCACCAGCATGACCTTGACAACGCGAAGGCTGAGGCGTCGCTGGCGGCCTCGCGAGAGGCTTGCTCCCGAGCCGTCGAGGAGGCCCTGGAAGCAAATCGGCGGCGCAGGGACACGGAGGAGCGTGCGTGGGAGCTCCAAGCCTGGAGCAACTCCCTGGAGCAGCAAGTGGAGTTGCGTCAGGCTGCACTTGTGTCGCTGAGGGAGGCTTCCGTCGACCAGGCGGAGCTCCAAAAGCGCGAGGAAGCGCTGACGCTGGAGGCCGCCGAGCGCAACTGCGACCTTGAGCGGTTGGAAACAAGGGAGCGCCTAGTGGCTCAGGCGGAGGACGATGTCGTCGCACGCGAGGCCCGAGCCCAAGAAGAGATCGACTGTCGCGTAGCGGAAGCTCGCTCAGGCCTCGAGCGCCAGTATGAGTTGAGGTTGGAGTTGGTCAGGGCCGAAGCTGAGGGCAGGATCGCAGCCCTCAAGGCCAAGCTGGACGAAGTGACGCGGGGTGCGGACTCCTCCGCAGCCGCCCTTCGCGCGGCGCAGGCGGAGCTGACCTCCTCCCGCGCCGAGCTGCTTCTTCTTCGGCAGAGGGTTGACGACGCCGAGGCCCTTGCTCGGCAGAACGAGGACGAGATTCGTCGGCGGCGGGTTCTGGAGCACGAGCACGCCCCCATGCTCCGGACGCTCAGGGAACGAGCTAACACGGCCATGGGCAATATTTGTGAGGCCGCCGCTGAGGAGCCGCACGAGACCAACTACGCCGGCAACCTCCAGTACTTTGCTGATGTGGTGGCACTCCTGGAGAACCGCGCCGAGAGGTCCCGTTGGCTCGTCGAGGAGAGGAGCTGAGCCTTGCTCGGGCGCGCTTTCTCCCGTGTCTTCAGTTATCTGCGGGGCAGGGATCCCCACTTCGACTTCGATGCCGCCATCGCACCGGTGCCCATAGCCATCCGGGGCGACCTGGCGGAGTGGGTGGATGGTCACGTGGACGATCTTGTCAGGGCCTTCACGTCTGATGATGACGGCGTGATCGTGGCCGCCGATGAAGGCGTCATGGTGGATGGTCCTGGCGCTGGTGGAGGTGCTGGTGACGGTGATGACGTCAGGGACGCCAGCGACGCCTCCGGGGGTGACCCAGAAGGCGCAGCAAGTGACATGTCCGACTGATTGTTTGTCCCCGTTGTTTACCCTGCACAAAAGATGTTCGGGCTTGTCCCTAAAGACTGTGGGAGAATTTTGGGAGGGGAAGCCCCTCATGTAAAGATTTGCGGTAAACGCCTTGGTTATCTTAACGCTGCGTGTGAGCTTAACGGCCGGCCTGGTGGAGGGTCGGCTGGCTCATTTACCTCATGACCCTGGTGATCCCCGAGCAGGGCTGTGGGGGCCATAGCACCATATGTGTCTTCTGGGTGAACCTATTGATCCTGCGATAAGAACCTCCGGAGAGGGAGTGGCGACAGCTGTCCGAGCTGTAGACGCGGTCGGCCCGGACCGGCTCGCGAGGGGCTCACGAGGGGAGGCAGCTGACGCTAGCTTTGGAAGCAAAGCCGAAACCAGAACACGAGAGATTGCTCGAACGAGACTAAACCACCCTCCCCCAAATGCACGCAAGGCTCGAACTCAAATCCAACTTAAATTCAAATCAAAGAAACTCGTCAACAAAGGAAAAGGCACAAAAGCAAAAGGCTGCGTCCGGCACCTAGTCTAGTCTTCGACGTCTTCTCACCAAAGACCGCAGACTAAGTGCTGCCCTTTGGAGGCGTGGGAGGGAGCCCAGGGGCTGAGGTCGGGCGCTCACGAGACTCCGGGCATGTACAGCCCCACTCATTATTACGTGAGAGTGTCATGGGGCGGCGAGCTTCACGAACCTTGGGCCTTCTTCACAGTGTATCGGCCTTGCTTCATATCGCCAGATGAGGGCCCGCTTGCGCCACACTCTACCACCACCGACGGCAGCCGGAGACCAGGGACGACGCCAATGGGGTAGAGCGCTATGATGGTTCCCCGACGACCACGGGTCCTCTGCCGGGGGCAGGCCCTGAGGCACCTCCCCGGCAGAGGGCCTACCTCCTGAGAACATCTTGCGCCGAGCACCGCGGGGACGAACCCGAATCTCGGCCCCTCTCCTGCAGCCCTCGATGCCCTCCTCTTGAGGGGTAAGAGGCTGCAACGTTGGGGACGTCACCTGTTGCAGCGACCTGTACCTCCTGCGGCACATGGTTAGCATAAGCTTGCTCCTGAGGAATTAACGGTACCAGATAGTTGCTGCCGCCGGCGCGGCCGTCGAGGCCCTCTTGGGGTTCCTGAAAGAGCTCAGCTTGTGGTGTCTCCTCGCCCCAGCTTGGCCCAAGGAACGAGCCATGGTCTTCTTCTTGTGCGCACTCTTGATCCATCATGCGGGGCACATAAGCTTCTGGGGACGCTGCCCCGTAGGCCTCGCCATAGTGCCCCACATGCCATGCAGCCGGCCCGGAGCGTCGTCTTGAGAGTGGCGGCGCGATGGTCCACTGAGGCCAAACGTCACGGCATGCGCTCCTTCGATGGCCGGAGATGGGGTCTGCGTGGCTTGTCGCCTGGTGCTGCTGGCCAGGCTAGCGTTGAGTAGGCCCTGGAGCCCTCTTGAGGTTGCATGGGCGTGCATGGGGCCGCCATATGACACGCTCTGGGCCAGGGGTGGCAGCCGGACACAGAAAGGAGGTGCTCCCGAGGCGGCGGCATCCAGGAGCTCGGCCACCCGCTCCAACAGCACGTCGCGGCCGCCCTCTAGAAGCCAGCACCGTAGTAGCTCTCGGGCCACCGTGAGCGCGGCCCTGGAGTTCGCCTGCTCCCATCGGGTATGCAGCGTCGTGGCCGCGGCGTGGCTTGAGGCTCTGGCCGCCGACCGCACCTGCCGCGGCGTGAGGGTTGGCAGCGTCGTCAGCCGCCCGCGCCTCGCAGCGCCTTTGCGGGCGCGAGCTGCCCGAGGTCGCCTGGCTGGCGGCATGGCGTGGGCGGGCCACGCCGCCCAGTGGTCGCCGTCAGCTGCCTGGTCGCTTGACATCAAACGACGAGGCGATGAAACCGAGGCGGCGGAGGAAGGATTCCGGCGCACCCCTACCTGGCGCGCCAAATGTCGGATTTCGGGTTCTGGCAGACCCTTGAGGTTCGAACACTGGGGTGCGCGCGGAGATCTTTCCCCTACCAGCTCACGTGTGAATGGTTTGCGAGGGATCTAAACTAGGAACGATGAACAGCGCAAGAGACACAAGGTTTATACTGGTTCGGGCCACCGTGGTGGTGTGTCACAGCCCTAGCTTAGTCCTTGCCTGACTCTGCATAAGCTGAAGGAAATATGCCCTAGAGGCAATAATAAAGATATTATTTATTTCCTTATATCATGATAAATGTTTATTATTCATGCTAGAATTTTATTAACCGGAAACATAATACATGTGTGAATACATAGACAAACAAAGTGTCACTAGTATGCCTCTACTTGACTAGCTCGTTAATCAAAGATGGTTATGTTTCCTAACCATAGACATGAGTTGTCATTTGATTAACGGGATCACATCATTAGGAGAATGATCTGATTGACATGACCCATTCCGTTAGCCTAGCACTTGATCGCTTAGTGTGTTGCTATTGCTTTCTTCATGACTTATACATGTTCCTATAACTATGAGATTATGCAACTCCCGTTTACGGAGGAACACTTTGGGTACTACCAAACGTCACAACGAATCGGGTGATTATAAAGGAGTATTACAGGTGTCTCCAAAGGTACTTGTTGGGTTGGCGTATTTCGAGATTAGGTTTTGTCACTCCGATTGTCGGAGAGGTATCTCTAGGCCTTCTCGGTAATACACATCACATAAGCCTTGCAAGCATTACAACTAATGAGTTAGTTGTGAGATGATGTATTACGGAACGAGTACAGACTTACCGGTAACGAGATTGAACTAGGTATTGGATACCGACGATCGAATCTCGGGCAAGTAACATACCGATGACAAAGGGAACAACGTATGTTGTTATGCGGTCTGACCGATAAAGATCTTCGTAGAATATGTAGGAACCAATATGGGCATCCAGGTCCCGCTATTGGTTATTGACCGGAGATGTGTCTCGGTCATGTCTACATTGTTCTCGAACCGTAGGGTCCGCACGCTTAAGGTTTCGATGACAGTTATATTATGAGTTTATGTATTTTGATGTACCGAAGGTTGTTCAGAGTCCCGGATATGATCACGGACATGACGAGGAGTCTCGAAATGGTCGAGACATAAAGATTAATATATTGGACGGATATATTTGGACACCGGAAAGGTTAGGAGAAGTTTGGAGCTCAGGAGGTTACCGAACCCCGGGAGGTATATGGGCCTTATTGGGCCCATGTAGGAGGAAGGAGAAGGAACAAGGGAGGCGCGCCCCCAAGCCCAATCCGAATTGGGGAGGGCGGCCCCCCTTTCCTTTCTCCTTCCCCTCTTCCTATTTCTACTACTAGTACTACTTCCTAAATACTAGTACTCTTTCCTTCCCCTCCAAATAAGATAAGGAAAGAGAGGGAAACCTACTTGGAGTTGGTTTCCCTCCCTTGCGCGCCCCTTGGGCCGTACCTCCTCCTCCCTCCTTTATATACGGGGGAGGGGGGCACCCTAGAACACACAAGTTGATCCTTGAGATCGTTCCTTAGCCGTGTGCGGTGCCCCCCTCCACCATATTCCACCTCGGTCATATCGTAGCGGTGCTTAGGCGAAGCCCTGCGTCGGTGAAACATCAAGATCGTCACCACGCCGACGTCGTCTTGTGGAACTCCCTCTCCCGGAGCTTTCTTTGGATCGGAGCCCGTGGAGCGTCATCAAGCTGAACGTGTGCCAAGAACTCGGAGGTGCCGGAGTAACGGCGCTGGGATCGGCTGGATCGTGAGGAGAACGTACGACTACTTCCTCTACGTCATCATCGACTCGGAGGTGCTGGAGTAACGGTGCTGGGATCGGCAGGATCGCGAGGAGAACGTACGACTACTTCCTCTACGTTGTGATCGCTTCCGCCACGGTCTCACGAGGGCACGAGACAACACTCTCCCTCTCGTTGCTATGCCATCACCATGGTCCCGTGTGTGCGAGGAAAATTTTTTGAAATTACTGCGTTCCCCAACAATGGCATCCGAGCCTGGTTTTATGCGTTGATGTCATATGCACGAGTAGAACACAAGTGAGTTGTGGGCGATACAAGTCATACTGCCTACCAGCATGTCATACTTTGGTTCAGCGGTATTGTGAGATGAAGCGGCCCGGACCGACATTACGCCAGACGCTTACGCCGAGACTGGTTTCACCGTTCACGAGCATTCGTGCTTAAAGGTGGCTGGCGGGTGTCTGTCTCTCTCACTTTAGTTGAACCGAGTGTGACTACGCCCGGTCCTTGCGAAGGTTAAGCGGAGTCTATTTGACAAACTATCGTTGTGGTTTTGATGCGTAGGTGAGAACGGTTCTTGCTCAGCCCGTAGCAGCCACGTAAAACTTGCAACAACAAAGTAGAGGACGTCTAACTTGTTTTTGCAGGGCATGTTGTGATGTGATATGGTCAAGACGTGATGCTATATTTTATTGTATGAGATGATCATGTTTTGTAACCGAGTTATCGGCAATGGCAGGAGCCATATGGTTGTCGCTTATTGTATGAAATGCAAACGCATACTGTAATTGCTTTACTTTATCACTAAGCGGTAGCGATAGTCGAGAAGTAATAGATGGCGAAACGACAACGATGCTACGATGGAGATCAAGGTGTCGCGCCGGTGACGATGGTGATCATGACGGTGCTTCGGAGATGGAGATCACAAGCACAAGATGATGATGGCCATATCATATCACTTATATTGATTGCATGTGATGTTTATCCTTTATACATCTTATTTTGCTTTGTTTGACGGTAGCATTTTAAGATGATCTCTCACTAAAAATTATCAAGTAGTGTTCTCCCCGAGTATGCACCGTTGCTACAAAGTTCGTCGTGCCGAGACACCACGTGATGATCGGGTGTGATAAGCTCTACGTCCATCTACAACGGGTGCAAGCCAATTTTGCACACGCAGAATACTCGAGTTATAATTGACGAGCCTAGCATATGCAGATATGGCCTCGGAACACTGAGACCGAAAGGTCGAGCGTGAATCATATAGTAGATATGATCAACATAAGATGTTCACCATTGAAAACTACTCCATCTCACGTGATGATCGGTTATGGTTTAGTTGATTTGGATCACGTGATCACTTAGATGACTAGAGAGATGTCTGTCTAAGTGGGAGTTCTTAAGTAATATGATTAATTGAACTTAAATTTATCATGAACTTAGTACTGATAGTATCTTGCTTGTCTATGTCCTGTTTGTAGATAGATGGCTCGTCCGTTGTTCCGTTGAATTTTAATGCGTTCCTTGAGAAAGCAAAGTTGAAAGATGATGGTAGCAATTACACGGATCGGGTCCGTAACCTCGAGGATTATCCTCATTGCTGCCTGACAGTAAGAGTTACGTCCTGGATGCACCGCTAGGTGCCGAACTCTTCTTGATACTGGCCGACGGCGTTAAGAACGTCTGGCAGAGCAAAGTCGATGACTACTCTATAGTTCGATGTGCCATGCTTTACGGCTTAGAACCGGGTCTTCAACGACGTTTTGAAAGTCGTGGAGCATATGAGATGTTCCAAGAGTTGAAGTTGATATTTCAACAGAATGCCCGGATTGAGAGATATGAAGTCTCCAATAAGTTCTATAGCTGCAAAATGGAGGAGAATGGGTATCTGCTGAGCACATACTCGTAATGTCCGGGTATTACAATCACTTGACTCAACCGGGAGTTGATCTTCCGGATGATTGTGTCATTGATGTAATTCTTCAATCACCGCCACCAAGCTACAAAGGCTTCGTGATGAACTATAATATGCAAGGGTTAGTAAAGACTATGCTCGAGCTCTTCGCAATGCCGAAAGCTGCGGAGGTAGAAATCAAGAAGGAGCATCAAGTGTTGATGGTCAATAAGACCACTAGTTTCAAGAAGAAAGGCAAAGGGAAGAAGAAGGGGAACTTCAAGAAGAACAGCAAACAAGTTGCTGCTCAAGTGAAGAAACCCAAGTCTGGACCTAAACCTGAAACTGAGTGCTTCTACTGCAAGCATCGGTCCTTTGGAAGCGGAATTGCCCCAAGTATTTGGCGGATAAGAAGGATGGCAAGGTGAACAAAGGTATATGTGATATACATGTTATTGATGTGTACCTTACTAGAGCTCGTGATAGCACCTGGTATTTGATCTTGGTTACATTGCTAATATTTGCAACTCAAAGCAGGGACTACAGATTAAGCGAACACTGGCAAAGGACGAGGTGACGATGCGCGTGGGAAATGGTTCCAAAGTCGATGTGATCGCGGTCGGCACGCTACCTCTACATCTACCTTTGGGATTAATTTTAGACCTAAATAATTGTTATTTGGTGCCAGCGTTAAGCATGAACATTATATCTGGATCTTGTTTGATGCGAGACGGTTATTCATTTAAATCGAGAGAATAAAGGTTGTTCTATTTATATGAATAATATCTTTTATGGTCATGCACCCTTGAAGAGTGGTCTATTTTTGATGAATCTCAATAGTAGTGATACACATATTCATAATGTTGAAACCAAAAGATGCAGAGTTGATAATGATAGTGCGACTTATTTGTGGCATTGCCGTTTAGGTCATATTGGTATAAAGCGCATGAAGAAACTCCATCTTGATGGACTTTTGGAGTCACTTGATTATGAATCACTTGGCACTTGCGAACCGTGCCTCATGGGCAAGATGACTAAAACCCGTTCTCCGGTACAATGGAGAGAGCAACAGATTTGTTGGAAATCATACATACTGTATGTATGTGGTCCAATGAATGTTGAGGCTCGTGGCGGATATCGTTATTTTCTCACCTTCACAGATGATTTAAGCAGATATGGGTATATCTTCTTAATGAAACGTAAGTCTGAAACATTTGAAAAGTTCAAAGAATTTCAGAGTGAAGTTGAAAATCATCGTAATAAGAAAATAAAGTTTCTACGATCTGATCGTGGAGGCGAATATTTGAGTTACGAGTTTGGTCTACATTTGAAACAAAGGCGGAATAGTTTCGCAACTCACGCCACCGGAACACCACAGCGCAATGGTGTTTCCGAACGTCCTAAACGAACTATACTAGATAAGGTGCGATCTATGATGTCTCTTACAGAAATACCGCAATCGATATGGGGTTATGCTCTTGAGACGGACGCATACACGATGAATATAACACCGTCAAAAACCGTTGAGACGACGCCTTATGAAATGTGGGTTTAGCAAGAAACCAAAGTTGTCGCTTTCTTAAAGTTTGGGAATGCGATGCTTATGTGAAAAAGCTTCAACCTCGATAAGCTCGAACCTAAATCGGAGAAATGTGTCTTCATAGGATACCCAAAGGAGACAGTTGGGTACACCTTCTATCACAGATCCGAAGGCAAGACATTTGTTGCTAAGAATGGATCCTTTCTAGAGAAGGAGTTTCTCTCGAAAGAAGTGAGTGGGAGGAAAGTAGAACTTGATGAGGTAATCGTACCTTCTCCCTTATTTGAAAGTAGTTTATCACGTAAACCAGTTTACTGCGATGTCTACACCAAATAGTGAGGAAGTTGATGATGTTGATCATGAAACTTCAGATCAAGTTACTCTGAACCTCGTAGATCAACCAGAATAAAATCCGCACTGCAGTGGTACGGCAATCCTGTTCGGAAGTCATGCTACTAGATCATGATGAACCTACGAACTATGAAGAAGCGATGGTGAGCCCAGATTCCATAAAATGGCTTGAGGCCATGAAATCCGAGATGAGATCCATGTATGAAAACAAAGTGTGGACTTTGGTTGACTTGCCCGAGGGTCGGCAAGCAATAGAAAACAAGTGGATCTTCAAGAAGAAGACCGACGCCGACGGTAATATTGCTGTCTACAAGCTCGACTTGTCGCAAAGGGTTTTCGACAAGTTCAAGGGGTTGACTACGATGAGACCTTCTCACCCGTAGCGATGCTTAAGTCTGTCCGAATCATGTTAGCAATTGCCGCATTTTATGATTATGAAATTTGGCAAATGGATGTAAAGACCGCATTCTGAATGGGTTTCGGAAGAAGAGTTGTATATGATGCAACCGAAGGTTTTATCGATCCAAAGGGAGCTAACAAAGTGTGCAAACTCCAGCGATCCATTTATGGACTGGTGCAAGCATCTCGGAGTTGGAATAAACGCTTTGATAGTGTGATCAAAGTATTTGGGTTTACAGACTTATGGAGAAGCCTCAGATTTACAAGAAAGTGAGTGGGAGCTCAGTAGCATTTACGATATTATATGTAGATGACATATTATTAATCGGAAATGATATAGAATTTCTGGATAGCATAAAGGGATACTTGAACAAGAGTTTTTCGATGAAAGACCTTGGAGAAGCTGCTTACATATTGGGCATCAAGATCTATAGAGATAGATCAAGACGCTTTAATTGGACTTTCACAAAGCACATACCTTGATAAAGTTTTGAAGAAGTTCAAAATGGATCGTGCAAAGAAAGATTTTTACCAGTATTACATAAGGTGTGAAATTGAGTCGACTCAATGCCCGACCACAGCAGAAGATAGAGAGAAAATGAAAATGTTCCCTATGCTTCAGCCATAGGCTCTATCATGTATGCAATCTTGTGTACCGTGACCGACGTATGCTTAGCTGTAAGCTTGGCAGGAAGGTACCAAAGTAATCCAGAGTGGATCATCGGACAGCGGTCAAGAACATCTGAAATACCGAAAAGGACTAAGGATATGTTTCAGATATGGAGGTGACAAAGAGCTAGTCGTAAATGGTTACGTCGATGCAAGCTTTGACACTGATCCGGACGATTCTAAATCGCAAACCGGATACGTGTTTTTATTAAACGGTGGAGCTGTCAGTGGGTGCAGTTCTAAACAAAGCGTCGTGGCGGGATCTACATGTGAAGCGGAATACATAGCTGCTTCGGAAGCAGCAAATGAAGGAGTCGGGATGAAAGAGTTCATTTCCGATCTAGGTGTTGTACCTAGTGCATCGGGACCAATGAAGATCTTCCGTGACAATATCGTGCAATTGCCTTGGCAAAGGAATCCAGATTTCACAAGAGGACCAAGCATATCAAGAGACGCTTCAATTCCATTCGGGACCAAGTCCAAGTGGGAGACATAGAGATTTGCAAAGTACATACGGATCTGAACATTGCGGACCCGTTGACTAAGCCTCTTCCACGAGCAAAACATGATCAGCACCAAGACTCCATGGGTGTTAGAATCATTCTTGAGTGAACTAGATTATTGACTCTAGTGCAAGTGGGAGACTGAAGGAAATATGCCCTAGAGGCAATAATAAAGATATTATTTATTTCCTTATATCATGATAAATGTTTATTATTCATGCTAGAATTGTATTAACCGGAAACATAATACATGTGTGAATACATAGACAAACAGTGTCACTAGTATGCCTCTATTTGACTAGCTCGTTAATCAAAGATGGTTATGTTTCCTAACCATAGACATGAGTTGTCATTTGATTAACGGGATCACATCATTAGGAGAATGATCTGATTGACATGACCCATTCCGTTAGCCTAGCACTTGATCGCTTAGTGTGTTGCTATTGCTTTCTTCATGACTTATACATGTTCCTATAACTATGAGATTATGCAACTCCGTTTACCGGAGGAACACTTTGGGTACTACCAAACGTCACAACGTGAATCGGGTGATTATAAAGGAGTATTACAGGTGTCTCCAAAGGTACTTGTTGGGTTGGCGTATTTCGAGATTAGGTTTTGTCACTCCGATTGTCGGAGAGGTATCTCTAGGCCTTCTCGGTAATACACATCACATAATCCTTGCAAGCATTACAACTAATGAGTTAGTTGTGAGATGATGTATTACGGAACGAGTAAAGAGACTTACTGCAACGAGATTGAACTAGGTATTGGATACCGACGATCGAATCTCGGCAAGTAACATACCGATGACAAAGGGAACAACGTATGTTGTTATGCGGTCTCGACCGATAAAGATCTTCGTAGAATATGTAGGAACCAATATGGGCATCCGTGTCCCGCTATTGGTTATTGACCAGAGATGTGTCTCGGTCATGTCTACATTGTTCTCGAACCATAGGGTCCGCACGCTTAAGGTTTCGATGATGGTTATATTATGAGTTTATGTATTTTGATGTACCGAAGGTTGTTCGGAGTCCCGGATATGATCACGGACATGACGAGGAGTCTCGAAATGGTCGAGACATAAAGATTTATATATTGTACGGATATATTTGGACATCGGAAAGGTTCCGGAGAAGTTTGGAGCTCCGGGAGGTTACCGGAACCCCCCGGGAGGTATATGGGCCTTATTGGGCCCATGTAGGAGGAAGGGAGAAGGAACAAGGGAGGGGGGCCGGCCCCCCCTTTCCTTTCTCCTTCCCCCTCTTCCTATTTCTACTACTAGTACTACTTCCTAAATACTAGTACTCTTTCCTTCCCCCTCCAAATAAGATAAGGAAAAGAGAGGGAAACCTACTTGGAGTAGGTTTCCCCTCCTGGCGCCCCCTTGGGCCGGCCACCTCCTCCTCCCCTCCTTTATATACGGGAGGGGGCACCCTAGAACACACAAGTTGATCCTTGAGATCGCTCCTTAGCCGTGTGCGGTGCCCCCTCCACCATATTCCACCTCGGTCATATCAGAAGCGGTGCTTAGGCGAAGCCTGCGCCGGTGAAACATCAAGATCGTCACCATGCCATCATCTTGTGAACTCCCTCTCCCGGAGCTTTGCCGGATCGGAGCCCGTGGAGCGCCATCAAGCTGAACGTGTGCCAAGAACTCGGAGGTGCCGGAGTAACGGCGCTGGATCGGCCGGATCGTGAGGAGAACGACGACTACTTCCTCTACGTCATCATCGACTCGGAGGTGCCGGAGTAACAGCTGCTGGGATCGGGCAGGATCACGAGGAGAACGTACGACTACTTCCTCTACGTTGTGATCGCTTCCGCCACGGTCACGAGGGTACGTGAGACAACACTCTCCCTCTCGTTGCTATGCCATCACCATGGTCCTGTAAAGCGAGGGAAAAAATTTGAAATTACTGCGTTCCCCAACATAAGCATCCATACATCATATTTAATTTTAAAGAAACTTGAAGTGGGGATGACAGAACCCCCAGCACCCCCCTTAAACCAACTAGGGTTTACCAAAATCATTTTCAATGAACCCAAAATGCCCTTCCAAAATGTTCATCATCTTTGCCTTGGTCTAGAACCTCTGACAAAAATGGTGCACACTTTTCTAGGACAACAGAGGGTCACTGGATTAAATCATTAGTTAATTGCATTTGGGCATTTAAATGCTAGTAAATATTTTAAATGTCCAAATAATCCCAAACCAAAATGTTCCATGTTGGATACATTCTAAACATTGGGCATGCACGGTTTGGTGATTTTTGAAAGTGCCTAGATATTTTTAGTAATGCCACAAACTTACAGAACAAAAGATAAATAGAAAACAGAAGAGAGAGAGAGAGAGAAAGGAACTAACCTGGCGCCACCTAGCAGGCCCACCTGCCGGCCCAGCCCAGCCACCGCTCCAACGAGCTGCTTGGCTCGGCCAGGCAGGCAGCCAGGTGCTCGACGCCGGCACAGGCGTCGCCACGCAGCCGCCCGCCTCTGCTTCCTCCTCGCCGTTTCTTCGCCTGCTCGGTCACCCACTCCTCCCCGAGCTCGCAGACACGCCTTCCTTCCCAGCTCCTCTCCCTCGCCGCTTCGCACCATGGCCGACGCCGTCACCGCGCCACCGTGATAAACGCGCCATTGCCGTCGTCCCTGCATGCAGCGCCATCGTGTCCGTTTCTCTCCGCCGCCGCCGGGCCACGTCTATCGATCGAGCCCCAGCGCCAGACGCTCGCACCACCTCCACCGACCCCGTCTTCGTCGACCACCGCCGAAGATCCCCTTCGCCATCACCGTCGCAACAGGCCGTCCCCGACCTCACCGTCAGCTCCATCGCAACCACCTTGAGCCTAGCCACCTCTCTACCCTCTCCGTCCTCCCTCTCGAGGCCCATAGAGACTGCATGTAGCTCACTCGCACGCGCCGCCGTGGAGCTCGTCCCCGACGATGCTCCGGCCACCCACCGGCCACACCACCGTGTCCAACATTCTCACCGCATTCCCAGGAGCCCAACACACCACCCCACGTGCCTCGTCGTGCCCTGTAGCCTCGGGTTCATCTTCACCCGACTCCGGCGACCGCCAAGGTCATCGCCGGCGACGTTTCCTAAGAACTCCCGAGCCCAACCACCGCCACCAAACGCCGCTTGCTCCCGGCCACGCCAGAGATACTCTCCGCCGCCCATTTGGTCGCCGAAACGCGAAAGTGCACTCCCACCACCGCGTCTGGCCTCGCCGGCGGCTAAACGCCGGTGGGTTTGACCCACTGACATTGACTGGGTGGGCCCAGGTTGACTTCCCCTGAGCCTATGACAAGTGGGGCCCGCTCTACTAATTAACCTAGGGTTAGCGCTAACTAATATTAGTTAGTTAAACTAACTACTAACACGCAGGGCCCACAAGTCAGTTTGACCTAGACCAGCCCTTGCTTGACCACCGGGACGCCACTCGACGCAATAATAATTCATCGGAATTTTTCTTATACAGGAAATTCCAGAAAATAACCAAAACTTCTAAAAATCATAGAAAATGAACAGTAGCTTCAAACCAAACAAATTATATATGAAAAATGATCAGAAAAATGCAATCTATCCATCTGTACCATTTTCATGCATATTAAAACACTTTAACCTTGCTGTTTAGGTGAAACAAGGTAATGCACTAATATGACCTCTTAAAATGGGTTTGCATTTGAATCTTTGGTTCAAATGGACTCATCTCAATCTGTTCTAGCTTGCATTAGCCCAAAACACATTCATATTGCCATGTCATAGCATGCATCATATTGTGCATTGCATTGATCGTGTTTCTTCTCTGTTTGCTGGTGTAGTTCCCCCTCGATAGACGTTGTACCGATGTTGTGATCGTTGACACTGATGAAGACTCAATGCTATCTTCAGAAGTGCCAGGCAAGCAAAACCCCCTTGCTCCTTCCGATACAATCCTACTCTCTCGCTCCTGCTCTCTTTTACTGCATTAGGGCAACAACGACTCATCTGTTACTTGCTGTGGTAGTTGAACCCCTTTATCCTCTGCATGACCTGTCATTCCACAGTAAATAGATGAAACCCACTATCATGAGTAGGAGTTGTTTGAGCCCTATTGTGCCTACTCATTCATGCTTGTTTGTCATGCCCGCCATCGCTTAGAGTTGAGTCGTGTCCGATTCATCTGGGATGAATCGGAGGTGTGTAAACATGTCCCATCGTGTGTGAGCTAAGTGTGTGAACACGATTTGGTAAAGGTAGCGGTGAGAGGCCATGTAGGAGTACATGGTGGGTTGTCTCACTGAAACCGTCCTCAGGAACTGAGTTCTGTGTTTGTGATCCATGAAACAGCTACTACCACACGTTGGGCCCTGAAATATGACCCCGCTCGACTTATTAACCGCCCTTGTCCTCTGTCCAGGAGTTGCAACTAGTTTCTGGTGTTTGTAGGATATGTGTTGGAGGCCGTGCATAGCGCTGACCCTAGGGGTGGGCTATGATGCGGTAGATACACCGTGGCCCAGTGTACCGGGCGCCCGTTTGGTGTCTCGGGAACCCTGCACACATCGTTTGGGGCTGTGAGTGAAACCCCGGCCAAATCTCCTCGTGGATGGAACCCGAATAGGCGATAAACCTGGACTAGAGACTTGTGTGGTTAGTTAGGTCGTGGTCTACACCCACGTCGGCTTTCACTTGAAGTCTGGCGAGCATGTGTCGTGTGTGTTGGGTTCTACGGTAGGGTGTGTCGACTGCAAATTAAAATTTTCCTACGCGCAGAACATCTAGGAACATGCTACGGGAGATGGATCACAGTTCATTACCACTAGACGCGCAGTGCTGTGCAGCGGAAGAAGAGTTGGGGCAGCGCGTCCGCGTTGATCGTCTCTTCCTTGTTCGATCTCCCTCGAACAGCCGGTCGTCTGATCTCACGTATGAGTTCGCTGGAGCGTCGCAAGTGCACCGCCTCTAACGGTATCCGCGCATGCAGGAGGAACACCGTGCAGCGGACTGCTAGGTTCGATCACACAGTCGGCGGCGAGTGGAGGTGGCTATTCGCTACACATGCAAACCCTAGTTGCAGAGCCATCAATCACATGAGTGTGCTGCACCTCCACTTTATATAGGCGTCCGTCGCAGGCTCAACACTTGGGCCTTGCACGGACCCTATAGCCCAAAGTCTACTCGGTCACGTTCCTAGTCCAGTTCGGATCACATCCGACCAGTGTCTCTGAACCGACCTCGTAGGTTCCTTCCCTTAAGCGCACGACCCCTTAGGTTCAAGTCGGCTTGGTCACAGTTCGGATCACCTCCGACCTACACGGTTGGTAGCGGCCTCTAGCAAGGCGTGCGGACCACCAAGCAGACTATGAAGCTGGTTAGGCGTGCGGGCTCAAGGCGAGACTGTCATCCTTGTGCTAGCCCGACCTCTTTCTTGTTCCAGTGATACCGACCACTATCTGGATTATCTCATAATCCTTGTCGCATGGCCATGCTTATCCTGGTCGGATCACACGAGGGGCCCAGTATATCTCTCCCGATTGGAGGGCAAATCCCATCTTGCTCGACCATGTCTCGCAAAGATGGACCGACAAACCCGAAACCTACCTTTGTAACTACCCGATCCACGGAGTAGCGTTTGGTCGGCCCAAAGCAAGTCTGTCACCATCCAGTACATGCGACGGCTCGTGTCTTTGGACATAGAACGTATGTTGTACTAGAGACTCACAGATGACATATCGCTGCGTCTCATAGTTGGTCTGTCCGACTTGGACCTTATCTCGACTCGGATCCGACTCACGCCGAATCCGACCAGACCTTTCCAAGTCCATATTATCCGGTTAGCATCCAATGCTCCATGGCTAATGAGACCAAGCCATCGACCGTGTCATATGCCAGTCTAGTCGGCTGCGCGTCCACACAGCCCTTTCGACTAGGGACCTTTTAGGACAGTCATCATACAATGCATAGTCCCACAAACAAGTCACGTACTTCCTGATACACATCTTTGATAATGTCCAAGGACTATCTTTATTCATAAACACATAGGAAATATCATCATACATGATTGCCTCTAGGGCATATCTCCAACAGTCTCCCACTTGCACTAGAGTCAATCAAATAGACATTGAATGCCCATAGCTCTAACGTGCCCCTCATGCTTGGGTTGTGGAAGCGGCTTAGTCAATGGATCTGCAACATTTGCATCCGTGTGAATCTTGCATAACTCTACATCACGATTCTTTACGATCTTTCGTATCAGGTGATATTTCCGATCTATGTGTCTGACCTTGTGATGATTCTCGGCTCCTTGGCTTGTGTGATGGCACCATAATTATCACAATAAAGGTCCAAAGGTTTCACCGAGGCTGGGAAAATACCAAGATCATCCAGAAAATGCCGGATCCAAACACCTTCCTTTGCAGCTTCACAAGCCGCAATGTATTCGGCTTCTGTGGTAGAATCGGCCACCGTATCCTGCTTGGAACTCATCCGATTAATCGCTGCTCCTCCGCTCAGACGCATACGAATCCGGACTGTGATCGACAATCATCTATGTCGGTTTGGAAACTAGCATCAACGTAACCCCTTACGACGAGCTCTTCCTCACCTCCATAAACTAGGAACATCTCTTCAGTCCTTTTCAAGTACTTCAAAATAGTCTTTACCACTGCCAAGTGACTCTCACCTGGGTTGGCCTGGTATCTGCTTGTTAGGCGTATTGCAAAAGCAACATCGGGCCTTGTACATATCCTGGCATACATGATGGATCCGATTGCCGAGGCATGCGGAATCCTACTCATCCTGCTTCGCTCATCAGATGTCGAAGGACTCTGAGTCTCGCTTAGCCTTATACCATGTGAGAGTGGCAAGAACCCTTTCTTCGCCTCACTCATGTTGAACCGCTTCAACACTCTATCTATGTACGTGCTCTGGCTTAAGCAGAGCAGCCTCCTCGATCTATCTCTATAGATCTTAATGCCTAAAATATATACTGCCTCACCAAGGTCTTTCATCGAAAACTTGCCATTCAATGACTCCTTGACCGAGTTTAGCATCGAAACATCATTTCCGATCAGTAGTATGTCGTCCACATATAAGATAAAAAACACTATCGAGCTCCCACTTAACTTCTTGTATAAACAAGAGTCCTCTTCACTTTTGATGAAACCGAGACCAGTGACGACCTCATCAAAATGAATGTTCCAACTCCGAGATGCTTGCTTCAACCCATAAATGGATCTCTTGAGCTTGCATACCTTACTAGTGCTAGTCGGATCGACAAAACCCTCGGCTGTATCATATACACGCCCTCGGTTAAATTTCCATGAAGGAAAGCCGTTTTGACATCCATCCGCCATATCTCGTAATCAAAATATGTAGCTATAGCTAGTATGATCCTCACCGATTTCAGCATCGCTACCGGCAGTAAGTCTCGTCGTAGTCAATTCCTTGAACTTGTCCATAACCTTTAGCGACAAGCCGAGCTTTGTGGATCTGAACATTTCCGTCCACATCGGTTTTCTTCTTAAAGACCCATTTGCAACCAATGGCTGTTACGGGTGGCGGATCAACCAAGTCCCGCACTTGATTCTCATCCATGGACTTTAACTCGGATCTCATGGCCTCGGCCATGCCTCGAATCTGGGCTCACCATCGCTTCCGACACGTGGCCGGCTCGCCGCTTTCTAGCAACAATACATCAGGCACTCTACGCAATATTTCCGACCTCCGTGGTTACGGTGCCGCTTCCACTACAGTTCCCCGACCGACTCGGTATGATCTCATCACCAGCCGAGCCGTCCCCGAGTTGTCCTCGAATTTCTTCGAGTCGAACCGTCCTCCCACTGGCCTCCCGACTGGGAAACTCTTTCTCAAGGAAAACCCCGTTCCGAGCAACAAACACTTTGTTCTCTTCCCGGTTGTAGAAGCGATATCCCAATGTTTCCCTTGGATATCCCACGAATATGCATTTATCCGACTTAGGTGTAAGCTTGTCTGACATAAGTCGCTTGACAATGCTTCACAACCTCAAATCTTTAGAAAAGACAAACTGGGACTCTTCCCAGTCCACATCTCATGCGATGTCTTGTCTACGGATTTTGATGGTACCCTGTTAAGTGTGAAAGATGCAGTTTCTAGAGCGTATCCCCAAAATGACAAGGGTAAATCCGATTTGTTCATCATAGACCGGACCATGTCCAACAAGGTCCAATTCCTCCGTTCCGACACGCCGTTTCTCTGTGGCATACCCGGAGGTGTGAGCTGAGGTACTATACCTCGACTTTTCAGATGATCATCAAACTCCTGGCTCATGTACTCACCTCCACGATCAGATCGCAGAAGCTTTATAGTCTTGCCGAGCTGATTCTCAACCTTGTTCTGAAACTCTTTGAACTTTTCAAAAGTCACCGACTTGTGCCTCATCAAATAGATATATCCATATCTACTCAAGTCATCGGTAAAAGTCATGAAGTACTGATAGCCACCTCTGGCAGTTGTGCTCATTGGACCACACACATCAACGTGTATAAGCTCCAACAGCTCGGACGCCCTCTCGCAACTCTTTGCGAAGGAGACTTAGTCATCTTGCCGAGCAAGCATGATTCACATGTCTCGAACGACCAAGTAGGGACGGGTTAGGAGCCCATCATCATGGAGCTTCTTCATGCATTTCGGACTAATGTGTCCAAGCCGCAATGCCAGAAGTATGTCGGATTTATCTCATTAGGCTTATGCCTCTTGACATTCATGTTATAGACCGGTTCTTGTTCTAGATTCAATATAAATAGCCCATCAACAATGGGTGCATAGCCGTGGAACATACCATTCAAAAATATCGAACAATCATTGTCCTTTAAATTGAATTCATAACCTTGACTCATCAAACATGAGGCAGAAATAATGTTCCGACTAAGTGCTGGAATGTAATAACAATTATTCAATTCCATAATGAATTCGGAAGGAAGCTGGAGTTGCATCGTGCCGACCTCCAACGCAGCAACTCTTACTTTGTTGTTGACCCTGATGTCAATCTCCCCTTGTGCCACACGCCTAGTTCTTACCAGCCCCTGCATCGAGTTGCAAATATGAACAACCGATCCAGTATCAAATACCCAAGAGCTACTAGGTATGTCAACAAGGTAAATGTCTATAACATATGGAACAAGTGTACCTTTGCCTGAAGCAGCATTCCCGGCCTTCTTGCCATGCTCTGCAAGCCACTTGCTACAGTTCCTCTTCCAGTGACCGGTCTCCTTGTGGTGATAGCAAACGGTCTTTGAGTCCGGTCCAGATTTCGGCGCAGCGGCAGAGGTTACCATCTCTGTGCCCTTTGCCTTAGCCTTCTTCTTGGACCAACTCTTCTTGAACTTAGCCGATTTCTGCACCATCAACACTTGATGCATGCCTTTCTTAATATCCTGCTCTGCCACCTTGAGCATCCCATGCAATTTAGTGAGCTTCTTATCCATGCCATGCATATGATAGTTCGAGACGGACGTCCCATAGCTGGGCGGAAGAGAACCCAGAACAGCATCAGTAGCCAGCTCATCCAAGAGCGGGAAGCCCAAACGATCCAAAGCTTGCACATATCCGATCATCTTGATCACATGTGGGATCAGTTGATCACCTTCCTTAAGCTTGCAATCCATCAAGGATTGCGGATGTTGAACCTTCGGTCCTAGCTCGTGGTCTCGAAACATGCTCTTGAGACTCTCGATCATATTGTAATCCTCAACATTTTGAAATGTTGTTGCAAATCGGGCTCCATACAAGCCAACATCAGACGGTGATCTCCGTTGATTCATCAACGAAGTTTCGTAGGCATTCTTAGTTGTGGCATTAGCATTATCGGCGGGTTCCTCCGAAGTGGATCCTCTAGAACATGTTCCTTTTATCGTGCTTGAGAACAATTCTCAAATTTCTATACCAGGTGGTAAAATTTGTTCCATTCAGTTTATCCTTTTCCGTAATTGATTTCAATGAAAAGTTGGGTTGAGCGGTGGTGCCATTGGTCTACAAATGTAAAATATGCAATCACTAAGCAATGTGTTTATGTAGAGTAATTCTAGCCTAAACAGAAATACTCCCATTGAAGTCAGCATCCCTCCGCAAACTCTCCGTGATTCAGGATCCGACTAGTGCATGCGACTAGTGAGCTTTAGCATCACTGCTAGCCAACATACCTATCCGGTAAGCAACTCCTTGCTAATCGTATCTCTATATGACTTCGCCGGTCGGGAAGGTATCTCATACCCCGGCTCCCAACCTTCTTTGCCACAAGGCCCAAAACCGCTTTTGATAGCCTTGTCAAGTTAACTCGATGCAAAGGTGCATGTCCGTGTCCGACACGAACCCTTGATTCAAGGACACCCAGCAGCACCCCAATTTTATGAGCCCACTACTAGACGTACTTGACGTGCGAAGGTGCAACATCGGGGATGGCAATTCGCTTGATATTCATGAGGGATCATTCTATCATTCTAACATGCATAGAAACAAAGAAGCATAATAATCACAAATATAACACATATTGTGAAATAGTATGGCTCCTTCATGGACATTCTTCCAGGTCGGCTCCGACTCCGATGACCATCTACGAACTCCATCTTATTTGTCACGCCGGGACGCCAAGCCGCCAACCTGATCTCTATTATCCAACTACTACAACTAGTAATTAATTTACATAGAGTCACAAGTCGACACGCAGGTCGTTATACAATATAGTGACAGCACTTTGGCTCCTGCCGGCTGACAAACATGACACGCAGGCCACGTATAAATTACACAAATGCATCACATACACATGAGCCATACTATTCACATCAAACCTGCAAAACAAAGTTATGCACAGAATCGCATTCTACCGGTTTGTGTGTGGGGTATGAAATACACGACGCTACGCACACGTTTTCGGAAATCACAGATCACATCTGAACTCCGATCATGCTGAATTCTCTGATCTGACCGATCTTATCGATCATCGTGAATCCGCTTCGGATTTATGTTTCATTGTTAACCCCGATGGCGGATAACCGACCGGTAGGGGTAGATCGTGTCACGACCTCATCGATCCCGATTGACAGAAAACATAGCCTCAACGATCCCCATGTGCAGTTGATCACATCAACCGTGCACATAGCCGATCTCTTCAAGGACAACATATCTCATCTGCCGCCTCCGCATATCTAATACGCAGACGATCTGAAACCAAATCCTATAGCAGAGGCTCTGATACCACTGTTGGGTTCTATGGTAGGGGGCGTCGACTGCAAATTAAAATTTTCATACGCGCAGAACATCCAGGAACATGCTACGGGAGATGGATCACAGTTTATTACCACTAGACGCGCAGTGTCGTGCAGCGGAAGAAGAGTTGGGGCAGCGCGTCCGCGTGGATCGTCTCCTCCTTGTTCGATCTCCCTCGAACAGCCGGTCGTTCGATATCACGTACGAGTTCGCCGGAGCGGCGCAAGTGCACTACCTCTAACGGTATCCGCGCGTGCAGGAGGAACATCGTGCGGCGGACTGCTAGGTCCGATCACACAGTCGGCGACGAGTGGAGGTGGCTATTCGCAACACATGCAAAGCCTAGTCGCAGCCGAAGCCATCAATCACATGAGTGTGCCACACCTCCACTTTATATAGGCGTCCATCGCAGGCTCAACACTTGGGCCTTGCACAGACCCTAAAGCCCAAAGTCTACTCGGTCACGTTCCTAGTCCAGTTCGGATCACATCCGACCAAAGGTCCTCTGAACCGACCTCGTAGGTTCCTTCCCTTAAGCGCACGACCCCTTAGGTTCAAGTCGGCTTGGTCACAGTTCGGATCACCTCTGACCTGCATGGTTAGTAGCGGCCTCTAGCAAGGCGTGTGGACCACCAAGCAGACTATGAAGCTGGTTAGGCGAACCTGTACAACGTGTCACACTTCTGTTCCCTTTGCCACACGATATATGTTGTCGGGTTCAACGCGAGACTGTCATCCTTGTGCTAGCCCGACCTCTTTCTCGTTCCAGTGATACCGACCACTATCCGGATTATCTCATAATCCTTGTCGCATGGCCATGCTTATCCTGGTCGGATCACATGAGGGGCCCAGAGTATATCTCTCCTGATCGGAGGGGCAAATCCCATCTTGCTCGACCATGTC
The DNA here is from genome assembly GCA_021605145.1 of Aegilops bicornis. Taxonomy (NCBI): domain Eukaryota; kingdom Viridiplantae; phylum Streptophyta; class Magnoliopsida; order Poales; family Poaceae; genus Aegilops; species Aegilops bicornis. The sequence continues at coordinate 547,587,814 of CM038672.1, forward strand.
TCGCAGCATGGGACTAGAAAACCCGAAACCTACCTTTGTAACTACCCACTCAAGGAGTAGCGTTTGGTCGGCCCAAAGCAAGTCTGTCACCATCCCGAGTACATGCGACAGCTCAGGTCTTAGGACATAGAACGTATGTTGTACTAGAGACTCACAGATGACATATCGGTGCGTCTCATAGTTGGGTCTGTCCGACTCGAACCTTATCTCGACTCAGATCCGAATACGTCGAATCCGACCAGACCTTTCCAAGTCCATATTATCCGGTTAGCATCCAATGCTCCATGGCTAGTGAGACCAAGCCATCGACCGTGTCATATGCCAGTCTAGTCGGCTGCGCGTCCACACAGCCCTTTTTGACTAGGGACCTTTTAGGACAGTCATCATACAATGCATAGTCCCACAAACAAGTCACGTACTTGCTGATACACATCATTCATAATGTCCAAGGACTATGTTTATTCATAAACACATAGGAAATATCATCATACATGATTGCCTCTAGGGCATATCTCCAACAGTGTGCAGACGCTAAGTGGTGGAAACATGTGTGAAGAAGTACACCCCCGCAGGGTTATAAATGATCTATTCAAATAGCCGTGTCTGCGGTAAAGGACTTCTGGGTTTCCTATAACAGTTCATAGACAAGTGGAAGTGGATACTCTAAAATGCGCATGATAAGCGTGAGTACTATGGATGGCGTTCTCGTAGGGAGACGGGGGCGGATCCATAGTGGTGTATTGATTGGTGAATATGTGGACTCGTGTGTGCCACCTCAAAAGAGTTACTTGCAGTCATAGTCTAGGATAGCCACTGAGTCAAAGCTGTCTTGCTGCAGTCAAACTCCACCACCCCCTTCGTTGATACCGATGCATATGTAGCTAGTTCTGATGTAAGTCTTGTTGGGTACATTTGTACTCACGTTTGCCTATTTTATGTTTTTGAAGAGAGACTTCAGTCTCGCTAGTAGTTCCGCGTGGACTTCGATGTTTAGCTTGTTACCTCAGCTACGATCTTGTACCGTTGGGAGGGTCTTGTAGATAGTCAGGCTTCTCAGCCTTTTTCATTTGTAGTTGTGCTGTACTTTCGAGACATGTTTATGCTTCCGCTCGATGCTTGTATGCTCTGTATGTTGGGTCATGAGACCATGATTGTCATACTTGGCTCCTCGGAGCCTAATGAATAAATACTTGAGTCGTAGAGTTATGTTGTGATGCCATGTTGTATTTACACATATCGAGCATATTGTGTGTATGATTGAAATGCTTGGTATGTGTGGGATCCGACAAGCTAGTTGTTTATCCTTGGTAGCCTCTCTGGCGAAATGTAGTCTTGTGCTTCCATGAGCCATAGTAGTCCGCTTCTGACACTGGTTCACCGGAGTCACCGCTAGCCCAAAGACTCTTGCTCCGGAACACTTGACTTGCCGGGCATGTGATTCACTTTGTTCTCGTGGTTCCGTCCTGGGAAATGTCACGCGGTGACATCCGAGTCCCGCTTAGCCTGCTACAGCCCAGTTCACCGGAGTCCTGTTAGCCCGATTACTACAGCCCGGATTCAAGACGCTCCTGACCGACACGCTCGATGTTGATTCATGTATGCCTGTCCCCGTAAGTTAGTCCCACTTTGGGTTCACAACTAGTCATGTCGGCCCGGGTTCTCTGTCATATGGATGCTAGCAACACTATCATATACGTGAGCCAAAAGGCGCAAATGGTCCCGGACCATGATAAGGCGACACCCGTGGGAATACCGTGCGTGAGGCTGCAAAGTGATATGAGAAGTTACATGCTAGACCGGTGTGACTTAGAATTGGGGTCCTGGCAGCTTTGGTATCAGAGCCTGACTGCATGTAGGATTACCAAGCCAAACTGGTCGAAGTTGAGTCTAGAAATGCTTTATTTATATGTAGGGGAATTGATTGTGGGATGGAACGTAAGGCTCTTTTTACTCCTTATACCTCATTCCCTATGATCCGAGTCATCTTATCTTTCCTACGGGGATTTAGAACTAGGCCTTCTCATCTATCTATCAGGATGACGTGTTACTAATCCATAGACTTATAAGACTGTTGGATTTAAACCCAGTTCAGTTTCTAATACTTCCGTATGTTCATAGCTGGCCTCAGAACCTTGATATTGTGATGTTGAGTGGTCATGCCACTATTTTGCAGGATGTCTCCAATATTTTGGGCATTTACGGCCGTTATGCTGTCCGAGTCATCTCAGGTTTCTAAATAGTCGGGTGCATTTGCAAATCCCTTCATCCTGTTCCCGATGTTCCTTGGGCAAGATTAACCACGCTAATTGTCGAGTTGTGGTACTCCTTTGCCTCGACATCTATGTTGAAGCTATTATTATGACCCTAGTCATCTTTGAGAACCACCCAGTAATCTAGCAATGATTTATATTCCTAGTGTGATGATTCTGGCCATCATTCTCGAGAGCATCCCGTGATGCCATTTAGTTAGTAGGCATTCTATGGTGGGTTCTTGAACCCAAGATTCACTCTACTTACTTCCTGTTGGTAGTGTTTGCTAGTTCCTTTAGTATATTAGTAACCTTTGCGATAGTCCTCGAGGTCCGTGGTATTTCCTTCTTCCAAATACCATGAACTAGTTATGGCAGAAGTTCCTCGTTTAACCAAAAGATCACAACCAGAGTGCTCTTGATGAGTTCTCGATTCTATGTTGTGACTCTGCCAGTTCTACCTTTCTGCATGGGTTATCCGGAAGAAATATGTTGAACTCGTTCGACATGCTAATCTATGCACCCACAACTCAGAAAATCGTATGTTCCTTGAGTTGACCCTCCTCAGCTGTATTCCGATCCTAGTCCATCAATTGATAGTCAGGAATAGTTGTGCATTCGTGTTGATTGATGCCTATTACTCTTGTGGTCCGTCAAGCCATTCTATTCCGGAATGACTAGGAGAAACAAACTCTAGTACCTCGTCCATTTCTAGGATTGGGTCAAAGTAGTTGTATTCCGCAGATCAAAATGCCAATGCAGCTTTTTCTCTGTTCTACCTTGGAGTGTTACCATCTTTATGTCAAGAATGTCATGAGAATTGCACCACCTCTTATGAATTCTTGATGCAGTGATACTTCTCTCCATCATTATTCATTCCTCGGTCCCGTGTTGTTGTAACCGGAATGCCGACAAGTGAACTGTGATGTGTGAAATCAATACTCCTAGCAACCTCGTTGCTTGATAGTTAATGGACAATACTCTCACTCTTAGCATGCTGGTTATTGAATCATCATCCTAAGATTGATCATGCTACCTAGTCCATATTTCCTGGTGCACTCTCCAATCAATGGGATAGGATTGTGTCAATCCATCACTCTCTTGGTCACATCATCTTGCCCTGAAAGCAAGACTGTTCTCGAGCTTAGTAACATATGGTGGTTCTTGATTTTCCGAATATCTTCTCGGAAGTGTTACCAGGTTGTCACCTGACCGCTATGTTGAGTTCGTGATCAAGTTGGTTTCTTGTAAATCACTCCTTCTCCAAGAATCCGTGTTGGATACCCTGAACTAGTTGGTTGAGCTAAACAACAACTTGGAGAATTGGAAGATGGAAGCTTGTCCGACTTAGTTCATCGCTAAGGGATATCTTTTTGTGTGTTTGTTGAAGAAAGATGATATCTTCATTGATTGATCCTAATGATCAGTTGTTGGATCTATTGTCTTACCCAAATCTTGATTTGCGTGTGGGTTATCGTCAAATCAACTCAGAACCAACAATATTCGTAATGTTGTCTTACTCGTGGTTGATCCCTCGACCATACACCATTATATCTTTGGGTCTGACCAATGATATCCCCGTGTTCACTTAATTATGGAATTCCATTTATATGGAGACCTGGATGAATTGTTGTTGAGCCCATTGACAACATCCTTATCTCCTCCATGATTTGGCTGAACATTACACTAGTGTTGGAAATTTTATAAGCATTGCTCTCATGTCCCATTCATGAAGCATATGTCCGATTGAAAGATGTGACTTCCTCTAATTCATGTGCATTTGGTGCAAGTTGCCGCCGTGAATTCGAGAAAGTTTGTTTGCCTTCTTCTGGAATCATCCCAAGTCAGTCATGCACATGTGTGAAGTATTCTGTGGTTTGGAGACTTGCAACCTTCATTCTATATGTATCCCTAGCACATAAAACCACTGATTGATTTGTTCAACGATAAGAAGTTCAAATGCTATTCCCGAAGGGCCCAGACGGACAGGCACAAGACTTTGTTATTTTCAATGATGGTTCGCAATCTGAACTCGGTAGTGTTTTATTATAAGACTACCACGTGATCATGCTTGTCTTGGATAGCGTGTTCACATGTGTGTAGCAGAACCAGCTCATGTTTTGGAGCTTGCTACCGTAATTCGTTTCCCGAGAATCTCGCAACGTCATCTCGTTGATTTGTGTTGCTACCTTTCTTTTTCCACACATGCAGTCTGAAATATCCCATTACCAACCAGATCTGAATCTCAGGCAGATATGATGGTTGGAACTTTTCCAAGATCTATGATGTAGGTTCTGGCAAGGTTGATGTTTTGGCCGACACACCTAGCCGGAAGATCTATTATCGTAGTATCTTGAATGAGCAATTTATCCATCTTCTCCATGAGGATTTCATGCGACTTATTCTAGAAGTTGTTCCTTAGGGATCCTTGTGCTCTCAGTTTCCTCGATGATACTATAACCATTCAAACGGTGGAAACACTCTCGCCTGTTGAGTTTTTCCCCAGTTACCAGAATCATTCCCAGCATTTGCATTTTGTTCCCAGCTTGCACCTCAGTAATTGTTGTTCAGGGTCATCTTCAAAAATGGTCCTACCATGGGTCCCATCCATTTCCGGTGGTAAGCAGAAATCATCCATTGCGTTGTCTTCAACAAGGTAGACCACATCATCCATTCTAGTCCGGTTATGCCATCCTTTCGTAACCCGCCAAACGATTGTTGGGAATTGCCTTAGGTTGGTATAGAGAATTTCAATGTTCTCTAAATCAAAACTAATTCTTTTTGCCACTTAAGGGATGATTCTATGGGTCACCCTCCTCCAAGGTGTCTCGTTTTGGTGTCATGGCAACTCAACTCCTTGCTACGTTGGCAACCGTTCACCACCCTCTTAGGTGTGTAATTGTTGTCTACCTAGTGAACCTTTGTCATGTGTTTCGCTCCATCCCTCTGGACATATGCTTCGTGTCTCAGCTCGAGAGTTCTTTCAGCGTCTCGCTCCAAGAGTTGATCCTGAGTTGTTCGATCTTCGATAAGATCGATCCTTCTAGAGTTTTCTCTTTCCTCTTATTGTCATGTTAGTTGGAGTTCTCGGGGCAAGATATCGAGACAATGATGGTGATCGAATCAACGTTATTATGAAGTGCCACCTAGATCATGAAGATTGTGTTAGTTTGCGTTCCCCTTCATCTTACCCTATGCTTGAATCTCGGGACGAGATTCTTTCTTAGTGGGGGTGAGTTGTCACAACCCTAGTCAGTGCATGCATTAGAGTGTTTGCATCATGTTTAATTTTCAAATGAACTTGAAATGGGGATGTCCAAACCCTAGCACCAAATGGAATTCAAATAGGTTCAACCTAAAAAATATTCTCAATGAACCCAAAATGCCCTTTACAAATGTTCATCATTTCTGGATTGGTCTAGAAGCTCTGCCAAAAATTATGCACACTTTTCTAGGTCATTTATGTATTTTTGAATAAATCATACTTTATTTGAATTTGGGCATTTAAATGCTATAATTATTTTAAATGCTCAAATAATTCTGAAATAATTTGAGGGCTGTTGGAAATACTTCAAAATGTGCCCACAAGTTATTTCAGCAATTTTGGTAATGAATTTGTATTTTTACTAATTCAAAAAACAGAGGAATAAAATAGAAAATTGAAACAAAATAAAAAAGAGAGAGAGGCTACTGACCTGGCCTCACCTGGCACAGCCCACCTAGCAGCCCAGCAGGTGGCCCAGCCCACTGGCCTCCCCCCATGTCGTCTTCTTTCTCTGCCAGAGGAGGGCTGGCGTGGCCGCTGCCACGCAAGACGCGCCTGCCACCTCCTCGCTTGCCGCCGCCTGGCCTCCCGGATGAAGCCACGCACCCCCCTGGCCCCTCTCACTCTCTCCCGTGCTCATCCCCTCCTCTGCCGCCCTCTCTCTCTCGCGACCGAACGCTGTCGTCATCGCCGCTCGTCGTTGCCGCGACCACAACCACCCCCTTGCCCCCGCGTCGTTTACACGAGCTCCGAGACGTCGTCCTGTGGGGACCCTGACTCATAAGTCGAGATCACCGAATGCACGTGTACAGTGATCCCAGAGATCAATGCTCACTGAACACACAGAAGCTGAATAACAAGAGTCTTACATCCATATATACCGTTTTACACAAGTAGGACCATTATGGTCAAGTCTTGAGTGTATCATCACAGCGGAAATCTTCAACAACAACTTGGACCCATGCCATCTGCCTTAACCCTACAGGCATTCTGACTGGGAAGCGTCCTAACTCGTATGTTCGTCACCAAGGTACTCTTCATTATATCCTGTTCTTTCATGCCTAGCCAATAAAATAACCAGTGGCAAGCCAATGAGTACTTTGAATGTACTCGCAAGCAACCCATGTTTTGGTTCAAGATACAACAACGCATGATATAGGTAAATTTTTGCAGAAAGCTAGTTTTGGGTGCAATGACATGTTCAACAACTTGTAAGACATGCATCAGGAGAATTCAATTAACCATGAGGACAGGTTACAGATATCAACATAAATAGAGTGGGCATCAACCCAACTCAATCATGTCAAGTCCTTTGACATGACACAAGTAGATCTTCCCACTTATCCAAACACACACACTGGTTTGTAAACATGTGGAAGTAGCCCAAGAGAGGTTACCCAACTGTCCTTGACCGTGGACACGGCTATTTGAATAGTTTGACACTCTGCAGAGGTTGCACACTTTACCCACAAGATCTGGGGAACTTTCATGTCATCCACGACCCGCGGTACCTCAAGTACCCAGGGTAAGCACCCGATCACTATATTTCCCTAGACGGCACTAACATAGAGTCCACTCGATTGGTAGTAACCCCCGTGCCCAATATTTCACATCTTAAAATTGTGGAGCCACGCTCCCATATTCGTCACATACCACTGGCACGGGGTACCAACGTTGTGTCCGGTGCCCCATACAAATGTTCTTGGCCGCCCTACACTGCGACCCGTCCCCGAGAGAGAGCACCAACTCTCCCCTGTCACTAGTAATGCGGGCTCCAAGATAGTATCGGCCTAGGTAATCAATAATGCCATTTCCCATATAGGGGTAGAGTGGTTGCGCATGTAAGGTTGGAATAACGGTCGGAACTTAAACCAATCCGTTTTGAAAACAACACACACACTTGCCTCGGTACACCACTTCATCATCAAGTGGCTACCCAACTCATCATCTCCCCCGGGCATAAGTGGCACCCGATGGGGTTTTCGAAAAGTCTTTTGAAAATACTTTGTCTCCATCACCATGCATATTCCGTCCCTTTTGCGTAGCACTACTTTAGCATCCTATCTACCCACTCCGGCATAAAGCTCATAATAAGGTAGGGTCATGCACAATGCAAGTATCAACGAGGAAGTACGGTGGCAAACCATCAAAGTGGTTACCACCTCATCATGATTCCGTTGCAACAACAATATGGTGCTATATGACATGCATAAAAAGGGTTTCATAGACATGGTCAAAGGGTTGCTTGCCTGTTTTAACAAAGTCTTCAAGGTCTTCAAATATCTCTGGTCCAACTCCTAGCATTTCGTCTACTTCGTCAACTATCATCGAAAACAAACATAATAAGCAACACGACAAGGCAAAAGTAAAAGTGCTCTAAAAATGTGAGTTGGACTTTTCTAGGATACCTCTGGTCATATGAGGAATGACCAAGGTGATTTCATTGGAAGTGGATCAATAGATATTTCTAAACATTTCAATATGATGGAATCAAGGGGTTTATGGATTTGCAAGAAGTGTACAGCAGAACTATTTGAAAAATGATCAAAGGCATCCATTTAACAAGGAATAATTTTAGAAGCATCTAGGAGTTGGTTTCCTTTGGATTTGGAGTTCAAATGAATTTCCTATGAATTTGCAAAGTTGGCTAATATGAAGAAATGGCTCATTATTTTGTGTGGCACATAAAGCATTAGGAAAAATGTTGAAAAACTAAGTTATGAACTTATAAGTATCAAGGATTTTGAATCATGGAATTTGGATCGATTTTGAGATCTTTGTTATTTACTAAAGTTCATCACAGAATTGGAAAATGGGATTTTATTGGATTTTTGTGAAGATAGGTGTTCTGGAAAAATGTTCATGCTGCACCAACAGGTAGAGCATGATTTATGGAGTTGCCGGAAATTTGAATCATTCAATTTGGAGTTAATATGAATATTTGGGAGATTTTACAAATTTCTGAAAAAAGAAAAAGACAAAAGAAGTGGGGGTTATACCTATACCATGCACCGGGCGCAGTATAGCGCCGCAGCGCACTGGGCCGACCCAGCGGATCGGCCATGCGGACGACAGGGCGATGTCAAAGGCGCCCAGGCGGAGTGCGCCTTCGCTGCGGGGACGCGGGAGATGGCGAATCCGCCTCCACTTGCCAGCGTGGCCCGGTGGCTGGGCCACTGATGAGCGGGCCCCGCCTCCAGGTTCATCCTCAACCTCCCGCGCCGCACGAAGGGAGACAGAGGAGGCGTTGGATGCCGGCCGCCGGTGCTACAGGGCGTCTCCGGCGATGATCCGCCCACCGGCATGCTCAGCTGAGAGAGACGAACCCGGGAGACCCCACCACGGGTGCCTGCGTCACCGGATGGGAGCAGGGCTTCGCCCGCGGCGGACGGTGGCATCGGGCGAGAATGGCCATGGCCTAGCGGACTCGCCGGAGGAGAAAGAAGGGTGCGGTCGAGCTCCTCTGGTTCTGGGGGGTCCTGTGATGCGGTTATAGGGAGAGGAGGGAGTCGGGACGGCGTGAATTTTGGCGATGGACGGCGGCTCGGCTTCGGCCTTGGAGGAGGATGGGGGGCATGGGAGGAAGAATGGCGCGGTCCGGGGGGTCCAGGGGAGGGAGAGAGGGCAGTTGGAGACGAGATAGGGCTCGGGGGTGGCCTTTAAATAGGCGGGCGACGGTCCACCGAGGACTCGTGCGCCGGCGAGCTCGTTGCCGTCGCCACGGGTCACGGGAGCTCGTTGTGGTGTGTCTGGGGCGTTCCTGGATTCGGTCCAGAGCTAGGGGAGAGAAGAGAGAGAGCAGGGGGGCCAGGGGCACCGCGCGTGTGAGTTTGCTCATTGGAGCTCTCGGGCGATCGGCGCGCGTGCGAGCTGGGGCGAGAGGAGGGAGAAGCAGGAGGGGGACAGAGGCGTGGCGTGTCGCAGACATCGAGGCGCATCGTCGGGCGCGCTGGGGAGGCCCGAGGTGGCCAGAGGCAGTTGGAAGGGGGCGGCTACAGTGCGGGAGCGCACTGTACTGCGCTCCAGAGCACCCAAATGGCCGGCATGGCCATTTTCTAAGCAATGTGGTCACGGCCAAAGGTGTCTGGTAGCTCTAGGGGAAGTAAAGAAGTGGGATATGGCCTTCGATGCCCTGGGGAGCCACTGGAGTGAGGAGGGAAGTTGAGGGAGAGAGAGAAGTTGATGTCCAGGGAGGTAAATGGGGGTGTTTCACCCCTTAATCATTGAGCAATGGCCAGGGGAGAGTTACTGGAGGTAGGAGAGGGTCAGGAGCATCTGTGGTACAAAGTTGAGCCCATGGAGATTAGTGGAAGAGGTCAAAAATGGCATTTTGGTAAAGTGTCAGAAGGTGTTTGATAATGGTTTGGGCAAGTAGATGATCTCCATTTGCCATGAGACTCCACATGGTGAAATGACACATATAATTAGGGCCTTCCACCAATTTGGAGCTTATATGGGCAGAGTTGCCAATGCAACTTTTGTAAACCCTATAAATTAGCAGAAATGAACTTGTGTAGATCTAGTTGAGCAAATCACTTCCCCTTGATGAACCACTTGGTGTAGTGTCATACTTTGAGGATTTGAACATGCCCACAAAAATTCAGATCAAAAGGAGACACTTGACAATGTAAAGTTGTTCAAACTTCGATCTAGATAGAGAGGGTTTTGGGCACTTTAGTGAACCAAAACTATTCTGATTGAGGTGATACTGTGCAAGATCATCAAATTATTCATATGTGACTTTCTAGAATGTTCTTGGATTTATTTGAAAATATTTCTTGTAGAAATATTTCAAATCCTTGAAATGGGCAGAAATGGTTTTGGAGGCTTTTGTCCAATATTTTGATCATGACCATGTGTTGAAACTCACATATATGGACAATATACGTCCAATGAGCTTCCAAGAATTTTGCCAAATATTTTTGAAACAATAAAATAATTTTTCCCTATTAAAAACCATTTTTGGCCTTAAGAAAAAGCTTTTAAATAAAATAGGAAAATAACTTTTAAAATTATATTTTTGTGGTTTCTGGGTATCCTATATCTAATAGGAGACAAATATATTTTTGGAAAGATTTTTACTTCCCTTATTTAAGTACTTGCAGTGCAAACATCAATTCAGGGGTTTTTGAAAAACTAATTTTTGAAAATACTATTTGGCCAAATTATTTTTGCAAGAAATTAGTTTTATGTCCTATACACATGGCATGATCATTGGGAAAGGTTTTTGGATCAAGGAGAAGGAGTATAAGAGTTGGAGGATTTATTTTATTTTTAGAGCACTTGCAAATAATGCATAAAAACCAATCAAGGCAAGGTCCAAAACACTCAAAAGTTTTTGTCAAACCACATTTTATCATGATTGTTAGCTTAAGTGTAGTGGCATGAAAATCAGGGTGTGACAGACCTATCCCCCTTACAAGAATCTCGTCCCCGAGATTCCCAAACTAGGCGCGGAAAGGGATAGAGAAACTTGGATCTGGGGTAGTCTTCAAGTCCTCATGTTGCTTCTACTTCCGTGTAGTGCTCCATTGAGCTTGAAGTACTTGATGGTGTGGCTTCGTGTATGACGCTCTTCTTGATCCAGGTTGCTAATGGGTAGCTCACGGTAGGTTAGATTGGGCTAGGGGTCGATGGCTCGGTGGTCAATGCCCTTGTAGAGATCGGGCAAGTTAGGAAGTTGGAAACACTTCCGGGGTTGTGATGCATGGAAAGTGTTGTGCACATCAGGTAACTCAGGTGGCAACTCCAGTTGGTAACTGTCTTATCTTCGTCTCGTAGTGATCTCAGAGGGGGTTGTTAAATCTTGGAGTGATCTCGAAGGGGGCCGATGAATCTTGGTGTGGGTCTCCTTGTCACGGAAATGCTTGGTTCCTTAGAGAGGAGTGGCTTGCAGATACACATGGTCTTTGACGTGGAAGTATACTCCTTGAAGATGGTGGTTGGTGTAGTTCTTCCTCCTAGACATGACGATCTTCAGATGTTCCTTGACCAGCTCAACGATTCTTCTTCCGTCTTCGGGTATACAAGTATGTCATCAAAGAAAGATGACAACTAACTTGTCCAAGCGCTCCATGAAGTCTATGGGGTACGTAAAGTGGGCTGAGGCATTGGTGATGGTCACGGTTGAGTATTGGCCAAGGTCTTATCGATCTAGAGCCAAAGCCCAAGGTCAGGATCCGACCATGTTGTGGCTTGGTAGGGCGTAAGGGTTTCAAGGACTCTAGTGTGCGAGTGAATGTTTATCATCCCATCCTTGAGCACAGTTTCTGAGATGCCAATTGTCCTATAACCTCATGGCTTCCGCAAGGAGGTCTAACAGAATCATACATGTCAACCATCCCCAAACTCATAACTATGAAAAACTCCATGGGCAGAATATACAAGCTGCTAAGCTTGAATTAAACATCACAATCCAAGTGCTCAGCCCATTCTTCCAAGGTCCAAGATAGTGCATCTCTATCCTAAGGAAACACGTCGTATGCCACTCGAAGATCTTGTTTCCTTCCTATGAATCAACTCTACACTACAAAAAAAAGACACATTCGTGACATTTTGGGTCGAACAAATTTTTTTTCTGCCATACATATGACACATCTATGACGATAATTGTGACAAAACCCGGTATCATCATAGATGTGGTGGGCTCCTACTTCTATGACAAAAAATCATGACAGAAAATGGGCTTTTCATTCCGGGCGGGCCGGAGACGCAATCGCATGACATTCTTTGGGCCGTCCATGATGGAAAAAACCGTGGTAGAAGCGAGGGCGAGGAAAATTTCGGGACTTGCCCGATTCTGTTTGGGAGGTCGGGGCGGCGATGCGTGTTTCTTCTCAGACACGACGCTGCTGCAGCGTGTGAGGTGTTGGCTCTAATCGAACCCGAGCAGCGTTGGGCTCTAATCGAACCCGGCGACAGACTGCAGGCTACGTGTTACTGAACCCGAGCGACCGATCGATGGCTGTTAACTGAACCCGATGGAGCTATTCCTTCACTACTGCTGCTAACTGAAGCCGATCGATTGGAGGAACAGTGAGCGCTATGGGGTGGGGTTTGGATGACGGAGCGGTGGCGTTGCCTCCGGATGAACAGGACCCGTGGTGTGGAGGGCTGGATGAGCGATGAGACGGTGGGGGTGGCCGTGGAGGGGTGGTTGAACAGGACCCCATGGTGTGGAGGGCTGGATGAACGATGAAGACGGTGAAGGGGTGCCCGTGGAGGGTGGTTGAGCGATGGCGGTGGAGTAGCACGCGGTGGAGGCTGGATGAACAGGAGCCCGTGGAGGCCGGAGGAGGTCGACGGTGGAGATGAACAGTATCCCGTGGAGTCCTGCTTTTGCACGCCACACCCTCCCGATCAACAGGACCCTCGTTTCGATCGTGGCGCTCCATCACAAGTCGGTTTTGTCCGTTTTTCGGTACGCCACACCCCTCCCGATCCACAGGACCCCCGTTTCGACCGTAGGAGGTCCGTTTCCTCCGTTTTGCGGTACGCCACACCCCTCCCGATCAACAGGACTCCCGTTTCGACCGTAGGAGGTCCGTTTCCCCCGTTTTTGCGGTACGCCACACCCCTCCCAATCAACAAGACCCCGTTCCGAATGTAGGAGGTTTGTTTCCTCCTTTGTGCGGTACGCCAGGCCTCGTTTCCATCGCATGTTCCGTTTAAGCCCTCCTGATGAACACGACCACGCATTTCGTTCCGATCCAGCCGGTTGGCTCCCCATGAACACGACGACGATGTTGTTTCTCCGTTCCGACCCAGCCATGTATGTATGCGCGAGTAGGCGTTCGAGACCCTGCCCGTATGTACATACGCGGGTCAGATTTTCTTTCTTGCACCTCGCCACGCACGTGCGTGTACATGCTACGTGCGCGCCTCTACTACGACACGTGCGCGCCTCTACTACGACACGTGTGTGCCTCTACATCGACCAGTATGTACGTACACGCTCGCGACCAGAATGACAACGCTACGTACGCTTCGACACGGTGGGTCCCGACTGTCAGGCACTTCCTTGCCTGCGAAGATGTAGCTGGTGGGTCCAGCAGTCAGGGGGGCGAATCGTTTTGGCTTTTTGTTTGCCCGGACGCACTTCCTTGCGTGCGAAGATGTAGCTGGTGGGTCCCAGCAGTCAGGGGGGAAAGGTTTTTTCGCGAAATACTGGTGGCCCGTCCGGTGGTGGGTCCCTATTTGTCGGTGGAGGAATAATTATTTTGCGCGTAATAAGGAGGCACTTCCTTGCGGCCGTCGTGGACCCAGCTTGTCGACCACTCCACGCGACTGATACTCTTCCGATGGAAGTCGGTCGTTGACCACATTGACCACGCCGCGCTGAGAGCACCACGGCGGTGGACGACAGCGAGGCCTAGGAAGTGGACGACGCGGAGCCATGGAAGACACAACAGTGGATGCCCACGCGAAGAGGAGTACGAGGGTGAGGCTGCCGTCACCGCAGAATAACAGGGGGTGTGGGTGAGTAGAGGGATGGCCTGGCCAGTGGTGGGATTAGTAGGGGGTGGTGAGGCCTCCGCGGCATCACAGCCGACCACGGGAGGCAGGAGCACGTGGCACGACCGGCGCTGCTTTGGGCGGCTGGAGCACGAAGACCAGAGGTTGAAGAAGCACTACGGCCGTTGGATGGACATCGTACGGTCACTGGAGCTAGAGTCGTTCATATTGACTAAGTTGACAAAGCCCTCCGTCCCCATAAACTTAGTAGGCCCACAAGTCAGCCTCCCACCAAGGTGAGTCCCAGCTAGCAGGGGGAGTATACATTTTTTTGTGCGTAATAAAGAGGCATTTCCGGTGGGTCCGAGCTGACAGCAGGGGGAACGTTTTTTTCACAAAATACAGAGACCCTTCCGGTGGGTCCCAGCTATCAGGTGGAGGAATCATTATTTTGCGCGTAATAAGGAGGCATTTTCTCTGTGGGCCACTCATCGGCCTCTTCCGATGGTTGTTGTTTGTTGACCATGTTGACCTCGCCGCGCCAAGAGCACAAACGGGGTGGACGAGGGCGAGGCCCAGGAAGAGAACCACCCGGAGCCGGCGAAGCCACCGTAGCGGATGCCCACGCTGAGGGGAGAACGAGCGCTGACTGGTCGGCTGAAGGGTGAGGCTGACATCGCCGGAAAATAACAGGATGTGTGGGTGGTTAGAGGGATGGCCTGGCGGCAGCACAACCAGCCACGGGAGGAGGGAGCAGGTAGTCCCGCGGTCTTTGGTTTGTCTTGGTGGAGCGGGAAGATCGAGAGATTGAAGAAGCAAGGCGGCCGTTGGATGGACATCCAACAACATCGTTGTGTGTTGACTAAGTTGACAAAGCCTTGCGTACGCGTCAAAAAAAATTTAGGACAGCGTGATCGTCAACCTAGTAGGCCCAGAAGTCAGCCTCTAAATCTGTGGAAAACAGCATACGGCCCATTAGCCATTATTTTCAATAATTTACAGCCCATTTGCTAATTCTTAAGGATATTTGAAGCCCATATTCTTTTTATTAGCATTACAGACCATATATTCTGGGCATCGCTAAAAAATTCAACGAAATTTTGCATATTTCGGTGGGTGCGAACTCTTTTAATCACAAAATTTCGAGTCACGTTAAAAATAGTTTTCAAAAAATTATATCAAAATAAAATTCAAAAATAATTCTCCGCAAAAAAAAATGAATGAAATTTAGAATCTTAACTAGCAAGATGCCCGTCGTTGTAACGGAACATGAAGATGCATTTGTATGAGTAGTTTATCTTGTGGGAGAAAAGATGATATTTTAATGTAATTGCCGGTTGGCTTTGGTTTTTATAAGAGTAGAGAGTAGAGAAATCCTGAAAAATGATATTTTAATGCAATTGCCGGTTGGCTTTGATTTAAAAATTTACAGCCCATTTCTTACAACTTATAGCCCGTTTTCTGGGAAGCCCATTTCTTACTACTTACATCCCTCCTCGTCTTGAAAGATTTGCAGCCCAGCAGGGCTGAGAAAAGCAAGTAGGCCTCAGTTTTGGTATTCTCCAAAAGAAAAAAGAACTGGGCTAGCCAATTTCAGAAAGAAAAAATATATCAACTGGACTCGTCATGTGCTTAATAAAAGCGTAAGCATGGGCTAGACGGCCACTGACCAGACAACAATGTAGCTTGAGCTCCGTCTCAAACCGAAAAACAACTGGGTGAGCTCTTTGGGTCCTCGGTGTTATCCACTCGTTGTGTAATTTTCTCGTTTGTTGACTACATTGACAATGGCGTGGAACCTAGTTGTCAAACAATTAGGAGGAAGTATTTTTTGGCTTGTAATAACGAGGCACACGCCATTTAAATGCAATGACCTCGGTGGGTCCCTCTTGTCGACCTCTCCACGACAAATCATCTCCTGATTCCTCTTGGTTGTTGACCATGTTGACAATGCCAGACGGCGACGGGCACAGCAAGCTAACCAAGGCGGAGAACGACGGCAAGGCCTCGGACGGGAACGAACAGCAGCCATGGAAGTGTCGGCAGTGTAGTGGCAGGTGGAGGGGAGTATGAGGGCAACAACATGCAAGTCAAGCATACAAATGGTACAAAAAGCCCAAGGATTAATTGTTCATCAAATTTTTAGACAAAACCCAGATTGAACATGATAGTAACATCTAACCCAACCACTCTTTTTGCGGTCACAAACAAATGGATCGGTTCGATCCATAAAATCAACATCTGTGCAAAAAATTATTTCAGGATGTCTACAACTTATTGTAAATATAAGCCGAGCACATTTAGAAGCCCATTTGTCCACCTGAAACTTCTTTTTTTGCTATTCAACATGTTCGTCCATGAGAAATCTCTTGCTGTAAAAATTAAGCCTCGTGGACAATAGTAACCTCGCGTTCAACAGGAAGAATGTGACAAAGCTTCTGTTTGCCTGGTTGGATGCATATCATCCCATCGTTATTGTCCTCAAACGAATGTCATGAGAACTGAGAAAATCCTTGTGCTTATTACGCCAACGATTGGTTATATGTTTTCTCCATGTGGTTCTTCCTAAGTAGACATGAAGATTGAAAACAGTTAAGGTGCGAAAAAGAGTATGTCGAAAAGAACGACAATTTGAACAGTTAATTCTAGTACAATATATACGGGTTTCAATGTGCATGAAATCATCACCTCTATGTATAAATTCTCCGGAGATCGAAAGCATCGCAGCAAGCCAATAATTATGTCCAGATCAAAACTATAAATTTCGATATATATGATCTTGACAGAATCCAAAGAAGATTGATAGGCTATCAATGGACGAACTCTTCATTGAGCATATAACATAATATTAGTACCCAAAGTGTACTCCAAGATGATATAAAACTTATGCGCACAAATGAAAAATGCAGCATATGATGAAAAATGTGTAGATGATAATATACGGTACACTGAAAAGTGAGGAGCCAAACACCAACTCCTTGTGATTATTAAACGGGTCACTAATTACACCCAAGGTCTCCAGCTTTGGGGCACGAGACGACAGTTATTTCTAAAGGTGTATAACAACTATGAAGGAGCAACCTTTCAAGTGAAGGGCATCTTCGATGATGAGCTGTCCTTTAAAACAAACTCCAATGCTTTTAAGGTGAGGCAACTTTATTTGGAGACAAGCGATACCGATTTATATTCCCAAAACAATCAAGAAGCGCCCAGAGGTGGCAACTGGAGTGGATGATGTTGTGTAGTGAGGCCTCCGACAGATAAACCACCACAAGCGAAAGTTTTTTAGTAGTGGGAGTCGAAGCATTTGTACCAGATCGTCTGGTAGATGGCACCGGGCAAAGGTGGCAGTGTGGAGAGAGGAGGAAAACCGCGAGATGGACAACGGTGGTGTGGGCATGAATTTTTGGTATGTTTGTGGTATGAAACTTTCGTGGTAATGGTAGAACTCAAACTGCTGGAGTTTTCCGAATTTAGGGGATGTCAGCCAAGCGTCCACATTGCCGGGTATGGACAGCAGGTAGCTTGTCGGGATGCAGAGGCATTGAACGGTGCCTCGCTGGTGAGAAGAGACGATGGCTACGATGAGATCAAATTGGGAAGGACAGATATCTGATGACAGTCGAGATTGAGGGGCGCGGTGCGCCATAGAGGGCGCCACCGAGTTGAGAGGACTTGTGTGCGGCAGCAATCCTTGGTGGAGAGAAGCGAGATGATCTCCTCAAGGATGACGCCCGGGATATCGCTGATGCGGTCCACCGGAGATTCTACCGGTTCCTCAGATCCGGGTGGGGGGCGCTACCGGGTGTGGGATCTACAACCGGCATCGCTGCTGGCGGGAGCCTCATCTTCTTGGCGCTGGGGCCAGCCGACTCCATTTTCCTTGTGGGCATCGCACCGAGCTCACGGGTTTGAGCAGAGTAGCCAGAGACGAGCCTAGTGGCAGTGCGAGTGGGGAAGAAGGAGGGTTGGGGATTTCTGTAGAAGTGGAAGAAGAGGAGTAGGTGTTTTCTGTACGAGTGAGGAAGAAGGTGAGCGGGGTTTCTGGACGAGTGAGGAAGATTGGGGAGCGGGGGGAATTGGGTGGGGACACGGAAGCGGGAGAGCGAGTTGTTCGTGTTTATAAGGCCCGCTGCACTAACTACTCACTTTTTCCCAAGACCCGCTCTCTTCTTTTGTGTTGTTGCATTGGAGCTGGCGCATGGGCTTGGCTGACTGGCCATGCATGCAGGGATGCATGTGCCCACGCCTTTGCATGCGCTGGTTTGTTACTAGGCCTATTTAATAGGGTGGTTATGGAGTAAATTAAGGAGATTTATTTTCTCTGTGTGCATCCACCAAATTAGAGGATGCTGATCTTGGATCTGAACACTCACATTAAACTAACATTCAGAAGAACAAAAGTTCGGCATGTCTATGCATCTCAATGATTCACCATACTATAACCAATATACAAAGCTGTGAGAAGGTGTGGAAATAAAGAAAACCGGTCGATGCTTCTCTGAGCAAAGGGCCTCCCTGCGCACGCATTAATTTCCTGGGCATGCTTGTTTCTACTCAAGTATGTTGCGAGCACTTTGAGCATGTTGGCAACTCCACAGCTAGCTAGCTGCCTCATCTTGCAATTGATGCTGACACATTTGCAGCAAAACACATGAGGCAATAGAGATGACTCAACATGGGTCCATATTGTGCAGTTCCCCTGATATCATATTCATTGTCCTGAATCTGAAAAGATAGGAAAACAGTAGCTATACTTAAACGGTGTTGAAAAACAGTAGCACATATTAATAGCTCGGCATGACAAAACACGATCATCTGGACGAAGGGGATACTTACCTGCCTGAGGAAGATTACATATAATTTCATAAGTCCTTGGTTGATTTCCACCTTCGGTTGCACTGCTTGTTTGCTCCTCCACACATGACAGGATCGCTCGCAGACCGCATTCAGCAAGTCAACATACTGAATAAGCTAATTTCATCTTATGGTGGTCATTGTACCTAGTTACGAATGTAGGAATACCTAGAGCACCATGAGGTTAGTGACAGCGGTAGATGCAACAATATAAATTTTGTGCGGTGCTACCAAAATTGAGGTTTGTATCCCTTCCCTTATGAGAATTCTTCGTGAATTTGGTAGAATGTGACGGCTTGTTCTTTGCATCAAACTTGCCTTTCGCCTGAGATTTGTTCTTGTTGTTTTGGGGCTGGTTAATGGAAGTTCTTCTCGTGTACCATGTGGGCACTAGAAGCTCCCTCAATGACCGAGCACGTGTGTCTTTTGCTCTCGCCTTCTCCTCAAAATCAAGAGTGCTAATGAGATCCAAAACAGAAAACTCATGTCTCTTGTTTTTAGAGAAGTAGCAAAATCGTTCCACGAAGGTGGAAGCTTGGCAATGATGGTCCCAAAGAACAAATTTGTCAAGCAACACACACTTAAAGTACTCAAGTTCCTTAGAGAGTGATCAGATCTCATGAGTCTGTTGAACAATAGGGCGCTCATCAGTCATCTTGTAGTCACAGAATTGCTCCATGACGTACAACTTGTTGCCAGCGCCCGAGGGCCCAAACGTGGCCTCGAGCGCAGCCCACATGTCTTTGCAACTGTCAAACGACATATATAAATCCACAATGGAATCGTCAAGAACACTCAGCAGGGTGGCTTTGAAGAGGGTATCCATGTTCTGAAAAGCTTCCTGCTGTGTAGGATTAAGATCGCCCTCAGGCTTACCCTTAGTGGTGTCATAGCGATTACATGATCTGAAACCAATATATCGCTCTTGTGCGCCACCTTTATATTGCACCCTCTTAAAAGTAGGCGGCTTCAAAAGCGCAAAGAAAACCACTCGGAGTAAATTGCCTATGATCAGGTTTTTGGATTGGATTGTTGAATATATGAGCAATTTAGTATGAGATTTAATCCAAAACAGCAAAGAAATAGATCATGACGACAATTGCAAACATCAAAGTAATGATGCGGACTAAACCAGAGGACAGAATCACATCTTGTATAAGCGGAGCAGAACCGATGTGGCTGATGTTGTCACTCATGTCGTTGATGAAGAGGTTACCGAGGTCGGGAAGAAGGTTGTCATTGAGGAAGTCGTCACGGGCAGCCACAGGAGTGTGCTCCCCAAAACCTGATCGCCTCTCTCCGTGACAGGATCACGAAAGGCGGGGTTCAGAGGATCATCTGTCCCTTCTCGCGGTGCACGCGGAAGGAGGGCTGAGAAGAATTGTGTGGCAGCTCTAAGATCCGGAATGGTGCGAAACCATATGATACAAGGGGCTAGGGTAGAGCATGTCAGTCGGTTATCTGAGAGTATAATAGTAGGCCTTTGGCCCCCAAACCCCACGCCCAAGTCAATAATAGCTCAAAAAGTCAATAATAGCCCCACCAAGGTTTGTCTCAAAAAGCGGAGTAATTAAGGCTCATTAGTCCCTTTAGTATAAATACAATATCATTAATAATGGCCCCACCTTTTGTCTCACAAAGTATGTTGGAGTACAACCGCCACACACGTTTACAATCCGCTTCTCTTCTCTCTCCTTCAACTAAGCACAAATACTATATTTAAATCCTTATAGCCTGCTTATGTCATCTAATTGTAGTACTTGCTCTAAAAGTTACTATCCACTGTGTAGTCTGAAATGCCAAGCGTGCGGCGGGCGGTGCCCTCGGTCGGCGCGCCGCTTCAACGCCGGGTGGGAAGCGCGCACGGGAGGGGGGAGGGGTTTTTGTTGGGCCAAGAAGGTGAGAAGCCAAATTGGGATCGGTCCGGACGGGGAAATATCATGTGCTCCCATACTCTGCATATGACACTAGTCTATGTTACAACTCCCTCCTTTCCGATTTATAGAGATGTTTAGAGTAACATAGTAATATGTTACAGTACAAGTTACTCCCCACTATGACCAGCCTTGGCCTCTCCTAGTGTTCCACCATGTATAGTTGCTAAGCCTGCCACGTAGGCATAAAATATGATGTGGCACCAATAAGCTGAGCACCTATGCATTGAAGACTTGAGTTACTAAGCCATTTAATGCACTTAGCACTTCATCTAAAGAGCACTAAAAGTATAGCCAACTGCTGGCTATAAGCCAGTGCCATGTCATCTACAGCCCATCTTATAGGCAACATGTACAATAGTAGATCAAAAGAGTGTACTACTACTTTTTTGTTCTGTGGCCCACCTTTCATTCTCACAAAGTGCCTAGGAGCACGTGCTAGAGCTGGCTCTTCATGAAGAGCTCGCTTACCTTCTCTCTCCTCTTCTCTTTCCTCCAACTAAGCGTAAATATACTATAGTTTATTCCTTATAGCCACTGACTCAGCTCTATTGTACTTGCTCTAAGCACATCTAAGCACTTACTAGCACCCACATCATCATTAGCATGCAGCCGCCTTGATAGACAACGTGCGCAGAAGGAGTAGAGGCGACTAGGGACGCACCACCACGTCGTGGGCACTCCGTATGTGCTCGTGTGCGTGCAGCGTGCGTGTTTTTTCATCGGTGCTAGCTCTAAGGCCGAGGCTGCGGTTGTCTTCATCTCCGACTAGTAGTTGAGCAACGACAGCAAAGAGGTGCTGCAAGAGATGCGTATGCGCTGTTGCATGCGAGCTTCACCGTAGCACGACGAACCGGACGTCGCCGCGGATGGCGCACGCCTCCATGCAGCCGAGTGTGTGCGCATGCATGTGTTATTCACGTGCATTCTGCGGCCAAGCGTGTGTGCATGCACGTCTTGTGTACGTGCGTTGTGTGCTCCATGCTGTGCGCGTATGTGCATGAGTTGGATCGGATGGAGTTAGTGCGTTGGCTTGTGTACATGCGTGACTTGTTGCGTGGTTATCAATAATTCAATATAAACTACTCCTTCCGTTCCTAAATATAAGTCTTTCTAGCCATTTCAAATAGACTACACCATACAGATGTATGCAGACATATTTTAGAGTGTAGATTCACTCATTTTGTTTCGTATGTAGTCCCTTATTGAAATATCTAAAAAGACTTATATTTGGGAACGGAGGGAGTATAAAACATCTTCAACTTAGCATCCCGATGTACCGCTTTCTAGTGGTTAGCGAAAAGTTCATGTTCTTTTAGTTGTTTATAGGTGGGCGGCGACAAAAACAGGGAAAACGCGCAAGGTTCCTTGCTCCTCCTCGGTCATCGGGAATCTATGCTCTTCAACTCTTTTCTTTACGTGAGCTTTGTTCATCCTTTTCCCAACAAGCGAGACATCTAGCATCAAGGTGCACATGTCATGCAAGAAAATGGAGATAATCAGATAAGCGATGCGTAAGTGAGTAGGGGGGAAGCGGGGGAAAACCCTTTTTCGTAAGTGAGTCGTGCACTTCGATGGCACCTACGCAATATTTTTTTCTCCTCGATGGCACGTGAATAGTGCACGTACTCAACTTGGACCACGGGATGGTAGCAATGACATGGTCAACCCTTTTTTGGAGAGAGTACGTACTACTAGTAAATAACTTTGATGTGTCCCGTCAACTCGCAGAACGACGAGAAGCTTGATTATGCCTTCTCCCTCGCCAATGCGTGCACGGTGGCTCGCAGCACGAGGAGAAACTTTTGCTTATAAGCGGTGGACGTGCATCAGTTCATTTGGTGTCAGATTGCCAGAAGCACTACTGTAGAACCATCGACTTCCGGAAGAGGCGAAGAGCCAAGCGCAAGGTCACCTACTAACCTTAGGCTAGGCGTAGTGGGAGTAACATAAGTAGGGGTACCTCCTTTTTTATTCTAGAAACAACCACACGCGAATATCAAGGTGTTGGTTACGTAGAACAAATTTCCTGCAGTCCGTGCTCATCCCTCCTCTATCTCTCTTCTCAGCCAGCCAGTGACGCTTGGAGCCCATCGTCTGCTTGCTCACATGCGGCCCCACATGTCGGTGAAAACGCAAGAGGACTCCATCGAACCTGCACATCTTTCACCTCGACGTGTTGGCGATGAAAAACAAATCCAATAAAGATCTTCGGTGGCTGCTTTTGGAGTTACTCAATAGTAGTAAGATTCTATTTACAGTTTAACCCAAGATGCACATCTCGTGGCTTCAACTTATCAACTACTAGTACCACTCTATTTTCTTTCATGACACGACCTCGATGCTGGATGTCCCACTTGTCGGCAAAAGGAGGAAGAACCCGACCAAATCTTCGTTGTGCTCTCGGATTAGACTAGTTGTGCTAACTTAAAAATTTTATTGTGTACTCCCTCCGTTCCAAAATACTTGACTTCCATTTGTCCAAAAATGGATGTGCCTATATACTAAAACATGTCTAGATACATATATATTTTGACAAATACTACCTCCGTCCGGGTTTATTGGTCCCCATTATATTTCATGCCAAATTTTGACCATAGATTAAACTAACAAAATGTTTACGCATGTCACCAAACATTATATTTTTGAAAACTATGTTCAAATATGAATCCAATGAGATAATTTTTCTTGACATGCATTAACATTTTGTTAGTTAAATCTTTAGTCAAAATTTGACACAAACTACAAAGGGGACCTATAAACCAGGACGGAGGTAGTAGAAGGCATGTATTGTCCAACGAAGGGAGTAGAATGGATGCAAGTTTTTGTATTGGGAAGAAGAGTACATCCATATATTGATAGAGCGTTGGAGTTGGCCTTACAAGTGGGACCGCGGTTGAGGAAACCGACTATCGGCAAACCCCCACCTCGCCCGCCGCGCGATGGCTGAGTTAGAGAAACGACGAGGTTGAAGAGATTACTCTAGCACGGACTCCAAGAAATATGGTGTCAGATGGAAGTCGTGATGGTGGCGTGTCTTTGTACTCCACAGGCGTGAATGCTTGTTCTGGCCCATGCCACCCTACTACTCCTACTACTTACTATATAGTACATTAGTACTAGTATCGAGGATTCGAGGTGCTGGTTACGTACAATATGGCTACAGTAAAAACACCCGCACGACGCGCGAAGCATGTGAAGCTAGTACAAATAGTGTACTACTATTGTTGATTGGCCTCATCCGATAACCTGTTGCAATGCACGTACAATTATGTATTCAGAAAATATTTTTTTCCTCATCGCACCACTCACTCCACGAAGCAACTCGAAAGCCATTCATAAATTTAGTAAGTTTATCACAGGCATATCATTTTATTACATACAACAGGTCATCAACCCACATCGACAACGAGGATACATTATAAATACTAAAGTTTTCACCACACAACAAATAACAAGCAATGAAATGAACTTCAACTCAACCATTCCTCGACGTTGGAAACGCTTGTTTTGAACCACAAGTGATTCTCTAGGACGGGGCATCTATTGTCGATCTCGAGACCAACGCAGGACTGATCATCCAGGCTGAAGCGGCCTACTATATCAGTACCAGGGTAGGGAACCATGCTAATGTCCAATGTATAGACACGGTTGCTTCTCATAAATGGTGCTAGTTATGTTGTGTCAACAGCAGTTGGATCGCCTTTCACCATCATCGGATAGTTTTGTCCAAGGAAGAGCGAGTTTTCTCCAAGACTATCAATTACATGCGGTGGAGAAGGTGTTGGCGCTAGCACACTAGCATCCACCCGAATACCATGCAACGGGTGTTGGAATAGGTCCCGAGAGTGCGACCATGGGAGACTACACCGCTTCCTTAGCGATAACATCGTCAGTGGGCTGTATACACACGAGAAGAGGTGATCCATCGGAATTAGTTGCCAGGCACCAAAGAGTATATGGGCGCTGCTCGTCCTCATGCTCGTGATCATCACCATCGTCATCTCCCCCTTGGTTATAAAAATCTTCAAGTATAGGTGGTGGAATGTTCACAGGACCTTGGAAACACAAGAAGAAGGTTAATTAGTAAAGGGAAACTTGCTAACCCGCATGCATGTGGATGAAAAAATTATAATTACGGTGGAAGACAAACGTACCGAAATCATAATGATTCCATGCAAAAACAGTGCCACGAGTGGTGGCAGCAAACACAAGGCCCTCATATTGAATTGCATCACAGTACTCATGCGTGTACAGAAACTGATTTTTGAGCAATGTCCATCGAGTCAAACCAGCAACGACGGCAACAGGCTTGTCGAAGATAGCAACAACTTCATAGTTGTTGTAATTCCAAGAGCGGTTGGGAACTCGAGAAATTGATATCTTCCGTAGAAGACAGTCACCATGATTGTCGAAGATAGCAACCTCTGGGCAGTCTGCTGAGATTTTTGGAAGTGGAACCCGGTCATGAGTGTACACATTCACAAGTTCCCACTCGCAGTTGGACCCAATGTAAACAACCCAATCTCCATTTGCGCCTGCCCAAGCCTTGCCCTCAAGCGATGGCATCTTAACATCATACGTATCATTATCAAGCAGCATCAACTTGCACAGGGCGAGGCCTCCGTCGTGACGGCGCCAGTCATCAGGGTCACGGCAAAGAAGATAGGGGAGATCAAACCGCTCCTTGACTCTTGGGTTCCTTGTAATGATGTTATTAGTTGAGTCAAGAATGGGCTTGAACGAAGCTGCCATGCTAGCCGAGGTGATGACGTTGCACCGATCAATGAGTTCCTCCACCACGTCATCTTTCAGATCGGGGCAAGAATAACGGGTCGTTTCCGTCCTATTCCCTCCATGGAGAAGACGATCGAACAATGGCAGAAGAAAGGGTGAAGGGCTGAAGGAAAATGGAGGAGGGAGAGGAAGAGCATGCGACAGCAGTTCCAAATCGAGAGGGAAAGGCGAAGAGTCGGTGAACAGTTGCCAGTTTGCCATGGTTCATGAAGGGGCGCCCCGGCCTCCACGTCGGTTTGGAAATACTCCTACTACTCGCCGTCGTCTGACTGATATGTTGGAATGGGACCACATGTCAACGAAACATGGTGTGTAATTTCTCGTGCAAAATGGGATCTTGCCGCGTTGGCCCGAGGTGCCGCATTAGTTTTTTTTAAGTTTGCCGCATTAGTTATCGACCTTTATTTTTTTTAACATGCAATCTGAATGGATAGCTCTTGTGGTCATCACACGTGAGCGGAGATAGTGATGGTTGATTCGCCCGAGCAACTTATTACTATGGGAATATGGGACTACCAGTGGATTCAAGGAACAGAGAAATGATGGTTGCTTCGTCCGAGCAACTTACTGTGGCGAAGGTGGGGCTCTGTGATTTGACTGCTCACTAGTCATTACTACTGCGGCGCAACGACCGGGGTGAATCTTTCCCTGAAGTTGTGTTGTGCACTCAATTGATGCATGGCAGGTGGAGCCGGATGAAGGATGTCCAACATATCGGCGAAACGAAGTTGAATTGTTTCTGGCATTGCTATCAATCCTTCAGGATTTGTTTATATGTACGCATAATTTTGATGAAATTGTACTGTGATGCTATGAAGGTTTCAACTCTGGTTCCCACAGGAAAAAAAGGTTTCAACTTACGGTTCATGTGTCTTGCCTCGAGATTATCTCGCTACAACATTCCATCAAATACAAATGAAACTACCATGGCTAATGCATCTCAATGGTTCGCAAATCAGCGCCAATAATCACATCATAACTGAAGACAAAGTTGTGAGAAGGTGTGCAAATAAAGAAAAAAATATAATTGATCGATTTTGTTCGTAGGCATGGCTCCATTTCCTTGGCACAGTGTTCATTGCTTGGCAGCTAGTTTCACCCAGCTCTGTAGCCAAAAAAGAGGTGTATGAAGGACACCATGCATAATCTGATCATTTTGTGCAGCTCCACTAAAATCAGGCGGACCATCCCTGTTTGCAAAGATATCCAGTCAGTGTGATTACAATAATAGTGGAACTAGATGATGAAACATAACACACATAAATAGAAGCCGATCACCTCTACGATCTCTCTTTAGGACTAACTTCTTGTTGGAGAAGATTAGGCACGGGGTTGGATGAGGAGGATAGCAAAACCAATCTCCCTTTCCGCAGTCCCACGAAATGTAAAAGCGTTGCCCGTGTGACATTTTTATGAACTGCACAAAACACTCTTCGTAAAAGTGATTTGTGCAGTTCACCAAAAGGTCGCAATAGCAACGAGGTGAAAATGGATAGCCCTGTTTGCAAAAGGAGGTCGAAAGGAAACAATTACTGCCCAATAACACGAGTTGAAGACACATAAGCTGACAAAAAAGACGCATGTTCCATGTAAAAAGGGAAAGATAGCACATGGTGGTTTATCAAAAATGGTTTGAGGACGAGATTGCAAGATGAAAAGTATGTTGGCCGAGATACGATTTAAGCAAACAACTAAAGAAGATCCACATGCAGCAACATGGGAAGATGGGCAGTGGAGCAAGGCCGGAGGAAGCTGTACCTGAGGGTCGTCGGGATGTTACTAGGAGGGCGCCGGCGGCCAGGATCTACCCATACCACGGCAGCGAGCAAGTGGCGAAGGCCCTACCGCGCCGGAGCTTGGTCAGAGAGAACGGCGGGTACCGCAGATCGGGACGAGCTGCCTCAACGCCGTCGAACGGAGAGATGATGCACATCCTCCCTTTCCGCCGGCGGACGGGATGCGGTTAGATCACTGACCAACGCTGAGAGAGAGAGAGGCCACGGCGGCCTTGTGTGAGATGGTGTGACGAGAGACAAACCCATTTTTCCATTTTCCCCACGACAATCGTTTTATGTTCTAGGCGTTGTACCCGACCCTCCTTCGCAACAACCGCTACACGCGTCAAATTATCACGTGGGCTGCCTTTTCGTACAGAAACGAACTCCACCGTGTACCCGCACGGGTGTGGCCGGGAACGAGACGTGAGTACGTGTGTCCTGCGTGCACTTCTTCTTTAGGTGCAGGTATGTACGTGGGTGGGTGTGAGAGAGATGGTTTGTGCGAAACAGAGGCAATGTGTTGATGATATCTCAATCGAAAACGTAACATATGCAATGTGTGTGAAAGCGGAGTCATGGACGTGAGATATCGATATAATTGAAAACAGGGATGAAGTGTGTGGCTGCATAATCGATAAAGAGTGCCATCGAATTTGTGTTTTCCCACGCCAAAGATACTGGCGGTGGCCTACTAGAATTTGAGAGGGCAGAGGTGCAGTTCTTCTACGTGGCATGGATACCTACCTACAACGTTCGACTATCGGTGTGTGTGGGGGGTAGAGACCGGTCGACTAGTACATGTGTGGGAAGGAGAGAGACCTAGCTATGTATTGAGGGAGATCGATCGACATCCATGGATATGTGTAGTGAGGAATAAGGTTGGGAAAAAGGCAAAGGTAGAGCGTCGGTGGGTTGGTGGTGGAGTGGCGTCTCACAAATGGTGGGAGAGGCCTGCTAGACAATCGGAGGGTATGAGTGCAATATCAATAAGAGAGGGCGGGGGATGTCTGTCTGTCTATGCACGTGCGTGTGAGAGACGGGTCGGGAGGTATTCAAGGATGATGAGGGGAGAAGATATGGTTGTGGTAAGCATGCGTAACTACATAGGAAGATCAATCGTCGTGTGTCCGAGAAAAGGAGAGACATAACTAGCGAGGTAAGTGTATCGATGCTTGGTGAAAATGAATTATAGTCGACCTGGCTATATGTAGGGAGATCAGTTCATATACACGCCTACATGTGTTAGAAGCAAATAAGGTCCGGAGAGGCAGACAGGGGGAGAGGGTGTGGCTAGGAGGTGGTGCGAGAGGCCTACCATGTCGAGGGAGGAGGAGTGTGCGAGCATGTGATTAATGAAAAGAGGGGCGGGAGTGTGCACCTGCATGGAATCGTATTGGACATATGGGGCATGGACGGTGAGAAGAGAAGAGGGAAAGTATATATGTGTTTGTTGTAGGCACACTTGGCTAGAGAGGTATATCGACCGGTGTGTGCCAGAAAGAAGGAGCCGGGGCTCACACACACCGGCTGGTGGGCGACCTAAAGAGAAATAATGAGCGTCTTGGCGATGGAGGGGCGCTAAGGGTGTGTGAGGGGGCGGGCGTGTGCATGCACGATAGAAAGTTAGCGCTAGCTAGCTACAAATAGAAGAGGATCGTGAAGGTGTAAAAGACGAACAAAGATCATAATTCATTATAAAAAAGTGGATACGGATACTTGAAAGAAGATATCATAATGTAGAACATTGATTATAATTTGGGCTAATGTGTGGCTTTTGCAACTCAGGTCTAAATACTTGTCATAATGTATGGGGCGGGGCACTATACTTTGTGTGATAAACACGGTGTACGTATGGAACATGGTTTAGATTATGAATATATAGTTAGTACATCAAATGTACTATTATTTGGAATCAACATCAAGTGTATTCAAAAAATAGAACTCGAGTTCACGTAGTACACATAGTTCATATCTATCTCTATAGTAATCATGTGGTGTGTTATTAAGGTAATACATGAATGATGGTTGAAGTTGGCAACAATCATGATTGTAGATTCTTATTGAAATAGAGAAACAAATTCAAATTTAGTTCGAATTGCAGCGGTAGTATAGACATTTGGAAGGCACTAAAATGTTGGTATGAGTAGGTTACATGCATTATACAGCAAGCGAAAAAATTTAATTGGACATAACATGGATTCATACTCCCTCCTTCCATCTATATAGGGCGTAATGATATTTTTAAGACCGCCTTTGACTATTGACAAGATTAATAGTACATGACATGCACAATGTGAAAATTATATCATTGAAAGAACCTTTCATATACGAAGTTAACGGTGTGCTTTGTGTAAGTTGCATGTCATATATCATTGCTCTAATATTTGGTCAAAGTTGGCATCGAAAAATGCATTAGGCCCTATATAGATGGAAGGAGGGAGCAACTTTGAATAGCATTTGTATAGTAAAATGGGGCAAGACTCTCTCTTTGTGTGGTGTGAATAGTTTTATTTTTTTCATTTTCTTTTTGGTTGAGGGAAGTGTGAATTGATTTGGTACGTACAAGTACAATATTACTACACGTTAGGCTTGTCCCTAAAATTCAACCCGCGTCTTATTATATCCCGATAATTCAGATATCGTGCTCCCAAAACTGGCGCCTTCACAACCCGCGCCTTGCTATCCTGAAATTACAACGCGCGCGAAAACTCCCTCCAGCTGCCAAATCCCAACACGCAAAATCCCCCTTCTAACCCTGAGCCGAAAGGGCCGCTAGTTCAAATCGGTGGGGGTACTTTTGTAACACACCCTACATTTTGGACAAGCGCGTCCCTAAGTCATGCTTCACCCCCTCCCATCGCCCCCTTTTCGCCATTCAAAATCCCAGGCTGCCATAACCTCTCCGCTCCAGCCGCGAAACCCCACCCTCCTCCGTCCTCCACGTCACCGCTGCCTAGCCGGAGCCTCTTCCCCAATGACGTCGTCCACCGCAACAGCTCGACGTCCCTAGTCCACCTCCCCGGATGAGGATCCTCGTCCATCTCGACGTCCCGCCAGTTCAGCCGCCCCGTCCTCCACCTCCAAGGAGCTGCTCCGACGATCGCCTCGTCTATCACGGCTACTCCATCCCCATAGCGCCGCCTTAACCTGCTCCACTGGAACCGCAGCATCCTCACCGACTCCTCGGACGAAGCCGAGGCCTACTCGGCGCCACCAAAGAGGTTGTACACTCATTGCATCGCACCTTCTCCTTAACTCGACCTCCCTGCGCCGACGGTACTCCATCCCGCACCCCCATGGAGCGGCTACCTTGAAGCCGGCCCCGCGGGCGACATCTCCACGGTGGCTCTCCCCCAGTGCGAGGCCCCTTAGGAGGCGGCGTCCATACCAGCCGGATCTGCTGCTGCTGCTGCTCCGGCTCTCGCTCGATCGCTTCAGACGCCCGATTCTTTGCTGCTCTCCCCTCGCTCGTCTGCTGCTCTGCTCCGATTAAGCCACACTTTAGTCGGTGAATCGACTTTTGGGTCGATCGATTTTCAGGGGTTGGGGGCTCGTCGGAGTTAAGGAAGAACCACCAGCTGGGACGGGGCTCACGGAGAGGTACCCCACTATCTATCTTAGGGTTCAGGGTGGGGGCGAGGGGCCTAGAGGGCTAGCCGAGGCGGCGGTGGCGAGTTGTTTCGGGGAGGCGAGGCGACGCTGGGGCCGGCGGTTCGGCCGGTGGTGGCTGGCGGCTCAGTGGGGTGCAGGTTGAAGATGAACCGCAGGCCCTCCCTAAACTACATGTCAAGTGCCTCTCTGCTACCATTGCGTTCAGTTTTGACAGTAGCATTCAGATTCCATAGTAAATTTCAGTTTTGATAGTTAATTTCAGAGTCAACAGTTTTTACCTCATCTGTTGTAGTCAGGTGGTTTTTGGTGATGTTAATTTTACATCCATTTTACATCATCTATTGGAGATGCTATTAGAATCCCACTTGAGATTGACGATGTCAGTCTTGTGCTACTTCAGCCTTGACGTCTTACGGCTCACCGGAGCTGCTCCAATGACAGAATGATCCATCACAACAGAGCAGTGCCCTGGACGCCGTCTACAGATTCCTCCGATCTTCCTCCACACCTCCGACAGCCACCTCTGCCTCCAATCGCTTCAAATGACCAACCCAATGATGCTTTGAGGTTAAACACGGCTACGGCAAAGAGGTTGTACACTTGTTGCATCACTTATTACTATACATTCACGTGGATCCATTAGGGCTATTTTGGTCCAATGGAAAAACATAGCAATAGGGAATTTTCCAATGGCACTCTACTATTCAATTATTCATGCATTTTGTTGAAAGGAATGAAGCAAAACATCCACCGGACCTACTTTTTCAAAATCCTATGCATGAAAACAAGACCAAGTGCATTAGTGCCAGAATAATATTCTAACCGTACACGCTTTCATATGGTTTCACTTTATTTTGGCCATGTTTCTTTGCATTCCTCCGCTTCTTCCAATTCCTCGTAAACCAAACACCCAAGTTGACAGAAATCCTGTGTTTACAAATGCTCTGCTTACCATGTGCATTTTCCTATCCTATTCTCGGTGTTTTTCCTAGCCCTCGCTTTTAAGAATCATGCAAGCCAAATGAGCCTGTAATTATTTGATTACAGTGCACGTGTAGAAGGGAACTTTGTGTGGTTTGTCCTGCTCGCCACGATGTCGCCCACCTCACCTAAGCTGCTCCATCGATAGAAGCATCCACCAAACCAGACATCACGACTCATGACCGTCTTTCGCCGCCTCAGATCTCCTTCCCTGCCGCCGGCACCCACCGCAACGGCATCACCATCATCGACTCAGCAGATGAACCTGAGGAGTACACGGGTCCATAAGAGAGGTCACACTCTTTTGTTTCTGCTTATGTTATGCATTGCTTAAACTTACCTGCTACTTTATCGTCCTGTTCAGCTCTTGGACTCCCCAAGTCAGGTCCAAATTAATGTTAAAACTTGAGTTCTAAATTATTTGTGGGGCACATATCGAGGCAAAGAATGAATAGTATGTCTGCATCTAATATCCGGTTCACCTAGGGTATGCCTATGTTGTTCATCTTGGGTGGGAAACAAATAGTAAAGCAATCATCATCTGTCTTTTTATTAATTTAAAGCAATCATCATTTGCTATAATTATTTTTGGATCCATCCTTTGGTTGTTACCATCACTCTAAATTTCAGCATGCTCTCCTTACATAATCTCACCATATTTTTTCGTATGCATGTCGGATATTGTACAGTCATCTTGAACATGTAGATAAAAAGAGAAGAGTTTTGGCGGCAATACAATGTCATGCAGACATCGCTCCATGGTGGGTTCAATGGCAAACCCTCCCACCCCTCTCCGCATTGTAATCCAGAGGAAGATATCTGCTCGAGGCGGATTCGCACGCCTGACCACTCCTATTTACCCCCAAGGTATTTGCTCTACCTTGGCATGATGATGTTAGTCATATCATGAATATGTTGCCTTGCATTGCCTACTTTTGACATCATATATGTCATTTTGCTTAGTTTAGACATGTTACGTAATGCCACTGCTTAGTTTCTATATCATATATGGGAATTATGCAGTCTCATGTCTTTTAGCCAGCCATAATATATGTGAAATGTGCAATGCCATAATGTTTAACGAGGCATCATATATTTGAATGATATCTTGCCCATCCTTTTCTTCATTACATTTCCATTTGTCGATAATGTTTGTACATTAAACTACTCTTCCTATGAATCAGCCATTTGGGTGGGAGATGGAAAAGGCTGGAGTGAAAACAAGGCCTTCAGAGCGCAGTGCTACCCGTCAAGGCAGATCTCTTGTTGGGTCCCGATAGCTCCTCGAGATGGATTCAGAGACATATGACCAGTCCTATTCCCCCACCGAGGTGTATGCTCTAACTTGGCACGATTATATCGCTCATATCATGCATACGGTGTCTTGCATTGCATAGTTTAGACATCATATACACAATATTCAACACCATGTTCTTAGTTAGGACATCATATAGAATGCCCTCTGCTTAGCATATAAATCACATATGTGAATTAAATGATGCGATCCTCGATTACTTAGATAACATGTAGGTGAATTATGTCATGCGATCTTGTTTAGTTATTCATCATATCTTTGAATTATGTTATGCTATGCTATCCAGTTTAGATAGACATCATATATGTGAAATTATGTCATGCTATCCATTTTAGTTAAACAATATACATGTCAACTATTTCATGCCCTCTTTTTCCACACTATCTATTGCATCATCTCTCATACAATGTCTCAGACATTCAATTATGTTTCCTATTTATCAGCCATTTGAATTGGAGCGGTGATGCGATATCTAGCGGAATAAAAACACGGTCTTCAAATAAAACAGTGCTACCTCTTGGTGGAGATAGCACCCGGTTGTACATGCACCAGATCCAGCCCTACCACACATAACCCAAACGCTCGCAGATTGGTCCCCGTCGGCGATGGACAGAGAACCAGCTTCACCCAATCTAACCCCAACCCCAGCCGATAGTAACCCAGTTCCTGTTGACACAACACCATCTCCAACACAGAGCTCCCAAACAAGAGCAGTTGGTAAGGCAGCTCCAGTGCCCAAAGGGCCAGTACTATCATGACGAACCCCAACTCCACCAGTTAGTACGCCTATTCCCGTGGAGGAAGCACACCCAGCTAGTCGTAGTTTAGCATCTATCGCATTTGATGTTGTTAAATCGTATGTGCATATCTTCCCATCTTGGAAATATTATATCAAGATGAAGGAAAATGCCGATTGTGTGTTTGTCCAGGAGTTATGTGTAAGTAATGTTATTCATGGCAATTACTTTGCTTCGTCCCATACATCCTACCTCCATGATGGTTATACAACAAATTTTCCCATTTTTCTCTATAGAGAAGGACCGATTTGGAAACTCGGGATGAGGTAACCTGTGCTAATACCTCTTCTATCTTCAAGAATGCTTGGTGGCAGTATCAAAATTACCCGAAGAAAACGTACTTCACCGGCAAAGAAACTCATCAAATTCCCTTACGTTCTCCTGAGACACATTTACTGGACGATGACTGGGAACGCATTGTTCTGTACTGGTCCCGAACCAAGAATGTGGTAAGGTCTATGAGCTCATTTTCTATTTTTAAGTATTTTATTCTTGCGTCTTATCGTACTGCTCATGTAGAACAAGTGCCTAAACCTCAAGAACAATTGTTCTAATTTAAGATTCCATTGCTATCATAGTTCAAAAAGCGCTAGGCGTTAATTGTGCGTTTGCCACCGCCTTCCGCTTTATCGACCAAAGCGCATGCTTATGCGCAGATTATGCATGTATTAAGCATAGTTATGCGCAATGCGTTTTGCCAACGCTTAGAGCCTAGGCGCCGCTTAAGCGCCGCTTAGGCGCCGCCTTTTTTAACTATGATTGCTTTGCTCTTGTATCACTGTATTCATCGATACAAACTTTTTTAAATTGAAGGATCCAATCGAAACTCCAAAGTGGCACATCGTATGTTCACGCATGTTTCTTTAACAGTTTGCTCTTATCAATAGCTCTTTTGATTTAAATTTCAATTACATACTGATTGACTTTCATATCATGCACATTACTAGCATCACAACAGAGCCAATAGTGTTGTTGTACATGTAGACCCGTGGTACCCATCTGAAATCTTGTTGTGCCGTAGTTTCCCACACTTTGTATTCTTTTCACCGCTGCTTTGTCTTCAATCGATATGATTTGAACCGTGTCTCTATTTTGATTTGGCAAGACAAAGGCAAAGTGACCATAGGACATACATATATTTGTTTGTTTGATGCTTTTATTATGTACTAGTACTTGGCAATAGAAGACTTGGTAGTTTAATCTCGTCCACCTTACTAATGAACCGGTTCACGAAATGAGTTTCATATACTAGTACATGCTAAACTTGTTATGTGTCTGCTTGTTTCTTCTTTTAGAATGCTGACAGAATATTGGGGAAGAGTGCCTTATTAAGCAATGGTAAAGGAAGTAATGCAGATAAGGTTCAGGATAGTAACACATCCTTGTTGGTCTCCAACAAAGCTGATAAAACAGCTAAGGAAAACTATCTTGAAGACAGCGAGACAACCCCAAAGTCCTGTCTTGGTTTAGTGTTCGAAAGCATCGACACTACCGCTTGCACAAGCTATTCAAACTCACCGTCTGAATCAGTTCGGTTTCTTGAGTCTCAACTACAAGTTGAAAGACATCGATCAGGTGTCTTTGCGACAAGAAGCGGAAGGATCATGGAAGTCCCCGGAGCATTCGGATGCATACTTTTCGGTGCAACAGCAAGCGTTGGAGGATTTTAGCGCCAAACATGACAAAGCTAATCAGCTTGCTAAGCTTATTGCCGACATGGTGGATACCTGTGATAACGCTTTCTTGATCTCTTCCGAAGTTGTTTCAGTTATGCTCTTGTTTTGCTGCCATGTTTATTTGCACCGGTGGCCAATTTTGACGGCCAAAGGTATGAAATATGTCGCTTTGTTCCCTATATTTGCACCGGTGGCGAACTTTGATGCCCAAAGGATGTAATATGTGTAATAGCGGTAATAGGCTAGCCTTAATTGCTTGCTTATTTATTTCCTTATTGTCTTGTTTAGTTGTTTTCTTGTAGTCACTCCAGTTCTTTTTCTGTGTTTTTCTAGTGGCCAGAATAGCCTATTTTTGGTAACTAGGCAAAAATAATCATGCCAACACACGGATTGTTGTAACCATGGGCCTCCTGCAGGCCCTATGATCCATGGGCCTTCGTCCGGCCGTAGGATCCATCGACCTTCTATATGGGCCGTAGGATCCATCGGCCTTCTATACGGGCCTTAAGGTCCATGGGCCTTCTACGGGCCGTAGGGTCCATGGGCCTTCTACGGGCCGTATGACCCATGGGCCTTCACGGTCGTAGATCCATGGGCCACATACGGGCCGTAGATCCAAAGGGCCTTCAGCGGGGCGTATCATCATTTCACCAATCATGGGCCGTACAATTCGTGGACCATAACGGGCCGTTAATAGGCCGTATTTGATAGCTCTATGAAAACAGCCCAACGAGTTTTTTTGACATGAAAATGGCCCAACGTATTAACGGTCCGCAAACGGGCCGACTATAACGACGGGCTGAATTTGGCCCACAAGCAGAAAATGACAGTAACGGGCCGTATGTAACCGAATGCTGCAAATGAGCCCAAGAATCAATGGGCCCTGAGAAGGCCGAAAGATAACTTGGGCTGGAAACGGCCCAATGGAATAACAAGCCATTAATGGGTATAAAGTGATACTGTTCATTACGGGCCAGTTTCACCACGGGCTGTTAATGGGCCAAGAGTTACAAAGGGCCTCATATGGGCCGAAAGAAGTCATGGGCCACACATGGGCCGGAAGTTAAAACGGGCTGGAATCATATTGGACGGCCCAGATGACGCTACTGGGCCTAATTCGGATAGGGCGTAACGGGCCCTGGGTTAGCGCGCTGTAAATGGGCTATATGCGAACATGCCGTTACAGGCTTTCCGTGGGTTGGCCCGCCACCTTTTGACCAAGTCAAATAGGCCAGCCTTTTCACAGGAATGGGCCTCTGTTGGGCCGTGCCACGTGTCGCCGTATCATAGGCGCCGTCGGTCCAATGAGCGGATGACATCTGTCCCAACGGTGAGCTGATACGTGTTTCCTCCGGTCAATGATGATTTTACACGTGGAAAATCCCCATTGGTCGGGGCTGTTAACGGGTTATCGGATCCAAAACCCGACCCGATAGCTTAACGGTGTTCCGTTACGGTGGATGCCATGTGTCAGTCACCCTTGACCAAAGCACTTCTGTGATGCGTGATTTATCGTCATGGAAGTGGACACTTCCGTGATGATAATTTTGGTAATGTCATGGAACACTTCTACGACAGCACAGGTATGACTATCTTGAATCTTCCATAAATTTGTCATGGATGTACATGCATGACAAAAAACGTGACCTACTGTGACAAACACGTATCATCACGGAAGTGTATTTTTTTGTAATGCTAACAGCCCATTAACTTCCATCAATCACTACACAATCCATTAATTCTACAAATCCAATGTCTATGGTGTTCCACATGATCTCCTAATGTCCTATGATCCCCAGATACTTGAAAGGGCTATTTTTGCTATAGTCAGTCCACCGATTCCCATTGTCATGGTCAAGTAAACTCCAAGGTCAAGCTCATACAGATTCCCTAAATAAACCTCAACAATTAACCCAATCTCCTAGTTTATCGTCCACCGAGAAACATGGTCTCATGTTCGAGATCTTCAGTCTAAAGCCAATTTACTCCGAACCATGTAGACTTACTCAACATCTATACTCAACTAGGATCACCTACTTAAATCCAAATATCATGTCCAACGAGAATTCCTACATATTTCCCTTGGGTCATTTTCACAATGTCAACAACCTCCTATTGATATCATCTGATCAGGTCAAAATCTTATTCCTCCAAGAATCTCAGCTTATGATCCTAATTGTCTTACAAAATCCAGTTTACTCCAGGGTGATGAAAGTTATGCTACTCTTTTAACGCGATCCCACCAAGTTCATCTACCAATATGAAAGCCTCATAATCCACCAATGAGTCTCAGTCAATTCCTCAAGGTCTCTGATATAAACTCATCAAGTAATTTGTCCTTCGTTCCTATATCCCCAAATTAGTCTCTCCTATGGCATTGTCAGTTTTGGTGCTATCTTAGGATGATAATGTGCTCGTTCGCTATGTCCACTAGTTCCATAATGAACCAGTGCTATGCGAGGTTACAGAGGCTTAACTGGTCCGCTTGTAATTCTGTGGGTTAAGCACTTGGTTAAGGATTCGAGCTGGGGTATCTCGTGAAGTCTCAAAGGGTATAGTGATGGGTTTACAATCTTGAGAGGTAAACATAACTCTACGGGGTTGCACTTGGTCGAGGAGGTTGTAGCAAAAGTCTTCAGTGCTGGTTGGTTGCCAAAGTAGAATCCTTGGTGTATCTTGTCTTGCTAGCCTTCAGTAGAGGAGAGAGATGAGAGGGAGAGGTAGCATAGAGGAGGGGAATACCTAAAGGGGGTTCTATAGTGCAAGTGCAAACAAACAGGTGCAAAAAGGGCCAAACAGAAGAAGCAAGGTAAGGAAGGTGATATAGTCGCATACTTGTCGCCTAGGGCAAAAGTGCAACCTATATCAAAACACAAACAAATAAAAATAAGCAACACACAATCATGGTTCTATTCGAACCATCATACGGACTAGACAACGCATAGGGGGTACACGACTCATCCTACCCTAGGGGTTCTCGGACTCAGTAGTCATGCCTTGTGCCTCATGCAGTGTTCTGAGTTTTCCTCAGGTGTTGCTACGTCTCTTGTTTGATGAAACAATCTGGGTTGAGCCTGAAGAATCTTTGACAACTTCTATCCTGATGAGGTGATGCGGTGATGGTGGCTCCTCGTGGCTTTCTTTGACTTGGTCTTCTCTTGTCTTCTTAATCATGATGATCGCTTTTGCTTTTCTAAGGCATCGATGGTATCAGGTTTGTAATCCTTTATGCAAGGACATTAACAAGGCATAGTTTAGGTCCAACATGTCGGTTACGTTGATGACAACATCGACACCAAGAGCGGGGGATGAAGAGAAATGTTTTCCTGCTCACTATAGTGAGGCGGACCAAATGGCGAGGTTCTCATCCACCAGTGGTTGCCGTTACAACAATGGTAATGACATGGTTGCTCTATTAGCGATGTATATCGTGATCTTGCATATCTTACACCTCGATCGTCATAGGACAAGGTTGCATCATCCCGGGAAAATTCAAAGGTATCTCCATCCTCTGGGTCTTCATGTCCTCATTCCTCAAGATGTATCTTCCGTTGGTATCGCCTTGTTGTGGTGTCGCCAATCTTGTGTTCGGAAGATGCGGGTGGATGTCCGACAAGGCATCCTCCTTCTAGACTATCCACAAGGATTTCAAGGAATCCGTGGTCGTGGGCATAAGGGTTCTAGTGACCAAAAGTTTTGAAGGGAAGCGACCAATAAGGAAAGTATACCTTAGTTTTTGAAAACCGAGAAGGGAAGAGAAGTATAGATAGTTTTGAAAACTAGTAGTAGTTTTGGAAATAGTTTTACCCTAACTAACGACCATGCTAACTAAGGCTTCCTACAAAGTGAGGATGGCTCGATATCAGACTCTGTGGGGACCCCGACTCATAAGTCGAGATCATCAATGCACGCGTGTACAAAGGATCCCAGAGATCAATGCTCACCGAACACATAGAAGCCGAATAACAAGAGTCTTACATCCACACATACCGCTTTTTACACAAGTAGGACCATTATGGTCAAGTCTTGAGTGTATCATCGCAATGAAATCTTCAATAACAACTTGGACCCATGCCATCTACCTTAACCCTACAGCATTCTCGACCGGGAACGCCCTAGCTCGCATGTTCGTCACCAAGGTACTCTTCATTATATCCTCGTTCTTTCATGCCCGCCAATAAAATAACTAGTGGCAAGCCAATGAGTACTTTGAATGTACTCGCAAGCAACCCATGTTTTGGTTAAAGATACAACAATGCATGATATAGGTAAATTTTTGCAGAAAGCTAGTTTTGATTGCAATGACATGTTCAACAACTTGTAAGACATGCATCAGGAGAATTAAAGTAACCATGAGGACAGGTTACAAATATCATCATAAATAGAGTGCGCATCAACCCAACTCAATCATGTCAAGTCCTTTGACTTGACCCAAGTAGATCTTCCCACTTATCCAAACACACACACTGGTTTGTAAACATGTGGACGTAGCCCAAGAGCGGTTACCCAACTGTCCTTGACCGTGGACACGGCTATTCGAATAGTTTGACACTCTGCAGAGGTTGCACACTTTACCCACAAGATCCGGGGAACTTTCGTGTCATCCACGACCCGCGGTACCTCAAGTACCCGGGGTAAGCACCCGATCACTATCTTTCCCTAGACGACACTAACATAGAGTCCACTCGATTGGTAGTAACCCCTGTGCCCAATATTTCACATCTTAAAATTGTGGAGCCTCGCTCCCATATTAATCACATACCTCTGGCAGGGGGTACCAACGGTGTGTCCTGTGCCCAATAAAATTGTTCTTGGCCGCCCTACCGGCACGACCCTCGGCCCCAAGAGAGAGCACCAACTCTCCCCGTCCACTAGTAATGCGGGCTCCAAGCTAGTATCGGCCTAGGTAATCAATAATGCCCTTTCCCATATAAGGGTAGTGTGGTTGCGCATGTAAGGTTGGAATAACGGTCGCATCTTAAACCAATCCGTTTTGAAAAACAACACACACACTTGCCTCGGTACACCACTTCGTCATCAAGTGGCTACCCAACTCATCATCTCCCCCAGGCATAAGTGGCACCCGATGTGGTTTTTGAAAAGTCTTTTGAAAATACTTTTTCTCCACCACCATGCATATTCCCGTCCCTTTTTGCGTAGCAAATACTTTACATCCTATCTACTCCCACCGGCATAACCCTCATAAGGAGGTAGGGTCATGCACAATGCAAGTATCAACGAGGAAGTACGGTGGCAAACCATCAAAGTGGTTATCACCTCATCATGATTACATTGCAACAACAATATGGTGCTATATGACATGCATAAAAAGGGTTTCATAGACATGGTCAAAGGGTCGCTTGCTTTTTAACAAAGTCTTCGAGGTCTTCAAATATCTCCAGTCCAACTCCAAGCATTTCATCTACTTCGTCAACTATCGTCGAAAACAACCATAATAAGCAACACGACAAGGCAAAAATAAAAGTGCTCTAAAAAATGTGAGTTGGACTTTTCTAGGATACCTCTGGTCATATGAGGAATGACCAAGGTGATTTCATTGGAAGTGGATCAATGGATATTTCTAAACATTTCGATATGATGGAATCAAGGGGTTTATGGATTTGCAAGAAGTGTATAGAAGAACTATTTGAAAAATGATCAAAGGCATCCATTTAACAAGGAATAATTTTAGAAGCATCTAGGAGTCGGTTTCACTGGATTTAGAGTTCAAATGAATTTCCTATGAATTTGCAAAGTTGGCTAATATGAAGAAATGGCTCATTATTTTGTGTGGCACACAAAGTATTAGGAAAAATGTTGAAAAACTAAGTTATGAACTTAGAAGTATCAAGGATTTTGAATCATGGCATTTGGATCAATTTTGAGCTCTCTGTGATTTTCTAAAGTTCATCACAGAATTGGAAAATGGGGTTTTATTGGATTTTTGTGAAGAGAGGTGTTCTGGAAAAATGTTCATGCTGCACCAACAGGTAGAGCATGATTTATGGAGTTACCAGAAATTTGAATCATTCAATTTGGAGTTAATATGAATATTTGGGAGATTTTACAAATTTCTGAAAAAAGAAAAAGACAAAGGAAGTGGGGGTTATACCTATACCATGCACCGGGCGCAGTAGCGCACTGGGCCGACCCAACGGCTCGGCCACGCGGACGACAGTAACGCCGAAGGCGCCTGTGGAGGCGCCTTGCTGGGACGCGGGAGACGGCGAACCCGCCTCCACTTGCCAGCGTGGCCCGGTGGCTGGGCCACTGACGAGCGGGCCCCGCCTGCAGGTTCGTCCTCAACCTCCCGCACGGGCGCAAAGGGAGACAAAGGAGGCGTTCGACGCCGGCCGCTGGTGCTACAGGGCGTCTCTGGCGATGATCCGCCCACCGGCGTGCTCAGCGGAGAGAGACGAACCAGGGAGACCCCACCACGGGTGCCTGCGTCACCGGATGGGAGCAGGGCTTCGCCCGCGGCGGACGGTGGCGTCGGGCGAGAGTGGCCATGGCCTAGCGGCTCGCCGGAGGAGAAAGAAGGGTGCGGTCGAGCTCCTCTGGTTCTGGGGGGGTCCTGTGATGCGGTTATAAGGAGAGGAGGGAGTCGGGACGACGCGAATTTTGGTGATGGACGGCGGCTCGGCTTCGGCCTTGGAGGTGGACGGGGGGCACGGGAGGAAGAATGGCGCGGTCCGGGGGGTCCAGGGGAGGGAGAGAGGGTAGTTGGAGACGAGATAGGGCTCGGGGGTGGCCTTTAAATAGGCGGGCGACGGTCTACCGAGGACTTCAGGCGCTTCTTGAGCTTCGTTGCACGCCATGGGTCACGGGAGCTCGTTGTGGTGTGTCTGGGGCGTTCCTGGATTCGGTCCAGAGCTAGGGGAGAGAAGAGAGAGAGCAGGGGGGCCAGGGGCACCGCGCGTGTGAGTTTGCTCATTGGAGCTTTCGGCCGGCCGGCGCGCGTGCGAGCTGGGGCGCGAGGAGGAGGACAGAGGCGTGGCGTGTCGCAGACGTCGAGGCGCATCGTCGGGCGTGCTGGGGAGGCCCGAGGTGGCCGGAGGCGGTTGGAAGGGGGCGGCTACAAGGGAGCAAGATCAGAAGCGCTCTAGAGCGCCCAAATGGCCGGCATGGCCATTTTCTATGCAATGTGGTCACGACCAAAGGTGTCTGGTAGCTCTAGGGGGAAGTAAAGAAGTGGGATATGGACTTGGATGCCCTGGGGAGTCACTGGAGTGAGGAGTGAAGTTGAGGGAGAGAGAGAAGTTGCTGTCCAGGGAGGTAAATGGGGGTGTTTCACCCCTTAATCATTGAGAAATGGCCAGGGGAGAGTTACTGGAGGTAGGAGAGGGTCAGGAGCATTTGTGGTACAAAGTTGAGCCCATGGAGATTAGTGGAAGAGGTCAAAAATGGCATTTTGGTAAAGTGTCAGAAGGTGTTTGATAATGGTTTGGGCAAGTAGATGATCTCCATTTGCCATGAGACTCCATAGGGTGAAATGACACATATAATTAGGGCCTTCCACCAATTTGGAGCTTATTTGGGCAAAGTTGCCAATGCAACTTTTGTAAACCCTAGAAATTAGCAGAAATGAACTTGCGTAGATCTAGTTGAGCAAATCACTTCCCCTTGATGAACCTCTTGGTGTAGTGTCATACTTTGAGGATTTGAACATGCCCACAAAAACTCAGATCAAAAGGAGACACTTGGCAATGTAAAGTTGTTCAAACTTGGATCTGGACAGAGAGGGTTTTGGGCACTTTAGTGAACCAAAACTATTCTGATTGAGGTGAGACTTTGCAAGATCATCACATTATTCATATGTGACTTGCTAGAATTTTCTTGGATTTATTTGAAAATATTTCTTGTAGAAATATTTCAAATCCTTGAAATGGGCAGAAATGGTTTTGGAGGCTTTTGCCCAATATTTTGATCATGACCATGTGTTGAAACTCACATATATGGACAATATATGTCCAATGAGCTTCCAAGAATTTTTCCAAATATTTTTGAAACAATAAATAATTTTTCCCTATTAAAGACCATTTCTGGCCTTAAGAAAAAGCTTTTAAATAAAATAGGAAAATAACTTTTAAAATTATATTTTTGTGGTTTCTGGGTATCCTATATCTAATAGGAGTCAAATATATTTTTGGAGAGATTTTTACTGCCCTTAGTTAAGTACTGCAAAGGCAAACCTCAATTTAGGGGTTTTTGATAAACTAATTTTTGAAAATACTATTTGGCCAAATTATTTTTGCAAGAAATTATTTTTATGTCCTATACACATGGCATGATCATTGGGAAAGGTTTTTGGATCAAGGAGAAGGAGTATAAGAGTTGGAGGATTTATTTTATTTTTAGAGCACTTGCAAACAACAGACAAAAACCAATCAAGGCAAGGTCCAAAACACTCAAAAGTTCTTGTCAAACCACATTTTATCATGATTGTTAGCTTAAGTGTAGTGGCATGAAAATCAGGGTGTGACACGTCCTCATCATCTCCACCGAGTCAAATGAGCCGGGACGCGCCAGAAGGCCGCTATCACCACTGCTCTTCCACACCGGAGCCGATCACCGCTGGCTGCCGATTCATGTGACAGGGCGTCCCGAGCTCATCGTCTACCCCATCCGACCCCTTGTGAGCTCCTCTCCGTTTTCCCTCCACCCCTTGCTCGAGTTCGTGCCGCAGCTGCTGCCCCGCGAGCTCCCACGCCGCCGTCCGCCATTGTCGTTGCACGCGTAGTCTCCGAGCTCGTCCGCTTGTAGTAGTTACCCTGGCGTGCTCCTGGTGATCCCAGGAACCCGTGGAGCCTCTCGTCTGCTCACGTCGTGCTCCATAGCCCCGTCCCCGTGCATGCCCGAACTCCGGCCACCGCCGCGAGCTTGCGTCCGGCGAGCTCGGGCCACCTCAGCCCCTGCCGTTTGCACAGATGGATGCAAAGTAGTCCCACTCCGCGTAGATTCCT
This sequence comes from Aegilops bicornis, assembly GCA_021605145.1. Classification (NCBI taxonomy): domain Eukaryota; kingdom Viridiplantae; phylum Streptophyta; class Magnoliopsida; order Poales; family Poaceae; genus Aegilops; species Aegilops bicornis. The sequence continues at coordinate 547,632,492 of CM038672.1, forward strand.
CGTCAGCCCTTTTGGTGGCCGGAGTTGCAAAACCCAAACACCTTCCCGCCTGCTTCACGGCGACGAGTCGCGGGTCAACTCCGGCGGGATTGACTCGTTTGACCAGGGGTTTGACCTTTCCCTGGATCAATGACAGGTGGGACCAGACCCTGCTAACTTTAGCTTAGTGCTAATTAACATTTAGTTAACCCACTAAGTCACTGACATGTGGGCCCACTACAAGGATACCCCGTTGTAAAACAACACATATTATACAACATTTTGACTAAAAGTTGTAAAATTCATAATAGATACGCATATTAAAGGTTGCAGATATGCGTTGTAGATTTACAGCTCTTGATCCCACCGTGGGACATATATGTGAAAAAAGAAAAAAAAGAAAAACAGGAAAGGAGAGAGGGATGCGCGAGAAACAGAGCCCCCGATGCCCCTCGTCTCTCCCAAATCGCCGCCACCAACCGCGTCGTCACCTTCCTCCCACCTCGCCGCCGGCCCTCCCCTCCGCTCCTCCCACATCGCAGCTACGGAGGCTACCGGATCAGCCTCATCCCCCACCAACCCATCCCTCTCACATCCCATCTCTCTGTGGATGCAGCTCCTCGTTGCGCCACCTGCGGCGGCTGATTCAGGCGACGTCCGCCGAAGCCCGCCATCACGAAGCACAGCCCGAGGTCCCCTCACACTACGGAGCCCTCCCATGCGGCTAGATCCGGCGCTCGTGGCTACCAAAGCCCAGCCGCGAACCTTCCCCCGATGGCTAGGGTTTCGGGCGTCGGCTCCGGCGCCGGTGGCCATGTCGTTCTTCTCGTCCGGTGAGCGAATCCCCTCCCCTGGATTCGTCCTCTCTCTCTTCCCCTTCCTCTAACCTCGATTCTTCTCTTCTCCTGTAAGTACACGTCTAGGTATGCACCCCCGATTCTATTGCAGCTAATCCCTGTCAAAAAAGTTTGGCCCTTGTGCGACGAACACTTGATTGGCATGCAGACTGACTTCCGATCTCTGTTGATTTACATTCATGCACTGATTGCTATTCTATTAAATTAGTAATTATTAGATATCAATGGAGCATCGAAATTTTAAAATAATCTTATATACGCTGCTAACTCATCAATCCTTGATAGATGAGTCGGTAATCCTTTCAATTTTTTGATGTTGATATGAACTACTTCATATATGCGGATCCCGTATTAAATACTCCCTCCGTTCCTAAATATTTGTCATTCTAGCCATCTCAAATGGACTACAACATACGGATGTATGTAGACATGTTTTAAAGTGTAGATTCACTCATTTTGCTCCATATGTAGTCACTTGTTAAAATCTCTAGAAAGACAATTATTTAAGAACGGAGGGAGTAGTCTGCAAGAGTTACAATATTTAAGGAGTGATCCAGTCTTAACAAGTCTCTGTACGGCAGTTTTGATGAGTTACTAATCGAAGTTTTTTGTTGCAATTTCACAGTTTTCAGGAATCTGATGGTCAGGTTATTTAGGTGGAGGTAGTAGCTTGCTAATGGTGGCTTTCACGTCCAGCTCAAATACTTGAGGACGCGGACCTGTTGGGGAAGCACGTACACCTTTGTTTTAGTGAGCAGGTGAATTAATAATCCACATTGTTTCTTCTATGATGTTGCTTTGATGCTGTTGATATGATTCATAACACTGATAAATACTTCTCTCCATGCCTGTTAATGTACTGATTGTTGTATGCTCTTACTATTCTACACAATTTGGATTACTAGCTAAATACCCATGCGTTGTTACGGGATAACAAACATTCAATTTCATGAACATGTCAAATGCGATGGACTATTTTTTGTAGTATGTGATACACTGTTACCACTGGCAGAGCTTTGTGAGGGCAAAAGTGTGCCATGCCCCGCCCAGCCCCTGGGGTAAAAATACATGTAGTAGAACCGATGTACGAGTAGCCCAGGTCACAACTGCCTTGCTTGCATGTAGCATCGCGTCTTCACGATTCTTTCTTGGCATCCGAGCTCTGTTGCTCGATTCCTCTTCCTATCCAGCAGAGTAGCAGACTGACGATAGGGCACGAGCCACGTGTACAACCGCAGGGAGGGCTAGAGAGAGGTGGCACGGAGCCGAGGAGGTCGAGTCGCTGGTCGCACCGCCGTAGCAAAAGTACACCGAGCGGCGGAGGTCCAAGGGCGACCCATGCAGCGGCGGCCAGCCGGGCGAGTAGCAACCTAGACGATGAGCGCTGCTGCACAAGCACATGTGCACCCCCAAAACTCTCCTCTCTCTGACAGTACTAATTTTCGTATGAAATATAGGTTATAACACTCTGAAATTCAATCATTTGATAATAGACATCTTAATTTAGTACTAGATATTTGTCATGGACAGCAAGGCTAATCCACGAGGAATTGATTTGGTTTTCAATAGAAAAAGAGATGTAAAGTTGAGAAAGATTTATCAGCAGCAGCTCTTCATTCATCGCTTGAGTTGAAATATTTGTGTTTCTTTGAATTTGGCCCGCCCAGGTTTTTCTTTGTAGCTCCGCCACTGACTGTTACTTTCCAATTGTGTTTCCATACACACGTCCTTCTCTTCCTTCGGTTTGAAAAGCTATCTACTAATCTAAAAAACTCACCACATATACACCGGATATTCCCTGTTACTGTATAGATTTTCTTTGTCATTTGGTTATGTGATTGTCCTCTCATAGCATGCAGTTATTATATATGGACTTGGGTCAGGTCAATGCAGAGGATTCATCTATATCAAGTACTTATCTACTAATCTAAAAAAGGTACTTATCTACTACCGATGTACATCATAGTGAAAATAAAGTTAAATCCCAATACCCCGCTTAGATGCAACCTACACATGAGCTTTATGCATGTTCACGTGCAAACATGCATATACTAAAGCTTGCAGCAAGCACGCGTACATATACAACGGCAGCGGCTCACTGTTAATCATCTTGTTTGTCATTCGTTAAGTAGAGGCTCACTGTTTGTTTCTGCGCAGGTTTCCAAAGAAAGAAATACTCGATGCCATTGGATGGTTTCCAATATAATTTGCCAGTCTCTACATTCATAGTACATCACTGTGTTTTACCTTGAACTAAGACTATTTCCATTGTGATGATTATTTATTTATTCCTTTATTGCTTAGGTTAGCTCTAACCATTTTCAGCCTCCTTTTCTGCTCTTATTTAACTATTTATGTACTCCTATCTCGCCAATGATGTACCTATTGTTGTGTGTAATTTAATGTGAGGCGCCGCACTCATCCGTTCCAGCACTATCGAGATGGAGGCCAACACCATGGACGGCTGGAGCTGCGACTATATTTGTCCAAGAGACGGCAGTGTTCGTAGTCATGGTTCTGGTAACTGTCTACGATCTCCATATCTTAACTGTTTGTGAAGACGAAAATGCAAGTAATGTTCTTCTTAGATGCTCTTGCCCTTTTGATTCGTACATTGCTAATCTGACCACCGAGCTCTCACCACTTTGATTAATAAAAATTGCTGGATTACCCACATGAACTCTTGCTGTCATGGTTCGTAAATTGCTGAATTTCCCATTATGTCGCCTGCACTGTTCCATATGAGCAGTGTCTATTGTGCTTTTAACCCGTCAACTAAGTAGGTACTATGTTATTAGTGGCTTGCTTATAGGCCACAACCACATCTGTTTATTTTTCTCAGTCTGTTTATGTTTACTATGTGACTTGAAGTAGTATATTGAGTTGTAAGGGAATACTTTCAGGTCACAACTTTTCTTTGTAATAGTCGTAATCTAGCCGGGCAACTAATGTTTCGGAAGTAATGACACTTTGTAAGAAGTAATGTTTTTTATTTGTTGTGCAACCCGTCACTATTTGCATCATGTCAATGCATTTTGTATTAACAGTTCATTTTGTTATTCTCTTTGTAGATTCAGAAGATATATGGACGATTATATGGGTGCGTGGCAAGTATATTGCAATGATATGATGATGTTACGATTCACGATGATGACAATGATGTTCCGGCTCACGATGGTGAAGATGATGTTCCTGCTCACGATGATGACGATGATGATGACGATGATGTCTGTTTTCAGTTTTAGTTAAGCTATAGGGATGTTCCTGTTGAATGATGTTCCTCGGTTAAGTTTTAGTTAAGTTGTGGGGGTGTTGATAGATAATGTCAGGATAACTTTTGCTGTCAAGAGAATATTTTGGATGTTATTCCTCCTGTAATATCAACTATTGTAATCCCATGATTTTTCTCTATATATGATTTCTTCCTCTCATGACTATATTTTGTCTTCTGACTATGCGGAGGATTAATTTAATTGCTGGCAATATAAAAAATATTATTTGCATTTAACACATGAAGCATTGTAAATTCTTTGTTGCCAAGCAATTAGATTTTAATTCTTGTACATTAACCACCAACGTATATGGGTGTTGCAAAAGTCGGTTTTATGTGTTGTATTCCTGCAACGGTTTCTTTTACCAATGGAAGTATAACCGTTGCATTATGCGCTAGCAACACCAGATAAGGCAACGCATGCCAAACCATTGGACTTTTAGATACGAAAAAATGCGTTGCTATAGGTGGGGTCCTGTTGTAATGGCCCAGGCCCCTAACTAATTTAGGCTTAGTATTTGTTTAGTGTTAATTAATTCTCTTAGATAGATAGACATCGACATCGCTGGGCCCCAGTCAGTTTGACTGGACCGCCCGATTGACGGCCCGACATCACAAAGGACGTCATGTCGACACAAGAATTCATTTCTGGAATTTAAATAAATCTTAAATGGTTTATTTATTTCAGAAAATGTTATAAACTTCAAAAATTCATAGAAAATAATCTATAACTCAGATTGAAAAGATTTATATATATATAAAATGATCAGAAAAATCCAATCTATCCATCTGTACTAGTTTCATGCATGTTTAAACAACTTAACCTTGCTGTTTAGTTCAAAACATGATAAAGCACTATTTAAGTTCATAATTTGAGTTTGGGATTGAACCTTTGGTTCAAAATGGCTCAAACCCATCTGGTCTTAGCTGCATTAGCTCAACCACAGCATATTGCCATGCCATGATCATGCATCATATTGTGCATTGCATTGATCGTGTTTCTTCTCTGTTTGCCGGTGTTTGTCCCCTCTCAGTAGACCGACGATGAGTTCGATGACACCGATGAAGAGCTATACTATCTTCAGAAGTGCCAGACAAGCAAAACCCCCTTGTTCATTCCGAAACAATCCCACTCTCTCGCTCCTGCTCTATTTTACTGCATTAGGACAACAACGATTCAACTGTTACATGCTGCGGTAGTTGAACCCCTTTTCCTCTGCATGACTGTCATTGCCACAAGAATAGATGAAACCCACTAGCATGAGTAGGAGTTGTTTGAGCCTTGATGTGCCTACTCATTCATGCTTGTTTGTCATGCACTCATCGCTTAGAGTTCGGGCCAGTGCGATTCATCGGGGATGAATTGGAATGGTGATGAACATGTCCTCTTGTGTGTGAGCTAAGTGTGTGAACACGATTTGGTAAAGGTAGCGGTGAGAGGCCATGTAGGAGTACATGGTGGGTTGTCTCATCGAAACCGCCCTCGTGAACCGAGTTACGTGTTTGTGATCCATGAAACAGCTACTACCACACGTTGGGCCCTGAAATATGCCCACTCGACTTATTAACCGCCCTTGTCCTCTGTTCAGGAGTTGCAACCAGTTTATGGTGTTTGTAGGATATGTGTTGGAGGCCGTGCGTAGCGCTGACCCTAGGGTGGGCTATGATGCGGTAGATACACCGTATTCGGTGTACCGGGCGCCTGCTTGGTGTCTCAGGAACCCTGCACACATCGTTTGGGGCTGTGAGCGAAACCCCGGCCGGATCTCCTCGCGGATGGAACCCGAATGGGCGATAAACCAAGACTAGAGACTTGTGTGGTTAGTTAGGTCGTGGTCTACACCCACGTTGGCTTTCGCTTGAAATCTGCCGAGCACATTTCGTGTGCAGACGCTAACTGGTGGAAACATGTGTGAAGAAGTACACCCCTGCAGGGTTATAAATGATCTATTCGAATAGCCGTGTCCGCGGTAAAGGACTTCTGGGTTGCCTATAACATTTCATAAACAAGTGGAAGTGGATACTCTAAAATGCGCAAGATAAGTGTGAGTACTATGGATGGCGTTCTCGTAGGGAGACGGGGGCGGATCCATAGTGGTGTATTGATTGGTGAATATTTGGAATCGTGTGCGCCACCTCAAAAGAGTTACTTGCAGTCATAGTCTAGGATAGCCACTGAGTCAAAGTTGGCTTGCTGCAGTCAAACTCCACCACCCCCTTCGTTGATACCGATGTATATGTAGCTAGTTCTGATGTAAGTCTTGCTGGGTACATTTGTACTCACGTTTGCCTATTTTATGTTTTTGCAGAGAGACTTCAATCTCGCTAGTAGTTCCGCGTGGACGTCGACGTTTAGCTGGTTACCTCAGCTACGATCTTGTACCCTTGGGAGGGTCTTGTAGGTAGTAAGGCTTCTCAGCCTTTTTCATTTGTAGTCTTCTGTACTCAGACATGTTTATGCTTCCGCTCGATGCTTGTATGCTCTGTATGTTGGGTCATGAGACCATGATTGTAATACTTGGCTCCTCGGAGCCTAATGAATAAATACTTGAGTCATAGAGTTATGTTGTGATGCCATGTTGTATTTACACATATCGAGCATATTGTGTGTATGATTGAAATGCTTGGTATGTGTGGGATCCGACAACCTAGTTGTTTATCCTTGGTAGCCTCTCTTATGGGGAAATGTAGTCTTGTGCTTCCATGAGCCATAGTAGTCCGCTATAGCCCGGTTCACCGGAGTCCTCGCTAGCCCAAAGACTACTGCTCGGAACACTTGATCGGCGGCAAGACGTGATTCACTTCGCTCGTGTATGCATCCTTCGGGAAATGTCACGCGGTGACATCTGGAGTCCTGCCTAGCCTGTTACTGCCCGGTTCGTCGGAGTCCTGTTAGCCCAAAGGCTACAGCCCGGATTCGCACGCCGACCGACATGCTCGATGTTGATTCATGTATGCCTGTCCCCCTAAGTTAGTGCCACTTTGGGTTCACGACTAGTCATGCCGGCCCGGGTACTCTGTCATATGGATGCTAGCGACACTATCATATACATGAGCCAAAAGGCGCAAACGGTCCCGGGACATGGTAAGGCGACACCCGTGGGAATACCGTGCGTGAGGCCGCAAAGTGATATGAGGTGTTACATGCTAGATCGGTGTGACTTAGAATTGGGGTCCTGACAGCTAGGTTGAGTCTCTTCCTTTGTTAGGGTTGATAGTGCTTAGCAGCGACTAACCCCTAGCCTAGAGGTCGAGTGCGCGTCTCTCTGTTGTTTTCTGCCCTCCTTTGGTTCGCGGGGCACATCAGCACTTATGCTGAGCTACTTGGAAGAAAGGGAACGGACCGACGTCCCGACTCCGGCAAACTAGAGTTGCGGGGGGCTGCAAGTACAAGGACCCAACCACGGCAAGACAAGGTTTCCGGGGGCTGCAGATCCAGATAAGTCTTTTATCCTCTGTCATATATTTCGGTACGGAACTGGGACATGTGAAACCTCGTTTTATCTCCAGGCTACCGTGCTTCCCTTTTTCCTATACCTAAGGATTATCTCCTGGGTCCGGATTTGGTTGTAGCCGCAGTGGCAAGGAGATAGAACGAGGAGCCTAAGCCCGCTTCATCCCTGCCTCCGCCAAGGGCGCGAGAATGGTCGAGCGAAGTGGGGGGGGGGGGGGACGGCAAGGCCTGTTGCCGGGCAAAAAATGTTTATCTTAAATAGTAACAAGGATTTGCTCCTTGTCGCGGGTCACCCGCGAACGAAAAACCCAGAAAACATCCCTTTTTCATTAAAAACATCCCACACAGGTACAGTTCGTAAGGAATGAAAAACATGAGCAATGGGATTACAAGTTCTAAATTTAACGGCGTCCAAGGCTTACAGACTAAAAGAGATGAGATGCGTAATACCTTTCTTGTCCCTCTCCTCAGGAGGCAGGTCAAGAAGGTGAAAGGGCAAAAGGAGCACCTAGGCGAGCTACGAGAAGCAGAAAGCACCAAGAGAACACCTCGGTAGCTGCCCAAGGGTGGGCCGGTGATGCCGGTGCCGGGAAAGGAGCTGGAAGACGAGGCGGCAGGTCGCCAAACACGCGACGAAGGCGTCGGTGTCCGTGTACTCCGAGTTGACGGCCTTGCCGCCCGCCCTCTTCCTCTTCCGCAGCCTCTCGACACCAGCCGCCCAAGGAGACGGCCCCGAGAAGTTCATGGAGCTGGCCCCTCCCCCGGCAAAACTCCGCCGGAGGAACGGCCAGGTGCAGATGCTGCTGCTGCCGCAGCCGCCCAAGCACGGGGCGTCCGACGCCTAGTCGGACTCATCCCCGTCATCTGCCTCGCTGTCCTCCTCGTCACTTTCACTCGAGGAAGAGCTTCCATCGTCGGAGTCTCCATCGGAGGAGCTCTCCACGCAACACTTCAGGCGAGTTCAAAGTTCTCCGAAGACCTTGACGGAGAGCAGGACGTCCTCCATTAATTTGAAGTAGAGGACGAGCCCCGCCGTCAGGCATTGGATGCGAGCGAACGTCTTCCATCCACGGCGGAGGTACATGACTCGAGGAGCCGGGAAGTCAACGTCGACCCGCGTGCCCCCATTCGCGCAGCTCCTCATGTGCAACCTGAGGGTCTAGGGCGGGTCACGCTCCATCTCCCGAGAAAACGGGGTGGGAAGACGAAGACGGCGACGCGGAGGCCGGCGCATCCTGACGAAGAACTCACGGGGCTGGTCTCCGACGTGGCCCTCCGCTGGGAAAGGCATCATTGGCGGGGGCAAGGCCGGCGCGCCGCCCCGTCCTCCTCTTCCCCGAGCACCACGACCTCTGCCACAGCCTCGCCCACGGCCTCGCCCCCTCCCCCTTCGCCTCGCGGCCGGCTCCACCACCGCGGGCTCTAGAAGAGGAGGGACGCGCTGTCGAGCGGTGACCCTCGCCGCCATCGTCGAGGGACCGGGGTTCCCCTTCTCCATGGAGGATGAGAGGAAGAAGCAGAAGCAGGAGGAGATAGAAGATAGAAGAGTGCGGGATGCTATCCCCCCTTCCCTCTCCTTATAAAGGGGCGGGGTCGGGGCTCGGCCACCCCGCTCGGCCAATCCAGCCACCGGGGGCGCAGGGAATCGAGACTGACCCGCTGCCCCAACCAGCGACGGCCCGGTTTCCCGCCTCCACCGCTTGCCACCCAAAGCGCATGGAGGACGCGTGGCGAACGTGCAGAACTGATGGGACGGGTGAAGCGACCTCTCCCCACCCCGTGATCGTGGGGTGTGGACGCCTTGAAGACCGCGGCCCGGCCCCACTCAGTGAATGGGCCGCGCCTTCATGCCTCTCCCTCTTCATGGGGAAGGCGCGAGCCTCCCCTCTATCGTGATATGACGCATGCATGCGGAAACCTCCCCAGGCATGCCGCCCACGTCACGCACGCCCCCTCCCCACGTCGCGCGTTCAATGCGGGTCGTGGGGAAGCGCTGCCAGCGATTCTGCGGTAAAATTTGCCCGTCTGCCGAAAGCACCGCTCGGGCCTGGCCCAACAACGTGTCGCGCTTATGTGTGGCCCAGGCCCGGGGCTCTGCCGGTGTACAAAGTAGGGGCTCTCCTTTTGACCCCTTTACTTGTGCAGGCGAGTCGAGTCACACACGGCCACACGAGGTGGCAAAGGAGGGAAGCCGGAGAGAAGCCGAAGCACGAGGCAGACAAGACAACACCAAGGCCAAAAACACAGAGAAGCAGAGAGGCGAAGAAGGTTCCCCTGGCAAGACCCTTGCCGGGGGCAGCCTCAGCGTCCCCGGCAAGACCCTTGCCGGGGGCAGCCTCAACGTCCCCGGCAAGAACCTTGCTGGGGCGGCTCGTCCTCACAAACAGAGTGAGCCACCCTTGAGCCCACGGGTTCAAACTCAACCAACCACGTTGGAACTAGGGCTTGGGAGGCACATCCGTGGTAGCATGCAGATCTTTGTGAAGACAAGTAATATTCAAGATCATATGAGGATTAAAAGACAACTGCCCTCGGCAAGATCCTTGCCGAGGAGAGCCACAAGACCCCCGGCAAGATCCTTGCCGGGGACGACACAGGTTACTGCAAGACCCTTGCCGGGCCACCCGGCAAGTCCTCACCGAGGATGCTGAGGCCACTACAAGGCCCGCAGACCACCAAGTCTCCACCGCTGTTCACATGCATTGCCACCCAACTAGTCAAGGTGCACCGTGGTGGCAACATGCAGCTTCGAGCCAACTCGGCAAGAAGCGCCCGGTGATGGCGGCATGCAGATCTTCGTGAAGACCCTACCACCGCGCCACTCAGCTGCCTGCCTGCCTACATGGCGCCACATGCATCGCTGGCCAGGGTGCGTGTCGAAGCGAGGAGGAGCGGCGAAGGACGGGACGGGCCTCGTTCCCATCCCCAATAAAGCAAGGGGACACCTAAGCGATGCATTAAATGCATCTTGTCCTGTAATACGAGCGATAAGCTCGTGACACTGTAGGCCTTTCCACCTCCTATGTGCCAATGTGGCAGCCCCTTTCGACTATAAAAGGAGGCCCATGGCATACCCGAGAGGGATTCGGCTCTTTGAAACCACGCATCCGCCATAGCTAGTTAGAGAGCCTAGAACTCTCTGAAATACAGCCACCAAAGCAGGACTAGGGTATTACGCATCCTCATGGCCCGAACCTGGGTAAATGAACCTTGTGTTGACTGCTAATCCTGCTCCTCTCACAACCCTGCGCCCTGGCAACCGTAGTAGGGATTCTTGTGATCCCATAGGTGTCGTTTCTCACCGACAGGTTAGTTCATAATCTTTGCTGAAAAGTTGAATGCTGTCTTTACATATTTGCAACAACAAGATGAAACAGAGTTTGTAAAAGTTTTTCTTTATCACTTTCAGTTTGTCAACTGAATTGCTTGAGGACAAGCAAAGGTTTAAGCTTGAGGGAGTTGATACGTCTCCAACGTATCTACTTTTCCAAACACTTTTGCCCTTGTTTTGGACTCTAACTTGCATGATTTGAATGGAACTAACCCGGACTGACGCCGTTTTCAGCAGAATTGCCATGGTGTTATTTTTGTGCAGAAATAGAAGTTCTCGGAATGACCTGAAAATCCATGGAGACACGTTTTGGAATTAATAAAAAATATTAGCAAAAGAATCAGCATCAGGGGGCCCACACCCTGTCCACGAGGGTGCAGGGCGCGCCCCCCTGGGGCGCGCATGGGCTCCCTGGGAATCCACCGACCTCAACCCCAACTCCATATATTCACGTCCAGGGAGAAAAAAATCAGAGAGAAGGATTCATCACATTTTACGATACGGAGCCGCCGCCAAGCCCTAATCTTCCTCGGGAGGGCTGATCTGGAGTCCGTTTGGGGCTCCAGAGAGGGAATCCACATCGCCGTCATCATCAACCATCCTCCATCACCAATTTCATGATGCTCACCGCCGTGCGTGAGTAATCCCATCGTAGGCTTGCTGGACGGTGATGGGTTGGATGATATTTACCATGTAATCGAGTTAGTTTTGTTAGGGTTTGATCCCTAGTATCCATTATGTTCTGAGATTGATGTTGCTATGTCTTTGCTATGCTTAATGCTTGTCACTAGGGCCCGAGTGCCATGGTTTCAGATCTGAACCTATTATATTTTCATGAATATATGTGAGTTCTTGATCCTATCTTGCAAGTCAATAGTCACCTACTATGTGTTATGATCCGGCAACCCCGAAGTGACAATAATCGGGACCACTCTCGGTGATGACCGTAGTTTGAGGAGTTCATGTATTCACTGACTGTTAATGCTTTGGTCCGGTACTCTATTAAAAGGAGGCCTTAATATCCCTTAGTTTCCAATAGGACCACGCTACCATGGGAGGGTAGGACAAAAGATGTCATCCAAGTGCTTTTCCATAAGCACGTATGACTATATTCGGAATACATGCCTACATTACATTCATGAACTGGAGCTAGTTCTGTGTCACCCTATGTTATAACTGTTGCATGAGGAATCGCATCTGACATAATTATCCATCATTGATCCATTGCCTACGAGCTTTTCACATATCGATCTTTGCTTAGTTACTTTTCCGTTGCCACTGTTACGATTACTACAAAAACTGCTACTGTTACTTTTGCCACCGTTACCGTTACTTCCATACTACTTTGCTACTAAATACTTTGTTGCAGATATTAAGTCTTTCAGGTGTGGTTGATGTCACATCCCTAGTTCTGATAATTCCTAGTGCTAGCATCTGGTGTTGCATCATGTATACTTTTCACAGAAAGTTGAAATGGGGATGACAGAACCCCCCAGCACCCCCATGAAAACAACTAGGGTTTACTAAAATCTTTTTCAATGAACCTGAAATGCCCTTCTAAAATGTCCATCATTTTTGTCCTGGGTTAGAACCTCTAGCAAAATTGGTTCACAATTTTCTAGGTCATCTTAAGGTCACTAGATTAAAACATATGCTATTTGCATTTGGACAATTAAATGCTACTAAATATTCTAAATGTCCAAATAATCCCAAACTGAAATGTTCCATGTTGGATATGTTCTAAACAGTGGGCATGTGCAGTTTGGTGATTTTTGGAAATGCCTAAGTATTTTTAGAAAAGCCACAAATTTACAGAAGGAATAGAAAACATAAAATAAAAGAGAGAGAGAGAGAGAGAATCTTACCAGGCCTCACCTGTGCAGCCCACCAACCAGCCCAGCACTGTAGCTAGCCGACCCAGCCCACCACCGCCTTTCTCCTCACTGCCTTCCTCCTCTCGCCAGAGGAGGAGCGTGTGCCCGACGCGCGCACGCACGCACCGGCCACCTCCTGCTTGCCTGCTCACCGCTGGACTCACCCGAGGGCGCCACGCACCCCCCTCGACCCTCTGCACCTCCTCTCTCCTCGCAGCTCTCTCCCCTCCCCTCTCTGCTCTCTTCCGGAACAGAGCCGCCGCCACCGTTGCCGTTCGCAGCTGCCACCGACCTCCCCACGCCCATCCAGCTATGCCACGAGCTCCGCCTCGACCCCCACATCCTCTGCACCAAGACAGGCGCTGCCAGGAGCTCTGTGACGACGACCCGGAGCTCTTCTTCCTCCCTCGGACGCTGAGATGACTGGCGACCTCCTGCCATCACCAGCCCTTCCCCGAGCTCTCCGAGGCCATCACTGCACTCGCCGTGAGCTCCTCTTACTTCTCCCCTAGCCACATCGCTCGAGCTACCCCCTAACCCCGTTGGCCATCACGGCTGAGAGTTCGGCTCCGCCGGCTATGTCGTCGTCGTGGCCACAGACGCGTAAGCTCGAAACCGAGCGCGTCACCGTGCTCAGCACATCACCAGGAGGCCGTAGCACCCGGCCATTCGCCCCACCGTGCCCCACAGCACCATTCCCAACCTCGCCCGAACTCCGGCCACCGCGGGAGTGGACGCTGATACGTCCATTTTGCATCATGCTTTTATATCGATATTTATTGCATTATGGGCTGTTATTACATGTTATGTCACAATACTTATGCCTATTCTCTCTTATTTTACGAGGTTTACATAAGGAGGGAGAATGCTGGTAGCTGGGATTCTGGGCTGGAAAAGGAGCAAATATTAGAGACCTATTCTGCACAACTCCAAAAGTCCTGAAACTCCACGGAATATCTTACAATAAATAATAAAAAATCCTCTCCAAAGATGAAGGCCAGGGGGCCCACACCCTGTCCACAAGGGTGGGGGCGCCCCCTACCTCGTGGGCCCCCTTGTGGCTCTCCGATGCCCATCTTCTGCTATATGAGGTATTTCGTCGAAAAAAAATCACAAGCAACCTTTCGGGATGAAACTCCGCCGCCATGAGGCGGAACCTTGGCGGAACCAATCTAGGGCTCCGGCAGAGCTGTTCTGCCGGGGACACTTCCCTCTGGGAGGGGGAAATCATCGCCATCGTCATCACCAACGCTTCTCTCATCGGGAGAGGGCAATCTCCATCAACATCTTCACCAGCACCATCTCCTCTCAAAACCCTAGTTCATCTCTTGTATTCAATTCTTGTCTCCAAGTCCGGGATTGGTATTAGTAGGTTGCAAGTAGTGTTGATTACTCCTTGTAGTTGATGCTAGTTGGTTTATTTGGTGGAAGATCATATGTTCAGATTCTATATGCATATTAATACCCCTCTGATTATGAACATGAATATGTTTTGTGAGTAGTTACGTTTGTTCCTGAGGACATGGGAGAAGTCTTGCTATTAGTAGTCATGTGAATTTGGTATTTGTTCGATATTTTGATGAGATGTATGTTGTCTAGCCTCTAGTGGTGTTATGTGAACGTCGACTACATAACACTTCACCATTATTTGGGCCTAGATAAAGGCATTGGGAAGTAATAAGTAGATGATGGGTTGCTAGAGTGACAGAAGCTTAAACCCTAGTTTATGCGTTGCTTCGTAAGGGGCTGATTTGGATCCATTTGTTTCAGGGAAAACTTTGTTTTTGCCACTCTAGTTTTTGCCAACTTTGCTTATGCCACTCTATAATTTGACATTTCACTTTTGCCACTCTTAACTTTTGACAATATATCACTTTTGCCATTTCGTGGCAAAAGCAAAAAATTTAGAGTGGCAATTGTGATACATGTCAAAAGCTAAGAGTGGCAAAAGTGAAATGAAAAATTATCGTTTTTGCCACGGAATGGCATTTGTGATGTATTGTCAAAAGCTAAGAATGGCAAATTTGAGATGTCAAATTCTAGAGTGGCATAAGCAAAGTTGGCAAAAACTAGAGTGGCAAAAACAAAGTTTTCCCTTTGTTTCATGCTATGGTTAGTGAGGGAGTCCTGGATTAGGGGGTGTCCGCATAGCCGGACTATAACCTTTGGCCGGACTCTTGGACTATGAAGATACAAGATTGAAGACTTTGTCCCGTGTCCGGATGGGACTTTCCTTGGCGTGGAAGGCAAGCTTGGCGTCTGGATATGTAGATCTCCTCCCATTGTAACCGACTCTATGTAACCCTAGCCCTCTCCAGTGTCTATATAAACCAGAGGGTTTTAGTCCATAGGACGAACAACAATCATACCATAGGCTAGCTTCTAGGGTTTAGCCTCTCTGATCTCGTGGTAGATCTACTCTTGTACTACCCATATCATCAATATTAATCAAGCAGGAGTAGGGTTTTACCTCCATTGAGAGGGCCCGAACCTGGGTAAAAACATCGTGTCCCTTGTCTCCTATTACCATCCGCCTAGACGCACAGTTCGGGACCCCCTACCTGAGATCCGCTGGTTTTGACAACTACATTGGTGCTTTCATTGAGAGTTTCTCTGTGTCGTCATATTTAGGCCCGATGGCTCCTCCGATCATCAACAACGATGCGGTCCAGGGTGAGACTTTTCTCCCCGGACAGACTTCGTATTCGGCGGCTTTGCACTGCGTGCCAATTCGCTTGACCATCTGGAGCAGATCGAAAGCTACGCCCCTGGTCATCAAGTCAGATTTGGAAGTTTTAACTACACGACCGACGTCCGCGGAGACTTGATCTTCAACGGGTTCGAGCCACAACCGAGCGCGCCGCACTGTTACGATGGGCATGATCTAGCTCTGCCGCTGAACAGTGCCCTGGAGGCCGCACCCATGTCCGCTCCGACCCTTAGCTCGGAGCCGACTGCGCCGATCGAGGACGGGTGGCTGGACACCGCCTCGAGGGCTCCAATCTCTACAGTGATCGAGCCAAACACCAGCCTTGTCCTCTGCGAAGCCCATGACTCCAAGGTGCCGGACTCCTCTCCGGACTCCGAACCCTCCGCGCCCCTGCCAATCGAATCCGATTGGGCGCCGATCATGGAGTTCACCGCCGCAGACATCTTTCAGCACTCGCCCTTCTGTGACATTCTGAATTCACTAAAGTCTCTCTCTTTATCAGGAGAGCCCTAGTCGGACTATGGTCAGCAAGGTTGGGATGCGGACGACGAAGAAATTCAAAGCCCACCCACCACCCACTTTGTAGCCACTGTTGATGATTTAACCGACATGCTCGACTTCGACTCCGAAGACATCGACGGTATGGATGCCAATGTAGGAGACGACCAAGAACTAGCGCCTATAGGGAACTGGAAGGCCACCTCGTCGTATGACATATACATGGTGGACACCCCAAAAGAAGGGAACGACGATGGAACAACGGAGGATGACCCCTCCAAGAAGCAGCCTAAGCGACGGCATTAGCAGCGCCGCTCTAAATCCCGCCAAAGCAAATGACGATTTCGCACGGAGATAATAACACCCGGATAGTGCGAAGAAAACCCCTCTAGCAGAATTCAGCACAGAGGATGGAGAAGCCAGTCCCTCATTAGAGAGCGGCAGACAAAGAGGTAGAGGGCGATAATTACATGCCTCCTCTCAAGACGAGGCAAGCCTCGATGACGCATTTAATTTGTCGTGGCCCGAGGATCCCGTCGAATAAGAGCGTTTCAAACGCAGGCTTATGGCCACGGCGAGCAGCCTCAAGGAAAAACAACAACAGCTTAGATCTCGACCAAGACTCGCTAGCCGACAGATGGATCAAGTCCTTGCGGCGAAGATCTGAACCAACGCCTCCAAGAGCTACCCAAAGCGCAGGCTGCTACCCGATTAGAGGAGGAAGCACCTAAACCTACATCACCAACAAGACGACGCGGCCGACCGCCACCTCGTGGCCGCGACAGAGAGGCCTCTCGGCCCCCACTCAAGCCGCACCCCGGCGTCGCTCAAAAAATACCAAGGCACGGGGAAATGCGCCAGACCTGCGAGATATATTGGAGGACAAGGCAAGGCAAACAAGATCGATCTACGGATCGCGTGGGCGCCCACGACACGCGTGGCGATAACCGCCACGCCAGATATGGCAAATCCGCCGGGCCGAACACGATGAGACAAAGCTCATTTGAGCTACGTTGTGATATAGCCCAAAGCATGCAGGCGCCAAGACACCCACTATGCTTCACAGATGAAGTAATGGATCATCAAATCCCGAGGGTTTCAAACCCGTAAACATCGAATCATCACGATGGCACAACAGATCTGCGGTATGGATCGAGGATTATCTCCTTCATATCCACATGGCCTGCAAAGTGATGATCTACACGCCATCAAATACCTCCCACTCAAGCTTAAAGAACCAGCTCGGCATTGGCTTAACAGCTTGCCGCCAGAGTCAATTGGTTGTTGGGAGGACACGGAAGCCGCATTCCTCGACAATTTCCAGGGCACCTATGTGCGACCACCAGACGCCGATTACCTAAGCCACATAATTCAGCAGCCAGAGGAATCGGCCAGACAATTCTGGACACGGTTCCTAATCAAGAAAAATCATATAGTCGACTGTCCGGACGCAGAGGCCCTTGCAGCCTTCAAACATAACATCCGTGACGAGTGGCTTGCCCGACACCTAGGACTGGAAAAGCCGAAATCCATGGCAGCCCTCACAACACTCATAACCCACTTTTGCGCGAGAAGACAGCTGGCTAGCTCATAGTAATAACATGACCAAGAGCCGTGTTAATTCGGATACCAAGGACATCAATGGCAGGTCGCGTCGCAACAAGCACAAGCGCCGCATTAACGGCGACAATGCTGAGGATACGGCAGTTAATGCCGGATTCAGAGGCTCTAAACCCGGTCAGCGAAAAAAGCCATTTAAAAGAAATACTCCGGGCCCGTCCAGTTTGGACCGAATACTCGATCGCTCGTGCCAGATACACGGCACCCCCGAAAAACCAGCCAATCACACCAACAGGGATTGTTGGGTGTTCAAACAGGCAAGCAAATTAAATGCCGAAAACAGCGACAAGGGGCTGCATAGCGATGACGAGGAGGAGCCCCGGCCGCCGAACAATAGGGGACAGAAGGGCTTCCCCCCACAAGTGCGGACGGTGAACATGATATACGCAACCCACATCCCCAAAAGGGAGCGGAAGCGTGCACTCAGGGACGTTTATGCGTTGGAGCCAGTCGCCCCAAAGTTCAACCCGTGGTCCTCCTGCCCGATCATTTTTGATTGAAGGGACCACCCCACTAGCATCCGCCATGGCGGATTCACCGCATTGGTTCTAGACCCAATCATTGATGGATTTCACCTCACTAGAGTCCTTATGGACAGCAAAAGCCCTGAACACTGCTTTATCGTGATACGGTCACGAAAAATGGGCATAGATCCCTCAAGGATTAAACCCACAAAGACGACCTTTAAAGGCGTCATACCAGGTGTAGAGGCCAACGGCTCGATTACACTTGAGGTGGTCTTTGGATCCCGGATAATTTCAAGCGAGGAGTTAATCTTGACATAGTCCTGTTCCGCGATGGCTATCACGCCTTTGCTCGGACGAACCGCATTTGCAAAGTTCAATGCGGTGCCGCACTATGCATATCTCAAGCTCAAGATGCCAGGCCCTCGAGGAGTCATTATGGTCAATGGAAACACCGAACGATCTCTCCGAACGGAGGAGCATACGGCGGCCCTCGTGGCGGAAGTACAAAGTAGCCTCTTAAGGCAATTCTCTAGTCCGGCTATTAAACGTCCGGACACCGTCAAGCGCACCAGGAGTAACCTACAACAAGACCGCCTGGCATGTTCCGAGCAAGCATAGTAATGCGGCCCCAACCCCAGCCCTCGTGAAATTGCGAAACCAGTACTATGCGTACATAATTACGCTTTGGAAATACCATGGGCATAGGGGAAGGGGCATGACCACGGCATGCCCAAAATGCGGCTCAACCGCACTAGGGGCTCCCGATTTTGTCATTCTTTTTTTCTTACTTTCAGGACTCCACTCTCCGGAAGGCCTGTCTGGTAGTACAATCGGAACACACGAAGCAACAGCCAGGGAGGCAGAAAGCTACGTCGAATGTCCAGGTGGTCTCTATAACGAGCTAAATACATGTCTTACATACCATCCCGCAGCTCGCCCCTGGAGGGGGACATGTCAAATAGTCCCATCTCTTGCTTATCGCACTATTTGTATCGTTCTGCTTTTACTGAGGGAGTCCTGGATTAGGGGGTGTCCGCATAGCCGGACTATAACCTTTGGCCGGACTCCTGGACTATGAAGATACAAGATTGAAGACTTCTTCCCGTGTCCGGATGGGACTTTCCTTGGCGTGGAAGGCAAGCTTGGCGATACGGATATGTAGATCTCCTCCCATTGTAACCGACTCTGTGTAACCCTAGCCCTCTCCTGTGTCTATATAAACCGGAGGGTTTTAGTCCGTAGGACGAACAACAATCATACCATAGGCTAGCTTCTAGGGTTTAGCCTCTCTGATCTCGTGGTAGATCTACTCTTGTACTACCCATATCATCAATATTAATCAAGCAGGAGTATGGTTTTACCTTCATCGAGAGGGCCCGAACACAGGTAAAAACATCGTGTCCCTTGTCTCCTGTTACCATCCGCCTAGACGCACAGTTCGGGACCCCCTACCCGAGATCCGCCGGTTTTGACACCGACAGTTAGGTTTACCTTAATACTTTTGTTGTAGTTGCGGATGCTTGCAATAAAGGTTAATCATAAGTGGGATGTTTGTTCATGTAAGAACAACACCCAAGCACCGGACGCGAATCATATGAATGTGATGAAAACTAGCTTGACGATATTCCCATGTGTCCTCGGGAGCGCTTTTCCTATTATAAGAGTTTGTCCAGGCTTGTCCTTTGCTACAAAAAGGATTGGGCCACCTTGCTGCACTTTATTTACTTTGTTACTTGTTGCTCGTTACAAATTATCCTATCACACAACTATCTTTTACCACTTGTTTTAGTACTTGCAGAGAACACCTTGCTGAAAACCGCTTATCATTTCCTTCTGCTCCTCGTTGGGTTCGACACTCTTACTTATCAAAAGGACTATGATAGATCCCCTATACTTGTGGGTCATCAAGACTCTTTTCTGGCGCCGCTGCCGGGAGTGAAGCGCCTTTGGTAGGTGGAATTTGGTAAGGAAAAATTTATATAGTGTGCTGAAATTTACTGTCACTTGTTACTATGGAAAGTAATCCTCTGAGGGGCTTGTTCGGGGTATCTTCACCCCGTCCAGTAAAGCAAAGATTTGCTCCTCAACCTACTGAACCTATTGAAAATAAAAATCCTTTTGAAGTTCCTTCGGGTATGATGGAAAAACTGCTAGCTAATCCTTTTGTAGGAGATGGAACAAAGCCTCCTAATGAGCACCTAATATATGTGGATGAAGTTTGTGGACTATTTAAGCTTGCAGGTATACCCGATGATGTTGTTAAGAAGAAGGTCTTCCCTTTATCTTTGAAGGGAGATGCATTGACATGGTATAGGCTATGTGATGATACGAGATCATGGAACTACAAAAGATTGAAATTGGAATTTCATCAAAAACATTATCCTATGCATCTTATTCATCGTGATCAAAACTATATATATAATTTTTGGCCTCGCGAAGGAGAAAGCATCGCTCAAGCTTGGGGGAGGCTTAAATCAATGTTATATTCATGCCCCAATCATGAGCTCTCGAGAGAAATAATTATTCAAAGTTTTTATGCTCGGCTTTCTCATAATAATCAAACCATGCTCGATACTTCTTGTGCTGGCTCTTTTATGATGAAGACTATTGAATTTAGATGGAATTTATTGGATAGAATTAAACGCAACTCTGAAGATTGGGACGTCGACAAAGGTAAGGAGTCAGGTATGACACCTAAGTTTGATTGTGTTAAATCTTTTATGGATACCCATATTTTCCGTAAGTTTAGCACTAAATATGGACTTGACTCTGAGATAGTAGCTTCTTTCTGTGAATCTTTTGCTACTTATATTGATCTGCCCAAGGAGAAGTGGTTTAAGTATCATCCTCCCATAGAAGTAAAAGTAGTTGCACCTATTAAAGTTGAAGAAAAGACTGTCACTTATAATGATCCTATTGTTCCTACCTCTTATGTTGAGAAACCACCGTTCCCTATTAGAATAAAGGATCATGCTAAAGCTTCAACTGTGGTTCGTAAAAGCAATATTAGAACTTATACGCCTCCTGAGAAAGTTAAAGTAGAACCTAATATTGCTATTGTTAAAGATCTCTTGTCTGATAATATTGATGGGCATGTTATTCAGTTCTACAGTGAAACTGCTAGAATTGCTAAACCTTGTGCTAGATAAACATAGACCTGTGGTAGGCGTGCCTGTTATTTCTGTTAAAATAGGAGATCATTGTTATCATGGCTAATGTGACATGGGTGCTAGTGCTAGTGCAATACCCATTAATTTATACAAAGAAATTATGCATGATATTGCACCTATTGAGTTAGAAGAAATTGATGTCACAATTAAGCTTGCCAATAGAGATACTATTTCACCAATTGGGATTGTTAGAGATGTTGAAGTCTTGTGTGGGAAAACTAAATATCCTGCTGGTTTTCTTGTTCTTGGTTCCCCACGAGATAGTTTTTGTCCCATTATATTTGGTAGACCCTTCTTGAACACTGTTAATGCTAGGATAGACTGCGAAAATAATGTTGTTACTATTGGTTTGGATAATATGATTCATGAGTTTAATTTCTCTAAGTTTAGTAAACAACACCGTGAAGAAGAATTGCCTAGTAAGGATGAAATTATTGGTCTTTCCTCTATTGCCATACCTCCTAGTGATCCTCTAGAACATTATTTGCTAGACCATGAAAATGATATGTTTATGAATGAAAGAAGGGAAATAGATGAAGTATTCTTTAAACATGAACCTATTCTGAAACATAATTTGCCTGTTGAAATCCTAGGGAATCCTCCTCCACCCAAGGGTGACCCCGTGTTTGAGCTTAAACTATTGCCCGATAATCTTAAATATGCTTATCTTGATGAAAAGAAAATATATCCTGTTATTATTAGTGCTAAACTTTCAGAGCATGAAGAAGAGAGATTATTGAAAACTATGAAGAAGCACCGTCTTTGCTATTGGATATACTCTTGATGATCTTAAGGGCATTAGTCCCACTCTATGTCAACATAAAATAAATTTGGAAGAAGATGCCAAACCGTTCGTGATCATCAACGAAGGCTTAATCCTAAGATGAAAGAAGTGGTAAGAAAAGAAATTCTATAGCTTCGGAGGCGGTATAATTTATCCGTTCTTTGATAGTCGGTGGGTAAGTCCTGTCCATTGTGTCCCTAAGAAGGGAGGTGTTACTGTTGTTCCTAATGATAAAGATGAATTGATCCATAAAGAATTATTACAGGTTATAGGATGGTAATTGATTTCCGCAAATTAAATAAAGCTACTAAGAAAGATCATTACCCCTTACCTTTTATCTATCAAATGCTAGAAAGATTATGCAAACATACACATTATTGCTTTCTAGATGGTTATTCTGGTTTCTCTCAAATACCTATGTCGACTAAAGATCAATCAAAGACTACTTTTACATGCCGTTTTGGTACTGCTTATAGACGTATGCCTTTCGGTTTATGTAATGCACCTGCTACCTTTCAAAGATGCATGATGGCTATATTCTCTGACTTTTGTGAAAAGATTTGTGAGGTTTTCATCGATGACTTTTCCGTCTATGGATCTTCTTTTGATGATTGCTTGAGCAATCTTGATCGAGTTTTGCAGAGATGTGAAGAAACTAATCTTGTCTTGAATTTGGAAAAGTGCCACTTTATGGTTAATGAAGGTATTGTCTTGGGGCATAAAGTTTACGAAAGAGGTATTGAAGTTGATAAAGCCAAGGTTGATGCTATTGAAAAGATGCCATGTCCCAAGGACATTAAAGGTATAAGAAGTTTCCTTGGTCACGCCAGATTTTATAGGAGGTTCATTCAGGACTTCTCAAAAATTTCTCGGCCTCTGACTAATTTATTACAAAAAGATACACCATTTGTCTTTGATGATGATTGTGTAGAAGCATTTGAAATACTTAAGAAAGCATTGATCTCTGCACCTATTGTTCAGCCACCTGATTGGAATTTACCCTTTGAAATTATGTGTGATGCTAGTGACTATCTTTGTAGGTGCTGTTCTAGGGCAAAGAGTTGATCAGAAATTAAATGTTATCCATTATGCTAGTAAGACTCAGCACAATGCTCAAAGAAATTATGCTACTACTGAAAAGGAATTCTTAGCAGTCGTATTTGCTTGTGATAAGTTCAGACCTTATATTGTTCATTCTAAAGTAACTATTCACACCGATCATGCTGCTATTAAATATCTTATGGAAAAGAAAGATGCTAAACCTAGACTTATTAGGTGGGTTCTCTTGCTACAAGAATTTGATTTGCATATTGTTGATAGAAAGGAGCTGAGAACCCGTGCAGACAACTTGTCTAGGTTAGAAAATGTTCTTGATGACCCACTACCTATTGATGATAGCTTTCCGATGAGCAATTAAATGTCATAAATACTTCTCGTAGTACTCCATGGTATGCTGATTATGCTAATTACATTGTTGCTAAATTTATACCACCTAGTTTCACATACCAGCAAAAGAAAAAGTTTTTCTATGATTTGAGACATTACTTTTGGGATGACCCTCATCTTTATAAAGAAGGAGTAGATGGTGTTATTAGACGTTGTGTACACGAGCATGAACAGAACAGATCCTATGCAAGTGTCACTCAAAGCTTATGGAGGACACCATTTGGAGATAGAACTGCACATAAGGTATTGCAATCCGGTTTTTATTGGCCTACTCTCTTCAAGGATGCCTGTAAGTTTGTCTTATCTTGTAATGAATGTCAAAGAATTGGTAATATTAGTAGACGTCAAGAAATGCCTATGAATTATTCACTTGTTATTGAACCATTTGATGTTTGGGGCTTTGATTATATGGGACCTTTTCCTGCCTCTAATGGATACACACATATTTTAGTTGCTGTTGATTATGTTACTAAGTGGGTAGAAGCTATTCCAACGAGTAGTGCTGATCATAGCACCTCTATTAAAATGCTTAAAGAAGTTATTTTTTCGAGGTTTGGAGTCCCTAGATATTTAATGACTGATGGTGGTTCACATTTTATTCATGGTGCTTTCCGTAAAATGCTTGCTAAGTATGATGTTAATCATAGAATTGCATCCCCTTATCACCCACAGTCTAGTGGTCAAGTAGAATTGAGCAATAGAAAGCTCAAATTAATTTTGCAAAAGACTGTCAATAGGTCTAGAAAGAATTGGTCCAAAAAACATGATGATGCATTATGGGCCTATAGAACTGCATACAAAAATCCTATGGGTATGTCTCCGTATAAAATGGTTTATGGAAAAGCATGTCACTTACCTCTTGAACTAGAGCATAGGCTTATTGGGCTATTAAAGAACTCAACTATGATTTCAAACTTGCCGGTGAGAAGAGGTTATTTGATATTAGCTCACTTGATGAATGGAGAACCCAAGCCTATGAAAATGCGAAGTTGTTTAAATAAAAAGTTAAAAGATGGCATGGCAAAAGGATACAAAACCGTGAGTTTAATGTAGGTGATTATGTATTGCTATACAACTCTCGTTTAATATTTTCTGCAGGAAAACTTCTCTCTAAATGGGAAGGCCCTTACGTTATCAAGGAGGTCTATCGTTCCGGTGCCATAAAAATCAAAAACTTCGAAGGTGGTAAACGGTCAAAGAATCAAACACTATATCTCAGGTAGTCCTATAAATGTTGAAACCAATGTTATTGAAACCGTAACCCCGGAGGAATACATAAGGGACACTTTTCGGAATGTTTCAGACTCCGAAAAGGAATAGGTATGTGGTACGGTAAGTAAACCGACTCTGTCGGTGTCAAAACTGGCGGATCTCGGGTAGGGGGTCCCGAACTGTGCGTCTAGGCGGATGGTAACAGGAGACAAGGGACACGATGTTTTTACCCAGGTTCGGGCCCTCTCGATGGAGGTAAAAACCCTACTCCTGGTTGATTAATATTGATGATATGGGTAGTACAAGAGTAGATCTACCAAGAGATCAGAGAGGCTAAACCCTAGAAGCTAGCCTATGGTATGATTGTTGTTCCTCCTACGGACTAAAACCCTCCGGTTTGTATAGACACAGAAGAGGGCTAGGGTTACACAGAGTCGGTTATAATGGGAGGAGATCTACATATCCGTATCGCCAAGTTTGCATTCCACGCTAAGGAAAGTCCCATCCGGACACCCCCTAATCCAGGACTCCCTCAGTAACCCCTGAACCAGGCTTCAATGACGACGAGTCCGGTGCGCAGATTGTCATCGGCATTGCAATGCGGGTTCCTCCTCCGAATACTTCATAGAAGATTTTGAACACAAGGATAGTGTCCGGCTCTCCAAAATAAGTTCCGCATACCACCGTAGAGAGAATAATATTTACACAAATCCAATCTGCTGACGTATTCCGCAGCATGACCTCACACCACGGCCAAGCCTTTATTGAATCGCTTTTTCTTGTCCCCACCTCAACAAGACTTAGCGAGGCGGTTTCCTTGGCACGTCTTGTCGAAGCATAGATCGTGTCCCCTTATTCCGGGATTCTCATCAATACGGGCGTGGGTAACCCAACCGTGCCATTAATTACGACGCTTGGGAGATAAGCGAGTTTTACCAAGCTGGTGGGGGCACATAGTTTCGTCCGCCCATATAAGGGGATAAGGATCCACCTTTTTCATCTACGCCTTCTTCCTCCTTTGCTTATTCATTTCACAAGACTCGAGCTCCTGCGCCTAAGTCCGCACTTCCCACCTCAACCTTTTCCAGCCATGTCCGGAGCGGGAGGCAGGTGGATGGCCTCCTCCGTCCACGGAGGGGCACATCAAAGTTGAGGAAAGCCGGATACTTGTCCAACGACGTTGCGACCGGCTTCGGACAAGGGCAGCTCATCCCCACCCCTGTGCCCCATGAGAGGGTGGTGGTCCTCCCCCATTTCCTCCGCGGACTGGGATTCCCACTCCACCCATTTGTCCGGGGGCCCATGTTCTACTACGGCATGGATTTCCACGATCTGGCCCCGAACTTCATCCTCAACATCTCGGCGTTTATCGTCGTGTGCGAGGCCTTCCTCCGCATCAAGCCCCACTTCGGCTTATGGCTGAAGACCTTCAATGTCAAGCCAAAGGTAGTGGGCGGCCAGCAAGCGGAGTGCGGAGGCGCCATGGTGGGCAAGATGCCCAACGTTATATGGCTCAAGGGCTCCTTCGTGGAAACCATCAAAGGGTGGCAATCGGGGTGGTTCTACATCACCGAGCCGCGTGACCCTGAATGGGCAGCGGCCCCCGAATTCCAATCTGGCATCCCCACATGGCTCACCTCCTGGAAAGAGAAGGGCCTGTCGTGGGGTAATTCGGGAGAGCTGACCGGACTCCAAACCTGCGTCCAAAGCCTGGTGGACAAGAAGGTTAAACTTGTCAACGTTGTCGGCGGTTGGGTGCGACATATGCCAAAGGATGGCTTATCATGGAGGGGGCGAGTAGAACGTTGCCGGTGCTTGGAAACGGGATGAGGCGAAGACATGCACACCGGCGAATCTTACCCAGCTTCAGGGCTCTCCAAGGAGATAACACGCCTACTGCTGCTCTGCGGGGTCTCCGCATGGTCACTATGGCAAAGTGGGTACAAGGTGCTCCTTGAGCTGTTCGGGGGGAGGAAGGAGAAGGGCACGGCTAGCTCTTCTCCCTCTATGTATGTGTCTAAAACTACTAGCTTCCAACCCTTTGCATGGGTGCCCCGGGGGGTTTATATAGGCCTACCCCCCGGGGGTACAATGGTAATCCGGCTGGGTGCGGGTCCAAGCCGTCAGTCTCTCAAGTCGCCGTCTTCTCCGCCGACTTCTGGGACCCGCCGACGGCCCAGCATGGGGCCGACATCCCTTATCCGCCGCGGGCGGGTCTTGCCGGCTGCGGATTACTGTAGCCGCACTTCTAATGACGCGAGCTTGGTCATGGGGTCATGGCAACAGTGCCGCCGCCTGGCGGGCGATCACTGTTGCCATTCCCTGTCTTGTCTGGTTAATGGCGCATGGAGCCCGTGGGAGGGGCCGGCCGACTCTCGGAGGCCGACTCCAACGGGTCCGTCTTTGGGGCGCTCTCGCCGTCTTCGATACTCCCACCGACAGGCGGGTCCCGCCGTCTTCGGTCAGACAGACAGGCCATCGGGTACAGGGATCTACCCACGGGCTGATGTCGAGGCCGGCGTGGCATGATGCCGCGCACGGACGGAGATCTCCGTCAGACGGGCGTTCGTGGCCATACTCGCTTTTTATGAGCGGGGCAGGGACGGGCCGCGAGGCGGCTTTATCCCATCCCGCTCGTAGTCGCTCATGCAGGAGGTGGTTGGAGTCGCGGGCCGACTCCCTGTAGCCGGCCTCACTGGAGGTCGCTGGCTTGGAGTCGGCCCGTCCTGAGGCCGTCTCTGGGACTCGGCCTAGAGGCGGTCGGCGACATTGTTGCCGACTCTCAAGGCGGCTCTTCGTCTTGGGGTTTTGAGGGCGATCTGCCCGATGTTTTGAAAGGTTCAGGGCTCGGTCCGCCTACCCGTGGCCCATTACTCCAACAAGAGTCCCCGAGCTGGTGAGGCGCCGAGGGCAGCATGTCGAGGAGCCTCGACAGCTTCATCCTTCGGTAGAAGATTCGGACTCGCCCGCCGTCTCCATCTTGAGCCGACTAGCCGAGTCGGCCTTGCAGGGGCCGTCTTGCTCTTCAAAGGTTTCGAAGGTCGCATCGGGATCCGGGCGGCGTGCCTGATAAGCTTCCCGGCAGCCGCCCGTTGCGGGCCCGGCACGCGACGCCACGCGGCAGGGCTAGTCTGCCAGCCCACCCGCGTGACAAGATAGGCCCGTCAGGCGGGGCCCGCCACTACCACGCCCCGGCGTGCAGCGGATCCGCTGCGGTCGTGCGGCGGTTGGAGCTTTCACGCCCGTTACTGCGTGCAGTAACGTCGTGGGTTAAATCGTGGGGTCGTGGGGACGTGGGCGCAGTTAATCCCACGGCCACCCCCTCGGCTTCGCAGCCTAGGCGCCTATAAGTAGGCGGGGTTAGGGGACGCACGCGCACTCTCTCTTCCCCGCTCCCTGCCTCGTCTTCTTCCTTGATCCGCTGCGCCGAACCTCGTTTCCTTCCTCGCTCCGCTGCGCCGAGCCTCGTTTTCTTCCTTGCTCCGCTGCGCCGAGCGTCGCCGCGCCGCGGAGATGAGCTCCTCATCCGCCGCCGCGCCCCCCACCGCGCGCTCCGGCGTGTGGGACGGCTCCATCATCGACGATGACATCACCGAATTCCTTCGTCAAACGCGTCGCATCCCCGGCAGCCACCTAGTGCGGACCCGCGCCGCGCCGGAGGGTGAAATCACGCCGGCGCCAGAGGAGGGCGAGCGGGTCATTTTCCGCTCGCACCTCACGCGCGGGCTAGGGCTGCCGGCGAGCGGCTTCTTCCGCGCGTTCTTGGAGTTCTTCGGGCTCCAGCCGCACCACCTCACCCCCAACACGGTGGTGCTGCTGGCCGCCTTCGCATCCTTATGCGAAGGTTTTCTCGGAGTTCTCCCCACCATCGAGCTATGGGGGGAATTCTTCCAAGCGAAGCTCGGGACCCACGTCGCTCGCGTGCCGGCTCTGTGCGGCACGTTCATCACCAAGAGGAGGCCGGTGCCCGAGAACCCTTTCCCTGCCATCTCCCTCATCAAGTCGGTGAAGATGTGGCAGCGTTCATACTTCTACGTCAAGAACGTCGCCCCGGCGACTGGTCAACTGCCGCCTTACGTGGGCGTGGCTGGGCCGACCCACCAGCTGGTCCTATAGAGCCCGGACGCTGACTCGCAGAAACGCCGCCGTCGCTGCGCTCAGCGTGATGATACTGATCGGAGGAGGGCTTGACTGGGCAGACTTCTTGGCCGCCTTCGTGGCGCCGAAGTTCTCCCTCTTCAAGGCTGACCTCATCCGATCTGCCGGATGAGCGGCCGCCGGGACCCCACCGGCCGTGCTCCAAGGACATGCCCCACGCGGAGGTGGTGGACACGGTGAACTTCTTGGCGAATCGCGGCCTCACGGAGGAATGGCAGTTCGGCAAGGAGCCATACTCGCGCAAATCCCCGCCGTTGGTAAGTCGTCTCTTGCTTCTCTGTTTCCTTCTTCACCGGATCCGGCTCTAATTTTCCTTGGTTTTTTCCGACTCAGAATCCCCTCATGCCGCCTTCGGCCGGCGCCGCGGGGCCGGCTCGTGAATTCGTCCCCGACCGGGCGGAGAGCGATGCCCACGACCCCGACTTAGGTGTGGCGGCGATGGAGGCCGACGCCGAGGGAGGGGGAGGGGTCGACGACTTCAGGCCTTCGGCCACCTTTGCTGATTGGCCTGACGATGACGCCGAGAAGGAAGTCGCCCCCCGCCGCCAGCAGAAAGCCGGCCATCCAGGCGCGAGCTCCTCCACCGCCTTGGGTGGTCGAGGCGGCGCGAAGAAGCGCCGGGTCGGGCCGAGTCTGCCAGGCGGCCGGGCCAAGAATTCGGGAGCGGCGCGACTCAGCGCGAAGAGGCGGTCGTGAAGGCTAACCGCTTCCGCAAGGAAGTGAAGAAGCCACCGCTGGTCTCCGCGTAAGTATTTTTTTCTGTCTTTTTCTTCTAGTCCGTCTTGTCCGAGTTTTTTCATGTCTTTTTTCTCATCAGGGCCCCCCTCACCTTGGAGAGGGTCGCCGCTGCCTCCGTCATGGGGTCGGTGGAGACGTCCGCCAATAGTCGGCGGGTTGACACTGCGGCCGCCCTCCGGGAGGCAACGGAGCGGAATGCGCAGGAGAAGCGCAACGAGGAGGAGGCCGCCCGTCGGGAGAAGGCGGAGGCTGAGAAGGCGGTCGAAGCCGCCGCCGCAGCCAAAAGGCGAGCCGAGGAGGCCGCGCTTCGGGCCGCTGCTCGTCACTCTGCTGAAGCTCAGCGCCACCACCGCCAGAGTTCACGGGCGGTCGGAGGGAGTCGGTGGTGAGGTCCCGTCCGCTGAGGAGGGAAGGCGGCGAGGTCTCTTCACCGGCGCCGCGCCACCTCCGTCGCCTCCACCGCAGTCCGAGATCGCGAGGCAAGCCGGGCGGACCGCTGTGGCCGACCGACGACGCAGGCCGCGGGCGCACTGCTTCTTCAAGTCGCTTAGCCAGCGATGCCGTCTTGAGAAGGCGACCTCGGCGCGCGCCTTTGGACCGGGCGCCAGCTATCCTCGACGCCGAGGCGACAAACGCGCGCTGGTGGGTGCGAGGAGGCGGCACGGCCCGCTGAACACGGCGCCTCGACGCCCAGCGGTTGGCGGGCAGAAGGCGACACCATCCAGAACCTCTCAAGGCGCACTGGCATCGCGCTCCGCCGATGCGGGTATGTTTCTTTTGAACTTTTTCTTGTTCTTCTTCGTAAGGCCAACACCTCCACCGGGTGTAGTCTCGAGTTTCGGGCCGGCTCGAGCAAAGTGCCCGGAACTTTATTTGCTTACTTCCAAGTTTTTACCTATGTCCGGAATTCTTGTCGCAGAGTATCACAACCTCCGCGCATCGCCTTCAACCGCAACGTTGAGGAGCCGAGCAAGCGGGCTGCTGACTTGGCGAGGAGCCGAGGTGAGTTTTCTTCTTGGGCGTATTTGGCGCACTGCTGGCTGTAGTCCCCGAGATTCGGGCCGACTGCTGCGCAGTCGGGCCGGATCTTCCTGGCGACCTTCTTAGCTGACGACTTTGCGTCCTTCTTCTTTTTATTCTTCAGAGTCCAACGCTGCTCTTCGGGGGCAGCTGGGTACGGCCGAGACCGCTGGCGCCTAAAGAGGAGGAGTGCGGCAAGCTTGCCGCATGAGCGCGACCTGCCAAGCTACTGTGGGCGGAGCAGAGGGAACTGCTCAAGGCGGCGCAGGCTGAGGCGGAGAAGAAAGAGGCCGCCCTCCTGGCCGAATTTGAGAGTGAGTGCTCCGCCTGGACCGACAGGGAAGCGCAGCTGACCTCCGGCTTCCACGAAATCGAAGATATCGTTGATGGTGAGTTTGCTTTTACTCTTTTGGGTTGCCGACTATGGGTTAAGCCGACTCCTGTTTTTCTGAGTTGCTTCTTTTTCCTCTTGGCAGACTTCTTCCCTGGTCACACGTAGGCGGCCAATCAGGCCATCGAGGCCGAGCGCGAGGCATGGAGGGCGGGTGGTGCAGAGATTGCAGCCAACGCCCCCCGGACCCTTGACGAGCAGCTCCTGAGCATTGAGGCTCGTCTGCGGCCGGCACATCGGATGCTGCACCGTCTTCAGCGTGTTGGTGCCCTGGCGATCGCTGCTCTGTGGCCGGACATGTCGGTTCTGCGCACTCCCAGCCGGACCGCCGACTGGCTGGAGGTCGCGGTTGGCCGTCTTGAGGCTTGGAAGGGCTCCGCGGCTCGGGCTGGAGCCCGCCGAGCCTCGGAGTTCGCTAAGGCGTGGTATCTGTGGCTGGATCTCGACCGTGGCAGCGTTTGGTCGAAGGCCAGCGGAGCTGCTGGCCACGGAGGACGCCGTCGTCGAGCGTGCGGCGGCGATCCCCGACTACACGGACACCAGCGTCTTCGCCCCTGAGCAGGCTGAAGACGGTGGGGAGGCACCACCGGAGTGGTTCGAGATGAACCCGGACTACGGCGAGGACTCGGCGGAGGTGATCGACTCCAGCGCCGAGGATGAAGACGAGCGGAGGACGGAGACGGCATGGAGGCGCGGGAAGGCGGAGGCGAGGCGACCAGCCTCGGCTCGGCCGCGCCTCGGCATTGAGCCGCGCCCATCTGGGCTGCCACGGAACGATCAAGCCGAGACCGCCAGCCCGGCCGCCCGGCGACGCCCGCCCGCCGCCTCCGGCCTTCCGACCCCATCCACTGCTTCTTAGGCCGATGCCTTCCCTTCATTTTATCTGTTTGCTAGTCTTTTAGAAGAACTTGTTAATTTGCACAATTCCACCCGCGGGGTGTATTCTGAACCTCTGTTCGAAGATCCGGCCAAGGGCCTAAGCTTATGTAAATATTATTCTAATTTTATCTTTCCTTGCTTATTGCTCTTGTGGCTTTTTCCTTTGCCGCCTTCCCTTAGATGCCGCCTTGTCCATCGGGCAACCGCTCTGCGGATTGCCGTCTAGGTCAAGTTCCTGGCTACTTTGAGAAGACAAGTACTTGGCCATTTTTTAGAGTCGTTAAGCAAGTTAAGTAAAAAACGGCAAGCCGGCTCCTTAGGAGTCGATTTTACGAAACGGGCTGGAAGCCGATTTAAACTATGTTTATGCTTTGGGTCCTTAGCCATTTTTTCGTGTGGGCGCCCGTTCTACCTTACTCCCGCCCATCGAGCAGTTGCTCATGAGCTGCGGCTTCTGACAGGAGGCGGCTTGGGCACCGCACGCTACTTGTCTGACTTCAGGAAGCATTTCATAGCCCAAAGGCGGCGAGTCCCCGGGCCGACTAGTCGAGCCCGGTGCCAAACAACATAATCAAAGGGTAACATACTCAAAGGCATAATTCTTATCATACAGATAACAAAAGAGGGCAGTCCCCGAGCTCGTCTCGGGGGCCCCGGAGTCTTGGTACTTCAAACGCAAAGGGTAGCGTGGTACATACTGCATCAACTGTAAAATCTTCGGAGGAGATTCGCATTCCATGGGCGCTCCGTCTCTTTGCTGGAGTCGTCCCTCTTGCGTGCTCGGGGCTTCTGAGCATCGATCAGGCAGTAGGAGTCGTTGCCCAACACTTTGCTGATGATGAATGGGCCTTCCCAAGGCGCCGACAGCTTGTGCTGGCCGGCTGTTATTCGGATCGTCGGCAGACATAAGGTCGCCCTCTAGGAATGATCTTGGCTTGACCTTCTTGTTGTAGTAGCGGCGCAGGCTCTGCTGGTAGATGCTGGACCGGCTGAGTGCCAACAGCCGACCCTCTTCCAGCAGATCGACACTGTCTTGACGTGCTTCTTCTGCTTCCTCTTCGGTGTACATGGTGACTCGCGGGGAGTCAAACTCTATATCCGTTGGGATGACGGCTTCGGCACGTAGACGAGGAAGAAGGGCGTGAAGCCAGTTGACTTGTTTGGAGTCGTACGCAGACTCCAGAGGACGGCTGGCAACTCCTCAAGCCAGCAGCCGACCGAACGCTCCAATGGTTCGACCAGTCGAGGCTTGATGCCATACAGGATGTGACCGTTCGCTCACTCCAGCTGGCCGTTTGACTGCGGATGGGCAACGGACGCTAAGTCCAGTCGGATGCCCTGCGTCGCGCAGAAACGGGCCAGGGCACCTTTGGCAAAATTTGTGCCGTTGTCGGTGATGATGCTGTGTGGTATGCCGTACCGAGTCGTGATGTCGGCGATGAAAGTCACTGCTGTAGGACCATTCAACTTCTTGATGGGTTTTGCTTCTATCCACTTGGTGAACTTGTCCACCACGACAAGTAAGTGAGTAAGGCCACCTCGTGCCGTTTTGAATGGTCCCACCATGTCCAGGCCCCAAACAGCAAAGGGCCAGGCGATGGGGATAGTCTTGAGCGGGCCGGGTTTAAGCGGCTTGGAGCGGAACACTGGCACCCTTGCATTTTTGAACTAATTCCTTGGCCTCTTCTAGGGCAGTTGGCGAAGAAACCGTGTCGGAAGGCTTTGGCGACGAGTGCTCTTGAGGCTGCGTGATGGCCGACTGCATACGATGGATGTCTTCGAGGATTGCTTGGCCTTGCTTCCGACTCGACGCAGTACTGGTAGACACCGTGACGCTACCGACCACTCTCTATTGACTATAGTGTAGGCTACCGCTCGGCGTTGCACTTGCCGAGCCAAGGTTTCATCAGTTGGTAGCTCTCCGCTTACTAAGAACTTCGAGGATGGGCTGGGCCCATGAGGGTGCCGCTATTTCTTCGATCGCCAAGATTGCTACTTGGACGAGGCGGATGGGCCGGGAGGCGGTGGGTTGGAGTCTGCAGCAGCTTGTCGGGTTGAAGAAGTCCCGAACCCGGTGGCGCTTGATCGCCGGGCAATCTTGGAGTCTTCGCAATGGTCGCCGCATGATCCCGGCCGGGTTACGAAGTCTTAGTAATGGTCGCCGCATGATCCGGGCCGGGTTACGATGTCCCGGGCAACCGGCTTCGATCGCGTTCTTGGGGTGTCTGCAAGGATTCTTGTGCCGTCTCATCGAGGCTTTGGAGTCGGATCCGACTTCTTCGAGGGGAGCGGCACAAAGATGGAGTCTCGACTCTGGTGACGGCTTGACAGATGGCTTAAGGAGGCGCTGAAGGGCGACGCCGGATGGTATTGCCTGGCGGGTAGAGCCGATCCTTGCCAGGGCATCTGCTTGGTCGTTGTCGTTTCTTGGCACGTGGAGGAATTCTCATCCTCAAAATATCCACTCAGCTGCTGTACCAGGAAGCGATAGCTTGCC
Source organism: Aegilops bicornis (assembly GCA_021605145.1). Classification (NCBI taxonomy): domain Eukaryota; kingdom Viridiplantae; phylum Streptophyta; class Magnoliopsida; order Poales; family Poaceae; genus Aegilops; species Aegilops bicornis. The sequence goes on from CM038672.1 coordinate 547,666,848, forward strand.
ATATTTGCATCTTTGGCGTCCCAGTCACCGGATGACTGTTGGACCACCAAGTCGGAGTCGCCATAGCACAGGATCCGGCGAATGCCAAGCTCTTTGGCAAGCCGGAGCCCGTGAATGAGCGCCTCGTATTCGGCGACGTTGTTGGAGGCGGCGAAATGGATTTGCAGCGTGCATTTGAGCTTGTCGCCCTTGGGGAAGTGAGGACCACGCGGCTCCCAAGCCGGTGCGCATCTTGGAGCCATCAAAGTGCATCCGCCAATGGGTGGAGTCGGTGGCGGGCAGTCTTGAGTCTCGGCCCGGTCGGCGAGGAAGTCGGCCGGTGCTTGTTGGTTGATGGTGGCGGGGCTGGTAATAGATGGTGTAGGGGCCAACTCTATGGCCCATTTGGCCACTCGGCTGAAGCATCTCGGCTTCCGATGATCTACGCTAGTGGGGCCGTGCAAACCACGGTGATTGGATGCTCTTGAAAGTAAGGCTTCAACTTCTTGGCAGCAAAGTGCACGCCGTAACACATCTTCTCGGGTAGTGGGGTAGTTCTGCTTGGAGGTCGACAAGACCTCGCCGAGTGTAATACACTGGTCTCTGGACAGGTAGCGCCTTGCCTTCCTCCTTATGCGTTCAACTACGATGACTATCTTTGACTACCCCTTTGGTGGCGGCAATATCAGGAGCATGGGCTCCTTTGGAGTCGGAGCCGCCAAAGATCGGGGAGTAGTCGGCATTCTCTTCAAGCGGAGAAAAGCTTCATCCGCTTTGAGTTCCATTCGAAGAAGGTGGTCTTCTTCATAAGCTGAATGCGGAGGAAGAGCTTTCTCCAAATTGACGATGAATCGGTGATAGATGCCAAGCAACCGGTGAACTTACGCACATCAAGCAGTCGGCGGGTACTTCCATCCTTTCGATCGCTTTGATCTTCCGCGGGTTGCACTCTATGCCGCGTTCGAGATACCAGGAAGCCAAGGAGCTGGCCACCGGTAATTCAAGACGCACTTCTGCGGGTTGAGCTTGATCTGGAATCGGGCGCAGGTTTTCAAATGTCTCCTTGAGGTTTTCCAACAGCGTTCCTCGCTTCTCCATCTTCACCACCACGCCGTCCCACGTAAACGTGGGCGTTCGCTAAGCTGCTTGAGGAGGCACTTCGCATGCAACGCCGAAAGGTGGCGCCGTGTTCCTCAAGCCGAACGTCATGGTCGCAGCGTGAAGGCTCCAAACGGGCGTGATGAAGGCGGTCTTCAATCTGTCCGGCGGGTTCAGCTTGATCCGGTGATATCACGAATATGCATCTAAGAAGCTCAACAGCCCGCATCCGGCTGTGGAGTCTATCACCTGATCAATTCTTGGCAAAGCGAACGGGTCCTTGGGGCAGGCTTTGTTGAGGCTTGTGTAGTCAATACACATCCGCCACTGCTTGTTCTTCTTTAGTACCAAGACCAGGTTCGCTAACCACTCTGGAAAGAATATGAAGCCGGCTGCGAGGAGCCGGGCTATCTCTTCTCCAACAACTCTTCTTTTCTCTTCTGATAGGCGGCGCAAGGGCTGCCTAACGGGCTTCACATCAGATCGGACATGTAACTTGTGCTCGGCGAAATCCGTCGGTACACTAGGCATGTCTTTGGGGGACCATGCAAAGATGTCCCGATTCTCACGGAGGAGATCGACGAGCTCTCCTTCCTATTTGCTGTCGAGGTTCGCACCTACGACAGCGTATCTCTCCAGTGCTCCGGGTCCAAGGGTATCATCTTGGTCTCTTTGGCCGGCTTGAACGAGCCCTCAGCTTCTGACTCCTTGGGTCGGGCGATATCTCTGGCTGCTTGCCGGCCATTGCCACAACCCGATCCAGGAGTCGCTTCTCAGCTGCGATCACCAGGGACTCGGCCCGGCCAGTTGCTTTCAACTGCCAGCGGACGACTTTCTGTGGTCGCCGGCTACGGTCGAAATCCTTGGAACTCGGCATCTTCATCTTGAGGTAGGCGTAGTGGGGGACCGCCATGAACTTGGCCAAAGCAGGTCGGCCAAGCAGGGCATGGTAGGGGCTTTCGAGGTCCACCACTTCGAACCAGACTGGCTCTCGGCGAAAGTGATCCTTGTCCCCAAAGAGGACGTCTATCAGAATCTTGCCAATCGGCGAGCAGGAAAGGCCGGGTACAATTCCGTGGAACACAGTCCGACTATGCTGAAGCTATCTTTGCTTGATTCCTAGCTTCTCCATCGTATCCTTGTACAGGATGTTGATGCTGCTGCCTCCGTCTATCAACACTCGCGAGAAGCGAGTGGCCCGCCTATCCGTGGCAAGGGTGGCTCCCAAGACCAGGGCGTAGGAGCCCGGATTCGGCATCACCTCCGGGTGATCAGCCCGGCTGCAACTGATGGGCTTCTCAGACCAGTGCATGAATTCTGGAGTATCTGATGCTACTTCATTCACTTCTTGCTATTGCTGCCACCTGCTGCGGCGATCGTCGGCCACACTGGTAAACACTACATAGGCACCATGCTCTTCTGGGTAGTCGTCTTGTACTGCGCCGACTGGCTCGACGGCCATCGGGCGGTAGCCCAAAGAAAGCGGAGGAGGGCAAGGCCGTCTCCTTGGCGATCCTGGTGAGCCAGTGGCACTTCCGGTGGTGTGATTTGACGGCTTCGGCCGCTGTGGAACTTGCGTGGTCCGTCGAGTCTCGCCAGAAGAGAAGGCTGGCAACCAGTTGGACTTGCCGCCTTTACGCCGCTAAGGTGAGGCTGCCCTCTGGCTGCTGGTCTTCGACTATCGCCACCTGCCGGCCGTTGGAAGCCGGCTGCGGGGCCTTGCGCTTGTGATCATTCTGCTGCTGTTGCCGACTGGCGTCTCCAACCGGAGTTCTGGGAGCATGAGGAGCTACTTTGCCAGTCGCACTAACTTCGATCTCCGACTTCATGGAGGAGTCGGCGATGGGCGCATTTATGCTGCTATGACCAGCAGCTTCGCCGAGGGTCTCCGGCTCGTCGCCAAAAGGAGCTTGTGCTTGAGGAGGGTGCCTTCTCGCACCCCCGGTGAAGTACTCGATTGCTTGCACCTCGTGCACTCCTTCGCAGGAGTTCCGGAGCTTGGCCCAACGCGTGAGGTAGTCGCGAGTAGACTCGTTGGGGCCTTGCACACACAAGGACAGCTGACGAGGCTTGGGAGGTCGCTTGTATGTGCTCGTGAAGTTGCGGACGAAGGCCTCGGTGAAGTCGACCCAGCTGTTGATGCTGCAGGGCTTGAAGCTGTTCAACCATGTCCGGGCCGTGCCCTGGAGCATGAGGGAACATACTTTACGACAACGCGCTTGTTGCCGTTCGCTATGCTGACGGCCGTGGAGTAGTCCACTAGCCAGTCCTCCGGCTTCACGGAGCCGGTGTATTTGGGTGTGTCTCGGGGAGTGTGAATCCTCTGGGGAAGGGCTCGTCTCGGATGCGAGGTCCAAACAGGGCGGCCCAACTTCGTCTTCTTCTTCTAGTGCCGTGGATCGATGGAGTCGCTCGATCCGGTGGCGGGCGTCGTTTTCTCGACTCCCTCTCGGCCAAAGGCGGTCGCCGAGAGTTGGATGCTCGACGGGTGGCGGGGAGACTCGCCTTTCTCTGCGGGGAGGAGGAGGCTGATAGTCGTCCCGCCGCTCTACTGCCCTCGGGCGGCCGTCTTCGTCGCACTCGATGGAGATGTGAGTCCGGCTATGGCTGACAGCCGGATCCTTGTTTTTTCTTCCGCGGACGCCGCCAGTCGGCGTCCGGGACGTCGCGCCTTGATCTCGGCGAGGAGGCAATTCGCCGTGTTGTCGTCGTGGCGCCTCCGTGCAGCAGTCGGCTTTGTCTTGCGCGGCGGCCGGGTCGAGGAGCTGCTGGACTCGCTCCGTCATCAGGCGGCGCTCCTCTCCCTCGGTTGTCAACTTCTGCTCGCCGCCGCTGGGCGGCGCGGATGTTCTCCACGGGCGTGGCGTACACAGGGCGACTGGCCCCAAACAGACTGACGATGGCCACGCCGCGCTGCTGGACCGCGCCTAGGCGGCTAGGCCCAATCGGAGTCGGGCGAAGCGCTTCACGCCGCGATCCATCTGGCCGATAGGCTTCCGACAAGCGTCTCATGCTTGCTGCTTCGCGGCGCCACGAGGAGCCGGAGGCGGCGTGTTTCCAGCGTTCAGCGTCGGCGTCTTCCGGAATGGGGGCGGTCAGGTCTTGCGTAATCAACGCGTCGAGAGGGTCACGAAGTTCCCTCGCCGGAAGGCTCGCCGTGACCACGACGAGCACCTCCGTGGCGGTGCTTCCGCCCGCTCTCCGCGCGAGGGAGAGGCTCGTCAGAGACCACCACGTTGGTGGGGAACGTCAAGCGACGCGGTGTCGGAGTCGACCAGCATCGGGTCGGTGGAGCCTACGGACTCGTGTCGGCGGGCGGGCTCGCCCGGCGACGTGGAGCTGCTCGAGGAGGCCCGTGAGGAGGCTTTCGGGCCGTCCGTGTACTGCGTCGGATGCAGCTCGTCGGAGAGGCGAACCTAGCCGACAAGTTCGGCGAGGCAGCTCGCCTTGAAGCGACCTCAGCGCCATGCTGGCCGGGCGCAGAACTCCATCTGGCGTGCAGCTGGCTGCGCTTCGCCCGGGGAGGAAGAGGGTTCCGTCGCAGCAAGTCTCCGGACGACGGTGCACCAGGCCCCACGGTGGGCGCCAAATGTCGGGGGTTGGGTGCGACATATGCCAAAGGATGGCTTATCATGGAGGGACGAGTAGAATGTCGCCGGTGCCTGGAAACGGGATGAGGCGAAGACATGCACGCCGACGAATCTTACCCAGCTTCAGGGCTCTCCGAGGAGATAACACCCCTACTGCTGCTCTACGGGGTCTCCGCATGGTCACTATGGCAAAGTGGGTACAAGGTGCTCCTTGAGCTGTTCGGGGGGAGGAAGGAGAAGGGCACGGCTAGCTCTTCTCTCCCTATGTGTCTAAAACTACTAGCTTCCAACCCTTTGCATGGGTGCCCCGGGGGGTTTATATAGGCCTACCCCCCGGGGGTACAATGGTAATCCGGCTGGGTGCAGGTCCAAGCGTCAGTCTCTCAAGTCGCCGTCTTCTCCGTCGACTTCTGGGGCCCGCCGACTAGTGGGCCCCACCGACGGCCCAGCATGGGGCCGACAGCCCTTGTCCGCCATGGGCGGGTCTTGCCGGCTGCGGATTACTGTAGCCACGCTTCTAATGACGCGAGCTTGGTCATGGGGTCATGGCAACAGTGCCGCCGCCTGGCGGGCGATCACTGTTGCCATTCCTTGTCTCGTCTGGTTAATGGCGCATGGAGCCCATGGGAGGGGCCGGCCGACTCCCGGAGGCCGACTCCAATGGGTCCGTCTTTGGGGCGCTCTCGCCGTCTTCGGTACTCCCGCCGTCTTCGGATCGTACAGACAGGCCATCGTGGGTACAGGGATCTTCCCACGGGGCTGATGTTAGAACTGCGTGGCAACTTGATGCCGCCACGGACGGAGATCTCCGCCAAGACGGGCGCTCAGGGCCATACCTGCCCTTTATGAGCGGGGCAGGGACGGGCCGCGAGGTGGCTTTATCCCATCCCGCTCGTAGTCGCTCATGCAGGAGGTAGTTGGAGTCACGGGCCGACTCCCTGTAGCCGGCCTCACTGGAGGTCGCTGGCTTGGAGTCGGCCCGTCCTGAGGCCGTCTCTGGGACTCGGCCTAGTGGGGCAGTTGGCGACATTGTTGCCGACTCTCTGAAGGCGGCTCTTCGTCTTGGGGTTTTGAGGGGCGCAGTCTGCCCTGATGTTTTGAAAGGTTCAGGGGCTCGGGTCTGCCTACCCGTGGCCCATTACTCCGACAAACGTAGTCCAGGTCATGCTCATCGGCCGGATCCTCCCGTGTCAACGACGGGCTTTTAACTTGTGGGAGTTCGACCCGCCCCAGCACCAAACTCTGACCAGGCTCTTTGACACAACGCACGAGGATGCCTGGAAGGTGCTATTCAAGGGCGCCGAGATTCCCCCTCCCATTACCGAGGATCGCGGATTCTGCGTGAAGCGCCAAGCCAGCGTAGTAAGCTTGTTTTACCCTTTACGGGATACTTGTTTTTCATAGTTTGACTCTATGCGGGATCTAAGCTCCCGTTCCTTTGACAGGACTGGCAGAAGAAGACCGGACAGATCGACTGTCTGGCTCCTTTGCCCGAAGGTCCAGCAGATGCCCACTTGGCGAAGCTACTGGTCCCGGCACCTTACGTGGTGTCAGAGAAGAAGGCCAAGAAGAAGGCCGCAGGAACCCGGAAGAGCTCCCGGCGCCCGGTGGTGTCGGACTCATCGTCCGATGACTCCTAGGCGGACTCCTCCCACAAAAACGAGGAGGAGGAAAGGGAGGTCTCTCCCCCAGCGGGGGGAGAGAAGAAAAGGAAGGCCGCTCCAACTGGGGGGGCGGAGGGTCCAAGAAGGGAAGGACCCTTCCTCTGGGCTACTCCACCAACGCCGACGACGACGAAGAAGAGTGGCCATCCAGGGCCAAGCCCCTGGAAAAATCATAAGTATCTGGATACCAGAATGACTCATGGCGTTCCTTTATTGCACAGTATCTTCTGACGCCGAATATAATCATGCAGTCCGCCCCGAGCCCAGGTCGGTGTGTCGCCGAGCGGCTCCTTAAGCTCATCAGATGTGAATAGCACTTCACTTCCGGCCGCCTCCTCCCCTCGCCCTACGGATGATGCCGAGATGGAGTCCCAAAAGGGTCCAAGCCGGGAGGAGGTGGTCCTGGAGGCGCCGCCAGGCAACCTCCCGGACTCCAGGCGCAAAGGGGACAAAACCCCCAAGGGCTCCAAGTCCGGTCCTGGGCCGGACACCGCACAGGAACCTTCAGCGGTTCCGGAGTCCGTCAAGCGGCCCCCTAGTAAGAAGGGCAAGCCTACGACGCCGGTGACCTCCATCCAACCAGAGGCACCGGATAATTTGCTGGAGGTGCTTAACGGCGCCTCCATCGACGAGGAGCACCGTACTATTATGAGTGCGGTGATCCAGAAGGTTCAGTCCGCCAGGAGCGGGCTGACTGAGGCCTGTGCCAGCCTTCTAACAGGCTTTGAGGTATGTATTTAAAATATGTAAAAATATTACCGCATAGACAGTAGCCCCTGATGCTCAGTTTGGTGTTCGGAAAGAAAATCCGAACTGAGGATCTAAAAGATATACGCAGGAGTCTAATATAAGTATGTCAATATGGGAATGCAGGCTGGCCGCTAGCGACCTCTGCCAAGACCGATCATGGAGGTCGATGCATTGAAGCAGAGCCTCGAGCGGTCCGAGAACGAGCTCGGCCTTGCCAAGAAGCAGCTCGAGGACAAGGAAGGTAAGTAATACCTTATGTAAGTATATAAAAAGATGTGGTTGCAAAAATGACAGGACCAACGTGAGTATTACAACGGCCACAACCGAGGTGGCGACCACAAGGAAACGCTGTCCAAGGTCAAGACAATGCGGCCGTGGAGCGCACCGAGCGAGAAAAGCAGGAGGCGCGGGTGGCGGAGGTGCAGCAAGAGCTCCAGGCTCTCGCGGAAAAACACGAGAGTTTGAAGCTTGACTCAAAGACTCGAGAGTCCGAGCTGTCCTCGGCCCTTGAGAGCGCCAAATCTGCCAAGGCCGAAGCCCAAAAAGCCCTCTAGGAAATTGAGGCGATGAAGAAGATAGCGGCGGGTAAGGCATTCTTTATGCAAAGCAAGCACGTGAAAGTGAATTACTTGTTACTTACCCGAGTCCGGAGCACTCCAGGAGCATTCGCAGATCTTCCCTGCAGTGTGTCCGACGCCTGCCGCATTCTACTGAGCCGAGGAGGGGAGCTCGACAGAGAAGGTGTTCTGGTCCCAGTATGTTGAGGCCGGACACCCGATGCCCTTGAGCGACCAGTTGAAGCAGCTGGTCGAGCTCCATAAGGTGGACGAACAGGCCATGAAGGGCCTTATAGTCCGGCTATGGCCTGGGGAGGTCATGCCTGGGAGCTACTTTGGGCTGGTCAGGTGGCTGGCGGATGCCTGTCCACGGCTTGAAGTCATCAAGCGCTTCGTATGCATCGAAGGCGCCCGTAGGGCCCTTGCCCGTGTTAAAGTGCACTGGGGCAAGATGGATCCTGAGAAGCTGGTGACAGATGGGCCACCGCAGGGCAAGGAGCATCGCAAGCCCGAGATGTATTATGAGGGCGTCCTGAATGGTGCCCGCCTTATGGCGGATGAATGTTCCAAGGATGTAAATTTTGAGTAAACTCGCTCGTGTTATCCTGTGCGCTGAAAACTTGTTCACATGCGGTAAGCAACGCTTTTTGAATTTAAAATATTACCTTCTGTGCAGCCGTTTATTAAATCTGAGAGATGGCGAGTCGTCGGCTTCTGCCCCCATGCCACGAGTGCTGGGGTGTTCGGGATAAACCTAAGCGCTCTTGTTCCCATTCTTGGGTCCTTCGAGGGAGGCGCTCAGCACAGCGAACAAGGAAATCAGACTATAATGTTTTATCACTCTCACTTAGCCATAGAATTCTATAATTTTAAATTTCGGCAAAGCCCCTAGTATTCGGAAGACCGAGTTCGGGGCGCTATCCACGCCTAGGCCGGACAAAGCCGGATCCTCGCTCTAAGCGGCATAAGTCTTTAGGGACTCGAAACCTCTCGAACAGCGACCAGCTCTCGCCCTATCATGACGATCAGTTTTAGCTTTACATCGAGGTGCTTAACCCAGCTCAACCGGGGCACAATCACGTAGTTCTCCCAATGCTACCTTAGCCGATATAATGGAACATAAGGTACCAAAACATGGGAGCCGGCAAACCCAACTATTGACCCAAGACATGATTCGAGCCGATGCATATAATGCTATAAGTTCGGGTGTGCACTTTTCGTGAGAGTGTTCGGACTTCTCACACCATATTCTAGGGTACTTAAGCCCCTGGTGTATTGGCCGTACCAAAGTGTACGGTTGCGTAATGTCATAACTGAACATATTTACATAAAAAAAGGGAATGCAATAATAGACAAAAGCTATGTATTGTCTATTCGAAAAGGCTGCGGTAAAAGCAGAACGATACAAATAGTGCTATAAGCAAGAGATGGGACTATTTGACATGTCCCCCTCCAGGGGCGAGCTGCGGGATGGTATGTAAGACATGTATTTAGCTCTTTATAGAGACCACCTGGACATTCGACGTAGCTTTCTGCCTCCCTGGCTGTTGCATCGTGTGTTCGGCGATTGTACTGCCGGACAGGCCTTCCGGAGAGTGGAGTCCTGAAAGTAAGAAAAAAGAATGACAAAATCGGGAGCCCCTAGTGCGGTTGAGCCGCATTTTGGGCATGCCGTGGTCGTGCCCCTCCCCCAATGCCCATGGTATTTCTGGAGCGTAATTATGTACGCATAGTACTGGTTTCGCAATTTCACGAGGGCTGGGGTTGGGGCCGCATTGCTACGCTTGCTCGGAACATGCCAGGCAGTCTTGTTGTAGGTTACTTCGGGCGCGCTTGACGGTGTACGGACGTTTAATAGCCGAACTGGAGAATTGCCTTGAGAGGCTACTTTGTACTTCCGCCGCAAGGGCCGCCGTATGCTCCTCCGTTCGGAGATAGCGTTCGGTGTTTCCATTGGCCGTAATGACTCCTCGAGGGCCTGGCATCTTGAGCTTGAGATATTCATAGTGCGGCACCGCATTGAACTTTGCAAATGCGCTTCGTCCGAGCAGTGCGTGATAGCCACTGCGGAACGAGACTATGTGGAAGATTAACTCCTCGCTTCGGAAATTATCCGGGGATCCAAAGACCACCTCAAGTGTAACTGAGCCTGCATAGCAGTTGGCCTCTACACCTGGAATGACGCCTTTAAAGGTCGTCTTTGTGGGTTTAATCCTTGAGGGATCTATGCCCATTTTTCGCACTATATCCTGATAAAGCAGGTTCAGGCTGCTGCCGCCGTCCATAAGGACTCTAGTGACGTAAAATCTGTCATTGATTGGGTCTAGAACCAATGCAACGAATCCGCCATGGCGGATGCCAGTTGGGTGGTCCCTTCGATCAAAAGTGATCGGGCAGGAGGACCACGGGTTGAACTTTGGGGCGACTGGCTCCAACGCATATACGTCCCTGAGTGCACGCTTCCGCTCCCTTTTGGGAATGTGGGTTGCGTATATCATGTTCACCGTCCGCACTTGTGGGGGGAAGCCCTTCTGTCCCCTATTGTTTGGCGGCCGGGGCACCTCCTCGTCATTGCTATGCAGCCCCTTGTCGCTGTTTTCGGCATTTAACTTGCCTGCCTGTTTGAACACCCAACAATCCCTGTTGGTGTGATTGGCTGGTTTTTCGGGGGTGCCGTGTATCTGGCACAAGCGATTGAGTATTCGGTCCAAACTTGACGGGCCCGAAGTATTTTTTTTAAATGGCTTTTTTTGCTGACCGGGTTTAGAGCCTCTGAATCCGGCATTGACTGCCGTATCCTCAGCATTATCGCCGTTAATGCGGTGCTTGTGCTTGTTGCGACGCAACCTGCCATTGCTGTCCTTGGTATCCGAATTACCAGGGCTCTTGGTCATGTTATTACTACGAGCTAGCCAACTGTCTTCTCCCGCGCAAAAGCGGGTCATGAGTGTTGTGAGGGCTGCCATGGATTTCGGCTTTTCCTGTCCTAGGTGCCGGGCAAGCCACTCGTCACAGATGTTATGTTTGAAGGATGCAAGGGCCTTTGCGTCCGGACAGTCGACTATTTGATTTTTCTTGGTTAGGAACCGTGTCCAGAATTGTCTGGCCGACTCCTCTGGCTGCTGAATTATGTGGCTTAGGTCATCGGCGTATGTCGGTTGCACATAGGTGCCCTGGAAATTGTCGAGGCATGCGGCTTCTAGGTCCTCCCAACAACCAATTGACTCTGCTAGCAAGCTGTTAAGCCAATGCCGAGCTGGTCCATTAAGCTTGAGTGGGAGGTATTTGATGGCGTGTAGATCATCGCCGCGGGCCATGTGGATATGAAGGAGATAATCCTCGATCCATACCGCAGGATCTGTTGTGCCATCGTATGATTCGATGTTTACGGGTTTGAAACCCTTGAGGATTTGATGATCCATTACTTCATCTGTGAAGCATAGTGGGTGTGCGGCACCTCTGTACTGGGCTATATCACGACGTAGCTCGAATGAGCTTTGTCTACTGTGTTCGGTTCGGCCGGATTTGCCATATCCGGCGTGACGGTTATCGTCACGTGTCGTGGGGCGCCCACGCGATCTGTAGATTGATCTTGTTTGCCTTGCCTTGTCCTCCAATATATCTCACAGGTCTGGCGCGTTTCCCGGTGCCTTGGTATTTTTTGAGCGACGCCAGGGTGCGGCTTGAGTGGAGGGCCGAGAGGCCTTTGTGGCGCGGCCACGAGGTGGCCGGTCGGCCGCGTCGTGTGCTGGTGATGTAGGTTTAGGTGCTTCCTCCTTTAATCGGGGTAGCAGCCTGCGCTTTGGGTAGCTCTTGGAGGGGTGTTCGAGTCCGTACTCTTCGGCCGCAAGGACTTCAGTCCATCTGTCGGCTAGCTAGCCTTGGTCAGCTCTAAGCTGTTGTTGATTTTTCTTGAGGCTGCTCGCCTTGGCCATAAGCCTGCATTTGAAATGCTCTTGTTCGACGGGATCCTCAGGCACGACAAATTCATTGTCGTCGAGGCTTGCCTCGTCTTCGGAGGGAGGCATGTAATTATCGTCCTCTACCTCTTTGTTTGCCGCTCTCTCATGAGGGCTGGCTTCTCCATCCTCCTGTGCTGAATTTTTCTGGAGGGGGTTGTCTTCAGCACTGTCTGGGGTGTTATTATCTCCAGTGCCGGAATCGCCGTTTTTGCTTTGGCAGGATTTAGAGCGGCGCCGCTGACGCTGGCGCTTAGGCTGCTTCTTGGATGCGTCATCCTCCGTTGTTCCATCGCCGTTCCCTTCTTTTGGGGTGTCCACCATGTATATGTCATACGACGAGGTGGCCTTCCAGTGCCCTATAGGCGCTGGTTCTTGGTCGTCTGCTGCATCGGCGTCTATACCGTTGATGTCTTCGGAGTCGAAGTCGAGCATGTCGGTTAAATCATCGACAGTGGCTACGAAGTGGGTGGTGGGTGGGCTTTGAATTTATTCATCGTCCGCATCCCAACCTTGCTGACCATAGTCCGGCCAGGACTCTCCTGATAAAGAGAGAGACTTTAGTGAATTCAGAATGTCACCGAAGGGCGAGTGCTGAAAGATGTTCGTGGCGGTGAACTCCATGATCGGCACCCAATCGGATTCGATTGGCAGGGGCGCGGAGGGTTCGGAGTCCGGAGAGGAGTCCGGCACGTTGGAGTCACGGGCTTCGCAGAGGACAAGGCTGGTGTTCGACTCGATCGCCGTAGAGATTGGAGCCCTCGAGGCAGTGTCCAGCCACCCATCGTCAATCGGCGCAGTCGGCTCCGAGCTAAGGGTCGGAGCGGACATGGGTGCGACCTCGTGGCAATCGCTGACCGGCACGAGCTAGATCATGCCCATCGTAATATAACGCGTGGCGCTTTCGGCGTGTGGCTCGAACCCGTCGAAGATCAAGTCTTCGCGGACGTCAGCCGTGTAGTTCAAACTTCCAAATCTGACTGATGGCGAGGGCATAGCTTTTGATCTGCTCCAGATGGCCGAATTGCCCGCAAAGTGTAAAGCCGCGAATATTTAAGATCTGTCCGGGAGAAAAGTCTCACCCTGGACCGCCTAGTTGTTGATGATCGTAGGTTCGATCGGGCCTAAAGGTGAGGGCAAAGAGGAACTCTCTATGAAAGCACCAATGTCGGTGTCAAAACCGGCGGATCTCGGGTAGGGGGTCCCGAACTGTGCGTCTAGGCGGATGGTCACAGGAGACAAGGGACACGATGTTTTTACCCAGGTTCGGGCCCTCTCGATGGAGGTAAAAACCCTACTCCTACTTGATTAATATTGATGATATGGGTAGTACAAGAGTAGATCTACCACGTGATCAGATAGGCTAAACCCTAGAAGCTAGCCTATGGTATGATTGTTGTTTGTCCTACGGACTAAAACCCTCCGGTTTATATAGACATCGGAGAGGGCTAGGGTTACACAGAGTCGGTTACAATGTGAGGAGATCTACATATCCTCAGACGCCAAGCTTGCCTTCCACGCCAAGGAAAGTCCCATCCGGACACGGGACGAAGTATTCAATCTTGTATCTTCATAGTCCAGGAGTCCGGCCAAAGATTATAGTCCGGCTATCCGTCACCCCCTAATCCAGGACTCCCTCGGACTCCAAAACAATTTTTAAGGCAATATTTGTCCGTTTTGGAATATTTAGAAAAATAGAAAAATAAGTAGCAGTCCGAGAAGGACACGAGGGCTCCACGAGGGTGGAGGGCACGCCCTACCCCCTGGGCGCGCCCCCTACCTCGTGGGCACCTCGTGTGCCTTCCGGACTCCGTTTTCTTGCATGATACATATTTTGGTCGGTAAAAATTCATTATATATTTTCCCGAAGGTTTTGACTCCCGTATCACGCAAATATCCTCTGTTTTTGTTTTGAGCTGTCCTACTGCAGATTAGATCAACATGTCATCCTAGGATTCGAGAGGAGAAAGCTATGTAGATGATTACCTAGCAAATCCTAAGGTCTATGGAGATGTGGAGCACGATGGTTGGACCACGGAGGAAGAAAGGACTATGAACCCAAGGGGAAGGAGGAGACGAGCTCAGATGAATATGAAGCCCCATTACCTCAACCTGGGGACATGCATGTGGAGTTCAAAAAGTCAAGTCTCCCTGATAGGGTAAAGAGACCAAAGATCGAGTTTATCCCTTTTCGTCTCTTGCAGGAAAATAAGCAGGACTTATGCAAAAAGATATTATCCCTGGAGTGGGAGATTGATGATTTGAGGGACCAAAATTCTGTCCTCAAGCGCAAATTAAGGGAGAAGTCTATGCCATCAACTAACTCAACATCACCTCCACCTTCTTCACCAACAAAAGGATACATAATCACATGGGTATGGGCACTCCCCTTGGCAACTGCCAAGCTTGGGGGAGGTGCCCCGGTATCGTATCACAATCACAACTCCTATCTTTACCTTTTTTCTTAGTTCGATCCTATTAGTAGTATCTTGATCTAGCAGAATAAAGTTTATGGCATGATCTAGTTTTGAGTTTTGCTTTATGATCTCTCTTTGTAATCGAGTCCATGAGCTATATAATAAAGATTAGTGTTGAGTCAAGGGCTTGATTGTTTTGCCATGATATTGAGTGAATAAAAGAATAGATAAAAAGAATAAAAGGGAAACAAAGAGTTCATATTGATCTTATTGAGAGTAATGACTTCACATAGAAAGGGTATGATGATTAAAAGTTGTTGGGAGTTGGCAAACATAGCTTTGGTCATTGTTGCAATTAATAGGAAGTAATAAGGAAAGAGAGGTTTCACATATAGATATACTATTATTGACATCTTTTATGATTGTGAGCACTCATTAAAATATGACATGCTAAAGAGTTGATGTTGGACAAGGAAGACAACGTAATGGGTTATGTATTCTTATATATGAGATAAAGTATATTGTCATGGATCACTCAACATGTTGAGCTTGCCTTTTCCCCTCATGCTAGCCAAATTCTCAGCACCAAGTAGAGATACTACTTGTGCTTCCAAAAACCCTTAAACCAGTTTTGCCATGAGAGTCCACCATATCTACCTATGGATTGAGTAAGATCCTTCAAGTAAGTTGTCATCGGTGCAAACCAATAAAAATTGCTCTCTAAATATGTATGATTGATTGGTGTGGGGAAATAAGCTTTATATGATCTTGTGATGTGGAAGAAATAAAAGCGATGGACTGCATAATAAAGGTTCATATCACAAGGGGAAATATAAAGTGACGTTCTTTCGCATTAAGATTTTGTGCATCCAACCATAAAAGTGCATGGCAACCTCTGCTTCCCTCTGCGAAGGGCTATCTTTTATTTATTATCTCCTACCTTATGCAAGAGTCATGGTGATCTTCACCTTTCCTTTTTCATTTTATCCTTTGGCAAGCATAGTATGTTGGAAAGATCCTGATGGGTATATCTAATTGGATGTAGGGGAGCATGAGTTATTATTGTTGACGTTACCCTTGAGGTAAAAGGTTGGGAGGCAAAACTATTAGCCCCTATCTTTCTATGTGTCCGATTAAAACTCCGTAACCACAAGTATCGCGTGAGTGTTAGCAATTATGAAGGACTAAATGATAGTTGAGTATGTGGACTTGCTATTAAGCTCTGACATAGACTCTTTCTGATGTTATGATAAATTGCAATTGCTTCAATGACTGAGACTATAGTTTGTTGGTTCCCAATAAAGTTTATGATTCGTACTCTGCATTGTGAATGGATTATTACTTGAACATAAGAAATCATATGACAATACGTATATATGTTGCTGTTATGAGAATAATCATGATGCCTTCATGTCCGTATTTTATTTTTATCGACACCTCTACCTCTAAACATGGGGACATATTTATCATTATTGGCTTTCGCTTAAGGACAAGCGAGGTCTAAGCTTGGGGAGTTGATCGTCCATTTTGCATCATGCTTTTATATCGATATTTATTGCATTATGGGTTGTTATTACACATTATGTCACAATACTTATGCCTATTCTATCTTATTTTACAAGGTTTACATAAGGAGGAGAATGCCGTGGAATTCTGAATTTGGAAAAGGAGCAAATATTAGAGACCTATTCTGCACAACTCCAAAAGTCTTGAAACTCCACGGAATATCTTACAATAAATAATAAAAAATCCTCGCCAAAGATGAAGGCTAGGGGGCCCACACCCTGTCCACGAGGGTGGGGGGCGCGCCCTACTCCCTTGCGCGCCCACTACCTCGTGGGCCCCCTGGTGGCTCTCCGATGCCCATCTTCTGCTATATGAGGTCTTTCATCGAGAAAAAAAAATCAGAAGCAACCTTTCGGGACGAAACTCCGACGCCACGAGGCGGAACCTTGGCAGAACCAATCTAGGGCTCCGGCAGAGCTGATCTGTCGGGGACACTTCCCTCCGGGAGGGGGAAATCATCACCATCATTGTCACCAACGCTCCTCTCATCAGGAGAGGGAAATCTCCATCAACATCTTCACCAGCACCATCTCCTCTCAAAACCCTAGTTCATCTCTTGTATCCAATTCTTGTCTCCAAATCCGGGATTGGTATTAGTAGGTTGCTAGTAGTGTTGATTACTCCTTGTAGTTGATGCTAGTTGGTTTATTTGGTGGAAGATCATATGTTCAGATTCTATATGCATATTAATACCCCTCGATTATGAACATGAATATGCTTTGTGAGTAGTTACGTTTGTTCCCGAGGACATGGGAGAAGTCTTGCTATTAGTAGTCATGTGAATTTGGTATTCGTTCGATATTTTGATGAGATGTATGTTGTCTAGCCTCTAGTTGTGTTATGTGAACGTCGACTACATAACACTTCACCATTATTTGGGCCTAGAGGAAGGTATTGCGAAGTAATAAGTAGATGATGGGTTGCTAGAGTGACAGAAGCATAAAACCTAGTTTATGCGTTGCTTCGTAAGGGGCTGATTTGGATCCATTTGTTTCATGCTATGCTTAGGTTTACCTTAATACTTTTGTTGTAGTTGCGGATGCTTGCAATAGAGGTTATCATAAGTGGGATGTTTGTTCAAGTAAGAACAACACCCAAGCACCGGTACACCCACATATCAATTTATCAAGGTACCGGACGTGAATCATATGAACGTGATGAAAACTGGCTTGACGATATTCCCATGTGTCCTCGGGAGCGCTTTTCCTATTATAAGAGTTTGTACAGGCTTGTCCTTTGCTACAAAAAGGATTGGGCCACCTAGCTGCACTTTATTTACTTTTGTTACTTGTTGCTCGTTACAAATTATCCTATCACACAACTATTTGTTACCACTTGTTTCAGTACTTGCAGAGAATACCTTGCTAAAAACCCATTATCATTTCCTTCTGCTCCTCGTTGGGTTTGACACTCTTACTTATCGAAGGACTACGATAGATCCCCTATACTTGTGGGTCATCAGACGCCGCCATTGTTCTAGGCCACCTCCAGCGAAACCGATGGCACTAGTCGATGCGGCCGAGCCTCCTTGTCATGTTGATGGCCTCCGCCGTTGGTTTGGTCACCGGAGATGCAATCCCGCAGCCCTCCGCCTCGTCTGGCCTCGCCGGTGTCACGTTGTCGGTGGGTTTGACCCTGCTGACCCGGGGTTTGACCCTGTTTGACTTTCCCTGGGTCACTGACATGTGGGCCCCAGGCCACTAACTAAACTAGATTAGTGTTAGTTTAGCGCTAACTAAATTTAGTTAGTTTAATTAACCACTGACAGATGGGACCCACAGGTCAGGTTTGACATGGACCATGCCCGTTGACTGCTGACGTCACCCTGTGTCACGACCGGTTTTTCGGGTATCAATTTCCAGAAAAAGGGCCGTTGTGCTCACCAGCCCCAGGATTACTGTTAGCTGACGAGGCACCAACTTGATACAGAAATAATTCCAAGCAAAATACAAAATATGTAGTACAAGACCATTCTGGCCTGCGAGTACAACAAATGGTTTCTAGTGGTTGATGGCGGAAGCGGTATGTGAATCATCAGTGTCTATGGGACTCCATTTCCCACAGGAACAACTGACCAGGTTAACTCCTATCTTCGCGAGGCTGCTATCACCGTTGCTTAGTTTCGGGCTGTTGCCGCAACGCTCCTCTCCAAGCAAGAAAGTCCGCCAAGACAATAGCGAGGACAAGCCATGAGTACTTTGAATGTACTCGCAAACATTATGAACACTTGGGATAATATAAATGATAATCAAGCAATCGATATATTCTACAATCACATAAATGGGTCATAAGATAAAAATCTCTTATGCATGCAAGCCGGTTATTTATATGCAACATGAATATGCAATAATGGAGTGGAAATAAAATGCCACAGTCGGGCGTCTATGCGACACCACTTAAAGGGCTTATAAAGAAAATAAATAACAAACATTGCCACAGTCGGGCGTCTCAGCGACACCACATAAAGGGCTTATAAAGAAAATAAACAACAAACATTGCCACGAATAAGGCGTCTCAAATGACACCACATAAAGGGCTTATAAAGTAAATAATCACCATGAATATCCGGGAGGTAGAACCGTCCAGAGGATACTCAATAATATAATGGGTTAGTCCATGATAATAATAATCATAATCATCATAATCAGCACAAATCATGATTTCCAAGTTACGGTTTAACGGTTTCTCCTCCAAGACCGACACTAAGACCGACACTTGACCCATCCTGCATCGTAATCCTTAACCATGGACACGGCTATTGAATAGATTTAATCTCTGCAGAGGGTGTACTCTTTACCCACGCAGTAACGGATTCCTTTATTCCATCGAGACTAATCCCGTCTCACGGTCTTTTGATTGAAAACACACCTATCCGCACACCAGCCTAACTTACCGGTGTCTGGAAATCACCCACGACACCCGTTAAGCAAAACTCTAAGTGGGGAGGCTACAACCTCGATGTAGCATGGGATCACAAAATTTATACCGCACACAAACTAGGGGAGCTACCCCTTCGGCTACAACCGAAACACCCATGCCCCCGGGTCAGATGGCATGCCTACCGGATGCCTCCGGTATCTTCCACCATGGCCTCTACAGACGGTGTGTGCTAGGAAAGGGTTGACAACTTATCGAACCATACCCTACGTATGGCAGGGACAAGTGGTAGTACGAAACAAGTATGGGGGTTAACGGAACAAGACTCGATCTATGGACGACTCGGGAGGTTTAGGTATTCCCTGCATAATTAGCACTACTCATTTTACCTTACTATGCCATACCGGACATAACCGTCCCAACGGCCCGGCGACAAGCTCACGCCTACCCAAGGCAGCGGCTTTCCCCGGATTCCTTTCCGGCATGCATGCAAGGCACATGAGGAAGACTACCATCACAAGTATATTCATTTCCAACAGCAAGGAAAACACTAATATGCATTCAAGCAAATGATCGTATTCACCACATAAAATAACGAGTTCTCCGAAATAAGGTGGTGTTATAATTGTGTCAACTAACACACCAGAAATATTATGCCAGGGTTCAGAATGCTTGCCTTCAAGTTGTGTAGAGGCAGGGTGCATCCTAAAACTTTTGAAAGTTTTCTCCTCTCTCCAAAAATCCTATTTAAAATATTTTTGAATCAATATATAGTTTTAAAAACAGTACCAAAAAGTTGTCTGAATTTTTTTGAAATAAATCTTAAAATAAACTAGACAATATTTGAGAGAGGTAGGAAAAAGAATCAATTTATTTGGAGTTATATTTAAAAAGTTATAGATAGTCAAAGTTTTGGTCAAAATATGTTTTAAAAATAAAATAGAAAAAAAGGAAAAACGTTTCGAACTGACCACGTCGAAGGCGTATTTCGATTTTACGCTTCCACTTATCCAGCGTGGACCGCGCGTGGGTCACTGACAGTGGGCCCGCTTGGCCCACTGGTGAGGTTTGACTAGTCGTGCCCCGCCTTCCCTCTCCTTTGGCCGAACGGGGGCGGAGCTCCGGCGATCTTCGCCGGCGAACGGTGGTTCCTCGAGGGCATCCGAGTGCAGGGATGGATCCGCCACTCCTAGGCGGTCCTCCCGGTGGTTGTAGGGTCGCCGGGGGTGGAGAGAATCGCCGGCGGCGAGCTCTGCGGCGGAGGGGAGGCTTCGGTGGATTTGGGGGTTCTGGCCATGGTGGTTCCTAGCTGCGTCTGGGAGGCTAGGCAGCTCCGCGGGTTCAAGGGGGGTCGAACGGTGGTGTTGGGGGTCAGGGGGAGGCTTTGGTTGCGTCGGAACAGGCCGGGACGGGGCGGCGACCGAGCTGACCGGAGAGGGTGAAGACGGCCTCCTCTCTTCGATTGATGACTAAGGGGGGCACAAGAAGGATGGTGTGAGGCTGCCTGAGTGCTCGGAGGAGCTCGAGGGCCTCCTTTTATAGCACATCCAAGTCGGTTCATGGGCGGCCGTGGATAAGCTTCGCCGGCCACCGTCTTCTTCAGAGCATCAGGGGGACGTGGCGGTGATGGGCGCTTGCGGACCAGCTTGGGGATAGGGACGGCCTGCTCACGAGGGCAGGTGGCGAGACGTTGTGGTTTGGGCGGCGCCGTCCATGGCAGGGCACACTATGGCCGTCGGCGTGCCGCCAAGAGGGCTCTGGCGGCGGCGCTGTAGGGCGCCAGGGGTGGGCTGGCGTGTTGTGGTGAGTGGATGAGGTCGGGGTGCGGCTCTGCAGGCGAGTAAGGGCCGGGGCGCGACGCGACTACTCGAGTGCACGCACGTGCAAAACGCGCGCTCTGGGCGTGCCCAGAGCACGCACACAACATGCTCGACAATATGCTAAGGCATGCTAGGGGGCTCTCATCCACAAGAGGGTTAGCAGGGTGGGGTTATAGGCTAGGGCAAATCCATGGGACATGCTGGTCTGGTCAGGGGATCAAGTTCATAACACAAATAAAAAACTAAGCCAAAACTGGTCATGTACGCCAAGTGTTTGACAAAATGCCAGAGGCATCTAGGCAGTTCTTGGAGTGGTCAAAATCTCCAGATGGTGGTCTCATTAGGTGAATGAGAGGTTGGTGAGCTTAGTTGGCCAAATTCAGAAACTTGTTAGTGCAAGATTTGCAAAACTTCAATTTTGGACAGGGGGTAAATGGCATCATTACATGAACCAAAAATGATCCAATGGGTGCATGCTCCTAAACTTAGGGGTTTGGTAGGGTTGACTACAAGCAGGAGAAAGCACAAGGACACTAGAGCAAAAATAATTAGGGTTGCAGTAGAAATCACAAGGCTGGACCAGAATGAAAAAGAGGTTGATTCACTCAATTTTTCCAAAGAACATCACTAGGTTTTTGCATAAAGCTGAATTGCATGCTACCACTGACATCCCATAATTTTGGTGGAGGCTTTAAAGAAATATTTAAATAGGCTATAGTGCAAATTTGCCCACTAGACCAGATTTGAAAATATGGTGTAGAGCTCAAAATTTCCAATGGACAGAAGACATTTTTGCATAAAAGTGATTTAAAAACATCACATGACATCCCCAAATTTTGGTTGGAATTTTAAATAAATTTATCAAAGGGTTGTAGTTCAAATGGTACCCTAAAACCATGGGAGACCATTTTCAAAGAAATAAAGATCAGGTAAATTATTATATAATTAATTTCTCTGATGAAAAGAAATTTTTTTCTTGAGAGGGTACACAAGTCCAACAAGACATTTGGAAAGTTTTCACCTGGGGTAAAAACTCCATAAAAAAATAAAGGAAAGGGTGGTTCTGAAATCAAAAGAAAATCCAGAAATAAAAATTTAAGTTTCATGGCAAAATTTTAACTAACAAAACAAGGTTAAAATTTTTGGGGTGTCACACCCTGACGGAACGCTGATGCAATAACTCATTTAGTGGATTATTCTTATACAGGAAATTCCAGAAAATGCTACAAACTTGAAAAATTCATAGATATTAATCTGTAACTCCAAATGCAAAGATTTATATACGAAATTTGATCAGAAAAATCCAATCTTTCCATCTGTAATGGTTTCATGCATGTTAGAAAACTTTTACCTTGCTGTTTAAGTGAAACAAGCTAATGCATTAATATGACTTCATATCATGGGCTTTCATTTGAATCTTTGATTCAAGTGGACTCAAACCAACCTGGTTTAGAAAGCATTAGCTAAAACACACCCATATTGACATGTCATAGCATGTATCATATTGTTGCATATTGCCATGTGATGATTGTGTTCCGATGTGTCTTTCGTGGTAGGTTCTGCCTCCGAGGATACCCACGAATATCCGGTGAAGGCGATCCTACTACCACTCCGTCAGCAAGCAAAACCCCTTGTTCATTCCGATACGATCCCACTCTCTCGCTCCTGCTCTCTTTTCTTTGCATTAGGACAACAACGATTCAACTGTTACATGCTGCGGTAGTTGAACCCCTTTTCCTCTGCATGACACATGTCGCCACAGTAAATAGATGAAACCCACTAGCATGAGTAGGAGTTGTTTGAGCCCTGATGTGCCTACTCCTTCATGCTTGTTTGTCATGCCTGCTACTGCTTAGAGTTGAGTCAGGTCTGATTCATCGGGGATAATCGGAATGGTGATGAACATGTCCTACTGTGTGTAAGCTAAGTGCGTGAACACGATTTGGTAAAGGTAGCGGTGAGAGGCCATGTAGGAGTACATGGTGTGTTGTCTCATTGAAAACGTCCTTAGGAACTGAGTTTGGTGTTTATGATCCATGAACAGCTACTACCACACGTTGGGCCCTGAAATATGACCCGCTCGACTTATTAACCCCCCTTGTCCTCTGTCTAGGAGTTACAAGTAGTTTCTGCTGTTTGTAGCTTACTGGAGGCCGTGCGCAGCGCTGACCCGCGGGGTGGACTGTGATGCGGTAGGTACGTGGCACGGTGTACCGGGCGCCCGTTTGGTGTCTCGGGAACCCCACACACATCGTTTGGGCCATTGAGGACACCCCGGCCGGATTTCCTTGCGAATGGAACTCGAATATGCGATAAACCTGGACTAGAGACTTGTGTGGTTAGTTAGGTCGTGGTCTACACCCACATCGGCTTTCGCTTAAAGTCTGCCGAGCACATGTCGTGTCTGGGGCGCTAAGTGGTGGAAACATGTGTGAAGAAGTACACCCCTGCAGGGTTATAAATGATCTATTCGAATATCCGTGTCCGCGGTAAAGGACTTCTGGGTTTCCTGTACAGTTCATAGACGAGTGAAAGTGGATACTCGAAAACTCGCAAGATAAGCGTGAGTGCTATGGATGGCATTCTCGTAGGTAGAAGGGAGCGGATCCATAGTGGTGCATTGATATGGTGAATATGTGGACTCGTGTGCGCCACCTCAAAAGAGTTACTTGCAGTCATAGTTTAGGATAGCCACTGAGTCAAAGCTGGCTTGCTGCAGTCAAACTCCACCACCCCCTTTGTTGATACTGATGCATATGTAGCTAGTTCTGATGTAAGTCTTGCTGGGTACATTTATACTCACGTTTGCCTATTTTATGTTTTGCAGAGAGACGTCAGTCTCGCTAGTAGTCCCGTGTGGACTTCGACGTTTAGCGTGATACCTCATCTACGATCTTGTGCCCTCAACAGCATCTGGTAGATAGTCAGGTTCTCAACCTTGTTCATTTGTAGATGTCTGTACTCAGACATGTTAAGCTTCCGCATGTGCTTTGACTTGTATGCTCTGAATGTTGGGTCATGAGACCCATGTTTGTAATATCTCGCTCCTCGGAGCCTATTGAATAAATACTTTGAGTCGTAGAGTTTTGTTGTGATACCATGTTGTATTTACACATATCGAGCATATTGTGTGTATGATTGAAATGCTTTGTATGTGTGGGATCCGACAACCTAGTTGTTTATCCTTGGTATCCTCTCTTATGGTGAATGTAGTCTTGTGCTTCCATGAGCCATAGTAGTCCGCTACAGCCCGGTTCACCGGAGTCCTGCTAGCCCAGCACTACTGCTCCGGAACACTTGACTGGCCGGCATGTGATTCACATCGTTCCTGTGTCTGTCCCTTCGGGGAAATGTCACGCGGTGACATCCAGAGTGCTGCCTAGCCTGCTATAGCCTGGTTCACCGGAGTCCTGTTAGCCCAGTGCTAAAGCCCGGATTCGCACGCTACTGACCGACATGCTCGATGTTGATTCATGTATGCCTGTCCCCGTAAGTTAGTGCCACTTTTGGTTCACGACTAGTCATGTTGGCCCGGGTTCTCTGTCATATGGATGCTAGCGACACTATCATATATGTGAGCCAAAAGGCGCAAACGGTCCCGGGCCATGGTAAGGCGACACCCGTGGGAATACCGTGCGTGAGGCCGCAAAGTGATATGAGTTGTTACCGGCTAGATCGATGTGACTTGGAATCGGGGTCCTGACAGCTGAATTGACAACTCAACTGCTAATACTTGATAATATTCTTTGGCTCCCCTTGTGTCAAATCAATAAATTTGGGTTGAATACTCTACCCTTGAAAACTGTTGCGATCCCCTATACTTGTGGGTTATCAAGCCTCATCGCTCATTAGACCGCACGCATCAGTATGTATGATTTCCAACAAGTTGGTTGCTCGCTCCATTGTTCCAGAGAATGGAGTCCTGGTCATTTTGCCCATAAGGCATGGTTCGCACGTGTCAAATGATTCATAATCAAGAGACTCCAAAAGTCCATCTACATGGAGTTTCTTCATGCATTTGACACCAATATGACCAAGGCGGCAGTGCCACAAGTATCTGGGACTATCATTATCAACCTTACATCTTTTGGTATTCACACTATGAATATGTGTAACATCATGTTCGAGATTCAATAAAAATAAAGCATTGACCAGCAGGGCATGACCATAAAACATATCTCTCATATAAATAGAACAACCATTATTCTCGGATTTAAATGAGTGGCTATCTCGCATTAAATGGGATCCAAATACAATGTTCATTCTCAAAGCTGGCACTAAATAACAATTATTTATGTTTAAAACTAATCCCGAAGGTAGATGTAGAGGTAGCGTGCCGACGGCGATCACATCGACCTTGGAACCATTCTCGACGCGCATCGTCACCTCGTCCTTCGCCAGTCTCCGCCTATTCCGCAGCTCCTGTTTTGAGTTACAAATATGAGCAACCGCAACGGTATCAAATACACATGAGCTACTACGAGTGCTGGTAAGGTACACATCAATAACATGTATATCATATATACCTTTGGTGTTGCCGGCCTTCTTATCCGCTAAGTACTTGGGGGAGTTCCGCTTCCAATGACCTTTTCCCTTGCAATAAAGGCACTCAGTCTCAGGCTTGGGTCCATTCTTTGGCTTCTTCCCGACAACTGATTTACCGGGCGTGGAAACTCCCTTGCCGTCCTTCTTGAGTTCTTCTTACCCTTGCCTTTCTTGAAACTAGTGGTCTAATTCACCATCAACACTTGATGTTCCTTTTTGATTTCCACTTCCGCTGATTTTAGCATTGAATATAACTCAGGAATGGACTTCTCCATCCCTTGCATATTGTAGTTCATCAAAAAGCTCTTGTAGCTAGGTGGAAGCGACTGGAGGATCCTGTCAATAACCGAGTCATCTGGAAGACTTACTCCCAGCTGAGACAAGCGGTTGTGCAACCCAGACATCTTGAGTATATGCTCGCTGACAGAACTGTTTTCCTCCATCTTACAATGTAGAACTTGTTGGAGACTTCATATCTCTCGACCCGGGCATGAGCTTGGAAAACCATTTTCAGCTCTTGGAACATCTCATATGCTCCGTGCTGCTCAAAAACGCTTTTGGAGCCCCGGTTCTAAGCTGTAAAACATGCTGCACTGAACTAGGGAGTAATCATCACTATGCGACTGCCAGGTGTTCATAACATCTTGAGTTGCTGAGAAAATGGGTGCGTCACCTAGCGGTGCTTCAAAGACATATGCTTTGTTGGCAGCTATGAGGATGATCCTCAAGTTACGGACCCAAACCTTGTAGTTGCTACCATCGTCTTTCAGCTTGGTTTTCTCAAGGAACGCGTTGAAGTTGAGAGCAACATTAGCGTGGGCCATTTGATCTACAAGACATATTGTAAAGACATTTTAGACTAAGTTCATGATAATTAAGTTCATCTAATCAAATTATTTAATGAAATCCCACTCATATAGACATCCCTCTAGTCATCTAAGTGTTACATGATCCGAATCGAATAGGCCGTGTCCGATCATCACGTGAGACGGACTAGTCATCAACGGTGAACATCTCCATGTTGATCGCATCTACTATACAACTCATGTTTGACCTTTAGGTCTCTTGTGTTCTGAGGCCATGTCTGTACATGCTAGGCTCGTCAAGTCAACCTAAGTGCTTCGCATGTGTAAATCTGGCTTTAGTACAAAAAAAGACACGTCCGTGACATTTTGGGCCGAACGGATTTTTTCTGTCATGCTTATGACACTTCTATGACGATAATTGTGACAAAACCCGGTATCATCATAGATGTGGTGGGCTCCTACTTCTATGACAAAAAATCATGACAGAAAATGGGCTTTTCGTCCTGGGCGGGCCGGAGACGCCGCTGCATGACATTTTTTGGGCCGTCCATGACAGAAAAAACATGGTAGAAGAGAGGGCGAGGAAAATATCGGGTGAGTTCCCGGTTACGGTGGGTGGTCGGGGGCCGAGCGATGTGCGTTTCTATTGTATGTATGCACGCGTGTGTGAGGCGTTGCACTCTAACTGAACCCGAGCGAGGCGTTGGGCTCTAACTGAACCCGAGCAATTGCACTACAAGCTACGCGTTACTGAACCCAAGCGATCGATCGATCCCTTGCTGTTAGCTGAACCCGAGTGATTCCTTTGCTACTACTGCTAACTGAAGCCAATCGATGATGCCTCTGGATGAACAGTGAGCGTTGTTGGGGGGGGGGGGGTTTGGATGAACAGTTCCCATTGGGGGGTTGGATGAACAGGACCTCGTGGTAGTAGAGGCCGTTGCCGCTGGATGAACAAGACCCCGATCGAGCCGGTTGGGGGGTGGATGAACGGGACCCCGTGGAGGGGTGGATGAACAGGACCCCGTGGAGGGCTGGATGAACAGGATGACCCCATGGAGGGCTGGTTCAACAGTAGCCGGTGGAGGGCTGGATGAACAGTAGCCCGTGGAGGGGTGGTTGAACAGGACCCCGTGGAGAGGGCTGGTTGAACAGTAGCCGGTGGAGGAGCGATGGAGGCTGGATGAACAGGAGCCCTGTGGATGAACAGTGGCTAGTGGAGGCAGGAGGGGAGACGCCGTGGATGAACAGTCGCAGGTAGAGGCTGGAGGATCTCGATGGTGGATGAACAGTAGCCCGTGGAGGCTGGAGGAGGTCGGCGGTGGAGATGAACAGTATCCCGTGGAGTCCCGTTTTGCGGTACACCACACCCCTCTCGATGAACAGGACCCCCGTTTCGACCGTAGAGGTCCAATCCAAGTTTGTTTCCTCCGTTTTGCGGTACGCCACACCCCTCCCGATCAACAGGACCCCGTTTCGACCAAGAGAAGTCTGTTTCCTCCATTTTGCGGTACGCCAGACCCCTCCAATGAACAGGATCCCGTTTCGACCGTGGCCGGTCAAACACAAGGCTGTTTCCTCTGTTCTGCAGTACGCCAGGCCTCGTTTCCATCGGCTGTTCCGTCCAAGCCGGTTGGCTCGCAATGAACAACACACGTTCTGTTGCCTCCCCATGAACACGACGACGATGCAATTTCTCCATTCCGACCCAGACATGTACATGAGCCCTGGCCGTACGTATGCGCGAGTAGGCATTCAAGACCCCGCCCATATGTATGTACGTGGTCGTATTTACTTTCTTACACCCTGGTCGCTGTACGTATGTGTACATGCTACGTGCACGCCTCTACTACGACACATGCCCTTCCTTACACGACCACGGTTCATCGCTCCAGCCTGCAGACAGACCGATCGTATGTTCCTACACGTTCGCGACCAGAATGACAATGCTACGTCTGCTTTGACAAGGTGGGTCCCGACTATCAGGCACTTCCTTCCGTGCGAAGATGTAGGTGGTGGGTCCCAACAGTCAAGGGGGCAAATCATTTTTTGCCCGTAATATGGACGCACTTCCTTGCGTGCGAAGATGTAGCTGGTGGGTCCCAACAGTCAGGGGGGAAACGTTTTTTTTCATGAAATACGGTGGCCCGTCCGAGGGGTCCCTACTATCAGGTGGAGGAATCATTATTTTTCACGTAATAAGGAGGCATTTCCTTGTGTGCGGCCGTGGACCCAGCTGTCAGCCTCTCCACGTACAGTAGTCTTCCGATGGAAGTCGGTCGTTGACCACATATACCATGCCGCGCCGAGAGCACCAAGGCGGTGGACGACAACGAGGCCTAGGGAGGGGATGACGCGGAGCTGGGGAAGTCGCGACAGTGGATGCCCACGCGGAGAGTGTCGGAGTTCTGGGAACGGGGGTCCCCAGACTTGCCTGTCTGCGGCCCACGGCATGGCTGAGCTAGCAGGCCCGTACGACCCATCTTCATCGACAAGGCATTCAAGACCCTCGCGATGGGCCAAGCCTCGTGAGGAGGACGACACAAGACCTCCTCAGGAGCGGCCTCGCCAGGCAGGCTCACGAGGGGCGGAGAGATCAAGGCAAGGCAAACCTCGCGAGGTCCTCGTGACGTGAGCCATGACGGCCGAGACCAGGCGGGCGCCAGACGGGCGCCAGAGCGCGCACTGTCCTGTTTTCCTCTTTGGTGCTAAGGAGGCAAGCGCAGGTGCAGAGTACCGAGGCATCAAGCAGAGGTTTCCATATCGGTGCAACGAGACCAATACCAGTGGGACGACAAGACAGAGGTCACCTTGGAGCCCAAGACGGCGTCACCACCAGAGCCTTTTGCAGGAGAAGACCGCTTATGTCAGGATAAGCTGTACTAGCTTCCCCTTTCAAATTGGCCATTGTTGGCTCCCTTCCCGCTCAATATTTGGGGAGAGGACCAGGGCCTATATAAGTAGAACTAGCCACCATAGTAGGGAGGGGGGTCAATAACTCAATCAAAGGCATCTCACCCACACAAGTTCGTCAAGCACAAGAACACCTCAACTTCAGGAGGCTGTTCTTCCCCTTGTACGGCTCATCATCAGCCCAAGAGGCAATCCACCACCACCACTAGAGTAGGGTATTACACCACAACGGTGGCCGAACCAGTATAAATCTAGTGTCTTTGTCTTGTGAGTTTGTTGATTAGTCCGCGAGATCTTAGAGAGCTAGGGCGTGGATCGGTAGGGAGGAGATCTCCACGCTCACCCCAGTGCTCGAACCTTGAGGGTTTTGCCAGAACCCGTGATGAGGGTTCACTGGTTCAGCTACGATGTGAGGCTGCCGTCGCCGCAGGGCCTGGACAGTGGTGGGAATAGTAGGGGGCGGTGAGGCCTCCGCGACAGCACAACCGGCCACGGGAGGAAGGAGCAGGCGGCACGACCGACGCTGCTTTGGGCGGCTCGAGCAAGAAGACCAAAGGTTGAAGAAGCACTACGACCGTTGGATGGACATCATATGGTCACTGGATCTAGAATCGTTCATATTGACTAAGTTGACAAAGCCCTCCGTCCCCGTCAACTTAGTAGGCCCACATGTCAGCCTCCCACTATGCCGGGTCCTAGCTAGCAGGGGGTATTCATTTTTTTGTGCATAATAAGGAGGCACTTCCTTGCGTGCGAAGATATAGCTGTTGGGTCCGGCCTGTCAGCGGGGGAACATTTTTTCGCGAAATATAGAGGCCCTTCCGGTGGGTCCCAGATGTCAGGTGGAGGAATCATTATTTTGCGTGTAATAAGGAGGCATTTCCTTGTGTGCGGCTGTGGACCCAGCTGTCAGCCTCTCCACATACAGTCCACGTCCGATGGATGTCGTTCGTTGACCACGTTGACCACGGCGCGCCGAGAGCACCAGCGCGGTGGACGATAGCGAGGCCTAGGAAGGGAACGACACGGAGCCGGGGAAGACTCGACAGTTGTTTTCCACATGGTGGGGAGTACGAGGGTTTACTGGTCTGGCTGCCGTCGCCAGAAATTAACAGGAGGTGTGGGTGAGTAGAGGAAGGGCCTGGCCAGCAATGGAGTAGGGTGGAGCGGTGCGGCCTGTGCGGCAGCCAGCCGGCCATGGGAGGCGGGAGCAGGCAGTCCCACCGGTTCTAGTTTGGGCGGCTGGAGCAAGAAGATCAGATATTGAAGAAGCAACATGGCTGTTGGATTAACATCCAACGATCATTGCTGCTAGAATCGTTTGTGGACTAAGTTGACAAAGCCTTTGGTACACGTCAACCTAGTAGACCCACAAGTCAAGTTCCAAATTTGTCCCAAACAGCATACAGCCCGAAATTTCTAGCCAGATTCAAATTAATTTAAAAACTGAACATACCTTACAATGACATTTTACCCGCACAAAAATAATGAAATTTAAAATATCAAAATTCAAAGAAAAATTATTTTGGAACCAATTGCCTGTTTGCTGTATTTTTTCATTTTACAGCCCATTTAATATTACTTATAGCCCATTTCATATTACTTATAGCCCATTTTCTGGGCAAAATGCATCCCTCCTCGTCTTGAAAGATTTCCGGCCCAGCAGGGCGTAGAAAAGCAAGTAGGCCTACGTTGGTTATTCTGCAAAAAACAAAATAGCTGGTGTCGGTGTCAAAACCGGCGGATCTCGGGTAGGGGGTCCCGAACTGTGCGTCTAGGCGGATGGTAACAGGAGACAAGGGACACGATGTTTTTACCCAGGTTCGGGTCCTCTCGATGGAGGTAATACCCTACTCCTGCTTGATTAATATTGATGATATGGGTAGTACAAGAGTAGATCTACCACGAGATCAAGGAGGCTAAACCCTAGAAGCTAGCCTATGGTATGATTGTTGTTAGATCCTCTGAGACTAAAACCCTCCGGTTTATATAGACACGGATAGGTTAGGGTTACATGAGTCGATTACAATGGTAGGAGATCTACATATCCGTATCGCCAAGCTTGCCTTCCACGCCAAGGAAAGTCCCATCCGGACACGGGACGAAGTCTTCAATCTTGTATCTTCATAGTCTTGGAGTCCGGTTTGTGACGATAGTCCGGCTATCCGGACACCCCTAGTCCGGGACTCCTCGGTAGCCCTGAACCAGGCTTCAATGACGATGAGTCTGGCGCGTTGATTGTCTTCGGCATTGCGAGGCGGGTTCCTCCTCCGAATACTTCATAGAAGGTTATGAACACAAGGATAGTGTCCGACTCTGCAAAACAAGTTCCACATAACACCGTAGAGAGAATAATTTTTGCACAGATCTGCTGACGTATTCCGCGGCGTGACATCACACCACTGGACTTCCACGAACTGGCCCCGAATTTCATCCTGAACATCTCAGCGTTTATCGTCGTCTGCGAGGCCTTCCTCTGCATCCAGCCCCACTTCGGCTTATGGTTGAAGATCTTCAACGTCCGGCCGAAGGTAGTGAAGCGGCCCGTCAAGCCCAGTCTTGGAGGCGCCATGGTTGGCAAGATGGCCAAAGTCCCATGGCTCGAGGGCGTATCGTGGAGACAATAAAGGTGGCAATCGGGTGGTTCTACATCACCGAGCCACGCGACCCCGAATGGGTGGTGGCCCTAATTTAGATCTGGCTTCCCCACACGGCTCTCGTCATGGAAAGAGACGGGCACGACATGGGGAATTCGGAAGAGCTATCCAGACTCCAAACATGCGTCCGAAACCTGATGGACAAGAATCTCAGGCTTGTCAACGTAATCCAGGCGATGCTCATCCGCCGGATTCTCCCCTGCCAACAACGGGCCTTTAACTTGTGGGAGTTCGATCCGGCACAGCACCGAACCTTGAGCCGGCTCTTCGACACTACGTACGAAGATGCACGGAAGGTGCTTTATTCAAAGGTGTCTTGAAGCCCGGCATACGCTAACAAAAGATCGCGGATACATTTCTCGCGGCGTCCAGCCGGCGAGGTAAGTTATTTACCCTTTACGGGACTCTTTTTCATAGATTGACTCTATGTGGGATCTAAAACTCCCTATTCTTTGTGACAGACTGGCTGAAGGCGTCCGCCTGGTCATTATCCAGCTCCTTTGCGGAAGACCAGCCGGACGCCCGATTGACGGGGCTGCTGGCTCCGACACCCCATGTGGTGCCGGAGAAGAAGGCCAACAAGGAGGCCACGGGAACTCGAAGGAGCTCCCGACGCCAGGTGCTGTCAGATTTTGAAGCGGAATCTTCTCATGAAGACGAGGAGGAAGAAGAAGAAGCTCCTCCCAGTGAGAGGAGAAGAAAAGGAAGGCCGCCCATCGGGGAGGCGGAGGAATCCAAGAAGGAAGAACCCTTCCTCCGGACTTCTCCACCAACGTCGGCAGCAGCGAGGAGGATTGGCCTACAAGGGACAAGCCCCTGGCCGAGATCGTAAGTGTCCGGCTACCCATGGCTTTTTATTATTGCAGAGTGTTCTCTAATGTCGAACAACCGTGCAGCCCGCCCAAAGGGCGAAGTTCGCCGATTCATTAAGCGGCTCCACAGGCTCGTCGAAATGGAGAGTACCTCGCTTCGACCGCCTCCTCGCCTCACGCTGCAGACGGCCTTGTGGCGGGCCCCAAGAGGGCTTGGTCAAGAGGAGGTAGCGCAGGAGGTGCCACAAGGCAACCTCCCGGACTCCAGTGCCTTGAGGCAAGACACCCGAGGGCTCTAGGCACGACCCTTGTCCGGTCTCCATGCCGGAACCTTGATGGTTCGAGTCCAAGCAAGCGGACCCGCCGGAAGAAGGGTAAGACGCCGGTGTCCTCCGTCCAACCGGAGGCACCGGATAGCTCTTGGAGGTCGCTTAACAGGCGCTTCCATCAAGGAGGAGCACCGCACTGTTATGAGTGCGGTGATCGAACTGATTCGATCCGCCAAGGCGGGTGACAGCCTGTACCAGCCTTCTAACAGGCTTTGAGGTAAGTTTTAAAATATGTAAAAATATATCCGCATAGGCAGTGGCCCACATTTGCTTAGTTAAGCTGTTCGAAAAGAAAAGCCGGACTAAGGATATAAAAAGATATACGCAGGAGTCTAACATAAGTATGTCAATATGGGAATGCAGGCTGCGCTGCTGACCTCTGCCGCCCTGACTGCGGAGGTCAATGCATTAAAGCAGAACCTCGAGCGGTCCGAGACCGAGCTCGGACAAGCCAAGAAGCAGCTCGAGGACAAGGAAGGTAAGTAATACCTTATGAAAGAAATACCTCATAGAAAAGGGGTTGCAAAAAATAACATGAATAACTTGGGTACTACAGGGGCCACGAACGAGGTGGCGACCCTAAAGGAGGCGGTGTCCATGGCCGAAAACAAAGCGGCTGCGGAACGCACCGAGCGAGAGAAGGGGGAGGCGCTGCTGGCCAAGGTACGGCAAGAGCTCCAAGCTCTCATGGAAAAACACGAGGGTTTGGAGCATGACTCGAAGACTCGAGAGTCCATGCTCGCCTCGGCTCTTGAGAGTGCCAAAGCTGCTAAGGCCGAGGCCCAAAAAGCCCTCCAAGAAATTGAGTCGTTAAAGAAGATAGCGGCGGGTAAGGCATTCTTTATGCAAAGCAAGCATGTGAAAGTGAATTACCTATTACTTACCCGGATTCAGAGCTCTCCAGGAGCATTCACAGATTTTCCCCATAGTGTGTCTGATG
This sequence comes from Aegilops bicornis, assembly GCA_021605145.1. Taxonomy (NCBI): domain Eukaryota; kingdom Viridiplantae; phylum Streptophyta; class Magnoliopsida; order Poales; family Poaceae; genus Aegilops; species Aegilops bicornis. The sequence continues at coordinate 547,700,127 of CM038672.1, forward strand.
CTGCCGCATTCTACCGCGCCAAGGAGGGGAGCTCGACGGAAAAGGTGTTATGGTCTCAGTATGGTGAGGCCGAACATACGGTGCCCCTGAGCGACCAGCTGAAGCAGCTGGTCGAGCTCCACAAGGTCGCCGAACAGGCCATGAAGGGCCTTATAGCGCGGCTGTGGCCATTGGAGGCCATGCCGGGAGCTACCGGACTTGGTGCAGCGGCTGGTGGATGCCTATCCAGCGGCTTGAAGTCATCAAAAGCGCTCCGTCTGCATTGAAGGTGTCCGTCGGGCCCTTGCCCGTGCTAAAGTGCACTTGGGCAAGCTGGATGCGGAGAGGCTTGTGACCAGACGGGCCACCGAAGGGCCATGAGCATCGACGCCCGAAATGTACTATGAGGGCCTCCTGAAGGGTTCCACTTGAATAGCGGATGAGTGCTCCAAGGATGTAATTTTTGCATAAACTCACATTTGTTATCACATGCGCTGAAAACTTGTTCATATGCGCTAAGCAACGCTTATTAATTTAAAATATTACCTTACGTGCGGCCATTTATCAAATTTGAGAGATGGCAAGTCGTTATTTCAGCCCCCATCCCACAGTGCTTTGGGGTGTTCGGGATAAACTTGAGCACTCTCGTTCCCATTCTTGGGTCCATCTAGGGAGGCGCTCAACACAACGAACAAGGCAACCGAACTTATAATGCTTGAACACTCTCACTTATCCATAGAATTCTATAATTTTAAATTTCGGCAAAGCCCCTAGTATTCGGAAGACCGAGTTCGGGGCGCTATCCACGCCTTGGCCGGACAATTCCGGTTCCTCGCTCTAAGCGGCATAAGTCTTTAGGGACCCAAAAAAACCTCTTGAACAGCGACCGGCTCTCGCCCTATCATGACGGTCAGTTTTAGCTTTCTCCACTGAGGTGCTCGACCCAGCTCAACTGGGGCACAATCGCAGTGGTTCTCCCGGTGCTACCTTAGCCGATATAGCGGGCGTAAGGTACCAAAACACGGGAGCCGGGCAAACCCAACTATTGACCCAAGACATGATTCGGTGCCAATTCATATAATGCTATAAGTTCGGGGTGCCGCACTTGTGAAAGTGTTCAGACTTATCACACCGTAATTTTGGGATACTTAAGCCCCTGGTGTATAGGCCGTACCAAAGTGTACGGTTGCAACATGTCGTGAAATGAACATATGTATATATAAAGGAAGTAGAGCAATAATAAGCAAAAGCTATGTATTGTTTATGCAAAAGGTACTGCAATGGGGCAGAACGATACAAATAGTCACGATAACCAAGGGATGGGACTATCTAACATGTCCCCCTCCGAGGTAAGCTGCGGGATGGTATGTAAAACATGTATAATGCTCGTAATAGAGACCACTGAACACTTGGCGTGGCTTTACGCTTCTCCGGCTGTTGTATCGTGAGTTCGGCGATTCTAGTGCCGGACAGGATTGATGAAAGACGGAGTCCTGAAAGTAAGAAAAAGGAAGAAAAAAGGAAAAAGGAAAAGGAATGACACAATCGGGAGACCCTGGTGCGGTCGAGCCGCATTCTTGGCGTGCCGTGGTCTTGCCCCTCCCCATATGCCCATGGTATCTCTAGAGCGTAATTATGTACACGTAATACTAGCTTCGCAATTTCGCGAGGGCGGGGGTTGGGGCGGATTACTCTGGCGTGCTTGAATCGTGCCAGCGGTCTTGTTGTAGAGTTACTCGAGGCGCTTGGCGGTGTCCGGGCGCTTAGTGGCCGGACTCAAGAATTGCTATGAGAGGCTGCTTTGTACCTCCGCCGCGAAGACGCCGTGTGCTCCTCCGTTCGGAGAGAGCGTTCGGTGTTTCCATTGACCGTGATTACTCCTCGAGGGCCTGGCATCTTGAGCTTGAGGTATGCGTAGTGCGGCACCGCATTGAACTTTGCAAATGCGGTTCGTCCGAGAAGTGCATGATAGCCGCTGCGGAATGGGACGATGTCGAAGATTAACTCTTCGCTTCGGAAGTTATCCGGGGATCCGAAGACCACTTCGAGTGTAAGCGAGCCCGCACAAGCTGGCCTCTACACCGCTATGATGCCTTTAAAGGTCGTTTTGTAGGTTTAATCCTTGAGGGGTCTATGCCCATTTTGCGCATTGTATCTGATAAAGCAGGTTCATTGCCGCCGCCGTCCATCGAGGACTACGGTTGGAAATTGAAATCTGTCGATAATTGGGTCAAGAACCAATGCGGCGAAACCACCGTGACAGATGCTAGTAGGGTGGCCCCTTCGATCGAAGGTGATCGGGCAGGAACACAATGGGTTGAACTTCGGGGCGACTGGCTCCATCGCATATACGTCCCTTAGTGCACACTTCCGCTCCCTTTTGGGTATATGGGTTGCGTATATCATGTTCACCGTCCGCACTTGCGTGGGAAAACCCTTTTGTCCTCTATTGTTCGGCGGCCGGGGCTCTTCCTCGTCATCGCTATGCCGCCCCTTGTCATGGAGTTCGGCACTTAACTTGCCTGCTTTCTTGAACACCCAACAGTCCCTGTTGGTGTGATTGGCTGGTTTTTCAGGGGTGCCATGTATCTGGCACAAGCGATCGAGTATTCGGTCCAAGTTGGACGGGCCCTGGGTATTTCTTTTGAATGTCTTCTTCCGCTGACCGGGTTTAGAGCCTCTGAATCCGGCATTGACGGCCGTATCTTCAGTATTATCGCCGTTAATGCGGTGCTTGTTCTTGTTGCAACGCGACCTACCATTGCTGTCCTTGGTATCCGAACTATCAGGATGTTTGGCCAAGTTGTTGCTTCGAGCTAGCCAGCTGTCCTCTCCCTCACAAAAGCGGGTCATGAGTGTTGTGAGGGCTGCCATGGATTTTGGCTTTTCTGTCCTAGGTGCCGGCAAGCCACTCGTCGCGGATGTTATGATTGAAGGCTGCAAGGGCCTCTGCATCCGTACAGTCAACGATTTGATTTTTCTTTGTTAGGAACCGTGTCCAGAATTGTTCCGCCGATTCTTCAGCTGCTGGATTATGTGGCTAAGGTCATCGGCATCTGGTGGTCGCACATATGTGCCCTGGAAGTTATCAAGGAATGTGGCTTCCAGGTCCTCCCAACAACCAATTGATCCTGCTGGCAAGCTGTTGAGCCAATGCCGAGCTGGTCCTTTAAGCTTGAGTGGGAGGTATTTGATGGCATCTAGATCATCACCGCGGGCCATGTGGATATGGAGGAGATAATGCTTGATCAGGATCATGAGGATCTGTGGTACCATCGTATGATTCGATGTTTACGGGCTTGAAGCCCTCGGGGATTTGATGATCCATTACTTCATCTGTGAAGCATAGTGGGTGTCTTGGCGCCTCTATATTGGGCTATATCACGGCGTAGCTCATATGAGCTTTGTCTCGTGTTCGGCCCGGCGGGTTTCTTGTATCCGTGGCGACGGTAATCATCCAGCGTCGTTGGGCGCCACGCGATCCGTAGATCGACCTTGTATGTTTTGCCTTATCCTCCAATATATCTCGCATGTCCGTAGCTTTCCCGTGCCTTGGTACTTTTTGAGCGGCGTCGGGGTGTGGCTTGAGCGGAGGGCCGAGAGGCTTCTATCAGCGGCCGCAGGGTGGCCGGTCTGCCATGTCGTGCGCTGGTGACTTGGGTGCTTCCTCCTCTAGTCGAGGAAATGGCCTGCGTTTGGGGTAGCTTTTGGAGGGGCGTTCGAGTTCATACTCTTCGGCTGCAAGGACTTCAGCCCATCTGTCAGCTAGCAGGTCTTGATCAGCTCTAAGCTGTTGCTGCTTTTTCTTGAGGCTGCTTGCCGTGGCTATAAGCCTGCGTTTGAAACACTCCTGTTTGGCGGGATCCTCAGGCACGACAAATTAAATGCGTCGTCGAGGCTTGCCTCATCTTCGGAGGGAGGCGCGTAATTATCGCCCTCGACCTCTCTTTCTGCCCGCACTGTCAGGCGGACTTGCTTCTCCCTCGCCCTGCACTGAGTTCTGCTTTGGAGGGGTTCTCTTCGCCTTTGTCCGGGGTGTTATTATCTCCCATGCCGGAATCACCGCTTTTATTGTGGCGAGATTTAGAGCGGCGCCGCTGACGTCAGCGCTTCGGCTGTTTCTTGGAGGGGTCATCCTCCGTTGTTCCATCGCCGTTCCCATCTTTTGGGATGTCCACCATATATATGTCATATGGTGAGGTGGCCTTCCAGTGCCCTGTAGGCGCCGGGTCTTGGTCGTCTCCGGCATCGTCGTCCATACCGTCGATGTCTTCGGAGTCGAAGTCTAGCATGTCGGTTAAATCATCGACAGTGGCTACAAAGTGGGTGGTGGGTGGGTGTTGAATTTCTTCGTCGTCCGCATCCCAACCTTCCTGTCCGTAGTCCGACAAGGGCTCTCCGGATAAAGAGAGAGACTTTAGTGAATTCAGGATGTCACCAAAGGGCGAGTGCTGAAAGATGTCCGCGGCAGTGAACTCCATGACCGGCGCCCAATTGGATTCGATTGGCTGGGGCGCGGAGGGTTCAGAGTCCGGAGAGGAGTCCGGCACCCTGGAGTCAGGGTCTTCGCAAAGGACAGGGATGGAGTTTGGCTCGATCGCCGTAGAGATTGTAGCCCCTGAGGCAGTGTCCAACCACTCGTCCTCGATCGGGGAATCCGGCTCTGGATTAAGGGTCGGAGCTGATCTGCAGTGCAGCCTCGAGGCCTTGCTCGGCTGCGAGCTAGATCATGCCCATCGAGACGGTGCAACACGCAACAGCTGCGGCTCGAATTCGTCGAAGATCAAGTCTCCGCGGATATCGGCCGTATAGTTCAAACTTCAAATCGACTGATGGCCAGGCGTAGCTTTCGATCTGCTCAAAATGGCCAGCGAATTGGCCCATGATGCAAAAGCCGCCGAATACAAAGATCTGTCCGGGGAGAAAAGTCTCACCCTGGACCGCTTCATTGTTGATGATCGAAGGAGCCATCCGGCCTATAGGTGACAACACAGAGTGTCGGTGTACTAGAGTGGGGGTACCCTAGTATCCGTGCATCGATGCACGCAGACGATTCTGACACCCAGCGGCAAGGCTTGCCTCGCCACCGCTAATATCCTCCGTGGCTCCTTTGGAGCCATTCAAGAACAAAGTATTTGATTGAGAAGACAAGGCCCGACAAGAGGAGCTTGTCGGGAAGGCCCTCGAACCTGTGCACGCAGAAGACAAGGCCCGGCAAGAGGAGCTTGCCGGGAAGGCCCGAGCGACAAGCCTCCCGGGCGCGACAAGATTCGCCGCGGCAAGGCGCTTGCCGCGGCATGCAACTCTCTCCGTCTCCGCTCCAGCTCACCCAGCTGACGTGTCGCCATGGGACCGTTCCATGGGCGCGTGTCGAGCAGGCTGTGCAGCAGCCAGCGGAGAGCAGCGATAATGGCGCTGACAGCTTCGCCATCGTGGCGAAGCGGAGGCGCACTGACGGTCTCTGTAATCCTGTTTGGGCGACAACGACGGGCATTTATTGCTTTTGTCCCTTGCCGTCGAGTTAGGTATTTTGCACTGTACCTTTATTCAAGTAGGTGTACCAACTCCTGTTTTTACATTTGTACCCTCGTCTATGTTGCCACCTGTCGGAGACCCCTTGAGCATATAAAAGGAGGCCCGAGTGCAACGTAGAGGGGGTTCGGTTCGCATTTTTCGCAAGGTTCGGCTGGTTCGGTTCATTCGACCCACCGGAGGCCAGAGACACTCACGCTAGGTTTTGTAGCTCGCATTGCTCCCTGGCAAGAACACAATATATCAAACAAGCAGCAAGAGAGTCTTATCTCTCCGGAGAGCTCCGAGCTGGGTAAACCGCTTCGTGTGCAGCGCCTCGATCCGCTCTTCGTGCGACCTCCGCCCCCGCCGAACCACAAGGGGCCCGCTCCGCCGGCCCCATAGGTGTCCGCGGGTACGATCAGCCTCCCCGACATCTCTGGCGCGCCAGGTAGGGGGCGTCGAGGCCGTGTGAATCTGATCCGGCGTTCACACGAGCAGCGTCATCAACATCTTCCTCAACATGCCACCGAAGAAGAAGGCTTCGGCGGCAGCAGAGCCGTCCGCGTCGTACCCACCCTCACCGCAGCAAGCGGGTGGTGGGGCAGGCTGGCGGAGGGCGACGGCGCCGACAAAGGTGTTTCGCTGACGTTGCCAAGTCCAAGGACAAGGCACCGCAAACCTCGGCGTCGCGCATCCCCGCGCCCATCTCAGAGACGCGGGACCAACAACGTCATGGCGTTCACAACGCCATACGCTCGCTGGATCAAGACCCTCAAGACCAGCATGCGCCGCCAACATGCTGGCACTAGTGAGATACGGTCGCCCGGACGGGCGCTGCTCCTTCTAACGTGGTTAGAAGTCCGGCGTGTCCCGCTCCTCGCACCGCTTCTCCAATGCCGCCTACTACTCCCGAAGCTACTGGCGAGAGCTCGGCTGCTCCTCGACTACCTCCAACGGCCGACAAAGGTCGACGCAGTGGAGGGCCACTATCGAGCCTCTCATCGGCTTTGCTAACGGCGACGCTCCACGGCAACTAACGCCATCATTGCCGCGGCGAGACGACAAGGCACGAACCGGTGGCGGCGAGACTGCCGGAGGTGCAACCACCGTGCACTCTCCGCCAAGAAGGCCAAGATCGCCGACTCACCGGATCCACCTCGACAGCGACTCCACCGCGTCGTCGGATCCGCGAGCTCGTCGCGATCAGCGCCAAGTTCTTCATGAGCGACAACGAGAGGACGCTCGAACTCGCATCAAGCGCCGAAGAGAAGCGCGACGTCAGTCCGACAAGCGCGCTGGGCCTTCTATTGACATGCACGCGCCGGAGGAGCCAGGCGACTTGCCGTACGCGGTAGGTTGCCCTGCGTTCACTCGTGAGCTGCGGCAAGTCGATGGCCCAGCCGAAAAACTTCAAACCCGACGTGCCGGAGAAGTATGATGGCCGGACGCATCCGTCCGGAGTTCCTCAAGATCTACACCATCGCGGTGCAGGCTGCGGGGACGGACGACAAGATCCTCTCCAACTACTTCCGCTCGTCCTCAAGCCCAACGTCAGATCTTGGCTCATGCACTTGCGGACAGCTCCATATCCTCTTGGCAGACTGTGCCATCAGTTTGTTGGCGCCTTCACAGGTGGCCACAAACCTCATGGCCAAGAGAGTGACCTTCACTTGCTCGCCTGAAGGAAGGAGAGTCCTGCGCAAGTTCATTCAGAGATTCAGCCCGTGTGCACTACAACATCCCAGACGTCCACCCTGCCGTGGTGATCGGCGCATTTCATCGGAATGTGCGGAACCGCGAGATGAGGGAGGAGATGGCGATGTGCAAAGTCAAGGATGTCGCCGAGCTGTCGCCTTTGGCTGACAAGTGTGCATCGCCGTTGAGGAAGGAGGAGACTCCGTGAGAGAATGCGTAAGCGAGGATCGAGGCGGTGATGACACCGCCTCGCAAGAAAGAAGGGCCGACGGCGAGGCAACAGGAAGAAGTAAAGCGAGAGAAGTGCTAGCTGTCGAGCAGTCCGCAACGGAGGCGGCGACAAGAACGCCAAGGCTGGTGGCTCCGGCAAGGAGGTTGCTGGCCGACGCCAACCACTGGTCGGTGGCGGCCGCCGACAAGCGTGACGGCTCCGGCAAGAAATCTCGCAAGATCCACCGCACCAAGGGCCACGATCTCCGTGAGCTGCAAGAAGGTCGAGCAGCTCGTCGAACAACAGAGAGCTGAAATGAGCGGCGAGACAAGGAGAAGGCCTGTGAAGGTGCTGGTGGAGCAAGCAAGAAACGACTTGCCGGGAGGACGCGGCAACAAAGTCAAGCAGCGGCAAGGAGATCGACCCTCAGCCGCGACAAGGATGAAGATGATGATGACGACGAAGATATGGAAGACGATGGCGCGATGAGCAGGAGTTTCAGAAAGCCACGGAGGTTCTGCGTTGGATTCGGAGGTGCTTCCCTGCACACCTTCCACCGCCAACTCAAGCAATGGATGCGGGAGGTCAATGCAGCGGAGCCATCCGTAGAGTCACGCAAGCCTCTGAAGTGGTCCAGCATGCCTATCATTTTTGATATTGAGGACCACCCTGATCGCATAATCATGCGGTCGGGTGCTTGCCGATGTTGGTCTCTCCAACCATCCGCAACCTCAAGGTCACAAAATGTTAGTTGACGGCGGGCCGCTTGAATCTGATCTCCTCCGCGGTACTCGAAGCTTCAAATCCTCGACAGCCGAAGCTCGAAGAGACCGGGTACCTTCCAAGGAATCAATCCAGGAAGGAGCAAGCCGAAAGGGAAGATTACGTTGCCGGTCACATTTGGCAGCGAGCTAAACTTCAGGACTGAGAGGGTTACATTCGATGTTGCCGATTTCCCATTGCCTTACAATGGGATACTTGGCCGTCCAGCACTCGCCAAGTTCATGGCGGCCTCTCACTACGCCTACAACCTACTCAAGATGCCAGGTCCGATAAGCGTCATCTCTGTCCACGGCGACAAGAAGGATGCCCTTATCTGTGCCGACAAGATCTTCCGAGATGCAGCAGCCGCGACAGATTGCCAAGCACTTGCCGCTGAAGCTCCCGGGAGGAAGAAGACGAAGTCCAAGTCCGGCAAGGGCTCTGATGCTCACTCCGGCAAGCGCACCTCTTCGGAGTGCCGCGCTACCGTCGAGGACGCACCATCGAGCTCCACCGGCAAGTGCAAGAAGATGGTGGCTCCGCCGAAGACCAAGAAGGTGCCCGCCAAGGACGGCGCTGGTGGTACCTTCACCATCAGTGCCTCTCTCGACCCTAAATAGGAAAGCGCGCTCGTTGCTTTCCTGCGGGCGAATGTCGACGTGTTTGCATGGCAACCGTCTGATATCCCCGTGTTCCTGTGAAAGTGATTGAGCACCGCCTGGCCGTTTGTCCTCATGCGCGGCCCGTCAAACAAAGAGTCAGGAAGCAAGCAGTGGAGCGCCAAGAATTCATAGCCGAGGAGATCAAGAAACTGGAAGCAGCAGGCCTTGTCAGAGGAGTGCTCCATCCTACGTGGTTGGCCAATCCTGTAGTCGTGCGCAAAGCAAATGGGAAATGGAGACTTTGTATTGACTTCACGGATGTTAATAAAGCTTGTCCCAAAGATCCATTTCCCTTGCCGCGCATTGACCAGATTGTTGACTCCACGGCTGGATGTGATTTACTTTCGTTTCTTGATGCATACTCAGGATACCATCAGATTTTCATGGCTCAAGAAGATGAAGAGAAGACCGCATTCATTACACCATGTGGCACGTTCTGTTTCATACGGATGCCTTTCGGTTTGAAGAATGCTGGTTCAACATTTGCAAGGGTAGTCCATGATGCTTTTGAGCCGCAGATGCATAGAAATGTAGAAGCCTACATGGATGACATAGTGGTCAAGAGCAAGGACAAAGCGACTCTGGTTCAAGATTTGGACGAGACCTTTGCAAATCAAGCCAAGATCAACCTCAAGCTCAACCCCGAGAAGTGCGTGTTTGGAGTCCCTTCCGGCAAGCTTCTCGGGTTCTTCGTGGTCTCAGCGAGGGATTGAAGCTAATCCCGACAAGATCAAGGCCATTGAGCAGATTGAAGCACCAAAGCGCGTCAAGGATGTCGAAGACTTGCGGTTGCGTGGCTGCTCTCAGCGAGTTTATTTCTAGGTCTCTTGGCGCGCCTGCCGTTTTCAAGATCTTGAAAAGGCAGGTCGATAAAATGGACTCGAAGCGGAGGCTGCTGCTGCGAGACTTAAAGAGATACATCCTCCACTCCAACACTCGTCGCACCTAAGCCACAAGAGAAGTTCTTTGCTGTATATAGCGGCGACCAATCAAGTGGTTAGTGCTGCGTTAGTGGCGGAGAGGGAGGCGGATGACGAGCCAAAGAACCACGGAAAGCACATCCGGCGACAAGCGGGGGCTTCGCCCGACAAGTTCTGGTCCCGACAAGGACAAGTCCGCGAAGACGCATGAACAGATGCAGAAAAGGATGGTGCAGCGCCCAGTCTACTTTGTCAGTTCCCTCCTGCAGGGGGCTAGGTCAAGGTACTCTGGTGTGCAAAATTGCTTTTCGGCCTCCTCATGGTCTCGAGGAAGCTGCGCCATTACTTCCAAGCACATGAGATCACAGTTGTCACTCGCTTTCCGCTGAAGAGGATCTGCGAGAATCCGAAGCGACAGGCAGGATCGTCGAGTGGGCACTGGAGCTGTCAAGCTTTGGTCTTAAGTTTGAAAGCACATCAACTATCCAAAGCAGAGCATTGGCAGAGTTCATAGCAGAATGGACGCCAACGCCAGATGAATCGATTCCGGAGACGAGCATTCCCGTCAAAGAAGCAAGCAAAGAGTGGCTGATGTACTTTGATGGTGCCTTCTCGCTGCAAGGCGCCGGTGCCGGCGTGCTACTTATCGCACCCACCGGAGAGCACCTCAAGTATGTCGTCCAGATGCACTTTCCCAAGGAGCAAGCGACAAACAATACTGCAGAGTATGAAGGTTTGCTTGCCGGTCTCAGGATCGCAGTGGACCTTGGGATCAAGAAGCTTATTGTCAGGGGTGACTCACAACTTGTCGTCCGACAAGTGAACAAAGATTATCAGAGTCCATTGATGGAAGCCTACGTTGATGAAGTGAGGAAGCTAGAAGAGCACTTTGACGGCACTGCAAATGGAACATGTTCCAAGAGCTCGAGAATGATATTCTTGTGACTGTCAAAGTGCGCTGCACTTAAGTTACTGTGGAACCGGGGATTTTCGTGCTCAAGCTAAATCAGCCAACCGTAGCACCATCAAGCTGGACAAAGCAAGAAAGAGGAAGTTGGCCTCTGGTGACTACTTTCGGCAGAGCTTCCCGAAGCCGTCGTTGCAAAGGTCCCCAAGATCAACACCAACAGTCTTTGAGGAGCAGTCTGCTCCGGCTGCACCCTGTGGTTTGTTTCGTTGAAGCGGGCGTTCCCGACAAGTCTTGTTCCGGCAAGCTTGTCGGGGAGCATCAAGCTCGGCAGGGCCGCATGGTCCTCGCCGTGGAAGCTGATGTTCCAGCGGCAGCGAATGTGCCTTTAGTCCTTGTTGTCGAGCCGCAAGCTCCGGCATGGGCGCAGCAGAGATTGTCCATTTCCTTGAGACGGAGAACTTCCCGAAGAGCAAGAAGAAGCGTAAAGAGTAGCCCGGCAGTCAAGTATGTACCAGGTTTGTCGGTAGCATACTGCATGAAGAAGACTCAATGGTGTGAAATTGAAGTGTATTGCGGGAAGATGGGATGTTGGCGAAGAGATACATGGAGGCATATGTGGTCACCACATTGGCGCCAAGAGCACTTCTTAAGCAAAGCTTTCCGGCAAGGTTTCTTCCGCCGACAGCCCTCCGGGATGCAACTGCACAAGTAACCAAGTGTGAAGCGTGCAGTTCCATTCCAAGCAGATACACCAGCCAGCTCAAGCTCTCCGACGATCCCTTTATCCCGACCATTTTCGATCCGGGGCTCGACATCCTCGGCCCCTTCCCCGAAGCTGTCGGGGCTTTGAGTACTTATGCGTCGCCATCGACAAGTTCACAAAGTGGCGGAAGTGGAAGCGATGAGGAAGGTGACAACACGCGGTCGTGATCAAGTTCTTCGGTCGATTGTTTGCCGTTTCGGAATCCCTAACAGGATCATCACCGACAACAGCACACAATTCACGAGTCGCACCTTCATGCAGTACGTCCAAGACCTTGGCGCCAAGGTCTGCTTTGCTTCTGTTGCTCACCCGAGAAGCAACGGTCAAGCAGAGAGGGCAAATGCTGAAGTGTTGTGCGGGCTCAAGACCAGAACTTTCGACAGGCTGCACAAGTGCGGAAGAAACTGGATCGAGGAGCTGCCGGTGGTTCTTTGGTCGATCAGAACGACGCCAAATCGAGCCACTGGCCAGGCACCCTTTGCTCTAGTCTATGGAGCAGAGGCAGTTCTCCCCACGGAACTCGTGTACGGATCGCCTCGAGTACTCGCTTATGATGAGCTTGAGCAAGAGCAGCTGCGACAAGATGACGCTGCTCCTCGAGGAGGATCGTCTTCAGTCAGGTGCGAGAGCCGCTCGCTTCTGACAAGCCCTCGGCGTCGCTACCATAGCCGCAGGGTTAGTGCGAAGTCTCGAGGAAGGCGACCTTGTTCTTCGCGCGTTCAGTCCGCCAAGAATTCAAACAAGTTGACGCTTAAAGTGGGAAGGCCCTTATCGGGTGAAACGAGTCACTAGGCACAGCCTTTGTCCGCCTTTGAGACCGAAGATGGCATTCGGTGAGCAACTCCTGGAACATTGAGCATATTCGTAAGTTTTACCCATAGGGCGCGGTTGCCGGAACCCGTTCCGGCAACCACCTTTTGTACAAGTCTTGCCGCAGCTTGCATGTAATCGCCATTACAAAGTCATGCGAGACCCGATGCAATGATGAGAGCTCATGTGTTGCGCATGACTTGTCAAGTTCATGCTTTCATCAATTTATTGCATGCTTTGGCTAACACTTTGTGCAGCAACCACACCCGGTAAGCAGAATCGAGCCACTGGGCTCCATAACGTTATTTCCTCTTCTTTCTCTTTTCACAAAGAAAGGAGGGCTCCCTCGCACAAGTTAACCAGTGGGGGAAGGAGGAGATAATACTATGGACCAGGCGCCGCTCGAGGAAGTTTCACCTCATCGGGAAGCAAGAGACAGAAAAGCTAAGTTGCCAAAGTTTGAGCAATCAATTTTTAAATTTTTAAGTTATCTTTCTCAAACGATAGTACTTTGTGTGGAGAACCTGTGCGCGGAGGAACCAAATCGTGACTGGTCGCGCCCTTTCTTTGTTTCGAGTCCGCTCAACAACTTAAGTGAGCTGCGGCTAGTCCGCGACAAGGTTGCTTTGTCGGTGGCGACCCGCTGGCCAACTCTTTGAAGTTCCGCACTCAGCGCTTTGGCAACAAGGGTGCCTGCACCGGCAAGTTCCCTGAAATGCGTAAAGGCGAAACGCATGCAAGGAAGGAATCAAGTAGAGGAAATAACATTGCATTGATCGATTCACCTAAGATAGAGTATATTACAGAATAACTTGTCGCTGATCTAACAAAGTTTTCTAAACATGATCAACAACGACAAGGGAAAGATAAGGTTGGCGGCCTAGTCCACGCGGTCGCCCTTGATCCGCTTGATCTTGTTCACCTTGTCCACAATGGGTGCGACAAGGGCTTTGAGCTCCTCCACGTTGGCTTCGGACGGTAAGGATCTGAGGACGCCGTTAAGGTTGAGGCCCGGGTTGCGGAAGGCCACCTTCATCAACACCTTCTAGAGGGCCCCCGCACAAACTTGGCGCGATTCCTCGGCCAGCTGCTTCGGGACCTCTTCCCGGAGTCGCCGGAGACCCGTCACCACGCCTTTGAAGAACAGGCTGAGCTTGGCGCTGGGTTGGAGATGCACGTCGGAGGAGTATGCGAGGTCCGCCATCCCCAGCTCCATCAGCTCGTTGTGGATGTCGGCGGCGGTGTCCACAAGACCTTGGTCCAGTGCTCCACGCCTCCCTCAAAGTGTTACGGGCCGGAGGCAGCATTCGCCGCCAGCTCTGCTTGGTCTTGATCGCCTCCAACAAGGCCACCTCCCGCTCTCTGGGCGCCATCCAACGTCTGCGTCGAGTGGTGAGTTTCAGCTCGAGATCCGCCTAAGAATCCTTGGCGGCGAGCCTCCTTAGCCTGTCGTGAGACGGCTCTGCAGCTCGCCAAGGGTGTAGGCGTCCTTCTCGCGCTCACGCTTGAGCACGGCAAGCTCTTCGCCGCTCTTCTTGAGGGTGGCCTCCAGCTGTGCCACCTTCGCTTTCAGCTCTTCCTTGGCGGCCTCGGCGGCTGCGGCAACATCCTTCGCCTCCTGAAGCGCCCCGCCAAGCGACTCCTCGCGCGCGGCAAGGTCCTCCTCGTGGCTGTCCAGGTTGACCTTCCGCTGCGCCAGCTCGCTTTCCTGCGCGGCGAGCTTCTCAGCAGCCAGCCGCTGCTCCTCATCAGCTGCGGCCTTCTCAAGGATGAAGGCCGTGCGCTCTTCTGCGAGCTGCCCCCGCGCTTCCGCCACGTCGCGGAGGGCTTCTTTGTTGGCGCTCCGGAGCTCCTCGGCGCGCTTCTCCATATCCGCTCCCGCCCTCGCGACAAGGGCTTCCCGGGTCTCTAACTTGGCCTGCCGAGAGCGGTAGAGCGACAACAGCTTCTTGAAGCTGCTCCTTCTCGGACTCGCCACGCCGCTGCTTTGCTTGGCGCGTCCACCAGCGTCCAGCCAATGGAGGCGTAGTAGCTTCGCCATCGAAGGTTTCTCCCTCGACCGGTGCCACGGAGCTTGGCTCCGGGGAGCTTGATGAAGACGCCGCCCGGCCTTCGTAGGCGCGGGCCGGGCTCTCGAGCTCGACGCCACGACAGCTGGCGAGTCGGTTGTCGGTGTAGCGCTTGCCGCTCCTGCGGCCTCAGGGCCGTCAGTACGAACGCCCGACCCCTCGCTGGCCTCTGTGTCGGCAGCCTCGGTGGCCTCCTCGCCAACAGGCTCGTCGGCGACGGCCTCTTCCTCCATGACGACGACCTCTTCTTCTTCGACGGCGGCCTCGTCGGTATTGCCGCTGCTTTCCTCGCCCGGCAGCCTCGACCTCCATCGGGTCTGCGTCAGACGAAGAAAGAGCGATCAAGCAGATATTCAAAGAGAGAGAAATAAAAGAAAAGCAAGCCCAAGGGAAAATTTCGTGTAAGGGAGTTACACGCAACGGGATCATGAGCTATGACCTCGACCACTGGAGGGTCGCTGGCGCCCGTCCTTGTCGGGGTGGCCTCCCTTGCGGAGTGGCCTCCTTTGCAGTGGCCTCCCTTGCCGGGGTGGCCTCCCTTGTCGGAGGGAGCTCCCTTGCCGGGGAGTTCCCCCTTGGCGGCGTAGTGGCAGCGGGCAGGATCTCGGAGGCGGCTTCCGAGCTCTCCTGATGAGGCTGCTCTGCTCCTACACAAGCAAACAGTCAGAAATCAACGAAGAAAGGGCACCCCTGCGCACCTAATAGTAAGGAGAAAACCGCACACTTACTCTGGGGGCTGTGCTGGGGGCTGCTCAGAGGAAGGGTCGCCGGGTCCGGCAAGGCGGTCTCGGACGCGTCCCCTGTCGCCACAGGGGAATCGTCCTCAATGACGATCGTCGGGATCTTGGCCCTCTTCGCTGCTCTCTGGGCCATCGTCCTGAAAAGGAAAGAGTCCAGAACGAAGCAAATCAGATTCAAGATGAAGCAATAAAAATTGAAGAAATACAAGCACAATCGCGAGAAGCTTACTCTTCGCCTTCCTCCTCGGAGCTGAGCGCAGAGAAATCAAACTCCGGCCCGCCTCCGGTGCGATGAGGCGGGGGAGTGGGCTCTCTTGGCCGCTTGGCGGAGGCGTCGGCGGCGGCCTGAGAAGATTCCGCCCCAGTTGTCGCTGCAGTTTGGGGCGCTCCCGCGGCAACCTCGCTTGCCGCGGTGGAGCGCGTCGAGCGGCGCTGCTGCTGTGGGCCGGTCTGCCGCCCCGACTCGTCTCCAACCCTGCGGAGACGCCTCTTCGGCGGAGCCGGGGGCTCCGCTGGCGGCAAGTCGCTTGGCGGAGGAGAAGAAGCGCCCTCGACGGGTCCACTCGACCCGGCCTCGGTCCCGACAAGCTCGTCCTCGCCGGCGACCTCCCCTCGCTCGGCAAGGCTTGCCGCCTTCGCCGCCTCCGCCTCCTCCACGGTGAACCCGAAGGCTCCAGCGGCAGCGGCTGCTGCCGCCTCCTCCACCCTGGTGGCAATCCACGCCATCTCCTGCTCGGTGGTGTCTCGGGTGAGCCTCTTCTGCTCGTCGGAGCGGATCGGCACCTCTTGCAAGTCGTCGAAGAATTGCTGCACGACCTCGTCGGGGGCTCCTGCCAGGTCGGGGCGATCCGTGGGAGTCGCCAGTGGCATCATGGCGCGGATGCGGTCGGCGCCGAATTGTTGCACAATGGGGCGACCCCAGCGGCAACCTGAACCACTCGGGATGTTGAGGGTCGTTCTTGAACAACTCGAGCAGCACTGAATCCAGCTCCATGACGGTGAAGTTCCAATTCAGGCCAGGCGCAGCCTCATGATGTCCGCCGCATTCGGAACTCCCAAGCAGGCCTCCTCCTTTCCTGCAAGGGAAGCTGGCGGGCGGCGAATGAAGTCTCGCGCTTAACTGCTCTCCTATCATTAACCCGGCAAGCCCGAGGCGCAGAATTGGTCACAGCTTATCTTCAACCGCATCCTCCGGGCGCCAAGTTACTCCAATCCTTGCCGCAAGAATTGGGGTTTGGCGCACGGCGGTGAAGGGCTGTGGGTTCTCCTCCACGACCCAACACCAGTTGGCTCTCCACTCCTCCCACTTGTTCCGGAATTCCCCCTCTAGGTAGGCCTCCTTCTTGCCGATCCTAGAGACCCAGGCTATTCCTCCGGCAAGTGGCTCTCCTCTCTCGACGCGGGGAACAAAGAAATGGCGGAAGAGTGCCACGTTCGGGTGGACCCCGACAAAGTTTTCGCACAAATGTGCAGCAGCCCATGGTCAAGATGGCGTTGGGGGTGAAATCAAGCAGGTGGAGGCCAAAGGTGTTCATTATGTCGCAAAAGAACTCGGAAAACGGTGGGCAAAGACCGCAATAGAAGAACACGGCGAAGAAAGGGTACCATGTTGGGGCCAGATCAGCGGCGGAGGCGGGGAGCAGCCTCGTGCGCGGAGGCGCACGAGTCTCCGTCGACCAGAAAAGGTAGAAGACGTCCCGCAGCTCCCTTGACGCCGAGCTGTGGGGGAAGACGGCCCGCTCCTTGCGCTTGGCGCCCGCTGAGCCGCTGCGCCTCGGCCGACTTGACGCCCTTCTCCTTATCGGCTTTTGGAGCCATGGCGAGGGGGGCGGGGGAGGTCGACGGCGGTGAGTGTGCTTGCGGCGAAAGGGGGCGGGGCGTTGCTCTCTTCGCACCGGAGAAGACGAGGGGAGCGGCGGTGGTTTCTTGACAAGACAACAATGGCAGGGGTGGTCGGCCTGCCTCTGTTTCCTCCGCTTATAAAGGGGAGGAGGGGGCGGACGTTCCGCTTATATTAATAAAGAACCCCCCACGACCGCGCCCACGATCTTCGCGCATGACGCCACGTCCGGTGCGTGCCGTTAGTGGGGATCGTGGTGGGTCCGGCGAAGGCGACGTGGTCGAGGCCGCGCGTGTCCGTGCACAGTTCTGGGCCTGGCCCGACAAGCGCTTGGCACCGTGTACGGCCCAGGCCCGGGGGCTCCTGTCGGTGTACTAGAGTGGGGATACCCTAGTATCCCATACTCGTGCACGGACAGTTGCAGCACCCCGCGGCAAGGCTTGCCTCGCCACCGCCAATATCCTCCATGGCTCCTTTGGAGCCATTCAAGAACAAAGTATTTGATTGAGAAGACAAGGCCCCGACAAGAGGAGCTTGTCGGGAAGGCCACTCCAGGCACGCAGAAGACAAGGCCCGGCAAGAGGAGCTTGCGGGAAGGGCCGAGCGCGACAAGCCTCCGGCGCGACAAGGATTTGGCAGCGGCAAAGGCGCTTGTCATGACATGCAACTTCTCTCCGTCTCCGCTCCGGCTCACCCGGCGACATGTCGCCATGGGACCGTTCCATGGGCGCGTGTCGAGCAGCTGTGCAGCCAGCGGAGAGCAGCGATGAGCGGCGCTGACAGGCTCGCCATCGTGGCGAGCGGAGGCGCACCTGACGGTCTCTGTTACACTGTTTGGGCGACAACGACGGGCATTTATTGCTTTTGTCCCTTGCCGTCGAGTTAGGTATTTTACCTCGTACATTGTTCAAGTAGGTGTACCAACTCCTGTTTTTACATTTGTACCCTCGTCTATGTTGCCACAGCCGGAGACCCTTGAGCATATAAAAGGAGGCCCGAGTGCAACGTAGAGGGGGTTCGGTTCGCATTTTTCGCAAGGTTCGGCTGGTTCGGTTCATTCGACCCACCGGAAGCCAGAGACACTCACGCTAGGTTTTGTAGCAAGCATTGCTCCCTGGCAAGAACACAATAGATCAAACAAGCAGCAGTAGGAGTCTTATCTCTCCGGAGAGCTCCGAAGCTGGGTAAACCTCTCGTGTGCATCGCCTCGATCCGCTCTTCGTGCGACCTCCGCCCCCCTCCGAACCACAAGGGGCCTGCTCCGCCGGCCCCATAGGTGTCCATGGGTACGATCAGCCTCCCGATCTGGAGGAACTCTCAATGAAAGCACCAATGTCGGTGTCAAAACCGGCGGATCTCGGAGTAGGGGTCCCGAGCTGTGCGTCTAGGCGGATGGTAACATGAGACAAGGGACACGATGTTTTTACCCAGGTTCGGGCCCTCTCGATGGAGGTAATACCCTACTCTGCTTGATTAATATTGATGATATGGGTAGTACAAGAGTAGATCTACAGCGAGATCAAGGAGGCTAAACCCTAGAAGCTAGCCTATGGTATGATTGTTGTTAGTCCCTCTGGACTAAAACCCTCCGGTTTATATAGACACCGGATAGGTTAGGGTTACACAGAGTCGGTTACACTGGTAGGAGATCTACATACCCGTATCGCCAAGCATGCCTTCCACACCAAGGAAAGTCCCATCCGGACACGGGACGAAGTCTTCAATCTTGTATCTTCATTGTCTTGGAGTCCGGCCGTGACGATAGTCCGGCTATCAGGACACCCCCTAGTCCGGGACTCCCTCAGCTGGGCTAGCCATTTTCAGAAATGAAAAAAACAAACTGGGCTGGTCATGTGCTAGACGGGCCACATCTCCCAAACAACCCAGTTGATACCCTTATCCGTCCCGAAAAACAAAATTACTAGGCGCGCTGCTGGGTCCCTACTGTCATCCTCACCATGTACAGTCATCTCCTTATTCCTCTCGGTTGTTGACCATGTTGACAACACCGAAGGGCGGCGCCGTGGCGAGCGAACCAAGGCGGAGGACGATGGCGAGGCCTCAGACGGGAACGGACATGAGCCGGGGAATATGTGCGGAGTTTTATGGTGCGATGTGGCCATGATGCATGCGCGGAAGCATAGCCAGCCGTGGGAGGCAGGAGCAGGCGGTCCCGCCGGCGCTGGTTTGGCTTTGGCGGCTGGAGGAAGAAGAGACTGAAGATACATGACAGATGTTGAATGTCAATCCAACGGTCAAGGTTGGCACAATCATTTGTTGACTAAGCTGACACCAAGTAGCATACTTTTTTATATATAGGAAGAAAAGAAAAACTGGGCTCGTTCGCCTGATAACATTGCCGAAACTACGACCGTTTGATCTTCCATCGCAACTAAAACTGTGAGGAAAATGCGTTCGTCTGCCGTCCTCCTCCGAGGAAATGTTCGCCACATAAGTGACTAGCACCCTTGGTTTTCAACCGAGAGGTCGTGGGTTCGGGTCCCAGGAACTCTCAATTTTGTCCTCCTTCCTTCCTCGCAAATACAAGAAAGAAAATCAAAGACTTGAAGGCGTCTGAGAACAAGCGAGTGTACCCGGTAAAGAGACGTTCTTTGAGTTTTAGAAAAAAGAGAGACATGCTCCTGTAGCTGGTTGGAATCCAAACCTAGACTATGACTATATATGGTGCTATGCTACTCTGCAAGTAATGAAACTGACATATCCAACGTTCGCTTCTCCTCTTCTCTACTTACTCTGCCTAGCATCAGAAGCTCTGGCCGCAGCAACCATGTCCGCTGGCTGCTTGTCCACCTGCTCTTCAGCAGGCAACAACAAGATATGCACCAAGTTGCCACCCGTACCATCGCCTGTGGGTCTCATCACACCCCCGCTGGCACACGCACCACAACCGCTTGCTCATCGCAACCCGCTGCCGTTGGTGTGGTGCCACTGTTGCAAATCACGCAGAGTCATCCGTCGCGTCTCAACCACAATCCTCAACCCTGGCCGAGTCTTCTACAAATGCCCGAATCATGGGGTAATAATATGTTTAAGTGTTGTTCTACTGCTTTTAGTTGTTGATTTTTCAATAGTTTAATTGATGATCTTCCAATTTGATTCGTGCAAAAAAGGGAAGATTCATGTGATTTGTATTTCTGGGAAGTTGCTGATGTAGGGGAATGAAACTACGCTGATTATTTGGTTAGCCGAGGATTCCCAATACCAGGAGTTTGGGGTGTTGGACAAGTAACTGAAGGAACGACCGAAGAGGAAGATGCAGAGCAGAGGGTTAAAAATGCAGCTCCTCTAATCATGGCCAAGCAACAGCTGCTGAATGGCCTTGATAGCAATGAGGAGATGAAAGAGCTTGTGAAAATAATGGACAAAATCGATGTGCTCTGTAGGATGATTGTCTCTTTATTTGTAGTGTATGTAGCACTCGTCATGTATTCAGAGGCTATAACATGAGCACTTGGCTGAAACTAGTAATGAATGAAACATGTGTAGCAGGCTGGGCGTAGTGTTGTGAACATCTAATGATTTCTATTAATAGAAATCGGGGGGTATCCCCTTTTTCTCATAAATAAATAACTATCATAGGCCCTTTTGGTAATAAATAAATAAATTAGCAGAGGCCCTATCGGGTCAGCTTTGTTCCCGTTCGAAGATGTCTAGCAAATTGCAGTCCAACAGCAATCTATGTCATCAAATTCAAGTTTCACAACCAAATATGAGTACAACTAAACAACAATGTCATCATGTTTTAGTCGTCATACAATAACCAAACACAAATGAACATACATAACAAGTGATGTTCTCACAGCAAAATACTAAACAACACGTTCATCAGGTTTCCGTTGTCATAGCAAACACAATTTCACATAGTAGATAAAAAAAACATCTTCTGACATGCAAATACGACAAAAGCAATCTAATCATCATCCGCAGTAGCAGCGTCAACGTCTTCGCCATGTGTATCAGTCTGAATCGTAATTCCCCAGAGTGTCATCTTCTTCTTCATCCTCAATGGCCTCGAACGTTGGCTTCTTCTTGATCAACTCTTGTATGTCCAGAGCACGACATGCAATCTTTTCGCCAGCGTCATTGACGTGATGGTTCTCAAAGATATTAGGAACATATGTAGAATCTTGTACATCAGGAGCAGTGTAAACATCATCTTGTTGTGCAACTTCATTAAACGAATTCCTCTGCTCAAACCTTTGCAATACTCTCCAGTCATCGCTACGTGCAAATGTGTCTTCCAAGAAAAAATATGTGTTGCTTGATTTGCCAAAATAAAAGGCTCGTTGGTCTGGTACGCCGCCTTGACATTGATGGATTTGAAATATTCATCAGCTCTCGGTTTTGCGATCCTGGAAAACAAGTTATACTAACGACAACACAACAGAACCACAGACCGATGATCCTTGAAACTGGAGATATACTGCAATTGAACAATGTCTGTTATGTTAGCATACATTTCAGTTGTCTCTCTGTCGTATGTATCCGTGCTCATGATGGCACTATTTTGTGTCTTCCTGCCTTCGTCGCGTGCAAGGGTGTTGTAGCGCACATCTCCAACAACGCAAGATGCATAATGTCTTACCCGAGTATCAGGACCCATTGCTAGTGCGTCAAGGGCATCATCAACTGCCTGCCCATCCTCCCGCATCTTCTTAACCTATGGTTAGAAAATAGACAAGCTGATCATCTTATGTACTCAATATATTAAAAAACTGACAGTGCAATTCAAAAACTTATATGGATCTTGAACCATTTCGCAAATCCTACCATAACCAGTTTGTCAATGTTTCTTGGATTTTGCGGCAGTAACTCGTTTTTGTAGATGCTGCACAACATAGTGATCGCGTCAAACATCTAAATATATAAGAATGTGCTGCAAGTTTAGTAGATTATGATGTATAAGTTACAATAGTTAGCACTTACTTGATATGAGGTAGTATCTCAGGACAATTATTCAATACATACCAAACCATTTTGTCCAAATCTTTAGGTTTGTCCTCTTGCCGACTCTTCCCTGTAACTCGATCAGAATAATTGAAAACATTGAGCCCGGGATTGTCTTCACCCACCTCTTTGCTAAGCTGATCAATTTGTTTCAATGTATTTTGAGCAGAATGTCAATGCTTCTGTAGCAATGTAGGCCTCTGCAATGGAACCCTCAGGTCTAGCTCTGTTCCTAACATTGCCCTTGAAAGTGCCTAGCCGCCTTTCAATATGGTACATCCAGCCATACTGTACTGTACCTCTAGGTACTGCCTCATCAGGTAGATGAACAGCCAAATGCACCATCACATCAAAGAAGGTTGGAGGATATATCTTCTCAAGGTCGCATAGGATAGCTGGTATCTTATCTCTAAGACGCTCCAAAGCATCTACCCTGATATTTATACTGCAGAGTTCCCTGAAGAATTGTCCCAACTCTGCAAATGCTTTGTATAAGTCAGGGCGACCGAATCCTCTAAAGATAACAGGTAAAACCCTTTGAAGTATGATGTGGCAGTCATGAGTTTTCAACCCTTGCACCTTGTTTCCATCTGCACTGACTCTCCTTTCAGGGTTGGAAGTAAATCCATGTGGGAATCTCACATGTGACAGGACCTCGCAGAATTCTTTTCTTTTTACCTTGTCCAAGACGTACACAGCTGGTGCCATATCCCGTGGTTACCTTCATCTTCCACTTGCAAATCCTTTCTGATACCTAGGTGTGTCAAATCAATCATATTTTAAGGTATCTTTCGTCTTGCCTTCAATATTAAGAAGTGTGCCGGTAATGCTGTCACATATATTTTTCTCGATGTGCATCACATCAAGATTATGCCACAGATCCAAATCTTTCCAATACTCCAAGTCCCACAAAGTGGATCTACGGGTAAACAATAATCTCTCTTCTGCCCTGCCATGCTTCCTTTTCCTGCTACCATTACCAGGATGGTTTCCTGGTGTAATATGCTTGACCTTCTCTAATTCCACTTGCAACTCATCGGCGGTGAGCCTCTTTGGCGCATCACTGTTTTCATGCTTTGCATTGAACACATGTATTCAGTATTTTGTAGGATGCGGCTTGTCCTTGGCAAGGAAACAGCAGTGTCCAATGTAACAGATCTTGCTAAGTATTGTGTATGACAGTGGATTCCTGTCACAGCGAACACATGCATTGTAACCATGTGTCGTTCACCCTGACATAGTGCCCAAAGCCGGATAATGATGGATGCACCAAATTATGACAACACGCAAAAAGAAATCAGCTGGTGGGCTGCTATACAGGACTCGAGTGAGAACACCCCTCCATAGTTGTTGAAGTTCCTCCACAAGAGGCTCCATGAATAAATCAAAATCCTTTCCAGGGCTTTTTGGACCTGGGATGAGCAAGGCCATCATGTAGTTTGATTCTTTGGTGTAGACATTTGGAGGCAAGTTGTAAGGGATAACAAGCACTGGCCACATGCTATATGTGGCGCTCTAGTGGCCAAATGGGTTAAATCCATCTGAAGCTAAGCCAAGTCTAATGTTTCTCGGGTCAGCAGCAAAATTTTTGTGTTTCTAATTGAAGCTTTTCCACTCACTACCATGAGATCGATAGCTCATTACATTCTAATCTCTGTACTCCTGGTTCCTAGAATCACTACGGGAAACATGTAATTTGCCGTCAGGGAGATACAGACGGCAAAGGCCAAATTACTGACGGCAAAGACTTTGCCGTCAGTCAGCTGACGACAAACTCAGACGGCAACGTTTACGCGGCAAAGAGATACTTTGCCATCAACTATTTATTGGGATGACGGCAAAGAATTTGCCGTCAGTTTTTTGTATTTGCCGTCAGCATAATCAGCCAGACGGCAAAGAAAAGCAGACTAACCTAACGGACGGCGTCAGTGATTTGCCGTCAACACAAACTAAAACAGACGGCAAAGAATCCATGTTTCACCGTCATCAGGCCGAACCACCAGACGACAAAGTGTTTTATTTTCTATTAAAAAATAGATGCGACATGGTGTATGCGGACACATGTCCAGCCGCCGGCGTGTCTTCGGAGTTGGATTCGCCCGGACAACCGTACTGGTGTTTGCCTGCGCTGCTGCCAGAGTCGTACTGCTGTTTGCCCACGCCGCTGCCAGAGTTTCTGGTCGCTCGCCCGTGTTTGAGAGAGAGAGAGAGGAGGAGGCTCCAGTGGTGGAAGGTAAACAGGGTCGGCTGCTTTGCTCTGCCCGCCGCCGCCCTCGCCGGAGGCCCTGCTCGCTCGTCGACGCCGCTGTCGAAGGGAGGAGGTGCAGAGGTAGAGAAGGAGGAGGCTGCCAGTGGGAGGAGGTGTGGAGGGAGAGAAGGACACCCTGCCCGCGACCACTGCCGGATGCCGTGCCCGCCGCCGCCGCCATAGACGTCGTTCTGCCCGCCTTGGCCCGCCTGCCGCCTCCATGCATGACGCACGCGCTGCCCTGTCATGTCTACCATTCTCTCTCCCTTCCATGGCGACGGGAACAGGGCAGGTTTGATGGATGATGGGGGACGGGGCTGACTAGGAACAAGGAGAGAGGTCGGGCCGGCAGCGGCGAGCGTGGCGTGTTGGCCGGCGGTGACATGGGTGGGGCGGCTGGGGAGTCACGAGAGAGAGAGAGAGAGAGAGAGAGAGAGAGAGATGCGTACAAGAGTTTCTGCCACGAGATGAGAGAGAGAGAGAGCTGCGTACGAGAGAGATAACAGAGAGAGAATAGGTGGGGTCGGTTGGGAGAGAGCACGTGGTGAGGGGCGTGGGAGAACGTGGTGGGGGCTTTGCTGCGTGGGAGAGAGATCAGGGAGAGACGTGTGGTGCCGATGTTGCCAGCTCATCGATCCAGGAGATCGATCCGCGAGGTGTGTTTCTTCTTTGCTGTCTGCGGTTTTAATTATATACGGCAAAGTTTGTCTTTGTCGTCTATGATTTTTATTGAAGACGACAAAGAACTTTGCCGTTTGTGGTTTGCCCTGCAGACAGTAAAGTAAACCTTTGCCGTCTGTAATAGAAAACGTAGACGGCAAAGTAAGTCTTTGCCGTCTGTAATATAAACCGCAGACGGCAAATCTATCTTTTCCGTCAATTATTCTTCGCCGTCTACTGATGGCGGCAAACCTTTTCTTTGCCGTCTGTCCTGACGAAATGCTGACGGCAAAGAAATTACTAATGGCAAATCTTCTGTTTCCCGTAGTGAATGCCACAGTACATCCTCTCTTGTTTCAGCATCATGAAACAACCTCTGCAATCTTGGTGCAATTGGAAAATGTCTCAGAACATTATGAGGAATCCTCTTCACAGCATCGCCATCTTTCCATCTTGATGATTTGCATTTCGGCAATTCACTTAAGTTGGCATAATCATTCCGGAATAGAACACAATTATTCTTACAAACATGGATCATTTCATATCCAATCCAACTGCACGAAGGAAATTCTTCATTTTACTGTAGGTGTGTGGCAGCTCAGACGCATCTGGGAAAGTTTTGCCGAAAGCAGCCAACATTGCATCGAATGATTTGTTGGTCATCCGCTTAGATGTCTTCACCTGAAGAAAGGTGACCATAGCTAAGAATACTGACAGCTTATTTCCTGGGGTGACAGCCACGTTGCATTGTTCCAACATGTGGGCCCACCGTTTTCTTCTGCAGGTGAAAGTTCACGAAATGCACGAGCATTTCGTAGCATTATTTCAATGTTGGTCAAACTCACTGGCTCTGCCACCACCACCACCTCCTCCTCTTTCCACCTGAGCATCAAGCAGATCAAGATGGTGTCGGTGTACAAAAGTAGGGGCCTTCTGTACCCCTTGTGCACGGGCAGTTGTAGCCACGCCTACGGCCACACTTGGCGGGGCCGAGGAAACAAAGATGCAAGACTACCAGAGCAGTGCTCCAGCCAAAAGCGCGAAGAGCAAAGGAGCAAGGTGGGTCTCCCCAGCAACACGCGTGCTGGGACGGCCTGCGTAGCCCCGGCAAGAGTCTTGCCCGAGCAACCTGCCCAACACCGGCAAGGCCGCCACCCTTGAGCCTGAGAGTTCCGACACCATCGACAACGCAGAAACCAAGGCTCAGGAGGCGTCTACGTGGTGGCATGCAGATCTTTGTGAAGACCAAAGGCCTGCAAGACTAGATTGGAACCAGAAGACGAAGACCCCCGACAAGATCCTTGGCATGGACGACCACGAGACACTGGCAAGACCCTTGCTGGGACCCCGGCAATATACTTGCTGGGGACATTTGTAGGGCCACAGCCAGGCCCACACCTACCGAGGCTCCACCTCCGTTCCAACACAGCAGTCAGCCCTCCAACTAAGCAGGCACCTACGTGGCGGTGTGCGGCTTCCAGGACAACTCAGCAAGCACCTGCGTGGTGGCATGCAAATCTTCGTGAAGACTCTGCCACCGCACCAGCTCAGCAGCCAGCCAGCCAGCATGGTGATGCACACCTTGTCAGCCTGGATGCGCGTCGGAGCGAGGCGAGGCGGCGACGGGCGGGACAAGCCTCTTTGCCATCATACGGTAGCGCATTTAATGCATTTGTCCTACGGTTCCTGGAGATAAACTTGTACAGTGTCGGATTTCGGGTTCCGACAGACCTTTGAGGTTCGAACACTGGGGTCGGCGCGGAGATCTTTCCCCTACCAGCTCACGTGAGAATGGTTTGCGAGGGATCTAAACTAGGAACGATGAACAGCACAAGAGACCACGGGGTTTATCTTGGTTCGGGCCACCGTGGTGGTGTAATACCCTACTCCAGTGTGTGGTGTGGTGGATTGCCTCTGGGGCTGATGAAGAACAGTACAAGGGAAGAACATCCTCGCGAGGGGCTGTTCTTGAGCTGGTGCGATGAACTGCTTGGGTGAGTTCACTCACTTCTCTATCTCTCTCTCTCTCTCTCTCTCTATGGTGTGTTCGACCTATTGTCTCTGTGGTGGCTAGTCCTATTTATAGAGGGAGGCCCTGGGCCTCTTCCCAAATAATGAGCGGGAAGGGCACCAACAATTGGCCATTTTGAAGGGGAACATCTGGTACACTTATCCTGACTAAAGTTGGTCTTCGACTGCCAAAGGCTCTGGTGGTGACGCCGTCCTGGGCTCCATGATGACCTCCTTCCTGCCGCTCTGCTGGTCTTGGTCTTGTTGCACCGAAACAGTAACCTTTGCCTGAGGCCTTGGTCTGTGCTTGCCTCCTTTGCACCGAAAGGGAAACAAGGACACTGCGCAGGCCGGTGCCCGCCTGGTCCTCGGTCGTCATGGATTGCGTCACGGGCCCCTCGGGAGGTGCCCTGCCTTGATCTCTCCGCCTCCTCGTGAGCCTGCCTGACGAGGCTGCTCCTGAGGGAGGCTCCTGTCGTCCGCCCCGCGAGGCTTGGCCCCTCGCGAGGTCTTGAGCTTGAGCCGATGAAGCTGGGCCATGCCGGGCCCCCACTTGAGCCACGCCGCAGCCGCAGCAGAGCAAGTCACAGGGACCCCCGTTCCCAGAACACCGACAGTAGCCCCCGGGCACAAGGCGCGCCCGGACTTGGCTTAGTAGAGAAGCGAAGGGGCGAGTGCGAAGCACCGCGGGCCCCAACAGCCTGCGGCCTTGGGCGCCGCGTGGCGATTGATTGGACGTGGGCGTCTCGGCTTCCCCACGATCCCTCGGCAACTGCGTGACTTGACAAGTCCCTGCATGCAGAAGTGGTTCATGATTACCTGTGATCGTGGAGGCCGACGGTTGGCCTCCTCCTGCTATAAGTACGGAAAGGTGCGAGCCCCTCCAACCCATCTCTTCTTGCTGCTCCCTCCTTTCCGTGGCTCTATCGAAGAGGTTCTCGGGCACGGAGAAGGGGAAGGCCTGCCAGGTCGGTCCCGACTCTCCCCCGGCCAAGCGCGGTCGAGGCGTCCTCGCAAGCATCCTGTGGCTCCCGTAGCGGCCTCCCGCGGTCACGGAGGCGATCCCCTGCGCGGCGATGGGCGCCAGGTTATCGATGGGGGCGTGCCGCGACTGCGCGACCCCCTAGGCCGCACTTCCATTCGGCGGAGGTGCTGCCTGAGTTCGTCGTGTGGTCGGTGGAGCCAACCAGCACCTGGCTCCAGCTCCCCCGCTTCCTTCTGGGCGAACTTCCGGCCGGCGCTCCGGGCGGCCTCTGGCTTCAGGCGGACGGTTGTTGCAGCAAGGCTTCACTGGCTTATTTGGAGGTCTCCGCCACGGGAGCGTGGTTCACGACCAGCGGTGGCAAGCGTTTGCCGGCAGCGACGGCTGAGCCGGGGGTGCACCCTGCACTTCAAGTTCGACCGCAACGCCACCCTCTACGTGAGGGTGTTCGGAGAAGATGGTCGTCGTGCCGGGTCCTGCCCCGAAGACGATGACCGCGGCCGTGGACCCAGCCTCAGTGTTGATCGGGATGAAGATGACAGCAGGCGCGTGGTCGGCGGGGCTCGAGGCTCGTCGAGCTTCGGCGACTCCCCTTCGGACAACAGCTCCTCCCGCGGTGGCTGCGACCAGCCCCCATGCCGTCACGCCCGCCTGGAGGGAGGCAGCGGGCCAGCCCGTCGTCGCACCTCGGTGAAGCACGAGGTGGAGTCTGACTGAGCTCCGGAGGCAGTGCAAGCCTTTGCTGCGAGTTGGCGTCGGGCAAGTCGTGCCTATTTTGTTTTTCTTCCTTCCCTGCGCAAAGAGCAAGTAGTGTAGCGCCCCGTGGGGGCGTGCTGAATTGTTGTCGTTAATCATCATGCTGTTTTCGATATTGCTGTGCCGTGCTTTCAAGCCACATGCCCGTGTGCAGGTTTTACTTAGCTTGGGGGGACTTGTCGTGGTCTTCGCCTCCCGAGGCCGAAGCCTCGTCGAACGCTTCATGTCCTGCAAAGATTAGTTAGGAGGGGTAACTTCCGGCCTCGGCTGTGGAGGCGACCGGCCCAGGCCCTGTGTCCGCGTCGCGATGCCCGTGGGGCTCGGACTGGGAGGGGTGCTCCCATAGTGGACCTGGATAGGAAAGCTTCGAACGACCAAGGCAGAAAACACTCGCGATGGTGCCCGCGCTGCTCCCTCACGGGACTTGCGCGAGAGAAATCGGGGTAAAAGGACAAAAAAGACAAAGAGTCTCAAGCCAAGGATGGCAACAACTTCAAATAAAATTTCCAATAGGAACGAACAAGCCAACTGCGGAAAGCAAATGAAAAAGCCGCGTCCGGCACCTAATCTAGCCTTCGACATCTTCTCACCAGCGCAGAGCTAAGTGCTGCCACTGGGCGTGGGCGGGAGCCCCAGGGCCTGAGGCCGGCGCTCCTAAGACTCGGGGGTGTGTACAACCCCACTCATTATTACGTGAGAGTGTCACGGGCGGCGAGCTTCACAGGCATTGGCCTTCTTCACAGGCTCCGGGCCTTTCTCGGGAAAATAGGCTTCACAGGTGTTTGCCTTCTTCACAGGCTCCGGGCCTTTCTCTGGAAAATAAGCTTCACAAGCGTTTGCGTTCTTCACAGGCTCTGGGCCTTTCTCGGGAAAATAAGCTTCACAGGCGTTTGCTTTCTTCACAGGCTCCGGGCCTATCTCGGGAAAATAAGCTTCACAGGCGTTTGCCTTCTTCACAGGCTCCGGGCCTTTCTTCAAGGGTAGAACTTCCGGAGGTGCTGGATGTTCCATGCTTTCGGGATGGGCACCCACTCCTGAGTCTCCAAGCGTGCGGAGCCGGGCCTAGAAACATGAACAACCTTGAACGGGCCCTCCCACATGGGAGAGAGCTTGTGCAACCCTTCCCTGGAGAGGACCCGCCTGAGCATGAGGTCCCCTACCTCAAGAGTCCTGGGGCGGATGTTGCGGCAATGGTATCGCCCATAGCGCCGTTGATATCTTGCAGCTGCATGGCCTGCCTCTCGATGATGTTCCTCCCCCAGCACGAGATCCGTCCCCCGCATGGCGTCCTGCTGCGCCTCATCAAACGCCAGGACTCGTGCGGAGCGACGCCTGACCTCGTGAGGGAGGACGGCTTCTGCTCCGTAGACGCGGAAGAACGGAGTCTCGCCGGTCGGCTTGGCCGCGGTCGTGCGGATGGACCACAACACGGACTGGAGCTCATCATGCCAGCCCCTGCCGCAGGCCTCCAGCCTCTTCTTGAAGGTCCTGGTTTTGAGGCCCTTCAGGACCTCCGCGTTGGCTCGCTCGGCCTGGCCGTTACTCCGGGGGTGCGCCACCAAAGCGTAGGATATCTGCGTTCTAAGGTTAGCACAATACATTTTGAAGAGATTGCTGGTGAACTAAGAACCGTTGTCGGTGATGATGCGGTTAGGCACCCCAAACCGGCTCACGAGGCCCCTGATGAACTTGACCGTAGAGCCCGCTGGGATGGTGCAGACAGCTTCCACCTCAGCCCACTTGGTGAACTTGTCCACGGCGACGTAGAGGTAGCAATAGCCTCCTGGCGCCCGAGGGAATGGGCCTAGAATGTCCAGTCCCCAAACTGCGAATGGCCATGAGAGGGGTATAGTTTGCAGACCTCCTGCCGGCTGATGGATCTGCTTGGCGTGAAATGGGCAAGCCTCGCAAGCCTTTACCATCTCAACTGCATCGCTGAGAGCTGTGGGCCAATAGAACCCACCGCGGAACGCCTTGCCGATGAGGGTTCGTGATGATGAGTGATGCCCACAGTCTCCGCCGTGTATGTCTTCCAGCAACTCCTTCCCCTGTTCTCTAGGAATGCAACGCAGGGACACGTCGTTCGGCCGCCTCTGGTAAAGCTCTCCATCCCTGATGCAGTAGGCCGTAGCTTGCCGCGCCACACGCTCCGCCTCTTCCTCCTTCTCCGGCAGGGTTCCCTGTGTCAAGTAGCTCTTGCGCTCTGTGATCCAGCACCCCTCCTGAGGCTCCAACGCCAGAGCAGTGCGTATTTCAGGCCGGGCCGCAGGCCGGGGCTCCCGAGGCAGGCGGCTGGGGGAGTTCCTCCCGAGGTTGCGCCGCGCTTGATAGTGATGGCGCCGCTGAAGGTCTGAAGAGTCGCTCCTCGAAGACGCCAGGCTCCTGAGGCAGCCGCCTGGACGCCCTCTTGGCGATGTCATCCGCCTCCTGATTGGTGCCGCGGGGCACATGCTGCAGCTCCAGCCCCCAGAACTGTTTCTCCATCCTGCGAACCTCCGCGAGG
This sequence comes from Aegilops bicornis, assembly GCA_021605145.1. Taxonomy (NCBI): domain Eukaryota; kingdom Viridiplantae; phylum Streptophyta; class Magnoliopsida; order Poales; family Poaceae; genus Aegilops; species Aegilops bicornis. The sequence continues at coordinate 547,731,129 of CM038672.1, forward strand.
TAGGCTTCCATGTGCTCATCCTTCGGCTCGTATATCTTGTTGGAGAAGTCGACGAGGAGTTGTGAATCGCCCTTGATGACGAGGCGCTTTACCCCCAAAGCGACTGCGGCTTTCAGGCCGGCTATCAAGCCTTCATATTCTGCAATGTTGTTGGAGACCTTTCCCCCATGTTGGAAACAGAGCTGCACAGTGTAATAGAGCTTGTCCTGAGTGGGGGATACAAGCACTGCGCCTGCCCCCGCACCGTGTCGGGAGAATGCCCCGTCGAAGTACATGACCCAGCCATCCGGTGCCTCGCTCCCCAGAGAAAGCGATCGGTCTCCGCCTGCCTCGAGGCCGGGCGCCTCCGTCCATTCTGCCACAAAATCTGCCAACGTGGCCCCCTTGATGACTCTGGTTGTGCTGAATTCTAGTTGAAATGCTTGCAGTTCGATGTTCCACTCGGTGACTCTTCCAACTGAGTTGGGGCTCCTGAGCACCCTCTCCAAAGGATATGCTGAGACGACCTTGATGGGATGACGTTGGAAGTAGTGCCGCAGCTTGCGCGAGGCTACCAACAGCGCGAGGAGGAGTTTTTGGGGCATAGGGTACCACGCCCTTGGATCCCGTAGCATTGTGCTGACGAAGTATACTATGTGCTCGACGAGAGTAGAAGTGCTGACGAGGCCTGTGTCCTCCGGAGGGTCTGTCGCCTCCTGAATCAACGGAGCCCCAGGAGCTCGGCCGCTTGACGCGCCTCTTGACCCCTAGGGGCATCTTCTGTTGAGGCTGGTCCCTTTGCCGAGGCCGTGACCTTCGCGAGGCCTTCATGGTCTTGTGTCGCCGCGGCCGGGGCCGTGCCCGGGCGTGATACAACCTTGATCTGGCGCTCTTCCTGAACGGCCACTAGAGCGGCGCTGGCGGAGTAGGGTGTGGCGGCGAGGTAGAGCACCAGGGGCTTGAGTGGGCGTGGCGCGACCATCACAGGAGGGCTGGTAAGGTACCTCTTAAGCTCTTGGAATGCCTTGTCGGCCTCTTCAGTCCATTCAAAGGGGCCCTTCTTCTTCATCAGCTTCAAGAATGGCAGCGCTCGTTTCCCCAGCTTGGAGATGGAACGTCCCAGCGCGGTCACGCGCCCGGTGAGTTTCTGCATTTCTCTGAGGGTCTTTGGCGGGCTCATGTCTTCGACTGCTTTGACCTTTTCCGGGTTGGCCTCGATGCCCCTATGGGACACGAGGAAACCCATGAGCTTGCCCGAGGGGACTCCAAACACGCACTTTTCCGGGTTGAGCCGCAAATCCACTTTATCAAGGCTCGCGAAGGTTTCTTCCAAGTCCTGTATCAGGGTTTTCGCCTCCCGACACTTCACCGCAATGTCATCGACGTACGCCTCAGCATTCCTCCCGAGCTGTTGGCCCAGGGCGATGTGCATTAGCCGCTGAAAGGTTGCTTTGTGTTGCGCATAACCCAAACGACATGCAGGTATAGCAGTATACTCCGCACGGGGTCAGGAAAGCCGTTTTTTCCACGTCTTCCACCGCCATCTTGATCTGGTGATAGCCTGAGAAGGCATCCAGGAAGCACAGCAGGTCACACTCAGCGGTGGAGTCGACGATCTGGTCAATGCGAGGAAGCAGAAATGGAGCCTGTGGGCAGGCCTTATTGAGGTTGGTGAAGTCGATGCACATACGTTCCTTTCCCCCCTTTTTTGGCACGACAACCGGGTTGGCTAGCCAATCCGGGTAGCAGACCTCGCGAATAACGCCTGCTGCCTCTAGCTTGCGGGTCTCTTGGACGATAAAAGCTTGTTTCTCTGTGGACTATCGCCTCGCCTTCTGCTTCACAGGGCGCATGTTGGGGCACACGTTGAGGTGATTCTCAATCACGCCCCTCGGGACCCCCGCCAACTGATCAGGTCCCCACGCGAACACCTTCTTGTTTGCGCGCAGGAACTTCACCAAGGCCTCCTCCTGCTTGGGTTCGAGGTTTGCACCTATGGTGAAGGTGGCATCAGTGAACCCGTCCTCGTCGACTGGTACCTGCTTGGTCTCCGCCTTGTTTTGAGTGAATAGCTGCTTCTTCTTGGACGGTGCAGCCCCCTCGGGCTCGGGGGCGTCAGCGCTGGCCGAACCGTCTTGCGCCCGCCTTGAAAACAAGCTTGAGCGCCTGCAGTACATCCCCGGTGCTCCCTGACACGGTGAGGATGCCGCTGCTCCCGGGCATCTTCATGAGGTTCTACGTCGGGTGAGTTGCGGCCATGAACCGGGCCAAGGCCGGGTAGCCGAGGATGGCGTTGTAAGGGAGGCCGATGGGGGCGATGTCGAAGTCGATCAACTCTGTGCGGAAGTTGTTGCGGGTGTCGAAGGTCACGGGGAGGCGAATTTGCCCCAGGGAGGCGAATTTGCCCCAGGGAGGCGGTGGAACCGGCTCCGACTCCCAAAAAAGGCCTGCTGGGCCGGAGCCGCTCTGGTGGCACATGGAGGAGGCTGAAGGCCTCCACGGAGAGCACGTTGAGGCCAGCTCCGCCTTCGATGAGGGTCCTGGTAACAGCCACTTACAGATGGTGGGGTGCCTGACATCGGGGCGCACCCGAACCGGCGGGGTTGGAGGGGTGATCGTCCGAGTTGAAGAGCAGGTCGGCCTCGGGCGCCACCCAGCCCGGGGGAGCTCCCTGGCGCTTGGAGGCGACACCGATCTGGCGGGTGAATGGCTTGATGTGGCGGCTCGCGGGCGGCGCCTGCGAGCCGCCCAGGAGAGCTGCGACGACCGGGGGTGCCGGCACGGCGTAGCGGGCGAGGAAGAGGTTGCGCAGCTCCTCCCAGGAGGTCACAGAAGCCGTCGGTAGGTGGAGCAGCCACATGCGCGGGACGCCGGTGAGGGCCATGGGGAACCAGTTGGCCATCACTCTGTCGTCGTCCCCAGCCTTGAGGACAACCTCCTCGTATGCCAGTAGGAAAACCAGAGGGTCCGTCGTGCCGTTGTAGCGCGGCGGCATCTCGGGCTTGTACTTGGGCGGCCACTGCGCCCGCCGCAAGGCGGGGACCAAGGCTCGGAGCCCCCTAGTCCCAGCATTAGCGTCGGTTGTTGGAGCGGGCGGCACTTCTATGGGGGCGCGACGGGTGCGAATCGACAATCTGGGCGGAGTCGGCGACGGGCGGCCATCATGTCGCACCGAAGGATGCAGGGGCGAGGTCTGCTGCTCGTTTCCCGCCGGGCCGGTGGCGGCGTTGGTGGCAGGCGACGGAGAACGACGAGGGCGCCTGCCGACGGGCGCCGTCTGGGCGACGCGGGTGGCGAGAGCAGCCCAACGCTCGGCGCGGGCTCGGCGAGCGTCAGCCATGGACTTGGCGGAAGGACACACGCGACTAGCGGAAGAAAGATTCTGGCGCACCCCTACCTGGCGTGCCAAATGTCGGATTTCGGGTTCCGGCAGACCCTTGAGGTTCGAACACTAGGGTGCGCGCGGAGATCTTTCCCCTACCAGCTCACGTGAGAATGGTTTGCGAGGGATCTAAACTAGGAATGATGAACAGCACAAGAGACACAGGGTTTATACTGGTTCGGGCCACCATGGTGGTGTAATACCCTACTCTAGTGTGTGGTGTGGTGGATTGCCTTTGGGGCTGATGAAGAATAGTACAAGGGAAGAACAGCCTCGCGAGGGACTGTTCTTGAGCTGGTGCGATGAACTGCTTGGGTGAATTCAGTCGCTTCTCTATCTCTCTCTCTCTGTGGTGGGTTTGACATATTGTCTCTGTGGTGGCTAGTCCTATTTATAGAGGGAGGCCCTGGGCCTCTTCCCAAATAATGAGCGCGAAGGGCGCCAACAATTGGCCATTTTGAAGGGGAACATCTGGTACACTTATCTTGACTAAAGTTGGTCTTCGACTGCCAAAGGCTCTGGTGGTGACGCCGTCCTGGGCTCCACGATGACCTCCTTCCTGCCGCTCTGCTGGTCTTGGTCTTGTTGCACCGAAACGGTAACCTTTGCCTGAGGCCTTGGCCTGTGCTTGCCTCCTTTGCACCGAAAGGGAAACAAGGACACTGCGTAGGCCGGCACCCACCTGGCGCCCGCTTGGTCCTCGATCGTCATGGCTTGCGTCACGAGCCCCTCGGGAGGTGCCCTTCCTTGATCTCTCCGCCTCCTCATGAGCCTGCCTGACGAGGCTGTTCCTGAGGGAGGCTCCTGCCATCCGCCCCGCGAGGCTTGGCCACTCGCGAGGGTCTTGAGCTTGAGCTGATGAAGCTGGGCCACGCTGGGCCCCCACTTGAGCCACGCCGCAGGCCGCAGGCAGGCAAGTGTGAGGACCCCTGTTCCCAGAACGCCGACATACAGTGCATACTTTCCACCTCAAGTGTGCCACTGTGGTGACCCCTTTGACTATAAAAGGATGCCCAAGCGTACTCAGGAAAGATTGGGACTTTTTGGACCCTGCGCGTCTTGTAGCTAGTCCAAGAACACCACATAAACACACCAAAGCAGGATTAGGGTATTACGCATCGCTTGCGGCCCGAACCTGGATAAAACACCCCCGTGTTGATCTTCTAAACCCACTCTTTCCACAGCCCTGCGCCCTGTCAACCGTAGTAGGGATTCTCTGTGATCCCATAGGTGTCTTTTCCCCGACATGTTTGGCGCGCCAAGTAGAGGGAACAAGCTGTGAAAATCCGGTTTTGGAGTCAATTCATCGATTCCTCCGTCGTGATGGCTCGAGAGAAGAAGGCGATGTCAATCAGCTATGCACTGGTGCCATCACCCAGGCGAGGCGGCGCTGTCCGTAGCTGCAACAATCACCCATGTGGCAACAAAAAAGCTAAGTCATGCAAAACCTTGAGCAATTTCTCCATTTTTTATAAGGTTATTCTCCACGAAAGATCTTGCTCTTTGTATGGAAAACCTGCACGCAAGGAACCCTTCCACTATTCGCAACGCCCTTGTTCTATTTCGAGTCTGCTCAACAATTTGAGCGGCCGCACTGCGAACGGCAAGGGACCCTTCCGCTATTGGCAACGCCCTTGTTCTGTTTCGAGTCCGCTCAATAGTTCAAGCGGCCGCGCTGAGGACGGCAAGGTGGCTTGCCCGGCAGCACGTCCCCCTGGCAGGCTACTGAGGGTCCATCCTCAAGGCGCCATAGCATGGGTTTACACGCCGGCAAGCCTATCCAACTAAGCGTAGGGTGTGTACATACAAGGAAAGATCGAACAGGAAGATAGCATGCATCATATTAAAAATACTGCAGAGTTATATTACATCAATAAATTGTTGCTGTTCTAACTTAAGATAAAATTGTCTTGGTCATGAACTCGCAGCGGCAATGAGAAATGGGGTGCCTAGTCCCGGTGCTGGCCCTCCACCCTCTTGACTCCGTCGATGCAGCTAATGATGGGCTCGATACACTCCTCGGGTGTCGTGAGGTCCGCATCCTCCAGCAAGCACTCCAGCGCATCGGCGAAGTCAATGTTGGGGCTCCCGAATGCCACCTTGGTGAGCACCTTGGTCAAGGCGCCCCGGCAGAGCCTCCGGGATTCATTGGCCAGATAAACTGCTCGGTTGGAGCAGAGCCGCAACAGGGCTTCGAGGACACTCTCGAAGAACAAGTTCAGCCTGGCATTGGGGCTCACGTTCGGCTATTGGGAGTACCTGACGTTTGGTAGGCCCATGGCGGCAAGCTGCGCGGTGAGCATCCCTGCAATGTCGACGAGACGGCTGATCCAGAGATGGACGCTGCCCACATACTCCTTGTGGGCGGTGGCGTCGTTACTCTGCAGCCGCTTTTCGGTCTCGAGGGCCTTGGTCAGGGTCTCCTCCCTGGCCCTGACCTCTAAGAGAGTCCCCTCCAAGCTGTCCTCCTTCAGCTTCAGATCATTAATGGAGTTATTGACCTCGGAGAGCAGCTTGGCCTTGTCGGAGACCGCGGCCTGTGCATCCGCCAAAGCGCGGTTGGCCGTGTCCCTCTCCTCTGTCAGCTCTGAGACCTCCTGCTTCAGCCCATCCCGCTCCAGCTCCAGCTCCTCCACCTTGTCGGCGTGGTCCAGGGACAGAGCATTAAATGCATCCTTGTGCTTCTGCTCCTGGGTCCGCTGCATGACGATCTTCCCAATTTCCTCGTCCTTCCCATGGAGCGTGGCGGCTAGCGCCTGCTCACGAGCGACGAAGTCTTCCTCCTGGGAGTCCAGCAGAGCTGAGGGAGTCCCGGACTAGGGGGTGTCCGGATAGCCGGACTATCGTCACGGCCGGACTCCAAGACTATGAAGATACAAGATGGAAGACCTCGTCCCGTGTCCGGATGGGACTTTCCTTGGCGTGGAAGGCAAGCTTGGCGATACGGATATGTAGATCTCCTACCATTGTAACCGACTCTGTGTAACCCTAACCCTATCCAGTGTCTATATAAACCGGAGGGTTTTAGTCCGTAGGACGAACAACAATCATACCATAGGCTAGCTTCTAGGGTTTAGCCTCCTTGATCTCGCGTTAGATCTACTCTTGTACTACCCATATCTTCAATATTAATCAAGCAGGAGTAGGGTATTACCTCCATCGACAGGGCCCGAACCTGGGTAAAAACATCGTGTCCCTTGTCTCCTGTTACCATCCGCCTAGACGCTGATTCGGGACCCCCTACCCGAGATCCGCCGGTTTTGACACCGACATTGGTGCTTTCATTGAGAGTTCCTCTATGTCGTCACCGATAGGGCCCGATGCCTCCTTCGATCATCAACAAGGGCAGCGGTCCGAGGTGAGACTTTTCTCCCCGGACAGATCTTCGTGTTCGGTGGCTTTGCATTGCGGGCCAATTAAGCAGCCATCCGGAGCAGATCGAAAGCTACGCCCGCCATCAGGTCAGATTTGGAAGTTTAAACTATACGGCCGGTATCCGCGGAGACTTGATCTTCGACGGATTCGAGCCTTGATAGCGCTACTGCTTGTCTCGATGGGCATGATCTAGCTCTGCAGCGAGCCAGTGCCACTGGAGGCGCACTCAAGATCCGCTCCGACCCTTAATCCGGGCCGTATTCCCCGATCGAGGGCGAGTGGTTGGACACCGCCGGGGCTACAATCTCTATGGCGTCGAGCGAGAACTCCATCCCTGTCCTTTGCGAAGACCGTGACTCCAAGGCGGCGGACTCCTTTCTGGACTCCGAACCCTCCGCGCCCCTGCCAATCGAATCCGATTGGGCGCCCGTTATGGAGTTCACTGCCGCAGACATCTTTCAGCACTCGCCCTTTGGCGACATCCTGAATTCACTAAAGTCTCTCTCTTTATCAGGAGAGCCACGGCTGGACTACGGACAGGAAGGTTGGGATGCAGACGACGAAGAAATTCAAGGCCCACCCACCACCCACTTTGTAGCCATCGTCGATGATTTAACCGACATGCTAGACTACGACTCCGAAGACATCGACGGTATGGATGGCGATGCCAGAGCGACCAAGACCCAGCGCCTACGAGACGCTGGAAGGCCACCTCATCATATGACATATATATGGTGGACATCCCAAAAGATGGGAACGGCGATGGAACAACGGAGGATGACCCCTCAAGAAAGCAGCCGAAGCGCCCGATGTTAGTGGCGCCCGCTCTAAATCCCGCCACAATAAAAAGGTGATTCCGACACGGGAGATAATAACACCCTGACGGTGCCGAGAGAACCCCCTCAGCCAGGACTCGGTAGCGGGAGGAGGGAGAAGCAAGTCCGCCTGACGGTCTGTGAGAAAAAGAGAGGTTGAGGGCGATAATTATGCGCCTCCCTCCAAAAGATGAGGCAAGCCTCGACGACGACGAGTTTGTCGTGCCCGAGGATCCCACCGAACAGGGCGCTTTCAAACGCAGGCTCATAGCCACGGCAAGCAGCCTCAAGAAAAAGCAGCAACGACTTAGAGCTGACCAAGACCTGCTAGGTGACGGATGGGTGAAGTCCTTGCGGTCGAAGAGTATGAAATCGAACGCCCTCAAAGCTACCCCAAGCGCAGGCCATTGCCTCGACTAGAGGAGGAAGCACCCAAGTCACCGGCGCATGACATGGCAGACCGGCCACCCCGTGGCCGCGACAGAGAAGCCTCTCGGCCCTCCGCTCAAGCCACACCCCGACGCCGCTCAAAAAGTACCAAGGCACGGGAAAACGCGCCGGACTTGTGTCACACCCTGCATTTTGTAACACTTCATTTGCATTAATAAAGCATGAAAATTTGGACCAACAAAAACTTTTGCATTATTTGGCTTTTTATTTTGGAGTTGGTTTTCTCTCTGTGATTTTCAAGTGCTCTTCAAAGTCAACATAGCTTCACCTTCTATACTTCATCTCCTTGCCCCAAACTTCTGTCCAATGATCATGCCATGTGTATAGAGCAATATGGTATTTTCTTACAAAAATAATTTGGCCAAATAGTATTTTCAAAAAATTAGTTTTTCAAAAACCCCTGAATTAAGAATTACACTGCATGTGCTTGATTTGGGGTGTGAAAAATCTTTCAAAAGGTATATTTGAATCCTATTAGATATAGGACTCCCATAAACCACAAAAACATAATTTTAAAAGCTATTTTCCTATTTTTTTTAAAAACTTTTTCTTAAGGCCAGAAATGGTCTTTAATAGGGAAAAAATATTTTATTGTTTAAAAAATATTTGACAAAAATCAGGGAAACTTAGTGGACATATATTTTCCATATATAAGAGTTTGAACATATGGTCATGATCAAAATATTGGACAAAACCTCCCAAAACCATTTCTGCCCATTTCAAGGATTTGAAATATTTCTACAGGAAATATTTTCATAAAAATCCAAGAAAAATCCAGCAAGTCACAAGTGCATATTGTGATCACCTTGAAAAGCCTCATATTAATTAAAGTCATTTTGGTTCACCAAAATGCCCCAAAATCCTCTCTGACCAGGATCATATTTGAAAAAGTTTGTACTACCAACTTTCTCCCCTTAACCCCAACTTTTGTGAGCATGTTCACATGACCAAATGAGGCCACTACACCAAGTAGTGCATCAAGGAGAAGTGTTATGCTCAACTAGATCTACACAAGTCTATTTACGCTCATTTCTAGGGTTTACAAAAGTTGCATTGGCAACTTTGCCCAAATAAGCTCCAAATTGGTGGAGGCCCTAATTATATGTTTCATTTCACCCTGAGGAGTATCATGGCATTTGGAAATCATTTGCTTGCCAAAACCTTTATCAAACACCTTCTGCCACTTTTCAAAAATCCCCATTTTGACCATTAAAACTATTCTCCTTGAGCTCAACTTTTTACCACAGCTCCTCCTAGATCCCTTTCACCTCCAGTATCAATGGAAAGACCACAGCTCAATTATTGGATGGGTAAAACCCCACTTTCTCTCTCTGGACAGCCCTTTCCTCTCTCTTCCTCACCTCTCTCCTCACCCCAGCGGCCATCCAGAGCATCCAATGCCTCCCCCTACTTCTTTACTCCACCCTTGAGCTGCTGGACACGGTTGGCCGCTCCCACAAGGTATAGAAAATGCCATGCCAGCCATTTGGGCGCTCTGGAGCACGCTACAGTGCGCTCCCGCACTATAGCCGCCCCCTGCCAAGCACCTCCGGCCACCTCGGGGCTCCCTAGCGCGCCCGACGAGATGCCTCGGCGTCCGGGACACGGCAGCTGGTCGGCCCCCTCCTCCCTCTCTCTCTCATGCCCCTGCTCGCACGCGCACCAACCGCCCGAAAGCTCCAGTGAGCGAGCTCACACGCGCGGTGCCTCTGGCCCCCTGCTCCCTCTCTCTCTTCTTTCCCTCGCTCTGGACCGAACCCATGAGCACCCCAGACCTGTCCACGCGCGCCCCCATGACCCACAGCAACGTCAACAACCTCGCCGGCGCACGGGTCTACGGTGAGCCGTGGCTCGCCTACTTAAATGCCTCCCCGAGCCTCTCACTCACCACCACTCGCTCCTACCTACTCCAAAAAGGCCCCCTGTGCCCTCCACTCTCCTCCAGGAGCACCCGAGCTCGAGATCGAGCTCGAGCTCGGCCGCCTCGGGTCGTCGTCGATCTCGGGGTACAGGCTCCCTCCGCCCCTCCTCTCTCTCGATCTGGACCCTCCACACCTCCCTGATCATTTCCCCTCTATTTCCCCTCTCTTTTGCAGTCGGAAACGGCCGGAGCCATCAACGCCCGACGCCCCTCCGCCGCAAACCTCGTCGCCGGCGAACCACTGCTCCCCTCCGGCAAAATCCGACACCACCCGAACGGCGACACGACGAGGAGTCCAGCGGTGCCATCAGCTCACCCCGCCGTGCCCGGAAACATCGCCGGTGAGCTCGCCCCCCTCTCTGGGCCGAGGTTGAAGACGACGGCCGTGGGACCGTCGGTCAGCCTCACACTCTGACGGGTGGGCCCCACCCGTCAGGTTTAAACACGCACGCTGCCACAAGACCGGTTCGGTTATTGGCTGGAGACGATTTTCCAAATACGCCTTGACGTGGCAGCCTTGCGCTGGCTGGATCCTTCAGGCCTGCTGCACTGTGGCCCTTCTCCGCCCGATTGCACAAGGTCGCTTCTCCTTTTTCTTTTTCTGGAAACTTGCAAAAATTCCACAGGATTAAAAATTAATCCAAATGCAATAATTCTAACTCCCATATTTTTCTAAAAATCCCACCTATTTAATGGTGTAACTTTCATTCGTGTCCAACCAACTTTTATGTACAGTTCAAATTTAAATTCAAATTTGAGCAGTTTAATCTCTGTTTGGAAATCCATTTCCCCTCTTATATAACTCTAAATCCAAAACTAGGAATTTTCCCCTTCTTAGTTTTCAACCTAGTATTTAGTAAAAATGAGTTGACATTTTTCTGAGCACTCTGGTTTTTCTGTTTTATTATTGCCTTATTTTCTCGTTATTATTTTGCGACGATAGATTGCGTTGCTGACGAAGGAGTTGGACCAGAAGACTTTGAAGACCCAGAAGACTTTGTTGAGCCAGGCAAGCAGCCCTTTGACCATGTCTATGAAACCCTTTTTATGCATGCCATATAGCACTTTTATTGCTTGCATCGGAGACATGATATTGTGGTGACCACATGGGGTGGCTTGCCACCGTTATTTCCTCATTGGTACTTGCATTGTGCATGACCCTACCTTCTTATGAGGGTGATGCTGGTGGAAGTAGATAGGATGCTAATGTAAGTGCTACGCAAAAGGGACGGGTATATGCATGGTGAAGGAGACAAAGTATTTTCAAAGGACTTTTCGAAAACCCCGGCGGGTGCCACTTATGCCCGAGGGAGATGATGAGATGGGTAACCACTTGATGACGAAGTGGTGTACCGAGGCAAGTGTGTGTGGTTTTTTAAAACGGATTAGATTTAAGATTTGTCGACTGTCCCAACCTTACATGCGCAACCACTCTACCCTTGTATGGGAAAGGGCATTATTGATTACCTAGGCCGATACTAGCTTGGAGCCCGCATTACTAGTGACGGGGGAGAGTTGGTGCTCTCTCTCGGGACGGGGTCGTGCCAGGTAGGGCGGGCATGACTGTTTTTACAGGGCACCGGATACACCGTTGTGTCCCCTCTCGGTTGTTACGATCTCGAGTGAGTCCCGTATGATGTACATCGTGAGGATACGGAACAACGAGTGGACTCCTTGTTAGTGTCGTCTAGGGAAAGATAGTGATCGGGTGCTTACCCCGGTTACTTGAGGTACCGCGGGTCGTGGGTGACATGGAAGTTCCCCGGATCTTGTGGGTAAAGTGTGCAACCTCTGCAGAGTGTAAAACTATTCGAATAGCCGTGTCCACGGTCAAGGACAGTTGGGCGGTGCTGCTTAAACTACGTCCAGAGCTTTGCAAACCAGTGTGTGTGTGTGTTGATAAAACTACTTGGGTCAAGTCAAAGGACTTGGCATGATTGAGTTGGGTTGGTGCCCACTCTATTTATATTGATATCTGTAACCTGTCCTCATGGTTACTTGAATTCTCCTGATGCATGTCTTACAAGTTGTTGAACATATTATTGCACTCAAAACTAGCTTTACGCAAAAATTTACCTATATCATGCATTGTTATATCCGGAACCAAAACATGGTTTGCTTTAAGTAGTACATTCAAAGTACTCATTGGCTTGCCACCGGGTTATTTAATTGGCCAGGCATGGAAGAACCGGAGTTCGAAGAAGAGTTCTTTGGAGACGAACATGCGAACTAGGACATTTCCCAGTCAGAATGCATGTAGGGTTAAGGTAGATGGCATGGGTTCTACACATCGTCGAAGATTTCCGCTGCTTGTGTTTTATTTGATGTTCAGCCCTTAAGGCTTTATCAATGTAAGACTTGACCCTAATGGTCATAATTTGTGTAAGACGGTATGTATGGATGTAAGACTCTTGTTATTCAGCTTCTGTGTGTTCAGTGAGCATTGATCTCTGGGATCACTGTACACATGCATTCGGTGATCACGACTTATGAGTCGGGGTCCCCACAAAGCTGGTATCAGGACTTGACATGATTCAGTTGGGTTGGTGCCCACTCTATTTATATTGATATCTGTAACCTGTCCTCATGGTTACTTGAATTCTCCTGATGCATGTCTTACAAGTTGTTGAACATATTATTGCACTCAAAACTAGCTTCGCAAAAATTTACCTATATCATGCATTGTTATATCTGGAACCAAAACATGGGTTGCTTAAGTAGTACATTCAAAGTACTCATTGGCTTGCCACCGGTTATTTAATTGGCGGGCATGGAAGAACCGGAGTTCGAAGAAGAGTTCTTTGGAGACGAACATGCGAACTAGGGCGTTTCGGTCGTAATGCCTATAGGGTTAAGGCAGATGGCATGGGTTCTACCCATCGTCGAAGATTTCCGCTGCTTGTGTTTTATTTGATGTTCAGCCCTTAAGGCTTTATCAATGTAAGACTTGACCATAATGGTCATAATTTGTGTAAGACGGTATGTATGGATGTAAGACTCTTGTTATTCAGCTTCGTGGTGTTCGGTGAGCATTGGTCTCACGGGATCACTTTGACACGTGCATCCGGTGATCACGACTTATGAGTCGGGGTCCCCACAGAGCTGGTATAAGAGCCATCCTGACTGTAGGAAGCCTCAGTTAGCATGGTCGTTAGTTAGGGTAAAACTATTCTTTAAAACTTAGAAGTTTCCAAAACTATCTATACTTCTCTTCCCTTCTCGGTTTTTCAAAAACTAAGGTATACTTTCCTTATTGATCTCTTCCCCTTCAAAACTATTGCAACGGTCGCCAGCACCCTCAAGCCCCCGACCACGGGATTCCTTGTAATCCTCGAAGGAGTACACCTTGCCAAACACTCACCCACCTCTTCTGAACACAAGATTAGCGACACCACCACAAGACAATACCAACAGAAGATACATCCTCGAGGAATGAGGGCATGAAGGCTCAGGAGATGGTGACACCCTTGACGCTGCCCCAAGAGGATGCAAACTTAGCCTACGACGATCAGGGCATAGGATATGCAAGATCATGATGTACACCGCTAATAGGGTAACCCTGTCACTACCGTTGTTGTATCAGCGACCACCAGTGGATGAGAACCTAGCCATTTGGTCCGCCTCACTATAGTGAGCAGGAAAACGGTTCTCTTCATCCCCTGCTCTTGGTGTCGATGTTGTCACCAACGTAACCGACATGATGGACCACTATTATGCTTTGATATTGTCATTTCATAAAGGATTACCTACCTGGTACTATCGATGCCTTAGAAGACAAAACGGGATCGTCATGATTAAGAAGACAACAGAAGACCGAGTCAATGCCTGCTACGAGGAGCCATCTTCACCCCATCACTTCAACAGGCAAAAAGTTGTCGAAGAATCTTCAGGCTCAACCTGGATCGTTTCATCGAACAACTACAAGAGACGTAGCAACACCGGAGGAAAGCTCGTAAGGCGCACGAGGCACGAAGGAAAGCACGACTACTTAGTCCGAGAACCCCTAGGGTAGGATGAGTCGTGGTACCCCCTATCTTGTGATCGAGTCCGTATGATGATGTTTGAATAGAACCATGATTGTGTGTTGCTTGTTTTTATTTGTTTGTGTTTCGATATGGGTCGGCACTTTTGCCCTAGAGCGACAAGTATGCGACTATATCACCTTCCTTACCTTGCCTCTTCTGTTTGGCCCTTTTTGCACTGTTTGTTTGCACTTGCACTATAGAACCCCCTTTAGGCATTCCTCCTTTATGCTACCTCTCCCTCTCATCTCTCTCCTCAACAGAAGGCTAGCAAGACAAGATACACCAAGGATTCTACTTTGGCAACCAACCAAAGATCAAGACTTTTGCTACAACCTCTTGACCAAGTACAACCTCAGAGAGTTATGCTTATCCCTCATGACTGGAACCCCATCCCTAGACCCTTTGAGACTTCATGAGATAACCCATCTCGAATCCTTAACCATGTGCTTAACCCACAGACTTGCAAAGAGAACCAGTTAAGCCTCCGTAACCTCGCTCAACATTGGGTTCACTATGGAACTAGTGGACGTAGGGAATGAGCACCTTATCATTGTAATATAGCACCAGAACTGATGATGCCATAGGGAAGACCAATTTGAGGATATAGGAACGGAGGACAAATGACTTGATGAGTTTATATCAGAGACCCTGAGGAATTGACTAAGACTTTGGTAGATCATGAGGCTTTCATGTTGGTAGATGAACTTGGTGGGATCATGATTATAGATTAGCATAGCTTCCATTATCCCTGAGTAAATTGGATTTATAGGACAATTATGATCGCAAGCTGAAACTCCTGCAAGTGCAAGGATGTGACTTGATCAGATGATATTGATAAGAGATAGTTGATATTACGTAAATAACTCGAGGGAGACATGTAGGATGTAAAGGAGTCGGGATTGTCATTAATGGGGTAGACTTCCTAGCAGACCTTATCATCTTAAGATCACAAGGCCTGGATGTGATCTTAGGAATGAATTGTCTCATCAAGCACCAAGGCTTGTTAGATTGCGCCAACCGGACTGTCACTGTGACCAATGACCAAGGAGTCGAAGTTAAATTTACCCCCAACCCCTCCTCTGCTCAAGCCAACCAAGTCAACTGTCTGACTGAAGTTGGATTGGAGCAAGTGCCGTTAGTATGTGAATACCCCGATGTTTTTCCTGATGAGCTACCGGGAATGCCTCCTGACCGAGACATTGAGTTCATCATCGAGCTCATGCCTGGAGCAGGACCCATCTATAAGAAGCCTTATAGGATGGGATCAGAAGAGTTAGCAGAGTTGAAGAAGCAACTGGAAGAGCAGTTGAGGAAGGGATTCATCCGCCCTAGTGCCTCCCCTTGGGGATCACCTGTTCTGTTTGTGGCAAAGAAGGACGGTACCATCTGCTTGTGCATTGACTACCGCTCCCTCAATGAAGTTACAATCAAGAACAAGTATCCACTTCACAAGATTGAAGATCTGTTTGATCAACTCAATGGGGCCAAGGTGTTCTCCAAGATCGACCTCAGATCTGGGTATTACTAGCTGAAAATCAGACCCCAAGATATTCCGAAGACGGCATTTGTAACCAGATATGGCCTGTATGAGTGCACGCTCATGTCCTTTGGATTGACCAATGCCCCAGCTTACTTCATGTATCTCATGAATAAGGTCTTCATGGAATATTTAGACAAGTTTGTCGTTGTTTTCATTGATGACATTCTTGTCTTCTCGAAGACGGAAGAAGAGCATGAGCAACACTTGAGGATTGTCCTAGACAAGCTTCGAGAGCACCAACTGTATGCCAAGTTCAGCAAGTGCGAGTTTTGGCTGCGTGAAGTTGGATTCTTGGGTCATGTATTGAATGCCAAGGGTTGTTAGTGGATCCCACCAAGATTCAAGCCGTGGATCGAATGGCAGACTCCGAGCAATGTGAAGGAAGTCAGAAGCTTCCTCGGACTCGCGGGATATTACCGCAAGTTCGTTGAAGGATTCTCAAGCATTGCCCGACCTATGACCCAGCTCTTGAAGAAGGACAAGAAGTATGACTGGACGCCGAAATGTGAAGAGAGCTTCGAGGAACTGAAGAAGAGATTAACCACCGCCCCAGTTCTGGCCACACCTGATATTCACAAGGAATTTGTGATCTATTGTGATGCATCAAGAACCGGACTCGGTGGTGTCCGGATGCAAGAAGGCAGAGTCGTGGCATATCTATCCATACATCTACGTCCTCATGAAGAGAACTATGCTACTCATGATCTTCAGTTGGCAGCTGTAGTTCACGCCTTAAAGACATGGCGACATTACCTCCTAGGGAAGCGGTGTGAGATATACACAGATCACAAAAGTCTGAAGTATATTTTCACTCAGAAGGAATTGAACATGATGCAAAGAAGATGGCTAGAGTTGATCAAGGATTATGACCTCGATGTCCAATACCACCCTGGGAAGGCTAATGTGGTAGCAGATGCCTTAAGCAGAAAGGCTTGTTCCTTGAATGCTATGCTTAAGGGAAGGCTACCCGCCTTGTATGGAGAACTTGAAAGCTTCGGGTTGGAACTGGTTGCACCAGGATTCTTAGCCAACCTTGAAGTCAAGCCTACCTTGATGGATGATATTAAGGAAGCTCAGAGGGGACACGAAAGTATTGAAGGCATCAAGAGGAAGATCAAGGAAGGCAAGGCCCCAGGATTCTCAGAGGATGAGCAAGAAATTGTGTGTTTTGGGAATCGCATTTGCGTACCCAACAGGATTGAGCTCAAGAATTTGATCTTGCAAGAAGCTCATGACACCCCGTACTCCATCCACCCCGGAGGAACCAAGATGTATCAAGACCTGAAGGAAAGATTTTGGTGGCACGGGATGAAAAGGGAGATTGCCACCTATGTTGCAAAATGTGATGTATGCCAAAGAGTCAAGGCTGAATATCAGCGACCTGCTGGATTGCTCCAACCACTCAAGGTTCCCGAGTGGAAATGGGATAAAGTCGGAATGGATTTCATCACTGGACTTCCTAGGTCAAACAAGGGACATGACTCCATCTGGGTCATAATCGATCATTTGACTAAAGTAGCCCATTTCATTCCTGTTAAGGCAACCTATGATGGCAACCAGCTAGCAACTCTATACATCAACAAAATCGTAAGCCTTCATGGTGTTCCCAAAGAGATTGTGTCAGATCGAGGAACCCAGTTTACCTCGAGGTTCTGGAAGAAGTTCCAGGAGGCCATGGGAACCAAGTTGTCTTTCAGCACTGCTTTCCACCCCAGACCGGAGGTCAGACAGAACGAGTAAATCAGATACTTGAAGACATGCTCCGGGCCTGTGTCCTAGCATAAGGAGCTAGGTAGGAAGATTGCCTCCCTTTTGTCGAGTTCTCCTACAACAACAGTTATCAGTCCAGCCTCCAGATGGCACCATTTGAGGTGCTATACGGACGAAAATGCCGCACGCCCCTCAATTGGTCAGAGACCGGAGAAGGACTAGTCTTTGGGCCCGATATCCTCCGTGAAGCAGAAGAACAAGTCCATCTTGTCAGAGAGCGTTTGCAGACCGCCAAGTCAAGGCAGAAGAGCTATGCTGACACTCGTCGCCGACAAGTAGACTTCCAAGTCGGAGACCATGTGTACCTGCGAGTAACTCCTCTTAAGGGAACCAAGCGTTTCGACGTTAAGGGAAAAATTGCACCAAGATTTATCGGCCCCTTTGAGATCACCGCACGACGAGGTGAGGTGGCTTACCAATTGGAGCTGCCACCTGAACTATCCGATGTGCACAACGTATTCCACGTGTCACAACTTCAGAAGTGTCTCCAAGTTCCAGGCAAGCCTGATATTTGCAAGGACGTCAATCACCAAGCCATTGACCTTCAGCCCAATTTGACCAACCGTGAGAGGCCCATCTGCATTTTGGATGAGGATGAGCGACACACTCGAAGCCGCACCACCAAGTACTTCAAGGTCCAGTGGAGCAACCACACCGAAGCAGAGGCAACCTGGGAACGTGAAGACTACCTTAGATCCGAGTTTCCGTATCTCTTTAAAGCCTAGCTTAGGAATCTCGGGGACGAGAACTTGCGAGATATATTGGAGGATAAGACAAAACATACAAGATCGATCTACGGATCACGTGGGCGCCCAGCAATGCGGGATGATTACCGTTGCGCCGGACACAGCAAAACCGGCCGGGCCGAACAGAGTAGACAAAGCTCATACGAGCTACGTCGTGATATAGCTCAATACAGAGGCGCTGCACACCCACTATGCTTCACAGATGAAGTAATGGATCATCAAATCCCCGAGGGCTTCAAGCCCGTAAACATCGAATCATACGATGGTACCACAGATCCCATGATGCGGATCGAGGATAATCTCCTCCATATCCACATGGCCCGCGGTGATGATCTACATGCCATCAAATACCTCCCACTCAAGCTTAAAGGACCAGCTCGACACTGGCTCAATAGCTTGCCAGCAGAATCAATTGGTTATTGGGAGGACCTGGAAGCCGCATTCCTTGATAACATCCAGGGCACATATGTGCGACCACCAGACGCCGATGACCTTAGCCACATAATTCAGCAGCGGAAGAATCGCCCGACAATTACGGACTCGGTTCCTAACAAAGAAAAATCAAATCGTTGACGGCCCGGATGCAGAGGCCCTTGCAGCCTTCAAACATAACATCCGTGACGAGTGGCTTGCCCGGCACCTAGGACAGGAAAAGCCGAAATCTATGGCAGCCCTCACAACCCTCACGACTCGCTTTTGTGCGGGAGAGGACAGCTGGCTAGCTCGAAGCAACAACTTGGCCAAACATCTCGATAGTCCGGATACCAAGGACAGCAATGGCAGGTCGCATCGCAACAAGAACAAGCGCCACATTAACGGTGATAATACTGAAGATACGGCCGTCAATGCCGGATTCAGAGGCTCTAAACCCGGTCAGCGGAAGAAGCCATTCAAAAGAAATACCCAGGGCCCTGGCCCAACTTGGACCGTGATCGATCGCTTGTGCCAAATACATGGCACCCCGAAAAACCAGCCAATCACACCAACAGGGATTGTTGGGTGTTCAAGCAGCGAGCAAGCTAAGTGCCGAACTCAATGACAAGGGGCTGCATAGAGATGACGAGGAAGAGCCCCGGCCGCCAAACAATAGAGGACAGAAAGGTTTTCCCACACAAGTGCGGACGGTGAACATGATATACGCAACCCACATACCCAAAAGGGAGCGGAAGCATGCACTACGGGACGTATATGCGATGGAGCCAGTCGCCCCAAAGTTCAACCCATGGTCTTCCTGCCCGATCACCTTCGATCATAGGGACCACCCCACTAGCATCCGTCACGGCGGCTTCGCCACATTGGTTCTTGACCCAATTATTGACGGATTTCCCCTCACCAGAGTCCTGATGGACGGCGGTAGCAGCCCTGAACCTCGCTTTTATCGTGATACAGGCGCAAAATGGGCATAGACCCTCAAGGATTAAACCTACAAAGACGACCTTTATAGGCGTCATACCGTGTAGAGGCCAATTGTACAGGCTCAGTCACACTCGAAGTGGTCTTCGGATCTCGGATAACTTCCAAAGCGAAGAGTTAATCTTTGACATCGTCCCATTCCTTGTTGCTATCATGCCTTTGCTCAGACGAACCGCATTTGCAAAGTTCAATGCGGTGCCGCACCACGCATACCTCAAGCTCAAGATGCCAGGCCCTCGAGGAGTAATCACGGTCAATGGAAACACCGAACGCCTCTCTCCGAACGGAGGAGCATCTGGCTGACCTTCGCGCGGAGGTGCAAAGCAGCCTCTCACGACAATTCTCGAGTCTGGCCACTAAGTGTCCGGACACCGCCAAGCGCGCCTGGAGTAACCTGCAACAAGACTACCTGGCATGATTTAAGCACGAGTAGCAATCCGGCCCCAACCCCAGCCCTCGCGAAATTGCGAAGGTAGTATTACGCGTACATAATTACGCTCTGGAGATACCATGGGCACATGGGGAGGGGCAAGACAACGGCACGCCAAGAATGCGGCTCGACCGCACCAGGGGCTCCCGTTTGTGTTGCTTCTTTTTTCTTTTTTTTCTTTTTCTTCCTTTTTTTACTTCCAGGACTCCGTCTTTGAGAAGTCCTGTCCGGCACTCGAATCGCCGAACTCACGATGCAACAGCCAGGGAAGCAGAAAGCCACGTCGAGTGTTCAGGTGGTCTCTATTACGAGCATTATACCTGTTTTACATATCATCCAAATAGCTTACTCGAGGGGAGGACATGTTAGATTGTCCCATCCCTTGCTTACCGCACTATTTGTATCGTTCTGCTTCCATTGCAGTACCTTTTTGAATAAACAATACACAACTTTTGCTTATTATTGCTCTACTTCCTTTATATATACATGTGTTCATTTCATGACATGTTGGAACCGTACACTTTGGTACGACCAACACACCAGGGGCTTAAGTATCCCACAATTATGGTGTGATAAGTCCGAACACTTTCACAAGTGCGGCACCCCGAACTTATAACATTATATGAATTGGCTCCGAATCATGTCTTGGGTCAATAGTTGGGTTTGCCCGGCTCCCATGTTTTGGTACCTTACGTTCCGTTACATCGGCTAAGGTAGCATCGGGAGAACCACTGCGATTGTGCCCCAATTATGTTGGTTCGAGCACCTCAGTGGAGAAAGCTAAAACTGACCGTCATGATAGGGCGAGAGCCGGTCGCTATTCGAGAGGTTTTTTCGGGTCCCTAGAGACTTATGCCGCTTAGAGCGAGGAACCGGAATTGTCCGGCCAAGACGTGTATAGCACCCTGAACTCGGTCTTCCGAATACTAGGGGCTTTGCCAAAATTTAAAATTATAGAATTCTATGGCTAAGTGAGAGTGTTCAAGCATTATAAGTCCGGTTGCCTTGTTCGTTGTGTTGAGCGCCTCCCTAGATGGACCCAAGAATGGGAACAAGAGTGCTCAAGTTTATCCGAACACCCCAAAGACTTTCGTGGCATGGGGGCTGAAGCCAACGACTTGCCATCTCTCAAATTTGATAAACGACCGCACAGAAGGTAATATTTTAAGTTAATAAGC
Source organism: Aegilops bicornis (assembly GCA_021605145.1). Taxonomy (NCBI): domain Eukaryota; kingdom Viridiplantae; phylum Streptophyta; class Magnoliopsida; order Poales; family Poaceae; genus Aegilops; species Aegilops bicornis. Next base: position 547,752,153 of record CM038672.1, read on the forward strand.
GTTGCTTAGTGCATATGAACAAGTTTTCAGCGTATAGGATAACAAATGCGAGTTTATTCAAAAATTACATCTTTGGAGCACTCATCCGCTATTCGGCGGGCACCCTTCAGGAGACCCTCATAGTACATTTGAGTCACGATGCTCATGGCCCTTGGTGGCCCGTCCGTCACAAGCCTCTCCGCATCTAGCTTGCCCCGGTGCACCTTAGCACGGGCAAGGGCCGACGGACACCTTCAATGCAGGCGGAGGCGCTTGATGACTTCAAGCCGCGGACAGGCATCCACCGACCCTTGCACCAAGTCAAGTAGCTCCCGGGCATGGCCTCCAATGGCCACAGCCGCGCTATAAGGCCCTTCATGGCCTGTTCGGCGACCTTTTGGAGCTCGACCAGCTGTTTCAGCTGGTCGCTCAGGGGCACCGGATGGTCGGCCTCAGGATACTGAGACCAGAACACCTTCTCCGTGGAGCTCCCCTCACAGGCGATGAGAATGCGGTAGCATCGGGCGACCACGGAGGCAAATCTACGAATGCTCTGGAGAGCTCCGAATCCGGGTAAGTAATGTAATTGACTTTTACATTCTTGCTTTGCATAAAGAATGCCTTACCCGCCGCTATCTTCTTTAGTGCTTCAATTTCTTGGAGGGCTTTTTGGGCCTCGGCCTTAGCAGCTTTGGCACTCTCAAGAGCCTAGGCAAGCTCGGACTCTCGGGTCTTCGAGTCACGCTCCAAACCCTCATGTTTTTTCACGAGAATCTGGAGCTCTTGCCGCACCTCCGCCAGCTGCGCCTCCCCTTTCTCTCGCTTGGTGCGTTCCGCTTCCGCTTTGTTTTCGGCCACGGACACCGCTTCCCTCAGGGTCGCCACCTCATTCGTGGCCCCTGCAGTACCCATGTTATTCCTGTTATTTTTCGCAACCAAAACCTTTTCTATAAGGTATTTCTTTACTAAGGTATTACTTACCTTCCTTGTCCTCGAGCTCCTTCTTGGCTTGTCCGAGCTTGTTCTCGGACCGCTCGAGGTTCTGCTTCAATACATTGACCTCCGCAGTCAGTGCGGTAGAGGTCAGCAGCGCAGCCTGGATTCCCATATTGACATACTTATGTTAGACTCCTGCGTATATATTGTTAGATCCTTAATCCGGTTTTTCTTTCCGAACACCGAACTAAGCATCAGGGGCTACTGTCTATGCGGTTATATTTTTACATATTCTAAAACTTACCTCAAAGCCTGTTAGAAGGCTGGTACAGGCTTCGGTCAGTCCGCTCTTGGCAGACTAAACTGTCCGGATCAAAGCACTCATAACAGTGCGGTGTTCCTCCTCGATGGAAGCGCTGTTAAGCGCCTCCATAACTATCCGGTGCCTCCGGTTGGGCCGGAGGACATCGGCGTCTTACCCTTCTTGTGAAGGATCCATTGTCCGGGACTCACGGAACCGCTGATGGTTCCGGCATGGAGTCCGGACGAGGTCGGGCTTAGAGCCTGAGGGTCTTGCCCCAGCGCCTGGAGTCCGGGAGGTCGCCTTGTGGCACCTCCTGCGCTACCTCCTCTTGACCAAGCCCCCCTTGGGGCCCCACCGCGGCGTCGTGCGCGACGTGAGGCGAGGAGGCGGTCGGAAGCGAAGTACTCTCCATTTCCGATGAGCCCAGGGACCCGCTCGATGAATCGGCGAACTCGCCCTTGGGCAGGCTGCACGGTTGTTCAACATTAGAGAACACTCTGCAATAATAAAAAACCATGGGTATCCGGACACTTACGATCTCGCCAGGGTCTTGGCCCTTGTAGGCCAGTCCTCATCGTCGTTGTCGACGTTGGTGGAGAAGTCCGGAGGAAGGGTTCTGCCCTTCTTGGACCCTCCGGCCTCGCCAGCTGGGGCGGCCTTCCTTTTATTCTCCTCCCCCGCTGGGGGAGGAGCTTCTTCTTCTTCCTCCTCGTCTTCAGGAGAAGATTCCGCTTCGGAATCTGACAGCACCTGGCGTCAGGAGCTCTTTCGAGTTCCCGTGGCCTCCTTCTTGGCCTTCTTATCCGGCACCACGTACGGCGCTGGAGCCAGCAGCCCCGTCAATCGGGCGTCCGTTGGGTCTTTTGGCAAAGGAGCCGGACAGTTAATCTGTCCGGACGTCTTCAACCAGTCCTGTCAAAGATTAGGGAATTTTAGATCCCATGTAGAGTCAATCTATGAAAAAAGAGTCCCGTAAAGGGTAAAATAACTTATCTCGCCGGCTGGACGCTGCGAGCTGTATCCGCGATCTTTGGTAGCGGATGTTGGGGCTTCGGCGCCCTTGAACAGCACCTTCCAGGCGTCTTCATATGTGGTGTCGAAGAGCCGGCTCAAGGTTTGGTGCTGTGCCGGGTCGAACTCCCACAAGTTAAAAGCCCGTTGTTGGCATGGGAGAATCCGGCGGATGAGCATCACCTGGATTACATCGACAAGCCTAAGATTCTTGGCCACCAGGTTTCGAACGCATGTTTGAAGTCCGGATGTCTCGTCCGAATTCCCCCACGTCAGGCTGTCTCTTTCCATGGCGAGAGCCGTGTGGGGAAGCCAGATCTGAATTCGAGGGGCCGCCACCCATTTGGTGTTGCGGGGCTCGGTGATGTAGAACCACCCGATTGCCACCCCTTTATTGTCTCCACGAAGCGCCTTGAGCCATGGGACTTTGGCCATCTTGCCAACCATGGCGCCTCACTTCCAGCTTGACGGCCGCCCACTACCTTCGGCCGGACGTTGAAGATCTTCAGCCATAAGCCGAAGTGGGGCTGGATGCAGAGGAAAGACTCGCACACGACGATAAACGCCGAGATGTTGAGGATGAAATTCGGGGCCAGGTCGTGGAAGTCCAGGCCGTAGTAGAACATGAGCCCCCGGATAAAGGGGTGAAGAGAAAAACCTAGTCCGCGGAGGAAGTGGGGGAGAAACACCACCCTCTCGCAGGGCCCAGGGGTCGGAATGAGATGCCCCTCGTCGGGAAGCCTGTGCGCGATGTTGCCGGACAAGTATCCGGCCTCCCGCAGTCTTGCGATGTTCCCCTCCGTGACGGAGGAGGCCATCCACCCGCCTCCCGATCCCGACATGATTGGAGAAAGGTTGAGGTGGGATGTGCGGACTTGGGCGTTGGAGCTCGAGTGCGCGGAAATGGATAAGCAAAGGAGGAAGAAGGCGTAGGTGAAAAGGTGGATCCTTATCCCCTTATATAGACAGACGAAGCTATGCGTCCCCACCAACTGGTAAAACTTCGCTTATTTCCCAAGCGCCGTCTTGAATGGCGCGGATGGGTTACCCACGTCCGTATTGATGAGAATCCCGGAATGAGGGCACGATCTATGCTTTGATAAGGCGTGCCAAGGAAACTGCCTCGCTAAACACGCTTGAGGTGGGAGCAGTAAAAAGCGATTCATATAAAAGCCTTGCCGTGGTGTGATGTCACGCCGCGAATCACGTCAGCAGATCTGTGCAAAAATTATTCTCTCTACGATGTTATGTGGAACTTGTTTTGCGAGCCGTACACTATCCTTGTGTTCAAAACCTTCTATGAAGTATTCGGAGGAGGAACCGCCTACATAATGCGAAGACAATCAACGCGCGGACTCATCATCATTGAAGCCTGGTTCGAGAGCTCTTGAGGAGTCCCGGACTAGGGGTGTCTGGATAGCGGACTATCATCACGGCGGAGTCCAAGACTATGAAGATACAAGATTAAAGACTTACGTCCGTGTCCAGGATGGGACTTTCTTTGGCGTGGAAGGCAAGCTTGGCGTCACGGATATGTAGATCTCCTACCATTGTAACCGACTACGTGTAACCCTAACCCTATCCGGTGTCTATATAAACAGGAGGGTTTTAGTCCGTAGGGACGAACAACAATCATACCATAGGCTAGCTTCTAGGGTTTAGCCTCCTTGATCTCGCGGTAGATCTACTCTTGTACTACCCATATCATCAATATTAATCAAGCAGGAGTAGGGTATTACCTCCATCGAGAGGGCCCGAACCTGGGTAAAAACATCGTGTCCCTTGTCTCCTGTTACCATCCGCCTAGACGCACAGTTCAGGACCCCCTACCCGAGATCCGCCGGTTTTGACACCGTCAAGAGCCTTCTGTTGTCGCCGGGCAGCATCGTCCTTGCCAGCCTGCGCCTTCGCCACCTCCTGGGTCTTCTCGATATCGGCCTGCTTCAGGATGAGCTCTCTCTTGCGCTCATCCAGCTCACCCCGGGCAGCCCTCAGTTCATCCCGGGCCTTGCCAAACCAGACCTACGTCTGAGCGACGCGCTCCTCAAAATTTGCCTCCGCCTTGTCCACCGCCGCCATCCTAGACTTCACTTTGTCTTGGCGGGCATGGTGTCGCACCTGGAGCTTTTGGAAGTTGGCGCCCATGGCACGGAGAAGCTGCACCTCTTGGGAACCGTCGCCACCAACGCTCGGTTTGTCGACAACCTGGAGCCCGGCGGTGGCGAGCACCTCATCGTCAAACACCTCCCCTTCGGCTGGCGCTCTGCTTCTCGCAGTCCTTGGGAGGCGGACGAACAGGTCGTCGCCCAACCTCAGGTACTTGCCTGGAGTGCGGGCTGTGGGGGAGGGAGGTTGGTCGTTGTCCACATCGTCCTCGGTAGTCTCCTTGGCGGCCTCCTTGGTAGCAGCCTCACCGGATTACCCGGCAGGCCCCCTGCCGGGCTCCCCGGCAAGCCCCTTGGCGGCCTCCTTGGCGGCAGACTTGGTGGCTTCTCCAGCCGCGATCTTGGCGGCCTCGGCCTCGGCGTCCTTGGCGACCTCCCCGATAACGATGTTGATATCCTCCTGATCCATTGGGAGAGGGTCTGGAAAGAAGAACGCAACGAGGCCAAGGTCAAGGTTCAGAACAACGAAAAAAAGACAAGGACGGAAGGCAGGCCGCTTACCCGCGCCAAGCTGAGAAGAAGTTCCCTCCTAGCCAATGTTCGTGGCCGGGACGGAGCCGTCAGCACCCAAGCTCGCCTCCTCCTCCTCCATGTGCATGGGCTCGCCAGTGTATTCCCTTGCCGGGGACGCCCCTCTGGGTGGCGTGGTCGATGGGGGCGGCATGTTGGGGGTGGCCCTCAGTGGCTCCTCCTACTGCGGCTCTCCTCCTGCAACCGCAGCAAGGTCAGCGCCAAAGATTCGTGCCCGAACACCCATCGATGAGGAGTGAGCAATGAACTCACGCCGGGGGCTGAAGCGGGGGCTGCGCCGAGGCTGGTGTCCGGGCTAATCGCCACCAATGCCGGCGTGCGTGGGGTGCTCGCCGGGGGCTTGTCGCCCGTCGAAGCCCTGGCCCTCTACGCCACCCTCTGACCCATCTTCTCCGTGTCCCTGCGAGAATAAGATCCAGTCAGAGAAGATGGCATAGGCTGATGGTCAGAAATGATGGAGGGTGAAATACTTACTCATCCTCCTCTGCCGGCCTCCTCTTCCTCTTCGGGCTGAAGGACACAAGGTCGAAGTCGGCCTCCGGGCCGCTGTCCGAAGGAGGGGGGAAGGGGAAGGCATCCTACGCCGCTTGGACGAGGAAGAAGCGGCGGCCGCTGCCTTCTTCTTCGCTGTCGCGGCCCTAGTCTGGCGCACGGGCTGCGCCTGGGCCTGTTGCCGCTATGTGGTCCTGCCGGTCCGGACCAGCTCGCTGGAGCTGGCCCGCCACCGGATGTGTCTCCTCCCCAGGGCCGAGGAGCTGTCCGCCTCGGCCTGCTCTTCGGCCGACTGCTCGACCACGTCTTCGACAAGGGGTGCCCCGGCGCGGTGCCACTGGCTTTCCTGGCAGACCCCGCCCACTCAGCGAGCTCCTTCTTTTCTGCGGTCGTGTCGGCCTCGTCCTCCACGGTGCCGACTCTACTGATGGAAATATGCCCTAGAGGCAATAATAAAGTTATTGTTTATTTCCTTATTTCATGATAAATGTTTATTATTCATGCTAGAATTGTATTAACCGAAAACTTAGTACATGTGTGGATACATAGACAAAGCAAAGTGTCCCTAGTATGCCTCTACTTGACTAGCTAATTTATCAAAGATGGTTATGTTTCCTAACCATAGACATGTGTTGTCATTTGATGAATGGGATCACATCATTAGGAGAATGATGTGATGGACAAGACCCATTCGTTAGCTTAGCATTATGATCGTTACAGTTTCATTGCTACTGCTTTCTTCATGACTTATACATGTTCCTCAGATTATGAGATTATGCAACTCCCGAATACCGGAGGAACACCTTGTGTGCTATCAAACGTCACAATGTAACTGGGGTGATTATAAAGATGCTCTACAAGTGTCTCCGATGGTGCTTGTTGAGTTGGCATAGATCAAGATTAGGATTTGTCACTCCGTGTATCGGAGAGGTATCTCTGGGCCCTCTCGCTAATGCACATCACATAAGCCTTGCAAGCATTGTGAATAATGAGTTAGTTGAGGGATGATGCATTACGTAACAAGTAGAGAGACTTGCCGGTAACGAGATTGAACTAGGTATTGAGATACCGGTGATCTAATCTCGGGCAAGTAACATACCGATGACAAAGGGAGCAATGTATGTTGTTATGCAGTTTGACCGAAAAAGATCTTCGTAGAATATGTAGGAACCAATATGAGCATCCAGGTTCCGCTATTGGTTATTGACCGGAGATGAGTCTCGGTCATGTCTACATAGTTCTCGAACCCTTAGGGTCCGCACGCTTAACGATCGATGATGATTTGTATTATGAGTTATGTGATTTGATGACCGAAGTTTGTTCGGAGTCCTGGATGAGCTCGTGGACATGACAAGGAGTCTCGAAATGGTCGAGACGTAAAGATCGATATACTGAAAGTCTATATTCGGACATCGGAAAGGTTCCGAGTGATTCGGGTATTTTTCGGATTACCGAAGAGTTACGGGAATTCGTATTGGGCCTTAATGGGCCATATGGGAAAGGAGAGAAAGGCCTCAAGGGTGGCCACCCCTTCCCCATGGACTGGTCCGAATTGGACTAGGGAAAGGGGGCGCCCCCTTCCTTCCTTCTCCTTCTCCCTTCCCTTTTTCCTATTCCATGTGGGAGGTGGAATCCTACTAGGACTAGGGGGTCCTAGTAGGACTCCACACTTTGGGCGCGCCCTATGAGGGCCGGCCTCCTCCTTCCTCTATCCTTTATATACGTGGCCACAGGGCACCCCATAGATACACAAGTTGATCATTGATCTCTTAGCCGTGTACGGTGCCCCCCTCCACCATAATCCACCTCGGTCATGTTGTTGCATTGCTTAGGCGAAGCCCTGCGCCAGTAGCTTCATCATCATCGTCATCACGCCGTCGTGCTGAAGAAGCTCTCCCTCGAAACTTACTGGATCGTGAGTTCGTGGGATGTCACTGAGCCGAACGTGTGCAGCAGATCACGGAGGTGCCATACTTTCGATACCAGGATCGGTCAATCATGAAGACTTACGACTACATCAACCGCGTTGTCATAACGCTTCCGCTTATGGTCTACGAGGGTACATGGACAACACTCTCCCCTCTCATTGCTATGCATCACCATGATCTTGCATGTGCGTAGGAAATTCTTTGAAATTCCTACGTTCCCCAACAACTGCCGGCCCGTTGGGCAAGTGCCGCCTCCTAGTCCCTGGCAGCAATATATGCCATCTCTTCCTTGGTGGTGTCCTGGACGAGCAGGTGATCATCATGAACGTACCTCTGCGATAGGTTGTTGAAGAAGGCCTGCACCCGCTCCGCTTCTGGCTCAGCCCAGCCTGGATCGAGGCCGTGCGCGTTGAAGTCTGGCATCATGGCGATGATGGTGGTCTGGCAAGAGTTATTGCTCAATAGAACCACACCCGCTGGCAACCCAAACAAATACCAGCGGGCCCTGATGGCCTTGCCGGTCCTCTCGACTCCGCCGTCCTAATTCACCTTGAGCTGAAAGTGCCTCTGGCAAAAATGGGCATGCCCAAACACCGTGAAATTGTGCTTCAAGCCAGGGCGGAGCCTCATGATGTCGGCCGCGTTCCTGAAGTCCCAGGCCGGCCTCCCCTTGTTGTGCAGTGGGGCAATCTGGCGGCGGATGAAGTCGGCCCCAATCATCTCGAGGGTGAGCCTGACCGAAGTGAGGCGATGGATCCTGGTGGTGGCAACCGTGAGCTTCTTGTCGTTGGCGTCGAGATCGCCCCAGTCTTTTCTATGGACCGGCGGCCCCCCGACGGACCCAGCAGAACTCCTGCGGATCTGCCTCCTCAATCCAACACCACCGGCGCCACCACTCTTCCCACCTCTCCTTCTGGGCACCCTCCGGGTACGTGCCCCTCTCCTGGGTCCTCGGGATCCAGGTGATGCACCAGAGATGATGCCCCTTGGCTGCATATGAGGGTAGAAGTAGTGGCGGAAGAGCGTCGTGCTAGGGAGCAGTCCGGCGAAGCCCTCGCAGAGATGGGCGAAGAAGGCCACGCATGCCACATCGTTCGGCGTAAGGTCCAAAAGATGGAAGTCGTAGGTGTGCATGATGTCGTTGAAGAAATCAGAGAAAGGGGGACAGAGCCCGCAGGAGAAGTAATTGACGAAGAAGGGGTACCGATTTGGACCAGCCTCAGCAAAATCAGCGGGGACGATACGCGTGGCAGGGTGCCCCGACGTCTCCCTCCCCCACAAGGGCCTGAAGTAGTCCCTGAGGGTGACCGCATCGACCGTCAAGGGGAAGAGGGCGCGCTGCGTTCGAAGCGTCGCCAACTGACTCTCTGGCGCCTCCTTCCCTCCGTCATCCTTGGCCGCTCCCTTGCCCTTGCTCGTCTTGGGCACCATGGCGGTTGAGAGGAAATGAGGGATCAAGAGCAATAGAGGCACGGCGGCGGCGAGCAGAGGCGAAAGCTTCGATGCGCACTTGAGGAGGAAGAAGAGGGGAACGGCGGTTCCGAGATTGGAAAGGGCAAAGAGGGTTAATGAGCAGCCGCGGTTTTTCCTTTTTATGGGGAAGGCGCGGGCCGCCTTTTTAACATTTACCACGATGTGACGCGAGCGTGCCGCAACCGCCCCACGCACGACCCCCACGTCACGCATTCAACATGGGTTGTGGGAAGCGCAACTGGCGAGGGAGTTACTACGGTAAAACTCCACCACGCGTGCCCGCGCACCGTTCTGGCCCTGGCCCAATAATGCTCTGCGCTTATGTGTGGCCCAGGTCTGGGGGCTCCTGTCGGTGTACAAAATTAGGGGCCTTCTGTACACTTTACTTGTGCACGGGTAGTTGTAGTCACGCCTGCGTCCATGCTTGGCGGGGCCGAGGAAGCAAAGATGCAAGACTACCAGAGCAGCGCTCAAGCCAGAAGCAAGAAGAGCAAAGGAGCAAGGTGGGTCTCCCCCGGCAACACGCCTGCCGGGATGGCCTGCGTAGCCCCAGCAAGAGCCTTGCCGGGGCAACCTTCCCAACACCGGCAAGGCCGCCACCCTTGAGCCTGAGAGTTCCGACACCATCGACAACGTTGAAACCAAGGCTCGGGAGGCGCCTACGTGGTGGCATGCAGATCTTTGTGAAGACCAAAGGCCTGCAAGAGTAGATTGGAACCAGAAGACGAAGGCCCCCAGCAAGATCCTTGCCGAGGACGACAACGAGACCCCGGCAAGACCCTTGCGGGGACCCCGGTAAGATCCTTGCCGGGGACATTTGCAGGGCCACAGCCAGGCCCACACCTACCGAGGCTCCACCGCCGTTCCAACACAGTAGTCAGCCCGCCAACTAAGCAGGCACCTGCGTGGCGGCGTGCGGCTTCCATGCCAACTCAGCAAGCACCTGCGCGGTTGCATGCAGATCTTCGTGAAGACTCTGCTATCGCACCAGCTCAGCAGCCAGCCATCCAGCGTGGCGCTGCACGCTCATCAGCCTGGACGCGCGTCAGAGCGAGGTGAGGTGGCGACTGATGGGACGAGCATCTTTGTCGTCCCCGATAAAGCAAGAGGGCACGTCGGTAGTGCATTTAATGAGTTCGTCCTACGGTTCCTGGAGATAAACTTGTACAGTGCATACTTTCCACCTCCTCTGTGCCACCGTGGTGACCCCTTTGACTATAAAAGGAGGCCCAAGGCATACTGAGGGAAGATTGGGACTTTTTTGGACCCTGCGCGTCTTGTAGCTAGTCCGGGAACACTAGATAAACACACCAAAGCAGGATTAGGGTATTACGCATCGCTTGCGGCCCGAACTTGGATAAAAATCCCCCGTGTTGATCTTCTAAACCCGCTCTTTCCACAGCCCTGCGCCCTGTCAACCATAGTAGGGATTCTCTGTGATCCCATAGGTGTCGTTTCCCCGACAGATGGTGATCTGCTGCTTCCACGTAGTCAGTAACATTGACGTTCACCGCTTCACCATGATGACCCACCTAGTATATGTGACCGACATCCCATACAAGTGTAGATGATTTTGCACAGTTCATTGGGGTCTTGTAACTGAATTCATACAACTAATACACGGGCGGAGCACATCTGATTTCGGACCACCGTACTCAGCTCTGATAAAGTTCATGAAGTTTTCAACCCCCTCGACATATGCAGCGGAGAATCTTTGAGCAGAAGTTATCCAAGTCCTATCCATCTGTTAGACAGACAAATTAGTTCTTCTACTAGATATTATAGGAAAAACATATATGCTTTTTTATGAAGTCCAGAAAAAATACCTAGGTCGATGTCTAAAGCTATGGAAAGATATTTGGACGAGCAGATCTAAGTAACAAAATATATTTAAAGCTAATTCAACAAATAGATTTGAGTACTAAATTATGGCAGGTTGTTTTAGCAGTCAATGAGGCCGAGCACACATCCATCGAACTATCGAAGGCCATCACAGCAACAAAGATCGAGTATAAAACGGTGTAGAGCTATTTCACCTAACAGATTGGCTACTAGACCATGGAAATCTACGTCACAATAAATATATGGCAGGATATTTTAGCAACTAATCGGGCTGGGCATGCCATCCCAGCTAAGCAGATTGAGTGCAGAACAGGGCAAGGAAGCTTCTTAAGCAGAGCATATTGACTGTAAACTACTTCGACAAATAGTGAGATTAACAACGTCTATCAGCTGACATTCAGCGCTACACCGACATGCACGGGGCCTCAGTCTAGAATGTGTGTACAGTGGGAGAAGCTGACCGCCATCCGTCTCCACACAAACGTCGCCCGCGGTGGCGGCGCTGACCGACGTGCGCCTCCACAAGAACATCGCCAGCGGTGGCGGCATGGCTAGAGGACGGCAGTCTACGAGAGCGTACTGTGGGAGCGAGAGGATCGCCATGCGTCCCCTCGACGAACCACGACGCCGATGTATCGGCACGGTGGGGAGGGCGGCTGTGGCGGAGCGAATGGAGTGGATGGGGATGGGGGAAGGGGGTTTGGGGAATATTATTAGCTAGTTGGCCGAAGGGCGGTTGAATTTGGGATTTGGTGGGAATTTGGGGGGGGGGGATTTCGCGCAGTGGGCGGGGGGAGTTTGGCGCATGGTCGGTTTCTCCAAGTGCAGTCCCATGTGTCAATGAAGAGGCAAGCCGAAGTGTGTTCCGTTTGTGTGAGCCATGTGCAGGACCGAACGTGTGTGGGGTGCAATGCGACCGCGACAGGGGTGCTGTGAGTGTACCGCCTTTTTTCCTTTTAAACTAGTTGCTTCGCCCCCTCAAAAAAACTTGGTGCTTCGTGCGATCCATCGATACTACTACTAGTAGTCCGGTAATCCTGACTAAACGGTGTGGCTAGGTCTTTTCCCGCGCGATATGCTCGGAGGTTGGCTTAGTTGGGTTTTCTAGGACGACTAATGTTCACCTACGTAATCCCAGTTACGTAATTAACGTAATGTGAAACATGTGAGGTGTTGATTGTAGATTGGGGGGAGGGAGGGGCCCACCACCATGAAAATCAGGGAGGAGAGAGAAGCAATTTACGTTAACCCTTTCGTAGGTTCCGGTAGATGTAGAAAGATGTGCAATGCGTGAATGTGTAGTCGACGTACTATTGGAGTGCCTAATATAAATTGTGTATGTAGATCTATGTGTTTATTTACTTCGCATGTTAGCTTTGTCTTGGTTCAATAAAAAGAAGAGTTGGTGATGATGGTGTGCCTGCCATCCTGCAATATAGGCCGTCCGATCTATATCTAACAGATAGGAAGGAAACTATGACAATTTACACGCACTCCTCTCCACATTTGCAGATAAGGCCTTCCCTCGTTCATCCTTTTCTCCCACAAGATCTTGATGTTCCGTGCAATGCACGGGCATCTTGCTAGTACTCCTACAATATACTATATTATTGTGAAATTTCATATACACCGGCCGAGATTAGTGCAAACATGGGAGATTTTCATTACATTTCGAACTTTTGTAGGAAAGAAAAATAAAACGAACCCGACCCTAAACCTATTCTACGGTGGCGACCGACGTCCTCCATGTGCGATCTCCATGAACAGGGGCGGGTTTCAAGACCCGTGAAGTGAAGGTGCGGTCTCCGGCGAGGAAGAGTAGAACACGGGAGACGGACCGGCCAGTTGGCACACCATGCCCTGCCGCCTCCCATGCCCTACTCATCCTCGGAGGAGTCCCCAAACTCGGCGGTGCCGGACGTTGGCTGGCGGCAATAGGACACGTGGCTGACGGTGCTCTCGTCGTCGGCCGCCATCGTGGCCACCACTTGTGCGGTCGCGTCCGCGTCCATCTACGCTGCTATTGCGTCGCGAGTGGCGACTTGAGCGAGGGCGGTGACCTCGAGCTTCATCCCTGAAGACAAAGCTCTCCCGCATACCGTTCACGCTCGCGGTCATGGCGGATGTGGTGCCAGGTAGCAGGACGATGCGCTATGGTGTGGATGTTAGCTTGGCATTGCCTCTTTAAGTAGCGCATTACGGTGAGGCCAAAGCGTCCGGGTGTGTCATTAAGTTGCAGGAGTTGGTTCCTCGGGCACCGAGCCTCTTAACGATGGCATACGGACGGACGCATGAATGCGGGCAGCTGGCGCCGGCTAGGAACGCACCACGCGACGGTGCGACGGACGATGATTTTTGGTGTGCCAGGGTAGTCAGCTGCGGTCGTGGCAACGTTGGATATGCCCTTTGCTCACATGCGACCCCACATGTCATTGAAAAAGCAAGATGACCCGACATGGTCTCAGGTCCTAGGGATGCAGTTGGCCGCGCTACACCACTCCGCGGACGCATCGCGACGCACGTGCACTTCGGCGCCCCATGCATCCTCGACGAGCCGGGTGTTGATCTGCTCGTCGTGCCACAACACTAACGCCACCCTCGACACACTGAAACCGACCGTGTCCAGCGACGGTGAGCATGTCGCTTACCACGGTCGCGTTGTCCAGAGGCGGTGCTGGAGCTACATGATACGTCTCCGTCGTATATATAATTTTTTATTGTTTCATGCCAATATTATTCAACTTTCACATGTTTTTGGCAACTTTTTATATGATTTATTGGACTAACCTATTGATCCAGTGCCCAGTGCCAGTTCCTGTTTTCTGCATGTTTTTTGTATCGCAGAGTATCCATATCAAACAAAGTCCAAATGCAATAAAATTTCATGGAGAATTATTTTGGAATATATGTGATTTTTGGGAGTTGGAATCACCGCAAACGAAGGCCCACACAGCCCACAAGACACCAGGGCGTGCCAGAGGCCACTGGCGCGCGGTGGTGGGTTGTGCCCTCCTCGAACATCGGCTGGAGATCTACTTCGGGCGCAAGGAAGCTTATATCCGAAAAAATCGTGTTAAAATCTCAGCGCAATCAGAGTTACTGATCTCCGGGAATATAAGAAACGGTTTTCGGCCAGATCTGGAGAACGCGAAACAGAAGAGAACAGAGAGGGAGATCCAATCTCGGAGGATCTCCCGCCCCTCCGGTGCCATGGAGGCCATGGACCAGAGGGGGAACTCTCCTCCCATCTAGGGGGGAGGCCAAGGAAGAAGAATAAGGAGGGGGGCTCTCTGTCCCCTTCTCTCCCGATGGCGCCGGGGTGCCTCTAGGGCTAGGATCGTGACGGCAATCTACACCAACAATCTTGCTATCGTCAACACCAACTTTCTCCCCCTCTATGCAGTGGTGTAACACCCCTTCTCCCCGCTGTAATCTATACTTAAACATGGTGCTCAACTCCATATATTGTTTCACAATGATCTATGGTTATCCTATGATGTTTGAGTAGATCTGTTTTGTCCTGTGGGTTAATCGTGATCTTGGTTGGTATGATTGTATATTTTCTTTATGGTTCTGTCCTACAGTGTCCTCCGTCTCGCGCAAACATGAGGGGGACCTTGCTGTAGGGTGTTGCAATATGTTCATGGTTCGCTTATGGTGGGTTGCGAGAGTGACAGAAACTTAAACCCGAGTAGGTTGGGTATGGCGTATGGGAATAAAGAGGACTTGATACTTATATCTATGGTTGGGTTTCACGGCCTTAATGATCTATAGTAGTTGCGGATGCTTGCTAGAGTTCCAATCATAAGTGCAGATGATCCAAGTAGAGAAAGTATGTTAGCTCATGCCTCTCCCTCATATAAAATTGCAAGAATGATTACCCGTACTTTTTATCGATTGCTTAGGGACAAATAACTTTATTGTTGACAAAAGCTCTCTACTAAAACTAACTTAGTTGTGCCTTTATCTAAACAGGCCCTAGATTTTATTTATGTTCTCTTTATTATCTTGCAAACCTATCCTATCACACCTACAAAGTACTTCTAGTTTCATACTTGTTCTAGGTAAAGCGAACATAAAGCGTGCGTAGAGTTGTATCGGTGGTCGATAGAACTTGAGGGAATATTTGTTCTACCTTTAGCTCCTCGTTGTGTTCGACACTCTTACTTATTGAAAGTGGCTACAATTGATCTCCTATACTTGTGGGTTATCAAGACCTTTTTCTGGCGTCGTTGCCGGGGAGCAATAGCGTGGGGTGAATAGTATCGTGTGTGCTTGTTTGCTTTATCACTAAGTAGTTTTTATTTCCTGTTCTAAGTTGTTCTCTATCTTTAGTTATGGATATGGAACACGAAACACCAAAAAAATTAGATGTACTTGCTACTCATGGAGATGGGGAACCTCCTAAAACCCTCGATGCTCATTATGTGAAAGATATTATGCACGACTTTGATAATTTTGAGAAAACCCCATTCAACTCTATAATGGGAGTAACGTTGGATCAACGTGAATACTTTAGGGATTATCACTTGACTCATAAAGGGAAATTGTTACGTGATCAAATTCATATGTTGCATTGGTATGCTTGGGAGCTATGCTTGAGATATGATTATACTTGTTGCTCTTGGATGAACGCTCCACATCTTCCCTTTTCATGTGAATTTAATGATAACGAAACCTTGGCTTCTTATGCTCGAAGTATATATGATTACTATGATGTGGAACGAATAGAAGAATTTGTTGCTTTTAAGGGTGCTTATGAAATTGAATCTTTGTTTGAAAAGTACGAAGCTTTTGATAATGATGTTTATAGACCTAAATTTTTTGCCATCCTTAAATATTGCTATGATAATTATAAATATATTTCCAATATTGATGAATTTATTGAGAAAGTCTTCGCTGTCCAAGAAGAGATAAATATTTTGTAGGAGTCTATGGAAGAAGGAATTGATGAAACTGCGAGCTCATTGGGTGAAAAAGATGATGAGGAGAGCGAAGAACAAAAGGAGGAAGATCGTATTAGCTACCCGTGCCTACCTTCTACTGAGAGTAACTCTACAACTCATACATTATTTAATTTCCCTTCGTACTTACCGAAGGATGTCGGCGTTCTGGGAACGGGGGTACCCAGACTCACCTGCCTGCGGCCTGCGGCGTGGCTGAAGGGGTGGCCCAGCACGGCCCATCTTCATCAACACAAGCTCAAGACCCTCGTGAGGGGCCAAGCCTCGCGGGGCGGACGACAGGAAGCTTCCTCAGGCACGGCCTCGTCAGGCTGGCTCACGAGGAGGCGGAGAGATCAAGGCGGGGTACCTCACGAGGTGCCCATGACGCAAGCCATGACGACCAAGGGCGCCAGGAGGGCGCCAGCCCGCGCAGTGTCCTCATTTCCTCTTTGGTGCAAAGGAGGCAAGCGCAGGCAACCATTTCGGTGCAACAAGACCAAGACCAACCCAACGACAGGAAGGAGGTCATCGTGGAGCCCAAGCCGGCGTCATCGTCAAAGCCTTTGGCAGGCGAGGACCAACTTTAGTCAGGATAAGTGCACCAGATGTTCCCCTTCAAAATGGCCAATTGTTGGCGCCCTTCCCGCTCAATATTTGGGAAGAGGCCCAGGGCCTCCGCATATAAATAGGACAAGCCACCCACAGGGTAGAGGCATCTGAGAGAGATCCAGACATCTCGCCTCATCTTAGCTTGATCCAATCCGATCAAGAGCCTAGCCACAAGAACACCTCACCCTCGCGAGGCTGTTCTTCCTTGTATTGTTCATCATCAGCCCAAGAGGCAATCCACCACACCACACCTTTGGAGTAGGGTGTTACACCACAATGGTGGCCCGAACCAAGATAAACCTTGTGTCTCTTGTGTTGTTCTTTTGGTAGTTTAGATCCTAGCGAGGTGACGAGGTGCAGGTAGGTAGGGGTGAGATCTCCGACGCGCAGAGGTCGAACCTAGAGGGTCCGCCGGAACCCGAAATCCGACATATGGCGCGCCAGGTAGGGGTGCGCAGGAATCCGCCTTCTGCCGCCTCACGCCCCGTCGCGTCATCGTCATCATGTCCGGCGACCCAACGGGCAACCCTGATCCCTGGGCGGCCTGGCCCGCCCACGCCGAGCCGCTTGCCCCGGGCGAACCCATGCCCCAGGCAGCCCGCGGTCCGTAGGGCGCTGCGGGCCACGGGCGACGCTGCCAAGCAACGTCAGCTCTCACGCCGCGGCAGGCGCTGTCGACGGCGAGGGCCTCGAACCACGCCGCGGCCACGACACCATACACCCGATGAGAGCAGGCGAACTCAAGGGACGCGCTCACGGTGGCCCGAGAGCTACTGCAATGCAGGCTACTGGAAGGCGGCCACAACGTTCTGCTGGAGCGGGTGGCAGAGCTCCTGGGCTTCGCCGCATCGGGGGCTCACCCCTTCTGCACCCAACTACCACCTCAGGCCCAGGGCGAGCCACGCGGAGGCCCCTCGCGCGCCCGCGCAGCTCCGAGCGGACTTCAAGGCTACCCCAACGTCAACAAGGCCGTCAGCATCGGGCTAACAGCGGCGCTGCCTCCGCCCCGGCCAGCGAAGGAGGACTCGCCACAGCCACGGCCTCAGCGGGCCGCCGCGGTACCACCCCCAGGTGGGCGCCTCAAGCAGGGCTGCGTGGCACACGAGGCACTACGGTGAAGCATTCGGGGTGGTGGCCCTGGAAGAGTATGTGCCCCACATGATGGATCAAGGGCACGCGCAGGAGGACGAACATGGCTCGCTCCTCGGCCCAAACTGGGGGGACGAGACACCCGAAGCTGAGCTCTTCCAGGAGCCCCGGGGAAGCCCCATCGACCGTGCCGGAGGCAGTGATTATCGGGTACCGCTAATTCCTCAGGAGCAAGCATACGCTAACCATGGATCGCAGGAGGTACATGTCATCGCGGCGGACGGCTGCCCCAATCATGATCTCCTACCCCTCGGGAGGAGGGCGCGGGGCTGCAGGAGAGGGCCGAGATCCAGCATCATCACCGTGGCGTTGAGCAAGGCATCTCGGGAGGTAGGCCCTCCGCCGGGAGGTGCCCAGTGGCCTGCCCGGCGGAAGAGGACCCGTGGTCGCCGGGGAACCGCTGGCGACCGCTCTACCCCATCGGCGGCGTCCTTGGTTTCCGGTCGTCGTCAGTGGCACTAGAGTGTGGCGCAAGGCGGGGCCCTCGTCTGGCGATATGAAGCAAGGCCGGTACCTGTGAAGAAGGCCTAGTGCCTGTGAAGCTCGCCTCCCCGTGACACTCTCACGTAATAATGAGTGGGGCTGTACACGCCCCGGAGTCTCAGGGGTGCCGGCCTCAGGCTCTCGGGCTCCCTCCCACGCCCAGTGGCAGCACTTAGCTCCGTGCTGGTGAGAAGACGTCCAAGACTAGACTAGGTGCCGGACGCGGCCATTTTCTGCTTTCCTTGCTTTTCCCCTTGGCTGTCGTTTTCCCACGTTGGATTTAAGTTGGATTTGAGCTTGAGATTTGTGTGTGTTCGGGGAAGGGGTGTTTAGTCTCGTTCGAGCAATCTCTCGCGTTCTGCTTACCACTTTGCCTCAGCTGCCTCCCCTCGTGAGCCCCTCGCGAGCCGGGCCAGGCCTAGCTTACGTGCAGCCCGGACTGCCGTCACCAGGCCCTCTCAGGAGGTGTTCATTACAGGTTCAATGGGCTCGTTCAGGAGACACTCGAGACACCACAGCCCTCTGTAGGCTATCTCGGGGCCCACGTGGGTCGAAGGTAAACAAGCCAGCCAGCTCGTCGCAAAGCCAGCCACATGGCGCAGGCGTACGGGTGATATCGCATCTAGTAATACGCTGAATGCAAGTTTTTACATGAGGGGCTCCCCATCCCAAAATGCTCTTACAACCTTCAGGGCAAAGCCCGAACTCTATCTGCACAGGGTAAGGAAACAGGAACAACACGCGATCAGTCGGATAAATCCCCCATTGCATCCTCAAGGGCACCTCCTGAATCGTCGCTGGCGTCGCTGGCCTCGCCATCGCTCTCCGCATCACCGTCAGCGGCGTCAGGGCCATTCACCACGCCGCCTTCATCAGCAGCCACGACCACGCCGTCATTGTCAGTAGCGAAGGCCCTGACGAGGGCATCCACGTTGCCTTCTACCCAATGCGCCAAGTCGTCCCGGATGGCACGGGTACCGGCGATGGCGGCATCAAAGTCGAGTTGGGATCCATGTTCAAGATGGCTGAAGACGCGAGAAAAAGGCGCCGAGCAGGGCGCGGCTCCTCTCCTCCACCAACCTGTTGGCTCTGCCCGACCGCACCTCCAGCTGCGTCACCACATCAGTGAAGAACTGGAGGTTACCAGCATAGTTAACCGCGTGAGGCTCCCCAACGGCTGCCTCACAGATGTTGCCCAAGGCCGTGTTAGCTCTTTCCCGGAGCGTGGAGAGCATGGGGCCATGCTCGTGCTCCAGGATCCGCCGCTGGCGTATCTCGTCCTTGTTCTGTCGTGCAACGGCCTCAGCCTCGTCCACCCGATGATGGAGAAGAAGCGCCTCGGCGCGGGAGGTAGTCAGCTCCTCCTGTGCCGTGCCAAGGGCAGCCCGGGAAGCATCAGCCCGCCGCGTCACTTCATCCAGCTTGGCTCTTAGGGCGGCGGTCCGACCTTCCGCTTCGGCCCTGATCAACCCCAGCCTCTCCTCGAACTCACGCTCGAGGTTCAAGCGGGCCGCCGCCACCCGGCGATCAACCTCTTCCAGGACTCGGACCTCGCGCGCAGCGACATCGTCCTCCGCCTGCGCCACCAAGCACTCCCTCGTCTCCAGCTGCTCGAGGTCACGAGCGCGTTCAGCAGCTTCCAGCGTCAGTGCCTCCTCACGCCTCTGGAGCTCTGCCTGGTCGACCGAAGCCCCTTTCATCGACGCAAGGGCCGTCTCATGCAGCTCCACCTGCTGCTCCAGGGAATGGCACCAGGCCTGGAGTTCCCGCGCCCGCTCCTCCGCCGCCTCATGCCGCCGGTCAGCCTCTCGGGCCTCCTCGACGACCTAGGAACGGGCCTCCCGAGAAGCCGCCAGCGATGCCTCGGCTTTTTCATTGTCGAGGTCACGCTGGTGGCGCGCAAGGGCAACAACCACCTTCAGCTTGCGCCTCTCTTCAGCCAGGCGCAGGCCCTCAGCCTCAAGGCGCGCGTCTTCGTCAGCGAGCTCTTCACCAAGCTGGCTCACTGCGTCAGCCGCCCTCCGGAGAAACCCTTGGCGAAGAACGCGGCGCTCCCGGGCGCGCTCGAGCACGTCTTCCGCGTCGTCCTCCGCCCCAGGTGTGCACGGGGTGCTGCGAATCAGCACTCCCCCTCTGGGCAGGGGGCTGGGGGCTGGCGCCCTCGCGATGGTCGGGCACGCCTTGCCAGAAGCCCGGCCTGGAGACATCCCATCCCCAAATGAAGAGCGCGGGGCTGACCTCAGCCAATCGTCGTCCACGACCAATTGAAAAGCCCAAGGCAGGCTGGCTATACCTCGGGAAGGCTCGCGAAGGAGGGTCGTGAGGTGCGCAGAGCCATGATGCACCACAGGATGGCTCACCTCTCCAACCGGCCTCACCACGAGGGCAGTGCTTGAGCTAGGAGCGCTTGGGGACGGTGGAGAGGGCGAGGCCTGGGGGGATGGCTCCTCAGCCATCTCTGCGAGCTCGGCAGGAAGGGCCCTGCAGAACAGAGATCAGCCGAAGCAACAGAAAAGTAAGGAATTAAGAAAGGAGGAGCTTACTCATGAATGGTGAATTACTTCCTCTGCTTCAGCAGGCGGCAAGGATAATCATCACCCAAGGCCTCCTTTCTCTTTCGGAGAGCCTTGAAGTCCACACGGAAGCGGCCTAGAAGCTCGGTGCGGGGGTCAGCCTGTGATGAGGAAGAAGCACCGAGGCAACCAGCGTCACGGGCGTCGTCTGGCGTCGCCGCCCGATCGCCTCGTCGGGAAGGGTGGTCGGGGCCTCGGGGGCCTCGACCACGGGAGCGCGGGCAGCGGCTGGCTCAGCGCCCGCGCCTTGAGGCGGACCACGAGGCTGCCGCCCGGAGGTGCCGCTGGCGTCGTCATCCTGCGGAGGCCCCTCGGCACCGGTGGCCCTTGCCTCCCTGCTCCGCCACTCGAGGAAGGACCACCATGGGCAACCGGAAGGGCAACCACCTGGCCCGGGTTCTCACGAGGTCCCATGAGGCCTGCGGGGCGCAGCCCCCATTCGTCGAAGCTGGGCATCTTCTTCACGAAATCACCCCTATTCGAGCAAAGGTACAGTAGGGCACCCCCTTGCCGGATGTTGCCAGGGGAGGGGTCCCCGGTCAGGATCCTGAGAACCTTCCTCAACACTTCAGGCATCAGGTCCTCCTCCTGGAGCCTCATGCGGTCTTCACGCCCGCTGAAGGCCCACATCCAGCTAGAATGGCGCTGGAGAGGGGCAATGCGGCATAACAGGAACTCCGTCACCACCTTGGGCGCCGTCACGCCGAGCGCCCAAAGGAACGCCGGCGACGCCAGATTTAAGACGAGCCGGAGCTCGTGGCCTCTCGCCCCAACCCGAATTGGGGATAGCAGGAGATGTTGGCTTCGAAAGCAGGGGGCTGGGCACCCCGACATCCACATGCAGCCAACGCTCGCGGAACCCAGGCGCGGGTGGAGGAAGACTGAAATCAATTCCTGAAGCCGCTGCTTCTGGTGTGGCAACGAAGTTTACGCACCCCGAGCATTGGGTGGGGTCGCTGAGGCGCATGGAGAAGAAGTGGCGTAGCAAGGCAACTGAAGGAGGAATGCCCATCATCGCCTCGCAGACGAAAGTGAAAACGGCAAGACGAGTAATGGATTCGGGACCCAAATGCATCATGTGGATCTGGTAATGGGAAAGCACAACATTGAAGAGATTGGAAAAGGGGGGAACCAGTCCCGCCCACAGGGCGTCGGCGAAATACCGGACCTCGGTGACTATTCTGTCAATGGAGAAGTGAGACGCGGGCCAGACCGTCGCCCTCCCGCACTCGTTGAAGATGGTGGCGATGGCAGAGCTGACCTTGTCCAAGCCTTCTCGGTTGAGTATGATCGATCGATCGACAGCAGGAGCCGTCGGCGACGGCGAGCGAGGTGGAGGCACAGTCTTTTTCCCTTTCCCCTTCTTCATCGGAGCCATGGCGGCAGGAAGGGGGAGGATTCGGATTGGAAGCGGAGATAGGAGCTCGAGAGGAGGAAGAGCAGGAGGCGCTCGAATGGCGAGAAGAGGGATAATTGTGTGCAACCACAGGTCCGCCTAGCTGGGCGCAAAATAAGGAGGCGTGGGGGAACAGGGATGCCCACGTCCAATCAACCGCCACGCGGCGCCCGAGGCCGCAAGCTGTTAGGGCCTGCGGCGCTTCGCACTTGCCCCTTCACTTCTCTACTAAGCCAAGTCCAGGAGCGCCTTGGGCCCGGGGGCTACTGTCGGCGTGCAGGAACAGGGTACCCAGGACTACCGCCTGCGGCTTCGGGCGTGGCTCAAGGGGTGGCCCAGCACGGCCCATCTTCATCAACACAAGCTCAAGACCCTCGCGAGGGGCCAAGCCTCGCGGGGCGGACGACGGGAAGCTTCCTCAGGCACGGCGTCGTCAGGATGGCTAGCGAGGAGGCGAAGAGATCAAGGTGGGGTACCTCACGAGGTGCCCATGACGCAAGCCATGACGACCAAGGGCGCTGGGCGGGAGCCTACCCGCGCAATGTCCTCATTTCCTCTTTGGTGCAAAGGAGGCAAGCGCAGGCGAGAGTATCAAGCAAAGGCAACCATTTCGGTGCAACAAGACCAAGACCAGCCCAACGGCAGGAAGGAGGTCATCGTGGAGCCCAAGCCGGCGTCATCGTCAGAGCCTTTGGCAGGCGAGGACCAACTTTAGTCAGGATAAGTGTACCAGATGTTCCCCTTCAAAATGACCAATTGTTGGCGCCCTTCCTGCTCAATATTTGGGAAGAGGCCCAGGGCCTCCGCCTATAAATAGGACTAGCCACCCACAGGGTAGAGGCATCTGAGAGAGATCCATACATCTTGCCTCATCTTAGCTTGATCCAATCCGATCAAGAGCCTAGCCACAAGAACACCTCACCCTCGCGAGGCTGTTCTTTCTTGTATTGTTCATCATCAGCCCAAGAGGCAATCCACCACACCACACACTGGAGTAGGGTGTTACACCACAATGGTGGCCCGAACCAGTATAAACCTTGTGTCTCTTGTGTTGTTCTTTTGGTAGTTTAGATCCTAGCGAGGCGACGAGGTGCAGGTAGGTAGGGGGTGAGATCTCCGCGTGCACCCCAGAGTTCGAACCTAGAGGGTCTGCCGGAACCCGAAATCCGACAAAGGATGATTGCCATGATAATTGCTATGATCCCATTGATTCGTTTGAAATATCCCTTTTTGATGATGCTTGCTATGCTTGTGGCCAAGATGCCAATATGAATTATGCTTATGGAGATGAACTTGATATAGTTCCTTATGTTAAGAATGAAATTGTTGCTATTGCACCCACACATGATAGTCCTATTATCTTTTTGAATTCTCCAAACTAAACTATATCGGAGAAGTTTGCTCTTCTTAAGGATTATGTTGATGGGTTGCATTTTGCTACTACACATGATAATTTTGATGAATGTAATATGCATGTGCTTGCTGCTCCTACTTGCAATTATTATGAGAGAGGAACTATATCTCCGCATCTTTATATTTCCAGCACGAAAGAATTACAAGAAACTTCCTATACTATGTATTTGCCTTTACTTGATGTGCATGAATTATTATTTTTTGACATGCCGATGCATAGGAAGAGATTTAGATTTCGTCATTGCTTGATATATGTTGCTTTCTGCTCACTACTAAATGCTAAATCATTGTTGATTCAATTTGGCTTTGATATACCTTGGGATCCGGGTGGATTCATTACTTGAGCACTTTATGCCTAGCTTAATGGCTTTTAAGAAAGCGTTGCCAAGGAGACAACCCGGAAGTTTTAGAGAGTCATTTATTTCTATTGAGTGCTTTTATAAAGTTTAAAAACAAAAAATATAGAGGGGAACTTATAACTTCACAAAAATAGAATTGAAAGTGAGATAGACGAGCACCGTGGAAGTGGTAGCTAGCCTTGAAGTTTGTTCATGCCCTTGGAAACTTTGTGAATCTTAATTACAGAAACTTTTCAACAAAAATAATTATCCCCTTGTACAAATCCATTGTATTATAAAAATAATGTGCCAAGATTTGCATTTAGGATGTTTACATTGCTTGTTGGTTTGTGTCGGCGTTCTGGGAACGGGGGTACCCAGACATGCCTGCCTGCGGCCTGCGGCATGGCTCAAGGAGTGGCCCAGTATGGCCCATCTTCATCAACACAAGCTCAAGACCCTCGCGAGGGGCCAAGCCTCGCGGGGCGGGCGACAGAAAGCCTCCTCAGGCATGGCCTCATCAGGCTGGCTCTTGAGGAAGCGGAGAGATCAAGGCAGGGTACCTCATGAGGTGTCCATGACGCAAGCCATGACGACCGAGGCCGTGCGGGCGCCAGCTTGCGCAGAGTCCTTGTTTCCTCTTTGGTGCAAAGGGATCAAGCATAGACAAGAGTATCAAGCAAAGGCAACCATTTTGGTGCAACAAGACCAAGACCAGCAGAACGGCAGGAAGGAGGTCATCGTGGAGCCCAAGTCAAGGCCACCGTCGTAGTCTTTGGCAGGCGAGGACCGACTTTAGTCAGGATAAGTGTACTAGATGTTCCCCTTCAAAATGGCCAATTGTTGGTGTCCTTCCCGCTCAATATTTGGGAAGAGGACCAGGGCCTTGCCCTATAAATAGGACTAGCCACCACAGAGAGAGGCAAGGGGAGAGAACCCCAGGCGAGATAGAACCCTAGCCAGACCTACCACCATAAGAACTCCTCCCGTCGCGAGGCAGTTCTTCCTTGTATTGTTCATCATCAGCCCCTGAGGCAATCCACCACACCACAAACTAGAGTAGGGTTTTACACCAGAATGGTGGCCCGAACTAGTATAAACCCTCGTGTCCCTTGTGTTGTTCTTTGTGTAGCTTAGATCCTTGCGAGGCGGAGACACGCAGGTAGGCTGGAGGTGTGATCTCCGCGTGCACTCCAGAGTTCGAACCTAGAGGGTCTGCCGGAACCCGAAATCTGACATTTTGCGCGCCAGGTAGGGGTGCACCGGAATCCGCCTTCCGCCGCCGCACGCCCCGTCGCATTGTCATCGTCATGTCCGGCGACCCAACGGGCAATCCCGATCCATGGTGGCCTGGCCCGCCCACGCAGAGCCGCTCACCCAGGGCGACCTCAACCCTGCACCCCAGGCGGCCCGTGTTGTGACACCCCAAAATTTTAATCTTGTTTATTAATTAAAATTTTGCCAAGAAACTTAAACCTTTGTTTGTTGGATTTTCTTTTGATTTCAGAACCTTTCTGTTCTTTATTTTTATGGATTTTTTACCCCAAGTGAAAACTTCCCAATTTTATTATTGGAATTGTTTACCCTCTCAAGAAAAATAACACTTCTATTATGAGTGGATTTATTTGCATAATTTTTGCTCTCTGAGCTTTATTCCTTAAAGTGATTTATCATTAGTTTGAAGCCCTATTTGAACTACAACCATTTGATAAATTTATTTAAAATTCCAACCAAAATTTGGGGATGTCATGTGATGTTTTTAAATCACTTTTATGCAAAAATATCTTCTGTTCATTAGAGATTTTGAGCTCTACACCAAATTTTCAAATCTGGTCCAGTGGGCAATTTTGCACTACAACCTATTTAATTATTTCTTTAAATCTTCCACCAAAATTATGGGATGGTAATAGGAGTATATTATGCAACTTTATGAAAAAAAAACCAGTTATGTTCTTTGAAAAAATTGAGTGAATCAACCTCATTTTCATTCTGGTCCAACTTGATGATTTGTACATCAACCACATTTTATTTTGCTCTGTTGCCCATGATTCTTCCTCATACTTATAGTCCAACCTGCAAAACCCTTCAGTCCAGGAGCATGAACCCATTGGAATATTTTTAGTCCATGAAATGACAGCCTTTAGTTTCTGCCCAAAATTGGTTTTCTCAAATATTTGCACTAACAAGTTTCTATGTTTGGCAAACTAACCTGGCCACCATCACCTACACCTAGAGAGACACTGATCAGGAGATTGTGGCCACTCCAAGAACTGCCTAAATGCCTCTAGCATTTTGCCAAACACCTTGTGTGCATGGCAAGATTTGGCATGAATTTTGGTTTGCAATACGAACTTGATCCACTGACCCAGCAACCTTGTCCACTACGCTCCTAGCTACTCCTAACCTAGGTCTGCTAATTGCCAGCCTCACCCAAGCCCTGTGGCATGCATTGGCATTTCGTCAAGCAGCTAGCGTGCGTAATCTGGGCGCGCCCAGAGCGCTCGTTTTGCACGCGCGTGCACCGAGCCGCCGCGTCTCGCTGCCGCCCACCCCGCGCCCGTTCTGGCCCTTGGCCTCTCACAGCCAGCACGGCCGCCTCCTCCCTCGCCGCAGAGCCGCCTCTGGCGCCCTACAGCACCGCCATCAGGTCGGCCACGACGGCTAGCGGCCGGCCACAGCAGGGCTCTGCCATGGACGGCGCCGCCCGAGCCACAGCCACGCGCCAGCTCGCCCCTTGAACAGTATGGAACCCGTCGGAGTGCGCCGGCCAGCTCCACGTTGCCCTGTCCACTACAGAAAGGTGGTTCGCCGGTGTTCCTATCCACCTCCGCGGGAACCGACCTCGGCCGCCTATATAAAGGAGCCCCGCGCCTCTCCGAACCGTCAGGCAACCTCAAACCATCCTCCTAGAGCTCCCCTAGCTCGCAATCGACCAGGGGAGGCCATCTTCCCCGTTTCCGGCCAGCTCGGCCACCGCCGCCTTCCGGCTCCGTTCAACACAACCCGACCCTCCCCCGGCCATCCAATACCACCACCCGACTCCCCTTCGTGTTGCGGAGCCGCCCAAACCCCCTGCTGCGACGGAGAGCCACTGTAGCCCAAAACCCCTTTGCTCCCGAAGCCAGCGGCCGCCGCGAAGCTCGCCGCCGGCGACTCTCTCCGTCCCCACCTACCTAGCGACCACCGGGAGGACCGCCCCGGAGTGGCGAATCCATCCCCGCCCTCGGAGCCCCGCGAGGAGCCACCAATTGCCGGCGACGATCGCCGGAGTTCCGCCCCCCGCCCGGACAAAGGAAGAGGAGGGAAAGGCGACTGGTCAAACCTGACCAGTGGGCCCCCTGGACCCACTGTCAGCGACCCACGCGCCGTCCACGCTGGATAAGTGAAGGCTTAAACACCAGAATACGCCTTCGACGTGGTTAGTTTCGAAACGTTTTCCTTTTTCTGTTTTCTTAAAAAAACAGAATTTGACCAAAACTTTGACTGGCTATAACTTTTTAAATATAACTCCAAATGAGTTGATTCTTTTTCCTACCTTTCTTAAATTTTTCCTAGTTTATTTTCAGGTTTATTTGAAAAAATTTCAGACAAATTTTTTGTACTGTTTTTGAAACCATGTATTGATTCAAAAAATTTAAATAGGATTTTTGGAGAGAGAAGAAAACTTTCAAAGCTTTGGGATGCACCCTGTCTCCCCACAACTTGAAGGAAAGCATGCTGAACCCTGGCATAATATTGTGCGTGTTATTTACATGGTTACAACACCACCTCGACGCGGAGTAACCGTTATTTCATCTGATATTACGTTTCTACGCATGAGTGCATATTGATGATTACATGCTATTGGAGTTGAATATGTTTGTGATAGTAGTCACCATCGAATGCCTTTCATGCATACCAGAAGGAATCCTGGAAAGCCTCTGTCTTGGGTAGACGCGGGTTTGTCCCCAGTCCTCCATCGAGATGGTTGTGTCCGGTACGGCATGATGAGGTATGTCGAGTGGTGATTACGTACATTGGTAGAAGTATAAATTGTTATACTAATCATGCAGGGAATACTTAAGCCTCCTGAGTCGACCTTAGATCGAGTCTTGTTCTGGTAACCCCCATACTTGTTTCATACTACCACTTGCCCCTGCCATAGGTAGGGTACGGTTCAGTAAGTTGTCAACCCCTTACCTAGCACACACCGTACAGAGAGGCCATGGTGGAAGATACCGGAGGCATCCGGTAGGCATGCCACCTGGTCCGGGGGCATGGGTGTTTTCGGTTGTAGCCGAAGGGGTAGCTCCCCTAGTTTGCGCGCGTGATAAATTTTGTGATCCCATGCTAAGTCGAGGTTGTAGCCTCCCCACTTAGAGTTTCGCTTAACAGGTGTCTTGGGTGATTCCAGACACCGGTAAGTTAGGCTGGTGTGTGCGGTTAGGTGTGTTTTCAATTAAAAGGCCGTGGACGGAACTAGTCCCGACGGATTAAAGGAATCCATTACTCATGGGTAAATAGTACACCCTCTACAGAGGTTAAACATCTATTCGAATAGCCGTGTCCATGGTTAAGGACTACAGTCTGGGATGGGTCAAGTGTCGGACTTCGGAGGAGAAACTGTTAAACCAGAACTTGGATCTTGACTTGTGACTTGTGATGATCATGATTATTTGTTATGGACTAACCCGTTATATTAATTGAATTATCGAATATCCCTGGGATGGTTCTACCTCCTGGATATTCACTGTGATCATTTATAAGCCCTTTATGTGGTGTCGCTGAGACGCCCGACTATGGCATGCTTGTTATTCATTTACATTATAAGCCCTTTATGTGGTGTATTTGAGACGCATCGTGGTATGCTTGTTATTTATTTACTCTATAAGCCCTTTATGTGGTGTCACCGAGACGCCTTGAAGCGTGGCATGCTTGTTATTTATTTACTTTATAAGCCCTTTATGTGGTGACGCTGAGACGCCCGGCTGTGGCATGCTTGTTATTCATTTACCTTATAAGCCCTTTATGTGGTGTCGCTCAGACGCCCGACTGAGGCATGCTCATTATTTACTAACCTTTCGAGGCGTCGCATCAGACTCCTGATCGGTGCATTTTATTACTACTCTGTTATTGCATATTCATCTATATAAATAACCCGCTTGCGTACATCTGAGATTTTATTTTGTGACTGGCGTTGTGATCATAGAATACTTCAGAGCATGATTATCGTTTGTTATATTATACCCGTGTTCATAATGTTTGCGAGTACATTCAAAGTACTCACTGCCTTGTCCCTGGCTATTGTCTTGGCCAGATTTCTTGCTTGGAGACGAGCGCTGCGATGACAGCCCCGGAACCTGCGCAATGATGATAGAGTCTCGCGAAGATAGGAATTGTCCTGGTCAGCTGTTCCTGTGGGAAGTGGAGTCCCATAACGCTGATGATCCACAAACTGCTTCCGCCATCAACCACTAGAAACCATTTGTTGTACTCATAGGCCACAATGGTCTTGCACTACATATTATGTACTTGGCTTGGAGTTTTTGTATCAAGTTTGTGTCTCGCCCATTACTTGATAATCCACAGGGCTGGTGAGCACAAGGGCCATTTTCTGGGAAATTAATATCCCAAAAATCCGGTCCTGACACGTGGTCCGCAGGGCGCTGCGGGCCGCGGGCGACGCGTTCAAACAGCGTCAGCTCTCACGCTGCGGCAGGTGCGGTCGGCGGAGAGGGCCTCGAGCCACGCCGCGGCCACGGCGCCGTACACTCGGCGGGAGCAGGCGAACTCAAGGGCCGCGCTCACGGTGGCCCGAGAGCTGCTGCAATGCAGGCTGCTGGAGGGCGGCCGCGACGTGCTGCTGGAGCGGGTGGCAGAGCTCCTGGGCTTCGCCGCATCGGGGGCTCACCCCTTCTGCACCCAGCCGCCGCCTCAGGTCCAAGGCGGGCCGCACGGAGGCCCCGCGCGCGCCCGCGCAGCTCCGAGCGGATTCCAAGGCCACCCCAGCGCCAACCTGGCCATCAACACCGGGCTATCAACGGCGCCGCCTCCGCCCCCGGCCAGCGAAGGAGGACTCGCTACAGCCCACGGTCCTGGTGGACCACCGCGCTACCACCCCCAGGGTGGCGCCTCCAGCAGGGCTGTGTGGCACACAGGGCACTACATCGAAGCATTCGGGGCGGCGGCCCCGGAAGCATATGTGCCTCACATGATGGATCAAGGGCACGCGCAGGAGGACCATGGCTCGCTCCTCGGCCCAAGCTGGGGGGAAGAGACACCTGAAGCTGAGCTCTTTCAGGAGCCCCGGGAAATCCCCGACGACCGTGCAGGGGACAGCGACTATCGGGTACCGCTAATCCCTCAGGAGAAGGCATACGCTAACCAGGTATCACAGGAGGTACAGGTCGTCGCGGCGGATGGCTGCCTCAATCCAGCAGTCTCCTACCCCTCAGGAGGAGGGCGCCGGGGGCTGCAGGAGAGGGTCCGAGATCCAGCATCACCACCGCGGCGTTCGAAGCAAGGCGTTCTCTGGAGGTAGGCCCTATGCCGGGGAGGCGCCTTAGGGCCTGCCCCCGGCAGAGGACCCGTGGTCTTCGGGGGAACCGCTGGCGACCGCTCTATCCCATTGGCGGCGTCCTCGGTCTCCGGCCGTCGTTGATGGCAATAGAGTGTGGCACAAGGCAGGGCCCTCGTCTGGCGATATGAAGCAAGGCCGGTACCTATGAAGAAGGCCTAGTACCTGTGAAGCTCGCCGCCCCGTGACACTCTCACGTAAGGATGAGTGGAGTTGTACACGCCCTGGAGTCTCCGGAGAGCCGCCCTCGGGCCTCCGGGGCTCCCGCCCACGCCCAGTGGCAGCACTTAGCTCCGCGCTGGTGAGAAGATGTCGAAGAATAGACTAGGTGCCGGACATGGCTTTTCTGCTTTTTGCCTTGGTTGTCGTTTTTCCCCTGTTTGAATTTAAGTTGGATTTGAGCTTGAGACTTGCGTGTGTTCGGGGAAGGGGTGTTTAGTCTCGTTCGAGCAATCTCTCGTGTTCTGGCTACCGCTTTGCGTTCGTCCAGCCTCAGCTGCCTCCCCTCGTGAGCCCCTCGCGAGTCGGGCCAGGCCCAGCATACGCGCAGCCCGGACTGCCGCCGCTGCGCCTTCTCAGGAGGTTCTTGCTACAGGTTCAACGGGTTCATTCAGGGGGCACTCAAGACGCCATGCCCCCCACAGGCTCGCCCAGGGCCCATGTGGGTCGAAGGTAACCAAGCCGATTGACTCGTCGCGAGACCAATCGCTCGGCGCAGGCATGCAGGCAACATCATGTCTACAATTACGCTAACTACAAGTTTTTACACGAGGGGCTCCCCCTCCCCAAAATGCTCTCACTACCTTCAGGGCCAAGCCCGAACTCTCTCTGCTAGGATAGAAAGCAGGAGCAGCACGCGGTCAATCGGGTAAATCCCCCAATGCATCCTCAAGGGCAGCGTCCGGGCCGTTCGCCACGCCGCCTTCATCAGCAACCACGACCACGCTGTTGTTATCGGTGGTAAAGGCCCTGACGAGGGCATCTATGTTGTCTTCCACCCAATGCGCCAGGTCGCCCCAGATGGCCAGGGGTACTGGGGCGATGACGGCATCAAAGTCGAAGTGGGGATCCATGTTCTGAAGATGACTGAAGACATAAGAAAAAGCACGCCCGAGCAGGGCACGGCTCCTCTCCTCCACTAACCTGTTGGCTCTGCCCGACCGAGCCTCTAGCTGCGCCACCACACCGGTGAAGAACTGAAGGTTACCAGCATAATTAACCGCATGAGGTTCCCCAACGGCCGCCTCGCAGATGTTTCCCAAGGCCGCGTTAGCTCTTTCCCGAAGCGTGCAGAGCATAGAACCATGCTCGTGCTCCAAGGTCTGCCACTGGCGTATCGCGTCCTCACTCCGCGCTGACGGCCTTCTCTGCCACGTCCACCCTTTGACGGAGAAGAAGCACCTCGGCGCGGGAGGAAGTCAGCTCCCCCTGTGCCGCGTCAAGGGCGGCCCGGGCAACGTCCGCACGCCGCGTCACTTCATCCAGCTTGGCCCTCAGGGCGGCGGTCCTGCCTTCTGCTTCGACCTTGATCAACTCCAGCCTCTCCTCGAACTCGCGCTCGAGGTTCGAGCGGGCCGCCGCCACCCGGCGATCAACCTCTTCTGAGGCTCGGGCTTCCCTCGTGGCAACGTCGTCCTCCGCCTGCGCCACCAGGCACTCCCGCGTCTCCAACCGCTCGAGGTCCAGGGTGCACTCGGTGGCCTCCAGCGTCAGTGCCTCCTCGCGCCTCTGGAGCTCTGCCGGGTCGACCGAGGCCCCCTTCATCGAAGCAAGGGCCGCCTCACGCAACTCCACCTGCTCCTCCAGGGAGCTACTCCAGGCCCGGCGCTCCCACACCCGCTCCTCTGCGGCCCTGCGCCGCTGGTCAGCCTCCTGGGCCTCCTTGTCGGCCCGGGAGCGGGCCTCCCGAGAAGCCGCCAGCGACACCTCGGCTTTCTCATTGTCGAGGTCACGCTGGTGGCGCGCAAGGGCAACGGCCACCTTCAGCTTGCGCCTCTCCTCCGCTAGGCGCAGGCCCTCGGCCTCAAGGCGCGCGTCCTCGTCAGCAAGCTCTGCACCGAGCTGGTTCACTCGTCAGCGGCCCTCCGGAGAAACCCTTGGCGAAGAGCGCGGCGCTCCCGAACGCGCTCGAGCATGTCTTCCGCGTCACCCTCTGCCCCAGGCGTGCGCGGGGGGCCACGAACCAGCACTCCCTCTCTGGGCAGTGGGCTGGGGGCTGGCGCACTCGCGATGGCCGGACGCGCCTCGCCTGAAGCCCGGACGGAGCCGGCTCGTCCCAGAAGGAAGAGCGCAAGGCCGACCTCAGCCAGTCGTCGTCCATGGCCAATCGAAGAGCCCAAGGTAGGCTGGCTATACCCCGGGAGGGCTCGCAAAGGAGGGTCACGAGCTGCACAGAACCATGATGCATCACAGGATGACTCCCCTCTCCAACTGGCCTCACCACGAGGGCAGTGCTTGAGCTCGGGGCGCTTGGGGACGGTGGAGAGGGCGATGCCTGGAGGGATGGCTCCTCCGCCGTCTCCGCGAACTCGGCGGGAAGGGCCCTGCAGGGCAATGATCAGCTGAAGTCACGGGAAAGTAAGGAACTAAGGAAGGGGAAGGCTTACTCATCAATGGGGAAGTACTTCCTGCGCTTCAGTAGGCGGCAAGGGTAGTCATTACCCAAGGCCTCCTTTCTCTTCCAGAGAGCCTCGAAGTCCACACGAAAGCGGCCTAGGAGCTCGGCGCAAGGGTCAGCCTACGGCGAGGAAGAAGCACCAGTACGACCGGCGTCGGGGGCATCGCCCTGGCACGCACCGCCAGATGCCGCCCCGTGAAGGGTGGCCGGGGCCTCAAGAACCTCCGCCACGAGAGCCGCGGGCCGCGGCTCAACACCTCCAGCCACCGCAGGGCGGGCCTCGGGGGCTGCCGCCTCAGGGGTTCCGCATGGCGTCTTCATCTTGACGACGGCCCCCTCAGCCCCTGGCGACCCTTGCCTCCCAGCTCCACCACTCGAGGAAGGACCGCCGTGGGCAACCGGGAGGGCATCCACCACAACTGGGTTCTCACGAGGTCCCGTGAGACCCGCAGGGCGCAACCCCCATTCGTCGAAGCTGGGCATCTGCTTCACAAAATCGGCCCTGCTCGAGCAGAGGTACAGCAGGGCACCCTCTTGCCGAAGGCCGTCGGGGAAGGGTCCCCAGTTAGGATCATGAGAACCTTCCTCAGCACTTCAGGCGTCAGATCTTCCTCCTGGACCCTCATGCGATCTTCACGCCCCCCGATGGCCCACATCCGGCGAGAATGGCGCTGGAGAGGGGCAATGCGGCACAGGACGAACTCCTTCACCACCTTGGATGCCGTCACACCGAGCGCCCTCAAGTTCGCAAAGCGACGCCAGACGAAGACGAACCGGGGGCTCGTGAGCGTCTCCTGGCCCCAGCCCGAATTGGGGATAGCGGGTGAGGTTGGCTCCAAGAGCAGGGGGCTGGGCACTCCAACATCCACGTACAGCCACCGCTCTCGGAATCCAGCCGCAGGCGGGGGAAGGATGAAATAAATCCTCGAGGCTGCCGTTTCTGGCGCGGCAAGAAAACTCACGCACCCCGAGCATTGGGTGGGATCGCTGAGGCGCAAAGAGAAGAAGTGGCGTAACAAAGCAACTGAGGGAGGAATTCCCACCATCGCCTCGCAAACGAAGGCAAAAAAGGCAAGGAGAGCGATGGATTCGGGACCCAAATGTATCATGTGGATCTGGTAATGGGAAAGTACGGCGTTGAAGAAATCGGAAAAGGGGGGAACCAGTCCCACCCACAAGGCATCGGCGAAGTACCGAACCTCGGTGACTATCCTATCGATGGAGAAGTGAGACGCGGACCAGACCGTCGTCCTCCCGCACTCGTTGAAGATGGTGGCAAGGGCAGAGCTGACCTTGCCCAAGCCTTCCAGGTTGAGCATGATCGACCGATCGACAGCAGGAGCCGTCGGCGACGGCGAGCGGGGCGAGGGCACAGGCTTCCCCCCTTTCCCCTTCTTCGTCGGTGCCATGGTGACAAGAAGGGGGAGGATTCGAGATTGGATTGGAAGCAGAAGCCGGAGCTCGAGAGGAGGAAGAGCGGGAGGCGCGCGAGCGGCGGGAAGAGGGATGACTGTGTGCAACTGCGGGTCCGCCTAGCTGGGCGCAAAATAAGGAGGCGTGGGGAAGCAGGGACGCCCACGTCCAATCAACCGCCACGCGGCGCCCAAGGCCGCAGGCTGTTGGGGCCCGCGGCGCTTCGCACTTGCCCCTTCGCTTCTCTGCTAAGCCAAGTCCAGGCGCGCCTTGGGCCCGGGGGCTATACTGGTGTTCTGGGAACGGGGGTACCTGCAGACTTGCTCGGCTCACAGGGCATGGTTTCAAGGAGTGGCCCAAGATGGCCCATCTTCATCAACACAAGCTCAAGACCCTCGCGAGGGGCCAAGCCTCATGGGCGGGCGACAGAAAGCCTCCTCAGGCATGACCTCATCAGGCTGGCTCGCGAGGAGGCGGAGAGATCAAGGCAGGGTACCTCACGAGGTGTCCATGATGCAAGCCATGACGACCGAGGCCGTGCGAGCGCCAGGCAGGCACCAGCCTGCGCAGAGTCCTTGTTTCCTCTTTGGTGCAAAGGGAGCAAGCGTAGCCAAGAGTATCAAGCAAAGGCAACCATTTTGGTGCAACAAGACCAAGACCAGCAGAACGGCAGGAAGGAGGTCATTGTGGAGCCCAAGCCAAGGCCACCGCTGTAATCTTTGGCAGGCGAGGACCGACTTTAGTCAGGATAAGTGTACTAGATGTTCCCCTTCAAAATGGCCAATTGTTGGCGCCCTTCCCGCTCAATATTTGAGAAGAGGACTAGGGCCTTGCCCTATAAATAGGACTAGCCACCACAGAGAGAGGCAAGGGGAGAGAACCCCAGAAGGCAGATAGAACCCTAGCCAGACCTACCACCATAAGAACTCCTCCCCTCGCGAGGCAGTTCTTCCTTGTATTGTTCATCATCAGCCCCTGAGGCAATCCACCACACCACAAACTAGAGTAGGGTTTTACACCACAGTGGTGGCCCAAACTAGTATAAACCCTCATGTCCCTTGTGTTGTTCTTTGTGTAGCTTAGATCCTTGCGAGGCGGTGAGACGTAGGTGGGCTGGAGGTGTGATCTCCGCGTGCACCCCAGAGTTTGAACCTAGAGGGTCTGCCGGAACCCGAAATCCGACAGTTTGTGCGGTGCAAAACAGAAAATTTGGCTGTAGTGCGTGATTTTACATTTTTTTACTGGAAGATCAGACAGCTCTGAAAATTTTTGGACTATCTTTCTATACAATTTTTTTATTTTTCCTAATTTTTCAGAATTTTTGGAGTACCAGAAGTATGGTGAATGTTCAGATTACCACAGACTGTCCTGTTTAAGACAGATTCTGTTTTTGATGCTTTGTTTGCTTGTTTTGATTAAACTATCGATTTTTATCAGTGGATTAAGCCATGGAAAAGTTATATTACAGTAGCTAGAGTGCAAAAACAAAAAATGAATTGGTTTGCAACAGTACTTAGAGTAGTGATTTGCTTTATTATACTAACGGTTCTTACCAAACTTTCTGTTGAGTTTTGTGTGGATGAAGTGATCAAAGATCGAGGAGGTTTCGATATGCGGAGAAGAAGGAGAGGCAAGAGCTCAAGCTTGGGGATGCCCAAGGCACCCCAAGTAAATTCAAGGAGACTCAAGCGTCTAAGCTTGGGGATGCCCTGGAAGGCATCCCATCTTTCTTCAACAAGTATCGGTATGTTTTCGGTTTCGTTTCGTTCATGTGATATGTGCAAATCTTGGAGCGTCTTTTGCATTTAGTTTTTCCCTTTTTTTATGCACCATGCTGGTATGAGATAGTCCATGGTTGATTTATAGAATGCTCATTGCACTTCACTTAAATCTTTTGAGTGGCTTTATAGAATGCTTCATGTGTTTTACTTATATCATTTGAAGTTTCACTACTGCAGGATACTGCTAACACGACACTACGATCAAAGACCCTTTGCCGAAACTGTGTGCGATGCAATAATCACAAACGGTGGTGTAAAAAAACATCAAAGAAGGGCAATACATTTGCAATGGCGGAGCCATCAAACACAGTTAAGATTTTAGTTGCGTGTGTGATGTAGGACACACGGTTAATCCATTCAAACTGTCTGCGATGAGGCAAAACAACAGAAACGGGCAGCTATAACAATGTGTGTGCGATGCAGGACACACGGTTAATCCATTCGAACTGTTTGCGATGAGGTAGAACAACAGAAACGGGCAGCCATATCAATGTGTGTGCGATACACGGCATACGGTTAACTCGGAAGAACTGTTTTCGATTAGGGAACACAACAGAAATGGTTCAACTTAACAAGATGTGTGTGATATGCGGCATACAGTTCACAGGGATGAACTATTTGCGATGAGCCAAAAGAACACAAACGAGTCGTGTAAACAAGATGTGTGTCATACGTG
Source organism: Aegilops bicornis (assembly GCA_021605145.1). Taxonomy (NCBI): domain Eukaryota; kingdom Viridiplantae; phylum Streptophyta; class Magnoliopsida; order Poales; family Poaceae; genus Aegilops; species Aegilops bicornis. The sequence continues at coordinate 547,788,764 of CM038672.1, forward strand.
GCAAACAGCCGACTCAGATGAACTATTTGCGATGAGAAATTACAACACACACGGTCAATCCAGTTACTTCGTGTGCGATTCTGTGTGTACAAAAAAATTTGAAAAATGCAAACTAGTTGCTTGCGGTGGCGGAGTATCGCACATGATGCGTCTGCGAGTACTCATGTGTGATGATTAGTATGTTACACATACGTTTCCTTATGTTAACGTGTGTGTGAATTCGTAATATGGACAGTTAATATGCAAATGCCTTCTGGTCATCGGGCACACGCTTAAACTCAATGAGCGTATGCGATACTAATACTTTCCATGAAAATTTATGAACTTGGGTAACAGCATTTGAGTAACATATATATAGTGGTTACACTATTCGACAAAAGGAGGATCTTTGTAACACGGTTTGACAACCATATGGTCCATATCTACATACTTAACATAGTAACAACTATCACATTTTAAGAGGCTAAGGGCCAACAACCATATGGTCCATATCTACATACTTAACATATATAGTAATAGCTAGCACATTTTAAGAGGCTGAGGGCCAACAACCACAACTATCCACTGGAAGCAGCTTGATCACGGTGACTCGGCATCTCGCCAATGAAAAGGAAGAGCCCTTCTATGCCTTGGTAGATCATGAGTAGAACAGTGTCTCCAATTTTCCAATATGGATGCATTGCCACGAGAAGCGAGAACTTGTTAATTTGAATGGTTCCATTTCTGTGGGAAATGCAGTACCTTGCAATCACTTTGGCGTTATTAGCAGGCACAAGTGTAATTCGACCACGCCAGGAAATCGATCCAGGAACTGCTACAGGGGGCAATTTCTATTGACATGTAGAATAAAAAACAATTGTAACATATCGTTGAAGATATATATAGTTTATGAGCATCAACATTAAAATAAGACTTTTTACCAGCGTTTTGTGCACACAATTGGTCTTGTTCAGTGTGTGCACCATAGGTCTAATTAATCCCATCCAAAATCCAGCGTACATACGTTGTGCTATCTCTGTCAGATTATCAACAAAGTTTATTACATGCTTCAAGTTCTTCCAGTGAAATTTGGTATGCTTAGTAACATACAGATCGTTCACTATGCATCCAACATATCCTACTTAAAAGGTGGAAAGGTATAATTTATTCAGAACATGGCAGAAGAATATATAGTGCACATAAATTGGGAAATAGAATTTGTTGCTGCCTAGGAATAGAGTGAGAATATGATATCACAATTGGTTGCTTAAATAGTGATCAATTAGTTGCTTAAATAGTAATATGATAGTAAAGAGAAAGTTGGTCAGACTTTGATCGGCTGATGACGTTGGGGAAGTAAACATCCATGTTAATTAGACCAGGCTGTGGTGCACGCACTAGAATTTTATTGCCAGCTTTCAGTTCATAACACTTAGACATTTTTCTCCAAAGGTCCGCACTAAAATAGGAGTGACCATCTTTATCAAGTTTTACGCTAACCGTCATTGTAAATCCATGCTGCGTTGTCAATATGACATCCTGGGAGTCATCAGCAAAGTAAAGCCCAAGATTTCCTTCTACTCATGTTCTTGCAAAGCAAGGGATGTACTGCTTGAAATGAAAATTAAGATTGTAAATTAGATATATTGAAATAACAGAGCAAGATGCAAATATGGGAGTAACTGATAGAACAGATCCATATATATATACATATAGATGAAAGCAAAGTACAAAAATATAGAATTAAAAATAGATAATGTAATAAAGATTTGATGCAAATATATAGATAATGTAGCAACAGACGGTATATGTTCACAAATTTAGGCCATGCTGACCATGGTAGGTTGAGATTGAACATACCGAGCGCTCCCTGAAGTCATTCGGAATGGTGAGATAGAACTTCGTTTCCGACTGGCCATGATCATAGTTGCCCGATTTTTGCTCGCACTGTGGACAGATGCATGAACACCCATGAATCAGCTAGAACAAAAATGATTCCACCATGATTTCCTCCGGTTGATTAACAGTGACGGACGGACTGCGATAAGAGATGAGTGAATATTTCCCTAATTAAGTTGATTACCTTCTCCATGAGAAAAATCCCCGGCCCAATCCCGCAGAAAACCCCAGTCAACCAGAGTCTAGAATGTCAGTGCAGATAGGCGGCCGAAAGAGGTGTAGGCAAAATCCGGTGCCGTTTGGAGCGCGACCTACGCCCGCCGCCAACAGCCGTCGAGCTTAGGGAGCAGAGTTGCGAAGGAGTCTGCGGTGAGTGAGTGGGGATGAAGTGGGCGAGGGTTTTCTTTTCCTTTTGCATGTGTGAGTGAACACACACGGTTCGTAGAGGCGACAGAGATGAATCGTGTGCGATAGTAAATCACTGAGATTGAGTGGGAATCCAAATTTCCTTTGGCCTTCATCCATGAGTTTTTTCTACGATGAACATAAACCCTACTAATCACCGTGTTCAAAATTGACACTTTTCCGGGTTCATTTACAATATTTAGGGGATTATGTGCATTTTGTAGGCATTAATGCACATAATTCAAATTCAAACAATTGGTGCATGAAAGGGTGCATAATAACGGTCTGGAAAAACCATACTCGTGGTATTTAGTAATTTCTCATGCCTTTTGTAAGGAATGGACAGAGATTTCAATGCAATCTGTGGCAATAGTCAACCACAAACGCGTCATTTACTGGGTTATCAACTGTAGAACAATGAAATATGTGCTTGCAAAACATGACGGCTGGCATGGTCCCATGGTATGGCCTCACCGTGCCCTGGTTAAAAGCTGAGAAGGTTTGATTTATATTGACATGCACGCCCTTCATAACTCGAACCATCACCGAGGCAGTTCAATTCTTTCGAGAGGGAAATCACCAAGATTGAAGGGGAATCCAAATTTCTGTCCTAGTTTGTCATTCAGTTTTTTTTCCAATGATCAACATACCGCCTCAAATGCAACGTTGTCAGGACCCCGATTCCAAGTCACATCGATCTAGCTGGTAACACCTCATATCACTTTGCGGCCTCACGCACGATATTCCCACGGGTGTCGCCTTACCATGGCCCGGGACCGTTTGCGCCTTTTGGCTCACGTATATGATAGTGTCGCTAGCATCCATATGATGAAGAACCGGGCCGACATGGCTAGTCGTGAACCCAAAGCGGCACTAACCCATGGGGACAGGCATACATGAATCACATCGAGCATGTCGGTCATCAACGAATGAATTCGGGCTGTAACCTTTGGCTAACAGGACTCCGGTATCCGGGCTCTAGCGAGCTAGGCGGGACTCGAATATCACCGTGACATTTCCCGAAGAACAGAACCTGAACGAAGTGAAACACATGCCGGCCGATCAAGTGTCCAAAGCAGTAGTCTTTGGGCTAGCGGACTCCGGTGAACCGGGCATAGCGGACTACTATCGCTCGGAAGCACGAGACTACATTTCCCCATATGAGAGGCTGCCAAGGATAAACAACTAGTTTGTCGGATCCCACACATACCAAGCATTTCAAACATACACACAATATGCTCAATATGTGTAAATACAACATGGCATCACAACATAACTCTACGACTCAAATATTTATTCATTAGGCTCAGGAGCGAGATATTACAAACATGGGTCTCATGACCCAACACTCGAGCATACAAGTCAAAGCACAAGCGGAAGCTTAACATGTCCGAGTACGAGACATCTACAAATGAAAAAGAGGCTGAGAAGCGACTATCTACCATATCCTGCAGAATGCACAAGATCGTAGCTGAGGTAACAAGCTAAACGTCGAAGTCAAAGCGGAACTACAAGCGAGACTGACGTCACTCTGCAAAAAAAAAAATAAGCAAACGAGAGTACAAATTTACTCATCAAGAATTACAACAGAACTAACTACATATGCATCATTATCAATAAAGGGGTGGTGGAGTTTGGCTGCGGCAAGCCAGCTTTGACTCGGTGGCTATCTGAACTACATCGCAAGTAACTCTTTTGAGGTGGCGCTGCGAGTCCACATATTCACCATATCAATACACCACTATGGACCCGCTCCCGTCTCCCTCACGAGAACGCCATCCATAGCACTCACGCTTATCTTGCGCATTTTAGAGTATCCACTTTCACTTGTCTATGAACTGATATAGGCAACCCAGAAGTCCTTCTCCGTGGACACGGCTATTCGAATAGATCATATTAACCCTAGAGGGGTGTACTTCTTCACACACGCTCTCACCACTTACCGTCGTTTACACGACATGTACTCGGCAACCTTCAAGCGGAAGCCCAACGCGGGTGTCGGCCACGGCCTACCTAAACACACGGGTCCCAAGTCCGGGTTTATCGCCTATTCGGGTTCCATCCGCAGGGAGTCCGGCCGAGGTTTCCACTATGACCCCGAGCGATGTGTGCAGGATTCCCGAGACACCAAGCAGGCGAATTGGTACACGGGACCCGCGTGCCTACCGCAACACAACCCACCCCTATGGTCAGCGTTGCGCGGCCCCGACATGCTACAAACACCGAAACTACTTGCAACTCCGGACTGAGGACAAGAGTGGTTAAGAAGCGAGAGGGTCCATTGGTTTCGGGCCCAATGCGTGGTAGTAACTGTTTCATGGATCACAAACACAGAACTCAGTTCACGAGGGGCGGCTGCAATGAGACAACCCACCATGTACTCCTACATGGCCTCTCACCGCTACCTTTACCAACGTGTTCACACACTTAGCTCACGCACGATGGGACATGTTCACACACCTCCGATTCATCCCGATGAATCGGACCTGACTCAACTCTAAGCAGTAGCAGGCATGACAAACAAGCATGAATGAGTAGGCACAACATGGCTCAAGCAACTCCTACTCATGCTAGTGGGTTTCATCTAATTCTTGTGGAATGACAGGTCATCACGAGAGGATAAAGGGGTTCAGCTACCGCAGCAAGTAACAAATGAATCGTTGTTGTCCTAATGCAGTAAAAGAGAGCAGGAGCGAGAGAGTGGGATTGTATCGGAATGAACAAGGGGGTTTCTCTTGCCTGGCACTTCCGAAGATAATATAGCTCTTCATCAGTGTCATCGATCTCATCGTCGAATCCACGTCTATCGAGAGGGGACAATTACCGGCAAACAAGAAAGAACACAATCAATGTGATGCAACAATATGATGCATGATAATGACATGGCAATATGCTGGTGTTTTGAGCTAATGCAGCAGTAAGCCAAGTTAATTGAAGTGGAATTCAAACAAGGTTAAACTCCAACTCCAAATGCTAGTTCATAAGTTGCGTTAATCATAATTCATCCTATTCAGTGAGGTCAACTTGTTCAAACATGCATGATCATGGCATAAACAGATTCTTCATATTTTTCTGATCATTTTTCATATATAACTTATTTCCATTGGAGTTACGATTGAATTTCTATGAATTTTTGAAGTTTGAACTATATTCTGGAATTTCCTGAATTAAATTAAATCCAGAAAATAAATAATTGCGTCAGCACTACGTCACTATGACGTCAGCGGTCAACAGGCGTCGACCAGGTCAAACCTGACTGGTGGGTCCCGTGTGTCAGTGTAATTAGTTTAACTAAATATTAATTAAAACTAATCCTGATTAGTTAACGAGGTTGGGCCCCACATCATTGACCAGGAGAGTCAACGGGGCCCACCGTGGTCAAAGTCAACGTCGGCTGCACGGCGTTTAGCCGCGAGCCCGACGCTTGATGGTGGAAGTGGATTTGGCCATTCCGGCGACCAAATGGGTCGCGGAGGGCATCTAGTTGGGCTGGGGACAAACCGCAGCTCTTGGTGGAGTTATGGCGAGCTCGGGCGGCCGGAATCGGCGCCGGCGACGACCTAAGTGGCCGCCGGAGTTCGGCTGAAGGCGAACTCGAGGCTAGGGTGTGCGGTGAGGTGCGGGGAGTGTATGGTTGGACCCTACGCAATGTGGTGAGTGTGATGGACACCGAGAGGTGGCCGGAGGATGGTCGGGAGCACGTCGGCGACGAGCTCCGCGGCGGCGGGTGTGGGTGATCTTCGTGCGGTCACTACAAAGCTCGAGAGCGAGAGAGGAAGGGAAGGGGGGGTAGCTAGGCTCACAGGGCACTCGTGGAGGCACCTTGGCGTGGCGGGGACGGACTGGTGCGACAGCGGTGTTGAAGGGGATCTCCGGCGGCGGGAATCAGGCGAGGTCGGTCTGCAGTGGCCTCGGGCTACTCGAGCACGCTGTGAGGCTCGGCTAGCTCGGCGTAGAGGAGGGCGGCGGAGCTCCTAGACACGGCGGGGAGGAGCACGGATGGCGAGGGAGCGTCTCTGGCAGCGTGGCTCTTGATGGCGTCGGCAATGGCTGGGAGGCGCAAGGGAGAGGAGCCAGGGAGGAGGAGATGTCAGGGGTTCGGGAGAGAGGGGCGCTTCGCATCGTGGCTCGGTGAGGGAAGCGGCGAGGCGGCGACAGGTGCGTGGCATGCATGCGGTGCCGCCTGAGAGCACTACTGCCTACTGGCCAAGCCAAGCTGACTCATTGGCTTGTGGGCTAAATTTGGCCGGCAGTGGGCAGTTGGGGCGCCAGGTAAGCTTTTCTATTTCTGTTTTCTTTTTCTATTTTCTGTAACTTTGTGGACTTTTTAAAAAATACTTAGATAGCTTCAAAAATCACCAACTGGACCAGGTCCATAATTGGAATATTTCCAACATGAAACATTTGAGTTTGGGAATATTTGGGCATTTGCAATATTTTATATAATTTTAAATGCCCAAACTCAAATACTTATGATTTAATTCAAAAATCCAGAATGGCCTAGGAAAATGTGCACCATTTTTGGGAGAGGTTCTAGACCAATCCAAAAATAATGAACTTTTACGAAGAGCATTTTGGGTTCATTGAGAATATTTTAATTTGAACCTAGTTGATTTGATCTGGTGCTAGGGTTTGAGCAATCCCCATTTCAAATTTCTTAGAAATTTAAACATGATGACATGATGAGCAAGCAAAGTCAAGCAAGGTCGATCTGGGGCTGTCGGTGTACTAGAGTAGGGGTACCCTAGTATCCCGAACTTGTGCACGGGCAGTTGCAGCCCTCCGCGGCAAGGATTACTGAGTGACCGCCAAGGTCCTCCGTGGTTCCTTTGGAGCCATTCAAGAACAAAGTATTCAAGCCAAGGAGACAAGGCCCCGGTAAGAGGAGCTTGCCGGGAAGGCCACCCAAGGCACCTAGAAGACAAGACCCCGGTAAGAGGAGCTTGCCGGGAAGGCCCAATGAGCGACAAGCTTCCGGGCGCAACAAGACAACAACATGACAAAGGCGCTTGCATGGCAGACCTACTCTGTACCTACGCTCCGGCACATCCACTAACATGTCATACAGGACCTTTCCGGTAGCAGCGTGGCGAGAGAGGCTGTGCAGCCCGGTGATCTTGAGGTGTGGCAAGCGGCGTGACAAGATTGCCATTGTGGCAAGCGGTGGCGCCTGACGATCCTGTTTGCCTTGTTAGGGGCGACGTGAGCGGGCATTTAATGCCTTTGTCCCCTGCCGTCAAGGTTAGGTATGGTACCCGTACCTTTGTACAAGTAGGTGTACCAACCACTACCTTTCCATTTGTACCCTTGTCTACGTTGCCACCTGTCGGAGACCCCTTCAGCATATAAAAGGAGGCCCATGCGCAACGTAGGGAGGGTCGGTTCCCCCCACGCTCAGTCTCGTTAGCAGCTTGTGTGTCTTGTAGCACTCAAGCGCTCTGAGCAAGAACTCAATACACCTCGACATGCAGCGATGAGGTGTTATCTCTCCGGAGAGCTCCGAAGCTGGGTAAAACCTCTCGTGTGCGTCGCCTCGATCTGCTCTTCGTGCGACCTCCGCTCCCCGCCGAACCGAAAGGGGCTCGGTCCGCCGGTCCCATAGGTGTTCGTGGGCCAGATCAGCCTGCCCCGACATCTTTGGTGCTCCAGGTAGGGGGGCGTCGAGTTTGTGTGAACCTGATCCGGCGTCCACCCGAACTAGATCTTCATCATCTTCATCGACATGCCACCCAAGAAGAAGGCTTCGGCGGCAGAAGCTCCGTCCGCGTCGAACCCACCACCACCAGAGCAAACAGGTGGTGGGGTAGACGCCGGCGGAAGAATGGACGGCGACGGGGGAGCTCACGGTGCTGCCAAGTCCAAGGACAAGGCAGCGCAGACCTCGGCGTCCGTACATGCACCGCGCCCGTCTCAGGAGGCGCGGGACCGACAGCGTCATGGTATTCACAATGCCATACGCTCGTTGGACCAAGATCGAGCTAGAGGATCTCGGGATGCTCAAGACCAGCATGCATGCCAACACGCTGGCGCGAGCGAGGCACGGTCGCCTGGACGGGATACTGCTCCTTCTAACATAGTTAGAAGTCCGAGCATATCCCGCTCCTCGCGCCGTTCGCCACTGCCACCCACCACACCTGCAGAAGCTTTGGCAAGAGCACAACTGCTGCTAGGTTACCCTCCAACAGCCGACAAGGTCGATGAATGGAGGGCCACCATTCAGAGTCTCATCGGCCGCTTAGCAGCGTGCTCATGGCAACCGAAAGTGCATCGCTGCCGCGGCAGGACTGCAAACACGAGCCGGTGGCGGCAGAAACCGTGGGGTGCAACCACCATGCACTCTCTGCCCCGAAGGCCAAGATCGCCCGACTCGCGGATCCACCTCGACAGCGACTCCACCGCATCGCCGGATCCACAAGCTCGTCGCGACCAGCGCCAAGTTCTTCACGAACGACGGCAAGAAAGGCGCTTCGAACTTCGCATCGGCGCCAAAGAGAAGCGGCGTCAATCCGACAAGCGCGTTGGGCCCTATGTCGACATGCATGCGCCCGAGAGAACCAGCGTGCCAGACGCTGTAGGTTGCCCTGCGTTCACTCGTGAGCTGCGGCAAGTCGAAAGGCCCAAGAAGAAGAATTTCAAGCCGACGTCAGAGAAGTACGGCGGCAAGGCGCATCCGTCGGAGTTCCTCGGCATCTACACCATCGCGGTGCAAGCTGCGGGGGCGAGGCGACAAGATCCTTGCCAACTACTTCCGGCGGTGCTCAAGCCCAATGTCGAGATCTGGCTCATGCACTTGCGGACAACTCCATATCCTCTTGGGCAGATCTATGCCATCGGTTTGTTGGCGCCTTTACCGGTGACCACAAGCCCCATGGCCAAGAAAGCGACCTTCATACGCTTTCGCCCGAGAAGGAAGGAGAGCCCTTACGCAAGTACATTCAGAGATTCACCACAGACGCACAACATCCCAGATGTCCACCCTGCCACGCAGTAATCAGCGTGTTCCATCGAACGTCGCGAAACCGCGGGATGCGGAGGAGATGGCGATGTGCAAGATCAGAGATGTCGATGAGCTATATGCCTGGCCGACAAGTGTGCACGCGTCTTTGAGGAAGGGAGAAGACTCCCCGGAGAGAATACTGAAGCAGGAGGATCTGATAGTGAGGAGACCGCTCCGGCAAGGAAGAGCCGGCGGCGGGGCAACAGGAAAAAGAAAGGCAGAGATGTACTAGTTGTTGAGCAGTCCGGCAATGGAGGTGGCGCCAAGAAAGCCAAGGCTGGTAGCTCCGGCAAGGAGGTTGCCGCTGGCACCAACTGCCAGGCTGTGGCGGTCGCCGACAAGCAGGACGGCTCCAACAAGCAGTACTGCAAGATCCACCACACCAAGGGTCATGACCTCCAGAGCTGCAAGAAGGTCGAGCAGCTTATCGAGCAGCAGAAGGCTGAATACGAGCGACGCGACAAGGAGAAGGCCCAGGAGGGTGCTGGAGGAGCTAGCAAGAAACGTCCCGGCCGAGGAGGACACCGCGGCAAGGCCAAGCAGCGGCAAGGAGACAGACCTCCCCGCGGTCGCGACAAGGATGAAGACGACGACGATGATGAAGACATGGATGATGAAGAGACCGATGAGCAGGAGTTCCAAAAAGCCACAGAGGTCCTGTGCGTTGACGGCGGTGCTTCTCTGAAATGGTCACAGGTTCAAGCAGTGGATGCGGGAAGTCAATGCGGCAGAACCATCCATCGAGTCACGCAAACCTCTGAAATGGTCCAACACGCCTATCATCTTTGATATTGAGGACCACCCTGATCGCGTAACTGCGGTCGGGTGCTTGCCGATGTTGGTTTCACCAACTATCCGCAACCTCAAGGTCACCAAGATGCTAGTTGACGGCGGGGCCGGCTTGAACCTGATCTCCTCCGCGGTGCTCCAGAAACTCCAAATCCCTGATGGCGAGCTCGAAGAGACCGGCACATTCCAAGGAATCAATCCGGGAAGGAGCAAGCCGAAGGGAAAGATCACGTTGCCGGTGACATTTGGCAGCGAGTTGAACTTCAGGACTGAGAGGGTCACTTTTGACATTGCTGACTTTCCATTGCCTTACAATGGGATACTTGGCCGTCCGGCACTCGCCAAATTCATGGCAGCATCTCACTATGCATACAATATCTTTGAAGATGCGGGCCGATAAGTGTCATCTACATCCTGGCGACAAGAAGGATGCTCTTATCTGCGCCGACAAGATCTACCGGAAGCGGCAGCTGCAACAGATTGCAAAGCCACTTGCCGCTGAAGCTCCGGGGAAGAAGAAGACCAAGTCCGGCAAGAGCTCGATGCCCACTCCGGCAAGCGCACCTCTTGGTGCTGCGCTACCGTCGAGGACGCACCATCGAGCTCCACCGGCAAGTGTAAGAAAGGCGATGGCAGCTCCGCCAGAAGACCAAGAAGGTGTCCGCCAAGGAGGGCGGACTGGTGGTACCTTCAACATCGGTGCCACTCTCGACCCTAAATAGGAAGGCGCTCGTTGCTTTCCTGCGGCGACGTCGGCGTGTTTGCATGGCAACCGTCGACATCCCGGTGTTCCCAAGAAAGTAATTGAGCACCATCTTGCCGTTTGTCCTCATCGCGGCCCGTCAAGCGAAGAAAGTCGAGAAGCAAGCGGTGGGCGCCAAGAATTCATTGCGAAGAAATCAAGAAATTGGAAGAAAGCAGGCCTTGTCGGAGGAGTGCTCCATCCCACGTGGTTGGCCAATCCTGTAGTTATGCATAGGCTAACAGGAAATGGAGGCTTTGTATCGACTTTACCGATGTCAATAAAGCTTGTCCCAAAGACCCATTTCCCTTGCCGCGCATCAACCAGATTGTTGACTCCACGGCCGGATGTGATTTGCTTTCATTTCTGGATGCATACTCAGGATATCATGAGATCTTCATGGCAGAAGAGGATGAGGAGAAGACCGCATTCATCACCCCATGTGGCACATACTGTTTTGTACCGATGCCTTTCGGATTAAAGAATGCTGGTTCAACATTTGCAAGAGTAGTCCATGATGCTTTTGAGCCGCAAATGCACAGAAATGTAGAAGCCTACATGGATGACATAGTGGTCAAAAGCAAGGACAAGGCGACTCCGATTCAAGATTTAGACAAAACCTTTGCAAATCTGCGCAAGATCAACCTCAAGCTCAACCCTGAGAAGTGTGTGTTTGGAGTCCCTTCCGGCAAGCTTCTCGGGTTCTTCGTGTCTCGGCGAGGGAATTGAAGCCAATCCCGACAAGATCAAGGCCATTGAGCAGATTGAAGCACCAAAGCGCGTCAAGGATGTCACGAAGACTTGCGGTTGCGTGTAGCTGCTCTCAGCAGGTTTATCTCTAGGTCTGCTGAGCGCGCCCTGCCATTTTTCAAGATTTTGAAAAAGGCAGGTCCGATGAAATGGACTCCGGAAGCGGAGGCTGCGCTACAGGACTTGAAGAGATACATGTCCTCCACTCCAACACTTGTCGCACCTAAGCCACAACAGAAGTTGCTACTGTATATAGCGGCAACCAATCAAGTGGTTAGTGTTGCGTTAGTAGCGGAGAGGGAGGCGGATGATGAGCTAGCAACCATGGCAGATGCATCCGGCGACAAGCGGTGGGGCTTCACCGCAAGTTCTGGTCCCGACAAGGACGGATCTGTGACGCATGAGAAGATGCGAGAAAAGAATGGTGCAGCGCCCAGTTTACTTTGTCGGTTCCCTTCTGCGAGGGGCTAGGTCAAGGTACTACGGTGTGCAAAAATTGCTTTTCGGCCTCCTCATGGCCTCGAGAAAGTTGCGCCATTACTTCCGGGCACATGAGATCACGATCGTCACTCGTTTTCGGCTGAAGAGGATCTTTGCAAAATCCAGAGGCAACAAGCAGGATTGTCGAGTGGGCACTTTGGAACTGTCAAGCTTTGGCCTCAAGTTTGAAAGCACTTCAACTATCCAAAGCGAGCATTGGCGGAGTTCATAGCAGAATGGGCGCCAACACAAGATGAAGAAATTCGAAACTTGAGCATCCCGTCAAGGAAGCAAGCGAAGAGTGCACGATGTACTTTGATGGTGCCTTCTCGCTGCAAGGCGCCCGGTCTTGGCGTGCTACTTGTTGCACCCACCGGAGAGCACCTCAAGTCGTGAGTCGGATGCACTTTCCCAAGGAGCAAGCAACAAACAATACTGCAGTATGAAGGTTTGCTTGCCGGTCTCGAGATCGCGATGAGACCTTGGGATCAAGAAGCTCATTGTCGAGGGGTGAGTCACGACTTGTCATCCGCAAAGTGAACAAGAATTATCGAGTCCATTGATGGAAGCTTATGTTGATGAAGTGAGGAAGCTGGAAGAACACTTTGACGGCCTACGAGATGGAATATATTCCAAGGGCTCGGAAACGACATTGCGATGGCTGTCAAAGTGCGCCGCACTTTAGTTACTGTGGAACCGAGGATCTTTGTGCTCGAGCTGACTCAATAAATGCATAACGCCATCAAGCGGACAGAGCAAGAAGAGGAAGTTGATCTCTGGTGACTACTTTCCGTGAGCTTCCGAAGCCGCCGCCAAGAAGGTCCCCAAGATCGACACCAACAATTCGAGGAAGCGATGCTGCTCGACAAGCCCTGTGGTTTGTTTCGTTGAAGCGAGCGCTCCCGACAAGTTTTGCTCCGGCAAGCTTGTCGGGAACGATCAAACTCGGCTGAACCGCGAGGTTCTCGCCGTGGAAGGCGATGTTCCGCAGCAGCAGATGTGCCTTTAGTCCTTGTTGTCGAGCCGCAAGATCCAACATGGGCGCAGCACATTGTCCATTTCCTTGAACGGAGAACTTCCGAAGAGCAAGAAGAAGCGGAAAGAGTATCCCGGCGGTCAAGTATGTACCGGTTTGTCGACAACACACTTTATGCAGAAGAAGACTCAACGGTGTGAAATTGAAGTGTATTCACGGAAGAGCGGACAAAAGCTGTTGGCGAGATACATGGAGGTATATGTGGTCAACACATTGGCGCCCGAGCACTTGCCGGCAAAGCATTACGGCAAGGTTTCTTTTGGCCGACAGCCCTCCGGATGCAACTGCACAAGTAACCAAGTGTGAAGCGTGCGGTTCCATTCCAAGCAGATACACCAGCCAGCTCAAGCTCTCCAAGCGATCCCTTTATCCTGGCCATTTTCGATGCGGGGCTCGACATCCTCGGCCCCTTTCCCGAAGCTGTCGGGGCTTTGAGTACTTATGCGTTGCAATCGACAAGTTCACAAAGTGGCCGGAAGTGGAAGCGATGAGGAAGGTGACAACACGATCGATGAGTCAAGTTCTTGAGTTGATTGTTTGCCGTTTGGAATCCCTAACAGGATCATCACCGATAACGGCATGCAATTCCTGAGCCGCACCTTCATGCGATGACGTCCAAGATCTTGGCGCCAAGGTGCCGCTTACATTGCTCATCCGAAGTAAGCATCAAGCGGAGAGGGCAAATCTGAAGTGCTGCGCGGGCTCAAGACCAGAACTTTCGACAGGCTGCACAAGTGCGGAAGAAACTAGATTGAGGAGCTGCCGGTGGTTCTTTGGTCGATCAGGACAACGCCAAATCGAGCCACTGGCCAGACACCTTTCGGTCTAGTCTATGGAGTAGAGGCAGTTCTACCCACGGAACTCGTATACGGATCGCCTCGAGTGCTCGCTTATGGTGAGCTTGAGCAAGAGCAGCTACGACAAGATGACGCGCTGCTCCTTGAGGAGGATCGTCTTCAGGCTGCTGTACGAGCTGCTCGATATCCCGACAAGCTTTGCGCCGCTACCATAGCCGCAAAGTTAATGCCGAAGTCTCGAGGAAGGTGACCTTGTTCTTGGTAGCGTTCGATGCCAAGAATTCCAACAAGTTGACGCCTTGAAGTGGGAAGGCCCTTACCGGGTGAAGCGAGTCACTAGGCTGGCGCTGTCCGCCTTTGAGACCGAAGATGGCATTACGGTGAGCAACTCCTGGAACATTGAGCATCTTCGTAAGTTTTACCCGTGAGAAGCGCGGTTGCGGAACCTGTTAAAGCAACCACCTTTTGTACAAGTCTTGCCGCTATTGCATGTAATCCTTTGTACAAAGCCGGGCGCAGACCCCGTGCATAAGTAAAGCTAGCGTGATTCCCACATCTTGTCAATTTCATGCTTTTTACTTCTATTTGCATGCGTTATCTGACACTTTGTGCAGCACCTATCCCCGGTAAGCAATAACGAGCCATAAGGCTCCATATCTTTATTTTCTCTTCTTTCTCTTTCTCAAAGAAAGGAAGGTTCCATCGCACACAAGTTTGCCGGGGGGAAAGGAGAAGATAATAGTGTGGACCAAGCGTCGCTCAAGGAAGCCTAGCCTTACCGGGAAGCAAACGACAGAAAAGCTAAGTTGCCAAAGTTTGAGCAATCATTTTTAAAATTTTCAAGTTATATTCCTCGAACGACCGTACTTTGTATGGAAAACCTGTGCGCGGAGGAACCAACTCGTAGCTAGTTGCGCCCTTACTTTGCTTCGAGTCCGCTCAACAACTTAAGTGAGTTGCGACTAGTTGCGACAAGGTTACTTGTCGGAAGCGGCACCGCCAACAGGCTTGCGACGTCCACTTTTCGGCGCTTTCATGACTCAGTGCCAGCTACCGACAAGTTCCCTAAAAGCGTAGGGCAAAAACATACAAACGAAGGAATCAAGTAAAGGAAATAACATAGCAATTGCTACCCAAAATAGAGTTATATTACAAGATAACTTGTCGCAGCGCTAATATATTGTTCTCCTAACATGACCAGCAGCGGCAAGAGAAAGAGAAAGCGGGCGGCCTAATCTACGCGATCGCCCTCAACCCTCTTGATCCCGCTCACCCTGTCCACGATGGGTGCAACAATGTCTTGAGCACCTCCACATCAGCATCCGGCGGCAAGGACTTGAGGACGTTGGTGAGGTTGAGGCCTGGATTGCGGAAGGCCACCTTCATCAGCACCTTTTGAAGAGCTCCCGCTCAGATCTGGCGCGACTCCTCGGCCAGCTGCTTTGGGACTTCTTCCCGGAGTCGCTGCAGGGCCGTCACCACGCCCTTGAAGAACAAGCTGAGCTTGGCGCTGGGTTGGAGGTGCTCGTCGGAGGAATATCCAAGATCCACCATCCCAGTGCTGCGCCCGGCTCCTCGTCGATGGCTGCAGCAACATTCACGAGACCCTCGGTCCAGTGCTCCACATTCTCCCTCAAGGCACTCTGGGCGGCAGCAGCACTCGCCAGCAGCGCCTCGTCGGCCTTGATCTTCTCCTTCAAGGCCACCTCCTGCTCCCTGGCGCCGTCCAGCGTCTGAGTCAAAGTAGTTAGCTTCAACTCAAGATCTGCATTGGAGTCCTTGGCGGCGCTGAGCTCCTTGCTCCTCTTGGCGAGACGGCCTGCAGCTCGCCAAGAGTGTAAGCGTCCTTCTGCACTCATGCTTGAGTGCAGCAAGCTCCTCGCCGCTCTCCTTCAGATTGGCCTCCAGTGCGCCACCTTCGTCTCCAGCTCCTTCTTGGCGGCCTCGGCGTGCGGCAGCATCCTCTGCTTCCTTGAGAGCCCGCCAAATGTTTGCTCGCGCATGGCAAGATCCTCCTCGTGGCTGTCAAGGTTAACCTTCCGCTGCGCCAACTTCGCCTTCTGCGCAGACGGCTTCTCGGCAGCAAGTCAGCTGTTCCTCCTCGGCTTGACCTTCTCGAGGAGGAAGGCCTTGCGCTCCTCGGCGATTTGCTCCCGCTCCTCTGCCAAGGACCGGAGAGCTTCCTGGTTGAGGCCCCGGAGCTCCTCCGCGCGCTTCTCGATGTCTGCTCCCGCCTTCACGACAAGCGCTTCCCGGGATTCCAGCTTGGCTTGTCGGGCGCGGTAGAGCGACAACAGCTTCCGCAGCAGCTGCTCCTCCTCAGACATGCCGCCGCTGCTGCTTGGCGCGTCGACCAGCGTCAGTCCAGCGGAGGCGAGCAGCTCTTCATCAAAGGTTTCTCCTTCGGCCGGCGCCCTGGAGCTCAACGCCCATGGGAGCTTGATGAAGACGCCATCGCCGGCCCTCAAATAGGCGCCGGGCTGGGGCTCTTCGAAGCCAGCGCTGCCAGCAGCGAGGATCGGCGGTCGGCGTGGCGCTGGCGCTCCTGACCTTAGGGCCGTCGGTCGATCGCGGACCCTCGCCCGGCTTCTGGCGGCAGCTTTGGCGACCTCTTCGCGGCGGGCTCGTCGGCACCAGCTCCTTCTTGGTGGCGGCGGCATCGTCAATATTACAGCAGCGTCCTCCTCGCCGGCGGCCTCGGTCTCCATTGGCTCTGTGGCGGATGGTTCTGACGACCGGGAAATGAACAAAAGTCAAGAAGATATTCAAAAAGAAAATCAGAAGAAGAACACAAGGGAAGTTTTCAGGCAAGAAGATTACCTGTGCCAGGGTCTGCGGTCATGGTCTCCGCCGCCAAGGGATCGTTGGTGTCGTCCCTTGCCGGAGAACTGCCCCTTGCCGGAGAAGTCTCCCTTCTTGCCGAGAACGCAACTCCCTTGCCGGGAATCCTTCCTTGGCGGCGTGGCGAAAGCAAAAGGAGGCTGCTCTGCTCCTACACAAATCAACGATCGGATATCGGCAAAGAAAGAGCACCCATGCACGCGAACAGCAAGAAGTAGACCATATACTTACGCTGGGGGCTGCTGAGGGCTGCTTTGAAGAAGAGTTGCCGCATCCGGCAAGGTGGTCTCGGACGCGCCTCCTGCTGTCGCAGTGGGTTCGTCCTCGACGACAACCACCGGGGTCTTGGCTCTCTTCGACATTCTCTGGGCCAGCGTCCTGAAAAGGAATGGGTTCAGAGTGAAGCAAATCAGATACAAGACAAAGCAACAAATCGAAGAATTACAAGTACGGCAAAGAATCTTACTCTTCTTCTTCCTCGTCGGAGCTGAGCGCGGAGAGATCAAATTCTGGCCCGCCTCGACTGACGAGGCGGAGGAGTGGGTTCCCTTGGATGCTTGGCGGGAGGCGGAACGGTGGTCTGCGAGGCCCGCTCCGATTGCCGCAGCGGCGTGAGGTGCTCCAGCAACAGCTTGATGCTTGCCTTGATGGAAGCGCGTCGTGGCGCTGCGGCTGTTGGCCCGTCTGCCGCCCCGCTACGTCTCCGGTCTTGCAAAGACGCCTTCTTGGTGGAGCTGGGGGCTCCGCTCGCAGCAAGCTGCTTGAAGGTGGGGAGGATGCACCCTCGGCGGGCTCGCCCGACTCGGCTTCAGGATCGGCAAGCTCTTCCTCGCCGGCAAACTCCTTTCGCTCGACAAGGCTTGCCGCCTCTGCTGCCTGTGCCTCCTCCACGGTGAATCCGAACTCGCCCGCGGCAGCGGCTGCTGCCGCTTCTTCCAACCTGGTGGCGATGCGCTGCATCTCATCATCGGTGGTGTCGCGGTTGAGGCCCCTCTGTTCATCGGGGCGGACCGGCATTTCTACCAGATTGTCAAAGAACTGTCGCACGATTGTCAAAGGGCTACATTTGGATGGACTCCGACAAAGTTTTCGCAGAGATGTGCGAAAACTCCCATGGTCAGAACAGCATTGGGGGTGAAATCAAGGAGGCGGAACCCGTAGGTGTTCATGATGTCATAGAAGAATTCAGAGAAAGGCGGGCAGAGCCCGCAGTAGAAGAAGAGCGCGAAGAAGGGATATCCAGTCGGGGCCAATTCCGAAGCAGCAGCTGGGAGTACCTTCGTGCGCGGATGCACTCGCGTCTCTGTCGACCAGAAGAGGTAGTAGTTCTCCCTCAACTCCCTCGCGGCGAGCTGAGGGGGGAAGATGGCCCGCTCCTTCCACAGCGCCGCAAGCCGCTGCGCCTCGGCCGACTTCACGGCCTTCCCCTTGTTGGCTTTCGGAGCCATGGTGGAGGCGATGGAGGAGATCGACGGCGTCGGTGGTGCTGGTGGCGATGGGGGGCGGAGCGCAGCTCTCTTCGGCCTTGAGAAGAAGGGGGAAGCAGCGGTGGTTTTTCGAGATGGGACAGCAACTGGCAGGGTGGGCGACCTGCCCCTGTTTCCTCTACTTATAAAGAGGGAGGGGGCGGACGTTCCTCTTTTCCGAATAAAGAAACCCCCACGATCTCGCCCACGATCTCTCACACGACGCCACATTCGACGCGTGCCGTTCATGGAGGGCGTGGTGAGTCCGGGGTGAGTTACGGTGTGACCCAGGCCGCGTGTGCCCGTGCCCTGTTTTGGGCCTGGCCCAACAGCGCTCGGCACCGTGTGTGGCCCAGACCCGGGGGCTCCTGTCGGTGTACTAGAGTAGGGGTACCCTAGTATCCCGAACTTGTGCACGGGCAGTTGCAGCCCTCCGCGGGAAGGCTTACCGAGTGACCGCCAAGGTCCTCCGTGGTTCCTTTGGAGCCATTCAAGAACAAATTATTCAAGCCAAGGAGACAAGGCCCCGGCAAGAGGAGCTTGCCAGGAAGGCCACCCAAGGCACCTAGAAGACAAGGCCCCGGCAAGAGGAGCTTGCGGGAAGGCTAATGAGCGACAAGCTTCCGGTAGCGACAAGACAACAACCGCGGCAAGGTGCTTGCCATGCGCACCACCACTCTGTACCTACACTCCAGCACATCCACTAATGTGTCGCCATACAGGACCTTTCGGGGCCTTGGCGTGGCGAGAGGCTGTGCAGCCAGCGGTGCGAGGTGGCAAGCGGTGCTGACAAGATTGCCATCGTGGCAAGCGGTGGCGCCCCTGACGGTCCCTGTTTGCACTGTTAGGGCGACGTAGACGGGCATTTAATGCCCTTGTCCCCTGCCGTCAGGGTTAGGTATGGTACACTGTACACTATACAAGTAGGTGTACCAACCACTACTTTTCCATTTGTACCCTTGTCTACGTTGCCACCTGTCGAAGACCCCTTCAGCATATAAAAGGAGGCCCATGCGCAACGTAGGGAGGGTCGGTTCCCCCCACGCTCAGTCTCGTTAGCAGCTTGTGTGTACTGTAGCACTCAAGCGCTCCTGAGCAAGAACTCAATACACCTCGACATGCAGCAGTAGGGGTGTTATCTCTCCGGAGAGCTCCGAAGCTGGGTAAACCTCTCGTGTGCGTCGCCTCGATCTGCTCTTCGTGCGACCTCCGCTCCCCGCCGAACCGAAAGGGGCTCGGTCCGCCGGTCCCATAGTGTTCGTGGGCCAGATCAGCCTGCCCCGACAGGGGCTGTGACAAACGTGTTCAAATTTGACATTTTTCTGAACTCATTTACCATATTTAGGGGATTATGTGCATTTTCTAGGCATTAATTATGCACATAATTCAAATTCAAACAATCGGTGCATGAAAAGCTGCACCAGAACGGTCTGGAAAACCATGCTCGTGCTATTTAGTACATTATCATGCCTTTTACAAGGAATGGGCAGATATTTCAAGGAAATGTGTGGCAATAGTCAACCATAAACGCGTCGTTTACTGGGTTAACAACTATACAAAATGAAATACACGCTTGGAAAAACACGACGCCTGGTGTGGTGCCATGGTATGACCTCACCGTGCCAGGTAAAAATGTCGTCATGCACGCCTTTCGTAAATCGAACCATCACCGAGGAAGTTTCATGGTTTCGAGGGGGAAATCACCAAGATTGAAGGGGGACCCAAATTTCCTTTGTCCTTTGTCCAAGGGGTTTTACCTATGATGAACATACAACCTACAAATCACCGTGTTCAAATTTGGCACTTTTCCGAGTTCACTTGCCCTATTTAGGTGATTATGTGCATTTCCTAGGCATTAATGCACACAATTCAAGTTCAAACAATCGATGCATGAAAGGGTCCACAAGAATGGCCTGGAAAACCATGCTCATGCCATTTAGTAAATTCTCAAGCCTTTTACAAGGAATGTGTGGCAATAGTCAACCACAAATGCTTGTTTGTTCGGTTTTCAACTATAGAAAAATATGAAATAAATGCTTAAAAAACATGACGCCTGGCATGGTGCCATGGTATGACCTCGCCATGCCCTGGTAAAAATTTGGGAAGGTGTTGGTTATGTCGTCATGCACGCCCTTCATAAATTGAACCATCACCGAGGAAGCTCCATGCTTTCGAGAGGGAAAATTCCCAAGATTGAAGGGGAATCCAAATTTCTGTCCTAGTTTGTCATTTAGTTTTTTTTCCAACGGTCAACATACCGCCTCAAATGCAACATGTTCAAATTTGAAATTTTTCTGAACTCATTTACCATATTTAGGGGATTATGTGCATTTTCTAGGCAGTAATTATGCACATAGTTCAAATTTGAACAATCGGTGCATGAAAAGGTGCACAAGAACGGTCTGGAAAACCATGCTTGTGCTATTTAGTACATTCTCATTCCTTTTACAAGGAATGCGAATATATTTCATGGAAATGTGTGGCAATAGTCAACCATAAACGCATCATTTACGGGGTTAACAACTACACAAAAATGAAATACATGCTTGGAGAAACATGACGCCTGGTGTAGTGCCATGGTGTGACCTCACCATGCCCTAGTAAAAATTTCGTCATGCACGCCTTTCATAAAATGAACCATCATCGAGGAAGTTTCATGGTTTTGAGGGGCAAATCACCAAGATTGAAGGGGATTCCAAATTTCCTTTGTCCTTTTTCTACGAGTTTTTTTCTATGATGAACATACAATCTGCAAATCACCGTGTTCAAATTTGGCACTTTCTGGGTTCACTTGCCATATTTAGGGGATTTTGTGCATTTCCTTGGCATTAGTGCACATAATTCAAGTTCAAACAATCGGTGCATGAAAGGGTCCACAAGAACGGCCTAGAAAACCTTGCTCGTGCCATTTAGTAAATTTGCATGCCTTTTACAAGGAATAATGGATAGATATCTCGATGAAATGTGTGGCAATAGTCAACCACAAATGTTTGTTTGTTGGGTTTTCAAATATAGAAAAAAATGAAATAAATGCTTAAAAAAACATGACGTCTGGCATGGTGCCATGGTATGACCTCACCATGCCCTGGTAAAAATTTGAGAAGGTTTGGCTTATGTCGTCATGCATGCCCTTCATAAGTCAAACCGTCACCGAGGAAGTTCCATGCTTTCGAGAGGGAAAATCCCCAAGATTGAAGGGGACTCCAAATTTCCGTCCTAGTTTCTCATTCAATTTTTTCCAATGATCAACATACCGCCTCAAATGCAACGTGTTCAAATTTGACATTTTTTCAAACTCATTTACAATATTTAGGGGATTATGTGCATTTTCTAGGCATTAATTATGCGCATAATTCAAATTCGAACAATCGGTGCATGAAAAGGTGCACAAGAACGGTCTGGAAAACCATGCTCATGCTATTTAGTACATTCTCATGCCTTTTACAAGGAATGGGCAGATATTTCAAGGGAATGTGTGGCAATAGTCAACCATAGACACATCATTTAGTGGGTTAACAACTATACAAAAATGAAATACATGCTTGGGGAAACATGACGCCTGGTGTGGTGCCATGGTATGACCTCACCGTGCCCTGGTAAAAATGTCGTCAGGAATGCCTTTCATAAAACAAACCATCAACGAGGAAGTTTCATGGTTTCGAGGGGGAAATCACCAAGATTGAAGGGGGATCCAAATTCCCTTTGTCCTTTGTCCACGAGTTTTTTCTACGATGAACATACAACCTGAAAATCGCCGTGTTCAAATTTGGTACATTTCTGGGTTCGTTTGCCATATTTAGGGGATTATGTGCATTTCCTAGGCATTAATGCACATAATTCAAGTTGAAACAATCGATGCATGAAAGGGTCCACAAGAACGGCCTGGAAAACCATGCTCGTGCCATTTAGTAAATTCTCATGCCTTTTACAAGGAATAATGGATAGATATTTCAGTGAAATGTGTGGCAATAGTCAACCACGAATGTTTGTTTGTTGGGTTTTCAACTATATAAAAAATGAAATAAATGCTTGAAAAACATGATGCCTGGAATCGTGCCATGGTATGACCTCACCATGCCCTGGTAAAAATTTGAGAAGGTTCGGCTTATGTCGTCATGCACACCCTTCATAAATCGAACCATCACCGAGGAAGCTCCATGCTTTCAAGAGGGAAAATCCCCAAGATTGAAGGGGAATCAAAATTTGCGTCCTCAGTTGTCATTCAATTTTTTTCCAACGATCAACATACCGCCTCAAATGCAACGTGTTCAAATTTGACATTTTCTCGGGCTCATTTACCATATTTAGGGGATTATGTGCATTTTCTAGGCATTAATGGACATATTCAAATTAGAACAATCGGTGCATGAAAAGGTGCACGAGAATGGTCTGGAAAACCATGCTCGTGT
Source organism: Aegilops bicornis (assembly GCA_021605145.1). NCBI lineage: Eukaryota > Viridiplantae > Streptophyta > Magnoliopsida > Poales > Poaceae > Aegilops > Aegilops bicornis. The sequence goes on from CM038672.1 coordinate 547,811,354, forward strand.
TATTTAGTACATTCTCATGACTTTTACAAGAAATGGGTAGATATTTCAAGGAAATGTGTGGCAATAGTCAACCGTAAACGTGTCGTTTACTCGATTAACAACTATACAAAAAATGAATCACATGGTTGGAAAACATGACGCCTGCCGTGGTGCCATGGTATGGCCTAACCATGCCCTGGTAAAACTTGGAGAATATTTTCCTTATGTCGTGATGCACGCCTTTCATAATTCGAACCATCACCGAGGAAGTTTCATGGTTTCGAGGGGGAAATCACCAAGATTGAAGGGGGGGGGTCCAAATTTCCTTTGTCCTTTGTCCACGAGTTTTTTTCTATGATGAACATACAACCTGCAAATCACCTGTTCAAATTTGCCACTTTTCCGGGTTCATTTGCCATATTTAGGGGATTATGTGCATTTCCTAGGCATTAATGCGCATAATTCAAGTTCAAACAATCGATGCATGAAAGGGTCCACAAGAACGGCCTATAAAACCATGCTCGTGCCATTTAGTAAATTCTCATGCCTTTTACAAGGAATGGATAGATATTTCGATGAAATGTGTGGCAATAGTCAACCACAAATGTTTGTTTGTTGGGTTTCAACTATAGAAAAAATGAAATAAATGCTTAAAAAACATGACGCCTAGCATGGTGCCATGGTATGACCTCACCATGCCCTGGTAAAAAATTGAGAAGGTTTGGCTTATGTCGTCATGCACACCCTTCATAAATCGAACCATCACCGAGGAAGTTTCATGCTTTAGAGAGGGAAATCCCCAAGATTGAAGGGGAATCCAAAATTTCTTAATTCTTTGCCCTGGAGTTTTTTTCTACGCTGAACATACACCCTGCAAATCGCCGTTTTAAATTTGGCATTTTCTGGGCTCATTTACCATTTTTAGGGGATTATGTGCATTTTCTAGGCATTTAGCACATATAAATCCAATCCAGCTACATGTGCATGGGTGTGATGTGAGGGACGTGGATTGCCGTTCGATCGCGGCGCATCCAATGGTGCACACGCGCGATCTGCGTGGCTTGGGTTCCAGTCAATCATAACGCAACACACTGCGCACACTGTTTCCGGAAGCGACGGAGATTGATACATCTCCAACGTATCTACAATTTTTGATTGCTCCATGCTACTTTATCTATTGTTTTGGACTATAATGGGCTTTATTTTCCACTTTTATATTATTTTTGGGACTAACCTATTAACCGGAGGCCCAGCCCAGAATTGTTGTTTTTTGCCTATTTGGTGTTTGAAGAAACGGAATATCCTCTGAGTCCAAACGGAATGAAAACTTCGGGAACGTGATTTTCTCACTGAACGTGATCCGGGAGACTTGGACCCTACTCCAAGGAGTGCTAGAGGCGGTCACGAGGGTGGGGGTTGCGCCCTCCCCCCGGGCGCGCCCCCCTGCCTCGTGGGCCCCCTGACGCTCCACCGACGTACTCCTTCCTCCTATATATACCTACGTACCCCCAACAGATCGGGGACGGAGCCAAAAACCTAATTCCATCGCCATACCTTCCTGTATCCACGAGATCCCACCTTGGGGCATGTTCCGGAGCTCCGCCGGAGGGGGCATCCACCACGGAGGGCTTCTACATGAACACCATAGCCCCTCCGATGAAGTGTGAGTAGTTTACTTCAGACCTTCGGGTCCATAGTTAGTAGCTAGATGGGTTCTTCTCTCTTTTTAGATCACAATACAATCTTCTCCCCCTCTCTCATGGAGATCTATTCGATGTAATCTTCTTTTTGCGGTGTGTTTGTTGAGACCGATGAATTGTGGGTTTATGATCCAGCTTATCTATGGAAAATATTTGATTGTTCTCTGAATTCTTTTATGTATGATTAAGTTATCTTTACAAGTCTCTTAGAATTATCCGTTTGGTTTGTTCAACTAGATTGATAGTTCTTGCAATGGGAGAAGTGTTTAGCTTTGGGTTCAATCTTGCGGTGTCCTTACCCAGTGACAGAAAGGGTTGCAAGGCACGTATTGTATTGTTGCCATCGAGGATAACAAGATGGGGTATTTATCATATTGCATGAATTTATTCCTCTACATCATGTCATCTTGCTTAAGGCTTTACTCTGTTTTAACTTAATACTCTAGATGCATGCTGGATAGCAGTCGATGAGTGGAGTAATAGTAGTAGATGCAGAATCGTTTCGGTCTACTTGTCTCGGACGTGATGCCTATATACATGATCATTGCCTGGATAACCTCATAACTATGCTCAATTCTGTCAATTGCTCAATAGTAATTTGTTCACCCACCGTAGAATATCTATGCTCTTGATAGAAGCCTCTAGTGAAACCTATGGCCCCCGGGTTTATTCTCATCATATCAATCTCCATAACTTTATTTACTTGCTTTGCTTTTACTTTTACTTTGCATATTTATACCAAAAATACCAAAAATATTATCTCTATCAGATCTCACCCTCGTAAGTGACCGTGAAGGGATTGACAACCCCTAAGCGTTGGTTGCGAGTAGCTATCGTTTTGTGCAGGTACGAGGGACTTGCGCGTAGTCTCCTACTGGATTGATACCTTGGTTCTCAAAAACTGAGGGAAATACTTACGCTACTGTGCTGCATCATCCTCTCCTCTTCGGGGAAATCCAATGCAAGCTCGAGACGTAGCAAGAAGAATTTCTGGCGCCGTTGCCGGGGAGGCTTACGCAAAAGTCAACATACCAAGTACCCATCACAATCCCTATCTCTCGCATTACATTATTTGCCATTTGCCTCTCGTTTTCCTCTCCCCCACATCACCCTTGCCGTTTTATTCGCCCTCTCTTTCCCAGTCTCCTCCTCTTTTTCGCTTTGCCTTTTGTTTGCTCGTGTGTTAGTTCGCTTGTTCGTCGCGATGGCTCAAGATGCCACCAAATTGTGTGACTTCACCAATACCAATAATAATGATTTCCTTAGCACTCCGATTGCTCCTCTTGCCAATACCGAATCTTGTGAAATCGATATCGCTTTGTTGAATCTTGTTATGAAAGATCAATTCACCGGCCTTCCTAGTGAAGATGCCGCTACTCATCTAAATGGCTTCGTTGATTTATGTGATATGCAAAAGAAAAAAGATGTCGATAATGATGTCGTTAAATTGAAGCTATTTCCTTTTTAGCTTAGAGATCATGCTAAAGCGTGGTTCTCATCTTTGCCCAAAAATAGTATTGATTCTTGGAACAAGTGCAAAGATGCTTTTATCTCTAAGTATTTTCCTCCCGCTAAGATCATCCCTCTTAGGAACGATATTATGAATTTTAAGCAACTTGATCATGAACATGTTGCACAAGCTTGGGAGAGAATGAAATTAATGATACGTAATTGTCCTACTCATGGTTTGAACTTGTGGATGATTATACAAAAATTTATGCTGGATTGAATTTTTCTTCTAGAAATCTTTTAGATTCGGCCGGGAGGCACTTTTATGGAAATCACTTTAGGAGATGCTACTAAACTCCTAGATTATATTATGGTTAATTATTCTCAATGGCATACTGAAAGATCTACTAATAAAAAGGTGCATGCTATAGAAGAAATCATGTTTTGAGTGGAAAGATGGATAAACTTATGAATTTATTTGCTAAGAGTGTTTCTTCTGATCCCAATAATATGTCTTTATCTACCTTGATTGAGAATAATAATGAATCTATGGATGTGAATTTTGTTGGTAGGAATAGTTTTGGAAATAACATGTATAGAGGGAATTCCTAGTAATCCTTCTAATAATTATGGAAATTCCTACAAAAACACTTATGGAAATTTTAATAAGATGCCCTCTGAATTTGAGAGTAGTGTTAAAGAGTTTATGAATTCACAAAAGAATTTTAATGCTTTGCTTGAAGAGAAATTACTTAAAGTTGACGATTTGGCTAGGAACATTGATAGAATTTATCTTGATGTTGATTCTTTAAAGCTTAGATCTATTCCTCCAAAGCATGTTATCAATGAGTCTCTCAAAGCTATGATAAGTTCCATTAATGAGTGCAAAGAAAGAACCGCTAGGATGCGTGCTTCCAAAGATGCTTTTATTAAAGTGTGTTCTTCTAATTCCTATGAAAATCAAGATGAAGATCTAAAAGTTATTGATGCGTCCCCTATTAAATCTTTGTTTTTCAATATGAATCTTGATGAAACTAAATATGATCTTCCTTTACCTAGAAGGCGATCTAAGAATTCGGAGTTTTTGGATCTTAATGATGAAATTGATTAAAGTGGGATGGAAAGAAATAAAAATCTAGATGTTGCTAAAACCACTATTTTGGATCACAAGGAATTTAATTATGAAAATTGCTCTTTAATTGATTGTATTTCCTTGTTGCAATCCGTGCTAAATTCTCCTCATGCTTATAGTCAAAATAAGGCTTTTACCGAACACATTGTTGATACTTTGATGCAATCTTATGAAGAAAAGCTTGAGTTGAAAATTTATTTCCCTAGGAAACTCCATGATGAGTGGGAACCTACTATTAAAATTAAAATTAAAAATTATGAGTTTCATGCTTTGTGTGATTTGGGTGCTAGTGTCTCTACTATTCCCAAAACTTTGTGTGATTTGCTAGATTTACGTGATTTTGATGATTGCTCTCTAAACTTGCATCTTGCGGATTCCACTATTAAAAAGCCTATAGGAAGAATTAATGATGTTCTTATTGTTGCAAATAGGAATATGTGCCCGTAGATTTTATCGTTCTTGATATAGATTGCAATCCTTCATGTCGTATTATTCTTGGTAGACCTTTCCTTAGAACGATTGGTGCAATTATTGATATGAAGGAAGGGAATATTAGATTCCAATTTCCACTAAAGAAAGGCATGGAACACTTTCCTAGAGAGAAAATAAAATTACCATATGAATCTATCATGAGAGCCACTTATGGATTGCCTACCAAAGATGGCAACACCTAGATCTATCCTTGCTTTTATGCCTAGCTAGGGGCGTTAAACGATAGCGCTTGTTGGGAGGCAACCCAATATTATTTTGTGTTTTTTGTTTTTGGTTCTGTTTAGGAATAAAATAATCCATCTAGACTCTGTTTAGATGTGATTTTATCTTTTAATTAGTGTTTGTGCCAAGTTGGACCTATTGGATCTTCTTGGGTCATAGTTATTTGATCTTGCTGTAATTTCCAGAATCTTTGTGCTCAGTGCCCGAATTGTTAAAAATCACCAGAACGTGATAAAATACTGATTCCAATTGCTGCTGATCCATAAACATGTTTTCTAGGTCTTCTAATTTTGGTAGAATTGTTTGGATTCCAGAAGTTTGCGTTAGTTACAGATTACTACAGACTGTTCTGTTTTTGACAGATTCTGTTTTGCGTGTGTTGTTTGCTTATTTTGATGAATCTATTGCTAGTAAAATAGTTTACAATCCGTAGATAAGTTGGAATACAGTAGGTTTAACACCAATATAAATAAATAATTATTTCATTAAAGTACCTTGAAGTAGTCTTTTGTTTTCTTTCTCTAACGGAGCTCACGACATTTCTATTGAGTTTGTGTTGTGAAGTCTTCATGTTTTGGGTGAATTATTTTGATGAATTATGGAACAAGGAGTGGCAAGAGCCTAAGCTTGGGGATGCCCATGGCACCCCCAAGATAATCAAAGGACACCAAAAGTCAAATCTTGGGGATGCCCCGGAAGGCATCCCTCTTTAAATCCACTTCCATCGGTAATTTACTTGGAGCTATATTTTTATTCACCAACATGATATGTGTTTTGCTTGGGCGTCTTGTATTATTTGAGTCTTTGCTTGTTAGTTTACCACAATCATCCTTGCTGTACACACCTTTTGAGAGAGCCATATATGAATTGAAATTTGATAGAATACTCTATGTGGTTCACTTATATCTTTTGAGCTTGATAGTTTGCTCATAGTGCTTCACTTATATCTTTTGAGCTTGATAGTTGCTCATAGTGCTTCACTTATATATTTTTGAGCGTGATAATTTTTGCTCTAGTGCTTCACTTAGATCTTTTAGAGCACGGTGGTGGATTTGTTTTAAAAAAACTTGATCTCTCATGCTTCACTTAGATTATTTTGAGAGTCGTGAATAGCATGGTAATTTGCTTAATGTTAATATACTTGGTATTCAAGATATGCTAAACTTTCTTTTGAGTGCGTTGAATACTAAGATAAGTTTGATGCTTGATAATTGTTTTGAGATATGGAGGTGATAATATCAAAGTCGTGCTAGTTGAGTAGTTGTGAATTTGAGAAATGCTTGTGTTGAAGTTAGTAAATCCCGTAGCATGCACGTATGGTTAAAGTTGTGTAACAAATTTGAAACATGAAGTGTACCTGGCTTGTGCATCCTTATGAGTGGCGGTCGGGGACGAGCGATGGTCTTTTCCTACCAATCTATCCCCCTAGGAGCATGCGCCTAGTACTTGATTTTTGATGACTTCTAAATAAGTATATGAGTTCTTTTGACTAATGTTGAGTCCATGGATTATACGCACTCTTACCTTTCCGCCATTGCTAGCCTCTTCGGTACCGTGCATTGCCCTTTCTCACATTGAGAGTTGGTGCAAACTTCGCAGGTGCATCCAAACCCCGTGATACGATACGCTCTATCACACACAAAACTCCTTATATCTTCCTCAAAACAGCCACCATACCTACCTATTATGGCATTTCCATAGCCATTCTGAGATATATTGCCATGCAACTTCCACCATCACCATCATGACATACATTACTTTTGTCATATTGCCATTGCATGATCATGTAGTTGACATCGTATTTGTGGCAAAGCCACCATGCATTATTTTTCATACATGTCATTGTTGATTCATTGCACCATCCCGGTACACCGCCGGAGGCATTCATATAGAGTCATACCTTGTTCTAGTTTTGAGTTGTAATCCTCATGTTGTAATCAATAGAAGTGTGATGCTCATCATTATTAGAGCATTGCCCAAATAAAAAAAAGAGAAAGGCCAAAAAAAGGCCAAAAAAAGAAAAGAAAAGGGCAATGCTACTATCTCTTTTTCCACACTTGTGCTTCAAAGTAGTACCATGTTCTTCATGTAGTGAGTCCCATATATTGTGCTTCAAAGTAGCACCATGTTTTTCATATAGTGAGTCTCATAAGTTGTCTTTTTCATACTAGTGGGCATTTTTCATTATAGAACTTGGCTTGTATATTCCTATGATGAGCTTCCTCAAATGCCCTAGGTCTTCATGAGCAAGCAAGTTGGATGCACACCCACTAGTTTTCTTTTGTTGAGCGTTCATAGCTCTAGTGCATCTGTTGCATGGCAATCCCTACTCCTCATGTTGACATCAATTGATGGGCATCTCCATAGCCCGTTGATTATCCTCGTCAATGTGAGACTTACTCTTTTTTTGTCTTCTCCACACAATCCCCATCATCATATTCTATTCCACCCATAGTGCTATATCCATGGCTCACGCTCATGTATTGCGTGAAGGTTGAAAAAGTTTGATATTATTTAAGTATGAAACAATTTCTTGGCTTGTCATCGGGGGTATAGAAGTTGGGAACATCTTCGTGTGACGAAAATGAAGCATAGCCTAACTTTATGATTTTGTAGGGATGAACTTTCTTTGGCCATGTTATTTTGAGATGACATAATTATTTTGATTAGTATGCTTGAAGTATTATTATTTTTATGTCAAATTGAACTTTTGTCTTGAATCTTTCGGATCTGAATATTCATATCACAATTACGAAGATTTACATTGAAATTATGCCAAAGTATCACTCCGCATCAAAAATTCTTTTTTATCATTTACCTACTCGAGGACGAGCAGGAATTAAGCTTGGGGATGCTTGATACGTCTCCAACGTATCTATAATTTTTTATTGCTCCATGCTACTTTATCTATTGTTTCGGACTATAATGGGCTTTATTTTCCACTTTTATATTATTTTTGGACTAACCTATTAACCGGAGGCCAAGCCCAGAATTGCTGTTTTTTTGCCTATTTCAGTGTTTCGAAGAAACGGAATATCAAACGGAGTCCAAACAGAATGAAACCTTCGGGAACGTGATTTTCTCACCGAACATGATCCATGCGACTTGGACCCTACTCCAAGGAGTGCCAAAGGCTGTCACGAGGGTGGGGGCGCGCCCTCCCCCCTGGGCGCGCACCCCTGCCTCGTGGGCCCCCTGACGCTCCACCGACGTACTCCTTCCTCCTATATATACCTACGTACCCCCAACAGATCGGGGACAGAGCCAAAAACCTAATTCCACCGTTGTACCTTCCTGTATCCATGAGATCCCATCTTGGGGCCTGTTAGGAGCTCATGGGAGGCATCCATCACGGAGGGCTTCTACATCAACACCATAGCCCCTCCGATGAAGTGTGAGTAGTTTACTTCAGACCTTCGTGTCCATAGTTAGTAGCTAGATGGCTTCTTCTCTCTTTTTGTATCTCAATACAATGTTCTCCCCCTCTCACGTGGAGATCTATTCGATGTAATCTTATTTTTGCGGTGTGTTTGTTGAGACCGATGAATTGTGGGTTTATGATCCAGCTTATCTATGGAAAATATTTGATTCTTCTCTGAATTATTTTATGTATGATTAAGTTATCTTTACAAGTCTCTTCGAATTATCCGTTTGGTTTGGCCAACTAGATTGGTAGTTCTTGCAATGTGAGAAGTGTTTAGCTTTGGGTTAAATATTGCGGTGTCCTTACCCGATTCTGAGAAAGGGTTGCAAGGCACGTATTGTATTGTTGCCATCGAGGATAACAAGATGGGGTATTTATCATATTGCATGAATTTATTCCTCTACATCAGGTCATCTTGCTTAAAGGCGTTACTCTGTTTTAACTTAATACTCTAGATGCATGCTGGATAGCGGTCGATGAGTGGAGTAATAGTAGTAGATGCAGAATCATTTCGGTCTACTTGTCTCGGACGTGATGCCTATATACATGATCATTGCCTGGATAACCTCATAACTATGCTCAATTCTGTCAATTGCTGAACAGTAATTTGTTCACCCACCGTAGAATATCTATGCTCTTGAGAGAAGCCTCTAGTGAAACTTATGGCCCCGGGTCTATTCTCATCATATCAATCTCCATCACTTTATTTACTTGCTTTGCTTTTACTTTTACTTTGCATCTTTATACCAAAAATACCAAAAATACTATCTCTATCAGATCTCACCCTCGTAAGTGACCGTGAAGGGATTGACAACCCCTAAGCGTTGGTTGCGAGTAGCTATCGTTTTGTGCAGGTACGAGGGACTTGGCATAGTCTCCTACTGGATTGATACCTTGGTTCTCAAAAACCGAGGGAAATACTTACGCTACTATGCTGCATCATCCTCTCCTCTTCAGGGAAATCCAACGCAAGCTCGAGACGTAGCAGAGATGAACCGCGTGCGATAATGAACGAGCAAAATTGTAAGGGAAGCCAAATTACTGTTGTGCTTTGTCGTTGAGCTCTTGAATACCACCGCACTGTACGGCTGCCCAGCCCCTCCGTCCCAGAGCTCTCTCCAGGCGTTGTCCATGTCACCGCGGTGCACAGTAACTGGTAAGGAAGCGATGGCATCCCGCCGCGCCGCGTTCCTCGCCGCCCGCGACCGCACACATGGTAAAAAAGCAATGGCATCTCGCTGCACCGAGTTCATCGCCGCTGGCGGCTAGACAGTTACATGGGCGGACCTTGAGGCTGCCATGGCCGAATGGGTGGTGGATCTAGAGGCGGCCAAAGCCGCACAGAAGAAGTGGAAAAAGCAGAAAGGAGTCAAGAAAAGAGAGTCCCGCCGCCGCAAGAAAAAAGAGGCCGCACGCCGTGGTGAGGAGAGCTTGGCGGAGATCGAAGCATGGTGGGTTGCCGCCTACAAGGCCGGGAAGGAGAACGCCGGCGTCTGGCCAGTATGCCCTGATGGCAGCATGTGAGATGTAGTTCAAGTTTGTAGTATGAGAGAAAATTACCAGTAGTACTTTAAGTTTTTAGTATCAACGTACAATGTCGGTAAGAGCATCCTTTGAGGGCTTTGAGCATTGATTAGCATGTGTGCCCGTGCGCATTTTTTTGCGTTAATCATTAGAAGGTCACAAAACACACGGTTTCTATGTCGTACCTGTCAGCGTTTTTTTGTGTTAATGACCCATAAGTCAGTTACATGTGCGATATTTCCTAATAAACCAGGCGTACCATTGACCGAAAAAATCAAGTACACATGTACATTTTTTTGGAGACAGGATCTACCAACTTTTTTTTTCTCGCACACGAGTATTTTATGCACTTTCCCCCGCCCAAGTTTCAAGTTTTGCACCAAAATTTTCATTAGGCGCGCGATTTCAGAATTTATTCCTCCAACCACATCCCCTTCCCCTCAGTATCCCCCCTCCCTCGCGCCTCCCCCTACCGGCATCTCAAACCGCCGCTGCCGCAACCATAGCTTCAACCACATCTACGTTCTCCTCGGATCCAGTCAGGTAACCCACCGATCTCTATCATGTCCCTGGCCTGATTGCTTAAATGGCGCCTGCGAAACATCCTCATGCCTCCAAATCCCCCCACCCCCTGCCAGGAGCTGATGGCGGTCCATGGCGCGATGGCCGCTATGTGTGTTGACCCGGAGGAACACCTCGCCTCCGCCGCCGCCGCCGACATGGTGCAGGCTCTGGCCCAGATGAAGTCCCACAGCGACTACCCCCAGGACATAACAGGTAAGATCTGACCAGCTAAATCTTACCAATACCACTTGCAACGGCTATGATTTACATGGTTGATGTATTAAGCATATTCGTGCCTTGTTTATTTCAGTACTGCACATTGCACTACTAGGAAAAGGCCTACTAATGGCGCACCGGTTTTGCCTACTAATGGCGCACTACCGGTGCGCCATTAGTAGCACACCACTAGTATTTTTTACTAATGGCGCTGCAGTGCGCCATTAATATCTGATATACTAATGGCGCACCACGCGATGCGCCATTAGTATGTAAGAACATCGCCATTAGTATGCCTCCGGGGCCATACGTAACCATGTGCTTTGTCATAGTAATGGCGCACTCTGAGGTGATGCGCCATTAGTATCCTTTGGCATACTAATGGCGCACCTGGAGGTGATGCGCCATTAGTATGAATATTTGGTTTTTTTTTACTTTTCTAATTTTTGCACAGGTTACAAAATATATTATTGGACAAAATATAGACAACAGCACATAACCACAGCAGATTCATCGAATACAATAGAAGATTAGTCTCCGAATACAATTCATCATATTAGTCTCCGAATTCAAAAGACCGAACAAAGATAAAACATTACAAGTCTCAAGACCATGAGTATCGAGTTTGTCTTCACATTACAAGTCGATATCAATCATCTAAACTACCATCACATAGAAGAGAGCTGCGGTCATCACGATGAGCATCATCAGCGATCAAACCGGTCTTCATCCGGTTCCTCCAACGCTCCCTCCTCTCTCCCGCTAGATAGCGGGCGTATCTAGATTCGGCCTCCGCCTAGTGGTCTACCCTTTGTAACTATTACCGCTGAAGCGGTGAACCTGTCTCCGACACTCCTCCCGATCGTCGTAGACTCCGGGAACCTTACCCTTGTACCACGACATCTGACGGCATCTCTATGCACAAGTCAAACAACGAGACAATACATAAGCAATATGTAAGTATGCAACAAAAGGATCAAAAGAGAAAAGCAAGACATTAATAGCACGATTCATGGTCCTACTAATAAATAGCATCGATTACATCTAAGTTGAGCGATTGTCCAAACCAAAGAGACATCTGAATTCATTATAGTTTAATTACAACATGAGCCAATCAATGTTTGAACTAAACATCACTACTTTCGACTCGTCTCATCGGACTGGAGAGTGGATGAAGCCGCCGTCTGTCGTGATGGTCATGAAATCGAGGTTGTTGTCACCCTGCATTTGTAGCGTTTCATCTATATCACTGTTGGATGGTTGATATCTAAGGAAGAACTGCCCGAGGTATGAAGGACATCTTGATGGATGATGTCCGCTAACTCAATCGGATGCGAAAGAATTCTTGTCTGAGGTCCGCGTCCTGGATTGCCGAGAAGTTCGCGGCTCAATCTTTGAGATTATCTGGTAGCAGAAGGTGATGATGGTCCCTTACGATCGCCCGCATGTGATGGAGGGCGTAGTAGGCATCCTTCGACCGCCCGGTATGACTGGCCTTGGCAGAATTTCGTATTGTGTGAGAACATGTGCTTGCCATACTTACGAAGTGCCACGGTGAAGGTGCCTCCAGATTTGGCGTAGCCGGGAGAACATCATCAAGAACTTTCTTGACATTTGTGTAGTCTATCTTGGAGTTACGGTTCGGGTCGAAATACGTGGCCATGGAATATTTCGGGCTTAAGAGGATGAGTGTGCAATGTGTGTCACTTCACAGAACACGGAATGTTAGAAAAAAAAGAACGATCGAAATCTAAGAAATCATATGTTATGGGGCGGTTAAGGGATTACTTACTCGGGAAAGTAAGCCACAAGGAAGTTATCCTTATCTGGGTTTGCCAGAATGACGCCTTCGAGGTGTGAACTCGCAACTTGGCGGTCCCCAGCGCTGCTCAAGTGCTTGGCACGCATGTAGAAGGGGTCGACTATCACGATGTCCGGGGTCTTGTCTCTAATGATCCGCATCTCCATACTCAGCGAAAACAGCCACACGAAGGTGTAGTGCAGCGGATGAAGGTTAAACATAGCAAAGATGTCATCAAACCGCAGGACGATCGTACCTGCGATGTTGCCATCCACAAAGACCTTGCCCTCTGGCACCTTGGCCACGAAAACCGGGTATGCCACATCATTCTCTCTGAGACGCCGCTTCTCCAAAGAAAGAACACTGTCGTGCAGACTCCGCATAGCACCGGTTGCAGCATTGAGCATATTTGGCGGCAGCATCGCCCTACCCGCAACATGCACCCTCCTCGAGATATCCTTAGGTGAAGGTGGCCCGTCCTGAGCACGGATCGAACTCGGTGCCGGCTGGCTCGCACCGGCGCCCTTGTTAGTCTTTCGTTTCCGTCCCTTCTTCTTGATCTCCTGTAATGGGACCGAGTTACGCTCACATACCGCCTTCTTGGCGTGTTGGGGCTGATAATATTTCGCACCTCAGCTATCTCGAGGCTCGGTGAAAGCGGGGCTGAGGCGTCTCACGAGAAGCGAACATCGACGGCGCCTATTGCAATTGGATTTCTCCGCCGTATCAGCTAGATTGCGGTCCTCTTGGTTGGGTTCTTGAGAAAGAGGCCCGCAGAACTCGTCAGCGTACCCATGTTCGGCAAAGTACTTATCGACATTGGTAAATGTACCGTCATCATTGTCGTCGTCGTCCAGATCCTGTGCCATAGGGATGTCCGTATCCTGTGCCATAGGGATGTCCGACATAGGGATGTCCGACAGGTCCGGTAGCGTTGCGGCGTTCTTGCCATGGCTTGGCGCCGGCACGACTGGCGGTCTTATCTGTGGGGTGGTGTCCCCCGCCCCCAAACGAATCTGGCTCTTCGGCCAAAGCGAGGGGCGGTTACCACGAACGCGAGGGTCATCTCATCTTCTTCGTCGGCCCGGTAGGTCAAATCGGAGGTAACAGCTCGTCGCAGCCTGGCAGCACCGAACCATTTCAACCCTATACCTTGTGGGTGCCATCGGATTACCGTGGAACATCACGGTTGCCAGTTGAACGATTACGCCCTTGGCGACATCGACCAACTTCGCCGCCCACGAAGTGCGAGAAGAGTGCAAGGAACGTCGGCGGCGCCTGAAAACATGTAGGGCGTCAAGGATGCCCGATCAAAGGCAAGGAGATGAAGTCATTGGCCAGAGGTGAATTACCGTGATGCGGTCGAGCTCGGCTAATGTCGAGGCACCGCCAGCAATGGCGGTAATCGACGGAGGGGCGCTTCATTTGGCGAGGTGCCGGCCGGCGTACACCCGGGTGCATTAAGCTCCAATGCCCGTGCCGGCGCCGGAGACACGAATACCGCCTCCGCCGGAGACACCAATGGCGCTGCCGGAGACACCAATGGCGCCGCCTGCGTTGTGCGAGTTGCTGGCCGTGAAGCTGGGAACCGGGGGAGGCCCCTGTTGGCCGCCCGCAATCCACTTCGTCAGCCCATGAATCAACGTAGGCACCATGGCGTTGAGCTTCGTTCCCAATTGTTGTTCCACTTTCTCTTGGACAAGCTACGGAATCCGCGCCACTTGTGCCTTGAGTGCTTCAACCTCGCGCGTCTGGCTTTCCGAGCTGGTATTTTTCTCCTTCCACACACCAGCGGTATAGTATGACCCCCATTTTGTGGACAAGCCTTTGCCGGCAACACGACCAGCTGACGTCGGCTTAGTGAGCTTATCCTTGTTTTTCATTACGTTCAACGCCCTATTTAAAGGGGTGCGAAAGGGGAGCTCTGAGACGACCCCGCGCTACTGCTTTCAGTTTCCTGCGGAAGGAACGTGAACGATTTAGAAATATTGGGGATTAATTAGAGTGCAACCATATGGAGCTAATTACTCGGGGGTGTATTCCTTACCAGAACAAGCTCAAGCGCCTTGGTCTTCGGATCCGTGGTAAGCTCCTTTGTTATCGGGTCCTCCTTGTATCGGGCCCTGACAAAGTTCCTGGTCTGCTTTTCACCGCTGTATTTCTCGAAGCGGGGCGGTAGGCCTTGCTCGGCACGCTCCGCGTCCTCCTTGTCCCATATAGGCTCCGCCACTCTGTAACCATGAGGACCGAGTTTGTGTTCCCCTAAGTTCAACTCCGCATTTCTTTCCCCAATCGACTTGATTCGGAGGTTGCGCTGCTCTCGCACTTGATCTTGAACTCCTTGTAGTCATCTTCGCTGATCGAAGAATATTTCGCGTTGATCTTCTCATAACTATCACCTTTATCAATCATTGTCTTCACCGTGCTTCTCCAAGTAGACAGGGTCGTGCTCATCCTCGTGAGGGCGGCACTGTTCACTTTATTCCCTGAGAGGCGTGTGTTTTCAAAATCGGCGGGGAACTTGTATCGTTCGTGCAGCTTCGTGAAGAGGAGGTTATAAATTCCCTCGGTCCTTATGCCTAAGGTTCTCGGTGTTGATCGAGACGGTGCTCTGGATAATCCACCCGAGCTGAAGCGAGTACCCCTTGACTATATGTTTGGGCTCCGTTGGATGCCCGTCGGAGTCCACTTGAGTAAATTCCTCCTTGAGGGTGCTAAGCGCATTCGGGCGTCGGTCCTTCCTTTGCTTCTTCGGTTGGCTGCCATCTGTGTGTGTGCCGCCATCATCAGTGGTGGCATCCTCGGCGCCACCATCAGTGGTGTCATCCCCGACGCCACTAGGGGTTGTGTAGTCAGGATCGGTGTCTTCCGCGGCGTCCTCATAGCGGTGAGGTTGTTCCTCCATCTCCTGGGACAGCTCCCAGAATTTCTTGCCGCCCGAACCGCCGGCCTCATCGTTGTTGGCCATGTTTCGCTCTAAATAGGAAACTAGTTTGGTCAAAAAGTTGGTTATTTTCAAGGAACAAGATCATGGTCTCATCATTTAGGGTTTGTCGACACCGAGGCATCCTAAAAGCTAAGCTTTTATCATTTAGGGTTTGTCGATGCCGAGGCACCCTAAAATCCTAAACGTACATCATTTAGATTCTCATCGACACCGAGGCACCCTAAAAGCCAAGGTTTCATCATTTAGGGTTTGTCGACGCCGAGGCACCCTAAATGCTAAGTTAAGTTTTCATCATTTAGGGTTTATCAATGCCGAGGCACCCTAGGTTGGGCCTAATCACTTGGCACTAATCACTTGGCTCTATTGCCACATATGTTGGGTTTATCATCTAGGGTTTATCGATGCTGAGGAGAATTCTAAGTTGGGCCTAATTACTTGGCTCTATTGCCACCTATGGTTTAATACAGCAAGAATAAAGGGGCAGTTGATCCTACTTAATTAAGTACTAAGATACCCCGGCCCATGCATTAGTAGCAAGTACCCCATATGTCCGATTTTAGCAAAGTCATGCTAAAATTCACGGAAAATTTCAGCATGACCTTTGCTGAAAATAGGACATATGGAGTACCCGAATTTGCCGGAACGGAAGTTAATCGACATTCCGGCAAACTCAAGGGCCTCTTGGGGTACCTGCAAAATCATCACGACACGAAGGGCCTCTCAACGGCCTCAAGCAGCAGCGGCGTCTCCCAGGACCCCATTTTTTTGCTAAATTTCTTTGAGCAACAATCAGAGCAGAAAATTCAGCATATTTCTATACAATAGCCTTTGTAAAGATGAAGAACAGTTCTCTGACAGCCCATTTATATACAATAGCATCTTTGGTCATACCAATTTCTGAAACAATCCAAATCTGAACTGTATCTTGCGTAGGCACCACTACTGCAAGTGCCATACTACTGCAAGTGCCATACTACTACAAGTGCTATACTACTGTACGAAAGGAGGATCATCATACACATATATAGGAAAAGGAGGCCCATTCCTATTTTAGGAAGCAAACATATGTACACATAAGATAAAAATGTAGTGCTGAAAGTTTAATGCTTACAAAAGACTTGCTAAAATAGTGAAAATATGGAGTCACCAAGCTGGCTAAGAAACTACCAAAGTCCACTAGAAAATCCAAGATATAATCATGTTACACACATCATAACAATTTAAGATAATTAGGATAAGGATAGTAGGAAATGAAAAAGAAAGCGCTCAAAAAACTCCCTAATTGGGAGATTTGTATTTGCACCATCTTTCATATCAATATCATATACACATGGAGATGGTGTCATTCAACTTGAGCATGAGCTAGTTTAGTCATCCAGCTTACTGCATACACATGGAGATGGTGTCATTCAACTTGGAACACATCAAACTTTTGTTCCGTGCTACTTCACCTCAAAACTCACAGCTTTTTCAGAACAAAAACCGATGAATAATAACACACAACACATATATGAATGAGTTCCATGGTGGATCTGCTATGTTCACGGCACAATAATTCAACAAAACCTTTTTATGGACCAAGGGAAACACAAATAAAGTGTTCAGCAAAAATATGACCCTGAATGCAAATGGAGCTTAGGTCCCAACAAATGCAGGTAGCTACTGGGAACAGAATATAAGTGAATTAACAACAACAGCCTAGGTATTGTAGGTATTGAGGAAGACTACAAGTTCCGACACGGTAACCTTGCAACACAGTGATAGAGTTTAGCTCTGAATCATCAAAGTAAGTAACGTTGGCAATAATCAAACACAGTGTATGTAGCAAGTGGCAACTTCTAGTTGAGACCACCATTTCCATGCTAAACACTAATCAGCAGGCACTCTCCTGCTACAGCTAACAAAAATCTGCTAGCTGATTCTTAAATTAGACAGTTTGAGCACTACAATTCTCACAAGATCTGCAATAGGCATTTACAATTAAAATGTTAGGCATTTGTAGGCATTTGTCATGATAGGTATTTACTAAACATGTTTACTGAACATGTTAGGCATTTACAACTCATTTGTCTGTTTGAGCACTACAATCAGACAGTTTACTGAACATGTTAGGCATTTGTCATGTCATAATCTTTTGCCATTTTACAATTAAAATGCACTTGTTTGTGTGGACTAATTTTGAAGCAGTTTGTAGAGTCTTGTAAAAATTCAGAATGGTGACTGAATTTAAGCGACAAACAAGAACCTAATGCGCATTCCCCAACTAATAAACCCGATCAAGAAGCAGCAGCGGCACGACGGGCGGCGCGGCGGCGACTCTGCTCCTAACCCTAGGTCGCCGCCTGGGGGGCATGGGGATGAGCGGGGGAGAGAGGGAGGGAGGGACAGAGACTAACCGTCGTCGATGAGCAGCGCCGCGCGGGGAGGCTCGCGCCGCCGTCGAGGAGCGTGTCCGACGAGGCTAGCCGCCGTCCGTCCGTCCGTCGAGGAGCGCGGGGAGGCTCGCGCCGCCATCCGTTCGAGGAGGTCGCGGGCTCGAGGGGGAGGAAGGGAGAGGGAGGCGGCGGGGGCACGTGGGCGGCTGCTGATGGGGTCAGGCAGCGTGGCGTGGCGCGGTGGAGGGAGGGACGAGGAAGGAGGCGGTAGCGGTGGATCGAGGGAGAGGGAACTGGCGAGAGGGAGAGGGAAGGGGGGATCGAGCGAAGGGGTACACACTATAGCAATGGCGCACCACCCTCTGGTGTGCCATTAGTAGTTTTTTTTCTTATAGCAATGGCGCACCCACCTCTGGTGCGCCATTAGTAACTTTTTTCGACAAGAATGGAGCACCCACCTAGGGTGCGCCATTAGTAATTTTTCATTATTTCTTGTTGCATCTAATAATTTGTTTTTTATCAAATTTGTTATTTTCATGAGGACTAGAACAGAAGATATCATCAAATATCATCAAATTTTTTTGAGAATATCATCAATTTTGTTAATTGAAAATATCATCAAATTTGTTATTTGAAAATATCATCAAAAAGTGGGGAGGTGCGGGGTGTCGGCGGCGGTGGAGGCGGGGAGGTGCGGGGTGCTCGGCGGTGGAGCAGGGAGGTCTTGGGGTGCTCGGCGGCGAGGAGGATCTGGCGAGGGGGATCGGATAGCTATCTAGAGGGAGGGGGATCGAGATCGAGTGTCCTCATGAATATTCAGTATTTTTCATATTGAATATGAAAAATATCATCAAATTTGAAAAAATATTCATGAATTCAAAAAGTGCCCATGAAATTTAAAAATATTCATGATATCAAAAAGTGCCCGAGAAATGAAGACTACGATTTAAATACAATTGATCTTAGCTAGCTATCTGTTCACAATCTTCTTGCCCTTCTTTTTTGCAAATGGAGTTCTTCTGTGGAACGGACGTCATATAGGTAGGGTGGTCCTGCTTCTTCTTGTGGTGTGTGCTGCTACTTCATCGTCGTCGTCATGTTCGATCTTCGGGTCGCCGTACTTGTCGAAGTCTTGCTCATTGCCTACTCCATCCATTCCGATGATCTTACTTTTGCCTCTCCTCGCGACAACACTGGCCCGGGCTTTGGCGGGTCGATAATGAAGAAGCATTGGTCCACTTGGGAAGCCGGTACCCATGGCTCATTTTTAGCGGTGACGTTTGCACCATGATCTTGGATTTAACCCGGGTATAACCATGGTGGTGTAATACTGGTCTTCTTTTAGGACGCTCTTGGCCCATCTGACACGGAACATCAGGACCTTCTCTCCAGCGTAGCTCAGCTCCCAGATCTCCTCGATCCTTGTGTAGTATCTGTCCTTGTCGTTGTCGGTGTAGGATTCCATCGTTACCCCGGAGTTCTGATAACCATCGCTCTTCATGTCCTTGTTCTCGGTGTAGAATGTGTAGCTGTTGATATCGTACGCCTCATAGGTCATCAGGTTGTGCTCGGCGCCCAGTGACAAGGGGAATATGAGTTGTTCTTCCGCGGAAGAATCCTCATGTAAAGGGTATGACAGAAGCTTCTGCTTGAACCAATGCGTGAAACATGAGTTGTGCTCTTTGATTATATCTCCGTCCGTCCTCTGTTGGCCTCGGTCATTGTACGTCTTCTCAATAAAAGTTTTGTGCTCTACCACCCAAGGATCGACCACGTCTATGTGATTTAGCGCGACTAGGTTTGCTCTTTCAAAGTCGGTGAGTCGACCCTCGAAGTCGACATGAATTTCGCGGCGACCCTCATGGTGACCCCATCCAGCAAGCCTGCCGAGGTGCCTGTTGACGGGCAGACCAACGGGGTTCTCGATGCCTAGATAATCCGTGCAGTAGGAGATGCACTCTTCGGTCAGAAAGCCCCTGGCTATGCTTCCCTCCGGGCGTGACATGTTGCGAACGTATCCTTTGATGACACCATTCATCCTTTCGAGCGGCATCATCCGTGCAGGAGCGTCGGCCCGAGTTGGATGATATCCTCCACGATATGGACCAGCAGATGCACCATAACTTCGAAGAGTGCGGGCTGGAAGTCCATCTCAAGCTCGCATAGTATCACCACGATCTCTTCCTGTAGCCTTCTGAGTTGCCTCACGCCAATCGACTTCCGAGAGATGACGTCAAAAAAGTTGCATAGGCCAAATAGCATTTCACGGACGTGCGCGTCCATGATCCCACGGATTGCAACTGGAAGTATCTGCGTCATCGGCCGCGTGGCGGTCGTGAGACTTCATCCCGCTGAACTTCGCCGCTGGGTCTAGGTATCTTCTTATCTTCCCCGCGTAACCGTAAGGAAGTTTTACTCCTAGGAGGCAGGTGAAAAACTGCTCGATCTCCTCCTGACTTAGAGTGAACACGCGGGAGGGTAGTCATTTCCGATCTTCTTGGCCTTTTTGCCTTTGCGACGACTTTCCGTGTCCTGCTTCGCCTCATCATCATCATCATCATCATCATCATCATCATCATCATCATCATCATCATCATCATCATCATCATCATCATCATCATCATCATCATCATTAGCGTGAAGCTCCTGCCTGATGCCCATTGATTTCAATTCTGCCCTTGCTTTTGGCCCATCTTTGGTCCTCTCTGGCATGTTGAGCAGGGTACCAAGCAGACTCGCTACGTTCTTCATGATATGCATGACATCAAGGCTGTGAGGCACACGCTTTGGATCTTCGATTATGGCAAGTCGAAAACAGACCTCGTTTTCCATACCTTCAACAACGGCTCTGGCGCCTTCGCTTCTTTCCGGCTCTGGCGCCTTTTGCTTCTTTCTGGCGGTGGGCGGTCTTTCCAATTTTACAACCGCTCGTCTATTTCCTCGCCGCTCCTCGTACACGGGCATTTTCGGGGTTCGGTTTCACCATCGAACAGATCCTTGCGTTTCCTCCACGGGTGATCGTCGCGAAGCCACCTTCGATGTCCCATGAACACGGTTTTGAAGACCGGGATCTCTATCTAGCTGGCGATACGTTGTGTCATCCATGCACCTTACGCATCCGGAAAATCCGTGGACTACCCGCCCATGAGATATCCGTAATCGAGATAGTCGTGCACCGTCGTGAGCAAAGGCGGCTCTCATAGGGAAATATTCTTTCTCTGCGGCGTCCCACGTATTGGCTGGCGTTTTCCACAGCGTGTCTAGCTCCTTCTTCAGCAGCCCTAGATACAGATTGATGCCGTTCCCTGGTTGTTTCGGCCCTTCAATTAGCATACTCATGTGAATGTACTTCCTCTTCATGCACAACCAGGGGGGAAGGTTGTACGTCCACACAAACACATGACAGGTGCTATGTGTGCTTCTCTGGCTGCCAAACGGATTGACTCCATCGGTGCTCGCGCCCAGCATGATGTTCCTTGGATCCTTCACAAATTCTAGGTACTCGAAGTTCAACGCTTGCCACTGGCTCGCATCCTTAGGGTGACTCAGCATCTTGTCTTTTTTATTTATCTCCGGATCATTTCCGTCATCTTCTCGCTTCTTCTCCTCCCTATCCGCGTGCCAGCGTAGGAGCTTTGCTACCTTAGGGTCCGCCAAATACCGCTGCAGACGAGGTGATCGGAAAGTACCACACCGATTTTCGAGGAGCTTTCTTCCACTTCTTGTATCGAGTGACGCGACACCGGACATATGGTAGACTCCGCATGCTTGTCCCAGTAAATGATGCAATTGTTCATGCACACATGGTATTTCACGTGCGGTAAATCCAGAGGACACACGATTTTCTTCGCCTCCTCGAAACAGGTCGGGCACTTGTTCCCCTTGGGAAGACGTTCGTGCCAGAATGACATGTTCTCGTCGAAGCATGGTCATTTTGTGTTTTACCTTCATCTCCAGACCCATGAGCGTTACTTTCAGGCGGGTATCCTCGGGCCTGCATCCTTCATACAATGGAGTAACCACGTCTATCTCCAGTTGATCCAGCTTGGCTTTCTCTCGGGCGGCAGCTCTTGCGTTATCCGTCTGCTTGAGAAGCAACTCTTGAATATGAGGGTCCTGCACCCAGCCTCTATCGTCGTCTGCTCCGGCATCTTCATCTTCATGATCATGCCCTTCGTCTTGATCTTCCTCATTAGCATGTACGACATCTTCTACATGATGACTGTGTACAGCATCACCGTTGTGATCATGTCCTAGAGATTCTTCGTCTTCTCTCCCACCCTCGCCGTGGTGGTTGTCTTGTTTTCCTTCCTCATTTCTTGCCCGGCCCCCATGGACGACTTCATAGTCATCTTCATCACCTTGCCACCGATAGCCATCCATGAAACCACGCAAGAGCAGGTGGTCCCGCACCTGCCCGGAATCCGGGTCCGCAATAAGGCTCTTGACTTGCATCTTCGACCACGGACATCTTATCTCCATCTCGTTCTTTTGAAGCATCTCGGCGTTCGCGGAGCTCAAAAACCTATTCACGATGCCGTCGGTCATCGTGCGGACCCTGGCCGCCTGCGGTGTAGAGCACAACGATAGTTTAGAACCACGCAAAAATTTGGCATGACCTTCACTACAAATAGGACCAAACAGAATGCATTGTGCCAAAATTCTCGCCGAAACGGAAATGAATCAACATTCCGGCAAAATATTGGCAACTATCGCATTTCAAATACCGTACCTGCAAACACAAACATATATGCAACACCACAAACATATGCAACATCACAAACATACATAGATCTAGCTAGGCCACAAAAGTGCATGTGCACGTTGTTGGAAGCGAGCTAGGGAGAAAAAAGTAGATCTACAACATGAAGATAGCTTTCCCTTACTTACCTATCAAAAAGGTAATTTCACCACTTAATTTTGATGAATCTATGGTGCAAATGAGGTGAGGAGGAGGAGGCAGCGAAAGTTTGGAGAAGGAGGTGGAGGGAATGAAGTGGGGAAAGTGAGTGGGTAGGTGTGGCTGTCCAAAATATAATGTTGGGGTCCCAGGTTACTAATGCCGCACCACCAAAAATGCGTCGCCATTAGTATGCACCTTACTAATGGCGCACCTACGGTGGTGCGCCATTAGTAGTTTTGCAAAAAGTAAAAATATATATACTAATGGCGCCTTTATGCATCTAGTGCGCCATTACTAGTTAGAACTAGTAATGGCGGCGCTTGATTGGGATCGCCATTAGTATGTATGTAAAAATGAAAAAAACTTTATTACTAGTGGCGCACCGTTTTTGCAGTGCGCCATTAGTGTCTTCCACACTAATGGCGCATCACCAACTAGTGCGCCATTAGTATATAGTAGTGGCGCACTACATCCCTGGTGCGCCATTAGTGTCAATCCTATCTATAGCCCTTTTCCTAGTAGTGTTGTGTGATGTTCAAATATTACCATGTCCAGCTCAATTTCACCAATACCAGCAACAAACTTACAATACATGACTCAGGATATCACTAGAGATGCTGCCCATTTGCTAGTTTTAGTGGCTGCTAACCCTGTTGTACTTAACATGCCTATCCATGTACTTATGCAGGGTCATAACGGTCGATGCTTTTGTTTGCCGTCGAGGTGAGCTGCATCCCATGTCTTACAGTATTTTCACATGATTTGTGCAATTGCAGTTTAACTTCTACTATTTACTGGTTGCCTGTAGGTACACATGTCAGTGGCACCGATCCATGCTTCGACCTGGAGGAATAGCTCACCTCAGTCGTCGCTAACTTTGGGTGAGCTCTGGCCAAGATGAAGTGCCCTAGCAACTACCTCTCAAGACTTACCAAGTATGTACTCACCAGTTCAATCTTACCAATACCAGTTGCAATTAATGACTATGTTCTGTACGGTCGATGTATTAAGCATGTTCTAGTAAACATGCCTAACAAGTTTTTTCTACTTTCCCTACCTTTTTATAGACATCTGGGCCATTCTCTGCTCTGGCAGCACCTCCCTTGTGATGTTTAACTATGCCAATTGCATTTTTATCAGTACTGGTTTCAATGTCTATTAAGCCTGTTGCAATTAATAGTTGAATCCATTTTTAAACAGTTGTATTTCAATGGCTACAAACTTACAAAACATGACTTAGGATGTTGTTAAGCCTGTTGCAATTAATAGTTGTATCCATTTTTTATCTGTCCATTTGCTACCATGCTACGCTCTGCAATGAAGATATACTAGAGATGCTGCCCCATTTGCTATTTTTGGTGGATGCTAACCCTGTTGTACTTAACATGCTTGTCCATGTACTTACGCAGGGTCATAACGACTGATGCTGTTGTTTGCCGTCGAGGTTAGCTGCATCCCATGTCTTCTGATTTCACATCATTTGTGCAATTGCAGTTTAACTTCTACCATTTACTGGTTGCCTGTAGGTACACATGTCAGTGGCACTGATTCACGCTTCGACCCGGAGGAACAACTCACCTCCGCCGCCGCTGACTTTGGGCGGGCTGTGGCCAAGATGAAGTGCCCCAGCAACTACCTCTCAGGACTTACCAAGTATGTACCCAATAGTTCAATCTTACCAATACCAGTTTCAATTAATGGCTATGTTTTGTACTATCCATGTATTAAGCATGTTGTAGTAAACATGCCTAACAAGTTTGAGTTATTTTCCCTACCTTTTTATAGACAACTGAGCCATTATCTGCTCTGGAAGCACCTGCCTTGTGATGTTTAACTCTGCCAATTGCATTTTTATCAGTACCGGTTTCAATGGCCATTAAGCCTGTTGCAATTAATAGTTGTAACCATTTTTAAAGAGTTGTATTTCAATGGCTACAAACTTACAAAACATGAATTAGGATGTTGTTAAGCATGTTGCAATTAATAGTTGTATCCATTTTTTAATCCGTCCCTTCGCTACCGTGCTACTCTTTAGAAATGAAGATATCACTACAGATGTTGCCGTTTTATTACCATTTGCTATTTTTGGTGGATGTTAACCCTGTTGTAGTTAACATTGGCTTTCCATGTACTTACACAGGGCTACAATGGGTGATGCTATTGTTTGCCGTAGAGGTTAGCTGCATCCCATGTCTTATACACCATCTATTCCTAAATATAAGTATTTTTATAGATTCCAATATAGACTGCATAAGGAGCAAAATGAGTGAATCTAGATTCTAATCTAAACTATATCTATAATTCTATATACATCCGTATGTAGTTCACATTGAAATCTCAAAAAAAATACTTGTACTTAGGAACATGGGTAGTTGTATTTTACATCATTTGTGCAATCTCAGTTTAGCTTCTAACATTTACTGGTTGCTTGTAGGTACATATATGAGAGGTACTGATCCATGCTTCGATCCCTTTTGCTTAAGGGGCAATGAGATATTCATGAACAAGCGTCAAGTGAGGAAACTAAGAAAGATTGTTAGGCCAAAGAAATGGGTGATTGGAATTAAGCTCTTTATTTACACTTTGTCGAAGACAACAATGAACTTTAGGATGGTAAGTAATGTGTTGCCTTTTCCCCCTGCCCACAACAAGTTACTCTTTTAGACCTCAGTGTCTGATATTTTTCTCTTTTCAGTGGTTTCCGAAGCTATTTACTGATGATTACCTTGGAAACTACATGACCGGAGTGGAGGCAACTAAGGTTAAAGTATATAATTTATGCTACCATGATAATGCTCTAGAAGTCTTCTTGAAAGCGGTGAAGGATGGGCGGGCGACCGTCACAAGGGCTTGGACAAAAGTGGTTCGTGCCTATGGCATGCAGGAAGGCACATTATGGGCATTCCACTTCTTCAACACCGTCGGCAGTCAACATGATTTACACTTGTCTCTTCACCTTTACCGCCTTTAAATACTATGGTTCATCATAGTTAATTGCTGCCTAATCCTGTAATTACTGAACATATTGTACTGGCAATTTTATTTATGGATTCGTTGTTGAACCATTGTGCTGAGAATTTGAATTGCACATTTCATATTTCAAAATTTCCAATTAGAATAATAAATTATAGGAAAAAACTTTGCAAACGGTTCAGGCAGTAAAAGCGCTTGTGATGGATAGCCCAAGGCCACACAGTTTTCTACCTCAAATCATGTGTGATGTAGTTAATGAAAGCAAACAATTAACCAAGGCAGAGCGTGTGTGATAGTTACACCTTTCACACACGAGCGTATACATAAAAATGTGTGGGATGTACATCCGAACGAAAACATTTTCCCTGGATTGACTGTGTGGGATGTACATAAGAACGGAAACGTATTCCTTGGATTGACTGTGTGTGATATACATACGAACGGAAATGTTTTTCTGGGATTGACCGTGTGGTATGTACATACCTACGGAAATGATTTTCTTGGATTACCGTGTGTGATGTACATACCTACGGAAATGATTGGGTTTCGATGCCTCGCCCGATCGCACACGGCCCCAGCCTGGGTCCCAGGAGGGCCTATTCCCGATGATTTATGGGTCATGTGGGAAGGACACCCTATCGCACACACTCACTTGGCGACGGTTCCAAATGCCGTCGTGGAAAGGGGTTAAAAACCGTTTGTTTAGGACCGACGCGTACCAGTGTTTGGATTGCCTGTTTCTCTTCACATAGAAAACCATTATTTGAAGAATGCTCTTTTCCTTCACTTATATTTGCTAGAGCATGGTCTTTTGTAGAAAGAATTAAACTCTCATGCTTCACTTAGATCTATTTAGAGAGTCAAAAGGAATTGGTCAATTGCATGGTTTGTCATAAAATCCTACATAAAACTTATGGATCACTGAATATGATATGTTTGATTCCTTGCAATAGTTTTGCGATATAGAGATGATAATATGTGGGAGGTACTAATGAATGGTCATGTTTAGTAGGAATATTGGTGTTAAGGTTTATGATTCCCGAAGCATGCACGTATAGTCTCTCATTATGCTATGAAGTTGGAGCATGATTTATTATTGATTGTTTCCTTATGAGTGGCGGTCGGGGACGAGCGATGGTCTTTTCCTACCAATATATCCCCCTAGGGGCATGAGTAGTAGTGCTTTGCTTCGAGGGCTAATAAACTTTTGCAATAAGTATATGAGTTCTTTATGACTAATGTGAGTCCATGGATTATACACACTCTTACCTTTCCGCAATTTGCTAGCCTCTACGGTTCCGTGCATTGCCCTTTCTCACATCGAGACGTGGTGCAAACTTCGCAGGTGCATCCAAACCCTGTGATATGATACGCTCTATCACACGTAAGCCTTATTATATCTTCTTCAAAACAGCCACCATACCTACCTATTATGGCTTTTCCATGGCCATTCCGAGATATATTGCCATGCAACTTCCACCGCTTCCGTTTGATGACTTGAGAATTCATTGTCATATTGCTTTGCATGATCATATAGCTGACATAGTAGTTGTGGCTCAGCCACGGTTCATCATTTTTCATACATGTCACGCTAGATCATTGCACATCCTAGTACATTGCTAGAGGCATTCATATAGAGTCATATTTTGTCATAGGTATCGAGTTGTAATTTTTATTTCTTTTGAGTTATACGTAAATAGAAGTGTGATGATCGTCATTATTCATTTTTAGAGCAGTGCCCCAGTGAGGAAAGGATGATGGAGACTATGATTCCCCCACAAGTCGGGATGAGACTCCAGACAATAAGAGAGAAAAAAAGGAAAAAAAGAAGAAAAAAAGAAAAAAAGAAAAAAGAAAAAAAATAAACAAAGAGAGAAGGGGCATTGTTAGTATCCTTTACCACACTTGTGCTTCAAAGTAGCACCATGTTTTTCATATGGAGAGTCTCCTATGTTTTCACTTTCATATACTAGTGGGAATTTTTCATTATAGGATTAGATGCACACCCACTTAGTTTCATATTGAGCTCTCATACACTCCTCACATTGATATTGATTGATGGGCATCTCCATAGCCCGTTGGTTAGCCGCGTCGGTGTGAGACTTTCTTACTTTTTGTCTTCTTTATATTTACCCCTAAAATCATACTCTATTCCACCCGTAGTGCTATATCCATGGCTTGCGCTCACGTATTGCGTGAGGGTTTAAAAGGCTGAAGTGTGTTAGAAAGTATGAACCAATTGCTCGACTTGTCATCGGGGTTGTGCATGATAAATACTTTGTGTTAAGAAGACAGGGCATGACAAGACTATATGATTTTGTAGGGATAACTTTCTTTAGCGTTGATATTTTGAAAGAAATGATTGTTTGTTGGGATGCCTGAGTATTGATGTCTTTATGTCAAATTATAGACTATTGCTTTGAATCACTTATGTCTTAATATTCATGCCATGATTAGATATATGATCAAGTTTATGCTAGGTAGCATTCCACATCAAAAGTTATCTTTTTATCATTTACCTGCTCGAGGACGAGCAGGAATTAAGCTTGGGGATGCTGATACGTCTCCGTCGCTATAATTTTTTATTGTTTCATGCCAATATTATTCAACTTTCACATGCTTTTGGCAAATTTGTATATGATTTATTGGACTAACCTATTGATCCGATTGCTTGATGCAGTTCCTGTTTTACGCATGTTTTTGTATCGCAGAGTATCCATATCAAACGAAGTCCAAATGCAATAAAACTTCATGGAGAATTATTTTGGAATATATGTGATTTTGGGAGTTGGAATAACACATAAGCGGAGGCCCACAACCCACAAGACACTGTGGCGCCGAGCCACAGCACGCGGTGGTGGGTTGTGCCCTCCTCAAATGTCGATTGGAGATCTACTTTGGGCGCAAGGAAGCTTATATCCAAAAAAAATCATGTTAAAATATCAGTGCAATCGGAGTTATGGATCTCCGGGAATATAAGAAACGGTTTTCAGGTAGATGAGGAGAACGCGAAACTGAAGAGAACAGAGAGGGAGATCCAATCTCGGAGGGGATCCCGCCCCTCGGACGCCATGGAGGCCATGGACCATAGGGGGAACTCTCCTCCCATATAGGGGTGAGGCCAAGGAAGAATAAGAAGGAGGGGGCTCTCTCCCCTTCTCTCCCGGTGGTGCCGGAGTGCCGCCGGGGCTAGGATCGTGATGGCGATCTACACAAACAATCTGGCTACCGTCAACACCAACTTTCTCCCCCTCTATGCAGTGGTGTAACACCCCTTCTCCCCTCTGTAATATCTACTTAAACATGGTACTAAACTCCATATATTATTTCACAATGATCTATGGTTATCCTATGATGTTTGAGTAGATCTATTTTGTCCTGTGGGTTAATCGTGATCTTGGTTGGTATGAAAGTATGTTTTATTTATGGTGTTGTCCTACGGTGCCCTCCGTCTCACGCAAACGTGAGGGTCCCCTCGCTATAGGGTGTTGCAATATGTTCATGGTTCTCTTATGGTGGGTTGCGAGAGTGACAGAAACTTAAACCCGAGTAGGTGGGGTATGACGTATGGGAATAAAGAGGACTTGATACTTAATGCTATGGTTGGGTTTCACGACCTTAATGATCTTTAGTAGTTGCGGATGCTTGCTAGAGTTCCAATCATAAGTGCATATGATCCAAGTAGAGAAAGTATGTTAGCTCATGCCTCTCCCTCATATAAAATTGCAAGAATGAGTACCGGTACTTGTTATCGATTGCCTAGGGACAAATAACTTTCTTGTTGACAAAATCTCTCTACTAAAACTAACTTAGTCGTGTCTTTATCTAAGTAGCCCCTAGATTTTATTTATGTTCTCTTTATTATCTTGCAAACCTATCCTATCACACCTACTATCGGAGTAAATGACCACGGGTAGCCTAGCCGGCTCCCCCTGGGACTTTCCGAAAATATTACAAGCCATTCAAGCCGTCCAACATCCAAGACGCAGGGCCGCCTTCCACCGGCCGGCTGACCCTCTGGCCGGCTGTCAGGAGGCGGCCTGGCCCCCAAAGCCTACATGAAGAAGGCCGCAAGAGGGCCGGCTTCCAAGGAGCCGGCTACCAGAGGGCCAACTCCACAAAGCCGGCCACGAGAAGACCGACTCCACAAAGCCAGCCCCCAGCAAGCGGCCAAGGCCGCACCCTCAGAATCTGCACCCACATAACGGTGATGAGAAGGAGCGTGGCTACAGTGAAGCCTGCCACCCCCGTATCCCGGAGCATGCATGGCCACAGTGCGCCGTACGGGGCGGCCATCCCCCGTCCGGCGCGGCACTGTTGCCATGTTGACCATGGCGTCAGACACGACGGGTTGTCAGTACGGCCCACAGGCGGCGGGCCCCTCCGGCCAGAGAGATCCCCGAAGGCGGCTCGGCCTCCCCCAGTCAGCCCGAGACATGGCCGGCTTCCCATAGCCGGCTTGTTCCCTCCCTCGAAGGAAGCGCCTCATTAGGGAGACAAGACGAGGTGAGGCTACAGTGATCGCCGCCAAGGCGGCGGCACTGTAGCCATGCTTACCTCGACAAAGCCCTCGTCATCGAGATTGAGGCAACAAGAACCAGCCCCGACCAGGGCCCTCGGCGGTGGGGCCAGCTTGTCGACCCAGAGGCGGCGGCGGGACCCACCATCGGCGGGCCCCGGCCGGCATGGAGAAGCCGGCGTGACACTGACGGCTAGGGCCCGCGCCCAGCCGGATTACCATTGTACCCCTGGGGGGGTAGGCCTATATAAACCCCCCAGGGCACCCATGCAAAGGGGTGATCTCTTAGAGATTTAGATACCACATAGAGAGAAGAGGAGAGCTAGCCTTGCCCTTCTTCTTCCTCTCGCCAAACAGCTCAAGGAGCCTCTTGTAGCTACTTTGTTCATTTAGTGACATGCGGAGACCCCGCAGACTAGCAGTAGGGGTGTTATCTCCACGGAGAGCCCCGAAGCTGGGTAAGATTCGCCGGCGTGCATGTCTTCGCCTCATCCCGTTTCCAGGCACCGGCGACGTCTTATTGGCTCCCACAATGATAAGCCACCCGTTGGCATATGTCGCACCTACCACCCGACATTTGGCGCCCACCATGGGGCCAGGTGCACCATCGTCTGGAGACCTGTTCTAGACGGGAACCTTCTTCCTCCCCGGCGGGCGTAGCCAGCCCGGCACGCCCGATGGTGCTTGCCCCGACACGCTGCAAGGCGTCGCTGACGCTTGCGCGGCGAGCTGCCTCGCCGGCTTTCTTGGCGAGCCTCGCATCTCCGACGAGCCCGCCTCCGACGTGGGCACAGGCTGCCTCAAGAGCCACCTCGTCAGCCTCCTTGACCAGCTCCACGTCTCCAGCGAGCCCGCTGTGGATTTGGAGTCAGTCGGCTCCACCGACCCGATGCTTGTCGACTCCGACACGGCATCACTCGACGCCTTCCCCACCAACGTTGTGATCTTCAACGACCCGCTCCCCCAAGCCGACAGCTGTGGCAGTGCCATCACCGAGGTGCTGGTCATCAGTCACGGCGGCCCCTCTGGCGAGAACGCCCATGACGCCCTGCAAGCGGCACTACACGACCTGTCCGCCCCTCTCCTGGCCGATGCTGACGCTGAGGCGTTGGAGGCACGCCGCCTCGCACTCCACGCGGAGGGCCGGAGGATAGCTTCCATGAGACGCCTCACCGAGGCTCACCAGCGCGAATTCGACCGCGCCGCCTTTGGCACGCCGCCCCCTGACGGGCCGATCAGACTCAGCATCATCAAGAAACGCGGCGCAGTCATCGCCAACATGCTGGGGGCGGACCGCCCAGTCTATGCCATGCCCCTCGAGAACCTGCGCGCCGCCCAGGCGGCCGTAGATGAGCTGAACGGGCTAGGGCCCGACGAGCTCCCCTATATGGCTAGGCGCATCCAGCAACTGATCGGCGCGGCTGCAGAGCGGCATGAAGATGGCGCCCGTGCCGAAAGCCCTCCCCCGTGCCGAGAGCACGGCGCGACGTCACGCACGCCGACCGCGAGCGACACCCGCACACGGAGAGAAAAGGAGCCGGCTGCCAGCTGCAGCCGAACCCGGATCTCCATCGAGCGCGACGCAGAAGGCCGTCGTCAGGCCGTGGAGAGGCGAGGTAACCTGCCCCCTCCTCCGCCTCGCGGGGAAAGATATCCCACCCCGTCGCTTGTCACGCGTCCGACTCTCAGTGGCCGACTAGGCCGCCGCGAAGGAGTCGGCGAAAACGACGCCCACCACCGGATTGACCGCCTGTCGCGATCCCTGGCATTGGAAGAAGAATACGATGTCGGTCCGCCTTGCTTCGGCCCCCGCATCCGCGACGAGCCCTTCCTGTAAGTGCATCTAGTGCCCCTTAGTGATTTTGGTGTATTGAAGACTTATAGGTTAAGGGACTAATGCGTTTGTGAGTGTACACAGGTCTATAAGTCTATGAGGAGTTTGATATTTACAGAGAAAGTCGACCCCTAAAAATGAAGTTCTTCGGCTGAAGACTTAGGTATTTTGAAGACTTTCTGAAGACTTTGAAAGTGAAGAAATTGGTGTGACCTTGAAGACTTGGTATTCATTTGAGGAACATGAAGCGTGAAGACTTTTGTTTTCATAGTTTCATTTTCTCTTTCTTGAGTCATAGGAAACACCGTACTGTTAAAGGGGGTCGAGGAAATACTAAGGAAAAATTTCCATGTGATGCTCAACTCAAAATCCTACACCTACCAATCCCTTCGAGTGAAGCCTTTGGAAATCCCATATAGTTCAGTCAATTTCTTCAGTGACAGAGACGAAGTTCTTCTGGTCTCTGCGGAATTTGTCCTGACTGAGGAGTTAGGAATTCACCAGCGCGGATTGCCTACATAGTGAGGAACATGATAGCCCTGAGGAATTTGAACCTCAAATTTCCGACCGTTGCTGTGCTACGCGCCAGCTATCCCAAGATATCTTATCCACCTAACGGTCATATCATTGAAGGGTATTTATGTCTTATCATGTCGGGCTGCTCCCTAGGCTATAAATAGCCGCCTCCTACAACCACTAGCTGGTTGGCTGCTCCGAGAGAACTTGACGCTTGTCATTTGAGAGCAACCCATCCTCCGAGGACTTTGAGCGAAAATCATCGAGTGAGGAAAAACCCCAAACCCAACACCTACAAACCCAAAGTGATTGAGCATCACTGAAGAGATTGATCCTGCATGGATCCGACGCATGTTACCTTTGAAGAATGTGCTTCTTCCAGACGGTTAGGCGTCATGGTCTAGAGCATCCAAGAGGAATTGTGGATCGCCGAGTGACCAAGTCTGTGATGGTTTGGAAGTCGCCTGAAGACTTACCACGAGTGATTGGACGAGGTCTCATGTGACCTTAGTTCAAGGAGAATACGGTGAGGACTTGGTGTCTGAGCTGCGTGGTCAGCGATCGGGTGTCCGGACTGTGTGTCCTCGAGTTTAAATACTCGGCCGCTCAACCAGACGTACAAGCCCGAGACAACAGTTGGAACTGGTCTACCAAATCATTGTCTTCTCCAACCTTCTGGTTCTATTTCCTCAACTCTTTCATTTCCTCATAAGCTGTGTTGAGTGTTTGTTCATATTTGTGTTTGAAGACTTTGGTGAAGACTTTCTCAATTTCCTCAGTTCAATTTCTTCAGACTGTTTGTCTTCATCTTGTGTTATCCTGTGATTACGCTTTCTGTACTCTGTGATTGTCTTCATTTCATCAAGATGACCATGCGCGCATTCTGTTATGCATACTTCTGAGTACTTATTCCGCTGCTAGTAGTTCTTCGCTTAGGAATTTCCTCACCAACAAATTCCTCAGTGAAGATTTCATAAAAATCACCTATTCACCCCCCTCTAGTCGATACAATGCACTTTCAATTGGTATCAGAGCAAGGTACTCCCTTGTTTTGTGTGATTTTGGTTTAACCACCTGGAGTTTTAGTTATGTCGACCACAGGTATGATCAAGGTCTCGGCTGGGTGTCCTACCTTTGATGGAACAGACTACCCCTACTAGAAGAACAAGATGCGAATGCATCTTAAGGCAATTGACAACGATCTCTGGTATGTTGTGGAAAATGGTGTTCCCTCTGTCTCACCCTCACTGAACGCTGCCGATGTGAAGAGATTCGAGCAACTCGATTCTCAAGCGAAGAATATCATATGTGGCCATCTGAGCAAAGGACAGTATGGAAGAGTAAGTGCTTTGGAAACTGCTAAGCTCATACGGGACAAAGCTGTCCAAAGTAAATGAAGGAGTCTCAACTCAAGCGTGACTCTCGAGTTGATGTTCTTCGCAATCTCTTCAACCGCTTCAAAAGACTCGACAATGAAAATGTTCAACAAACCTTCGATCGCCTCATCGACATCTCAAATGAGCTTCGAGCGCTTGGTGCCACTTGACATCACCGACCATGAGGTGGTGAAGAAATTGTTGAGATCGCTTGATTTCTCATTTGATACTCGCAATCGATGATACAAGAACGCGTCTGACTACAAGTCACTTGATCCGGTGATATCCTCGAGAGGCTAAATACTCATGAGTTACGACTTGCTTTGAAAAAGAGATCTCTATGGTTCTAGCTATGGAAAATCACGTGCCACGAAAGCCAAGGCTGTATGCGAATCTGATTGTGAAGACTCTGGTAGTAGCCTTGGTGACCCTGAAGAATTGAGCCAGGAGCTAGTACTGCTCGTGAAGAAGTTCCAGAAGTTCTCAGGACGTGGTCGCTTTGGAAAATCCTCAAGGAGCAGTGATTCCTCATCCAGTGACTATAAGAGAAGGCTATGCCACAAATGCTACATTCAAGATTGTCCTCAGTGGGAAAAGGAATTAAAGAAGAAGAAATACAAGGATTATAGTTCTGATGACGCTAAGAAGAAGAAGAAATCATCGAAATCTTCATCATCAAAATCCTCAAAGTCTTCATCTCAAAAGAAGAGCAGCTCCAAGAAGGCTCGGGCATTCATTGGCAAGGAAATGGACTCTGAAGCTGAATCTGAGGAACATGAGGAAGAGGAGGCATCAGAAGAGTCCGAGTGCAGTGTGCGAAGTCTGGCTCTCGCTCGTGCATTCGTCGCCAAGTCCATCTTCAACTCAAGAAACTGACCTCACCAACAAAGTCGATGAAGATAGTGATGACTACGCTCCCACCTATTGCTTCATGGCAAAGGGTGCCAAGGTACTCAAATATACCTCCTCTGTATCTAGTGAAAATGAATCTGATGAAGATCTCAAGCCCAGCTACTCTAAACTTGCTAAGATTGATGTAAAACAACAAAGGGCTTTTGAAAAGGTTCAAAACATGCTAGATAAAAGTGATGATATCTTTGGGTGAAGAAATGGATCGCACTAAAGCCCGATTGAAAATCTTCAAGACTTGGTCTAGGTTTGACAGCCTTCAAGGTCATCATAACACTCTCTTATCTCGATCATGAGAAGCTTTCTTATGAATTTCTTCAAAGAAAGCAAGATCTTGAGAAGCTAAGAGTGAGTTATGAAGATCTTCGAGAAGGAGCGATTCATTACTTGCTCAACAAATCAGCGCTTCTCAGGAAGAATTTGTTCCTCCATGCTTAAAGTGCATTGAACGTGAATCTGCTAATTCTTCACCTGAATGTTCAAATGCTTCAACTGTTACAAATTCTTCACCTGACTGTGCTATCACTAATTCCTCATATGAGGACATTCCTAGTATCACTGACGATGCAGGGCTGAAGGAATTGTACATGACAGGCATGTAAAAAAGCCTCAAAGGGCATCAGACTCTTTGTGATGTGCTTAAAAAGCAGATCCTCAACAGGAACCCTAGGAAAGAGGGTATTGCCTTTGAGAGGAAACTCAATGCTGATGGAACATATTGGAAGCCTGAGCAGTACCCCAAAACCTCATGGGTTGCTGCAAAGGGACCTCCAGTTGATCCATCTAACCTATCTGGCTTTACATGTGAATCTACTCATTCTTCTGATGAGTCATTTGACTCCAACTATAAACTGTTCAAAAATCAGAATGGTGAAGTATTTGCTAGATATGTTGGCACTAACTGCAGGAATGGTTCCCCTATGAAGAAAATCTGGGTTCCCAAGAAGTGCCTTGAAAGTCTCCAGGTGAATGTCCTCATGACACCACCTGTGAAGAATAGGAACCCCAGGTCAAACTATTCATATGGACCAAATTCTTCATATGGATCCAAGTCCTCACACAGACCAAATTCCTCACGTGGATCAAATTCCTCAACAGGATCAAAGTCCTCATATGATTATCATCGTGCTAACAACTCTGTTTCACAGGGTAGAGTTAAGGGCTATGAATATGTGCATTATTCTTCAAACCAATATGTTCATAAGTCCTCGAAGAATTTCTCTGCTTATTCATATGCTTACCCTAACCCCTCTTATGTGAAACGAAATGGATTGGCTTCTATGCCACCATTCTCATATGGAGCTCGCAGAGTGATGAACTCTTTGCCACCCCTTCAGATGTGGGTGGTGAAGAAAAAGAACTAATTTCCTCTGCAGGGTCACGTCTCCAGACGTGCTTTAGCGTCTGAAGAATTTGCTGGGGACCTGACAACACTGCCTGAAAGGACGCAGGCTATTCATGAAGAAATGAACTTTCATTTCACACGTCCTCATACTACTATATCTGTTTTACTGCTTGATGGAATTGATATCATATTCTTCACTGATGAAGTATATGAGATCGTAAGTTGCACTAATTCATCTGCAGGATGATCAACCCAAAGCAAATGAGTGGGTCCTCGATAGTGGATGTACAAATCACATGACTGGTGACAAGAACCTATTGATGGATGCTCCCTTATCACCGTCACATCTGAAGCATATCATCTTTCTTGACAAAGGCAAAAGTCAGGTATTGGGTCTTGGTAAGGTTGCAATCTCTAAGGACATACACATGGACAAAGTCATGCTTGTTGAGTCCTTAGGATACAACCTCATGTGAGTCTCAATGCTTTGTGATCTTGATATGGTTGTTGTCTTTGGTAAGTATCATTGTGTTGTGATCATGGAAGCTGACAATTCCAAAGTCTTCGAAGGCTTTAGGAGAGGAGACTTGTATATTGTTGATTTCTCTCTGGGACCACAACCGCCGTGTGTCTACTTGCAAAAGCTTCAGAAGGCTCGCTATGGCATCGATGACTTGGTCATGCAGGCATGAGGAATTTGCACACGCTTGCGAAGAAGAAGCATGTCATTGGCATTGAGAATGTCAAATTCCTCAAGGATCGCTTGTGTGGAGCCTGTGAAGCTGGAAAAATGACCAAGGCCAAGCATCCAGCGAAGACTATCATGACCACTAATCGTCCATTCGAATTGCTTCACATGGACCTCTTTGGTCCTAATCATTACTCAACAGTCACAAATGATGCATCTCTATATGGCTTTGTTATTGTTGATGATTACTCTCGTTATACATGGGTACACATTGTTACTTACAAACATGAAGTGCAGGAAGTCTTCAAACGATTTTCCTCGAGGGCTTCAACCAACTTTGGTGTGAAGATCAGGGCACATCGGGAGTGACAATGGAACTGAGTTCAAGAATTCCGGTCTTGATGACTATCTTGATGAACATGGTATTACTCATGAGTTATCTGTTCCCTATACTCCTCAGCAAAATGGCGTCGTGGAGCGCAAGAACAGAACTCTTGTTGAGATGGCTCGCACAATGCTTGATGAATACAATTGATACAGCGTGCCACATCATCAACAGAGTATATCTTCACAAGTTCTTCAAGAAGACTGCCTATGAACTCCTCACTGACAAGAAACCCAATGTGAGTTATTTCAAAGTCTTCGGTGCTAAATGCTGGATTAGAGATCCTCATCACAATGCTAAATTTGTACCGAAAGCACATGAAGGTTTTATGCTTGGTTATGGAAAGGACTACGCACACCTCTGAGTCTTCAACAATGTTCTTTACAAGATTGTTGAAACTG
This sequence comes from Aegilops bicornis, assembly GCA_021605145.1. Taxonomy (NCBI): domain Eukaryota; kingdom Viridiplantae; phylum Streptophyta; class Magnoliopsida; order Poales; family Poaceae; genus Aegilops; species Aegilops bicornis. Next base: position 547,849,028 of record CM038672.1, read on the forward strand.
TAGATGTGCTTGATTCGATGAAACTAATGGCTCGCAAAGAGAGTGCCTACCTTACGTGATAGATGAACCAGCACCGAGGAATCTATCAAGTTCAAGGCAACCGAGGATGTAATTCCCTCTTGAAGAATCTGATGAAGAATTCATTCCAGAATGCGAAGAACGTCGAGCTAATGCACCTGAAGACAATGCTGAAGAAAATGGTGCTGAAGAAAATGCTGATCAAGTTCCTCTACGACAACCAGCTCATCTTCGCGTTGCAAAAGAAGTGCAAGTTGACAGGATCATTGATGATATTTAAGCACCAGGTCCTCTCACACGCTCAAAAGCTTCACATTTATCTAACTTTTGTGGGCACTATGCTTTTGTCTCTATCACAGAGCCCACTAAGGTAGATGAAGCATTTCTGGAGCCTGAGTGGATTCAGGCCATGCAAGAAGAATTACATCGATTCGAGCTCAACAACGTGGGAGGCTGGTCAAACGTCCAGATCCTCGAAAGCATAATATCATTGGCACAAAGTGGATCTACCACAACAAGCAAGATGAAAATGGCCTTGTGGTGAGGAATAAGGCATGCCTTGTAGCTCAAGGCTACACATAGGTTGAAGGAATTGATTTCGATGAAACTTTTGCACCTGTTGCTAGACTTGAGGCTATTCGCATATTGCTTGCTTATGCTAACCATCATAATATCACTTTATATCAAATGGATGTGAAAAGTGCATTCCTCAATGGTAAGCTTGAGGAAGAAGTATATGTTGCTCAACCCCGTGTTTTGAAGATCCAAAGAATCCCGACAAAGTCTTCAGACTCAACAAGGCCCTCTATGGCCTCAAGCAGGCCCCACGGGCGTGGTATGATACGTTGAAGGAATTCTTCGTGAAGAATGGCTTCACATCCGGTTCACTCGACCTTACTCTCTTTACTAAATCTTATGATGGTGAACTGTTTGTGTGCCAAATATACGTTGATGATATTATCTTTGACTGTACTGACCAATGCTATAGTGATGAATTTGCCTATTTGATGAGTGAAGAATATCAAATGTCTATGATGGGAGAGTTGAAATACTTTTTAGGTGTTCAAATTCGTCAACAACACAATGGCATATTCATATCTCAGGAGAAATACCTCAAGGATGTTCTGAGGAAATTCGGCATGCAAGATTGCAAAGGCGTCAAAATTCCTATGCCCACAAATGGCCACCTATGCACTGATGCAAATGGTATTGACTTTGATCACAAGGTATACCGCTCCATGATTGGTTCTTTATTGTACTTATGTGCATCTAGGCCATATATAATGCTTTGTGTTTGCATGTGTGCCCGATTTCAAGCTACACCGAAGGAATCACACCATAAGGCTGTGAAGCATATTCTTCGATATCTAGCTCACACACCAACACTAGGATTATGGTACCCCAAGGGCTCTACTTTTGATCTCATTGGATATTATGACTGACTATGCTTTGGTGATCGTGTGGACCGCAAGTCAACATCTGGTACTTGTCATTTCCTCGGACGATCTTTGGTGCATTGGTCCTCGAAGAAAGCAGAATCACAGATCACCGCTTCATCTGCGGAAGCTGAGTACATTGCTGCTGGTTCTTACTGTGCTCAATTGCTGTGGATGAAGCAAACTCTCAAGGACTACGACATCAACGTGAAGAATGTGCCTCTCTATCGTGACAATTAGAGTGCCATCAAGATTGCTCACAACCCAGTTCAGCACTCGAAGACAAAGCACATTCAGATTTGTCATCATTTTCTTCGTGATCATGTGTTGAAGGGCGACATCTCCATCGAGCATGTGAAGACTGAAGAACATCTAGCCGATATCTTCACAAAGCCCTTGGATGAGAAGAGATTTAGCAAGTTGCGGTGTGAGCTAAATATCTTAGAATCTTCGAATGTTCTTTGAAAAGGACACACATCCTGACACTTATGCAAAATTGATGACTTAGATGTGCAGCACATGAAGAAACGTTTTTCTTCAATCAATGAAGAATAACACTCTAAGTGTGAAGAAATTAATGAAGAATTTGATTCTCAGAACCCTACGACAATTGTACGCTGTGTCTAAAATCATCATTCTTATACGGTGGGTCACGCCACCACCAAAGTTGAAAATCTTCAATTTGAGTTTTTCCTCAGTTTTGAAATTCTTCAGTTTTTCAAATTGCTCAACTTTGCAAAATCTTCACTATTTCCGTTGTCTTTCTTCATTGGCTATATATATATATATATATATATATATATATATATATATATATATATAGGGTTTATGTCCTCTACAGCATTCACTTATGGCTAATTCTTCAAGTTGCATTTTCTGCTAAGTGAATGTGATCGGACCCTTCCCCCTCTATGCTATACTCATTCCAATCTATTCACAAATTCTTCATGTGCGTTCTATTTGAAACTCGTTCAAAATCTTCACGGTGTCCTTGTCAGCTAAAGAAATTGCGAACGGAACTTTTAACTTATCTTATCCAAATTTTTGGCTTTGTCGCTCAATGCGTTCTGCTTCCTACGATAGACTTATCTATTCACCCACGATCTAACACGATCTCCACTTTTCAGTACGTGGGTGACACATGTCAAGCGGATGAGAAGGGTCAGAACGTTCGTCCAAAATCTTGGGCGAACAGTTTTTCACCGTGGCTATATATACCCCCTCTCCCCTTCCTCACTTCCTTTACTCAGCTCGGCCGCTCTCTCTCTCGCTCGAGCTTCTCAAACCCTAGCGCTGCCGCTACTCCATCGTCGCCGGTGAGGAAGAGCTTCACTGCCTCGACCTCGTCGCCGTCGTACTCACGCCGACCGTGGAAATCTTCACTCCGCCGCCGCCGTAGCTGTCTTCCTCCGCCGAGTTAGGGCGTGGGAGATCTGAGCCCAGCGAACTTCTAATCTACACTTCTCGGTTAAATACGTGTTCTTGATTCGGGTAATTAAAAGTTACTTTTATTACTCGCTTTGATTCTCAAACCTTCCTGAAAATCTTCAAAGGTGTTTATTCTACAAATCTTCACACATATGAACACCTCAAACGTAATATGCTCTTGATTCGTTTCTCTAAGCAATGATTTTTCTTCAAGATTCCTCAATTGTGTGGATCCTCGATCTATACAACTCTGGAACCTAAGACAAAGATTGCTTAGTGAAATTCTTCAAGGCTCATCTGGTCAAATTCCTCAAACTATTTCCTTTTGAAAAACCTTCTGAGAACGCATATGACCTCTCCAAATTCCTCGCAACTATACTCTGTTCACAGGTACTCATGTCCGCTGCTAAATCACTAGGTTCTCATCAACTTAACTCATTTGCAGCGTTCCTCGAAGAAAAGTTGGATACTTCTTCAGAGAATTCGATTGTTCAAATTCTTCAGCTGAAGAATATGGCAGAAGGAAAGAAGCCACAGAAAGGAGGAAAGAGGCATGAGGTCATGACGGCTTTTGAAATACCTGAGGACATATACGCTGACTATTGCACACCCGATGAAGCCAATTTTGGCAAGGAAAAGAAAAATCAGCGCATGGTGCGCATTCAGAGGAGTGAAAGGAGATGGGCAAGGGAATGAAGGGAGTACAGGTATGTTACTCCAAAGTTCATGAAGAAATTCACACTGAATCCTCCATGCCCAAGAGCTCCATTGGCACCCGGCTAAGAAGCTGACCCCACCAGCATCAAGCGTGGTGAGGACTTTCCTGAAGAATGGGCCAAGCGCCAAGCCAAGTTGGTGAGACAAGCCAAAGAAGCAGTGTGGAAATTCAATGAAGACTCTGCTACTTCTGCTTCCACTGAGGCCCCTGTTCAGCCCAGAAAATCAATGGCAAAGAAGCCAGCGCACAAGCCAAGTGCTTCACCAACAGTGCCCTCACGGCCTTAATCCTCAGCAATGCCCTCACGGCCAGAATCTTCAATGCCCTCACGGCCAGTTCCTCATGCTGCACCTGCTCCTCCCAAATCGTCAGCTCCTCCTCCAAAGTCCTCAGCAGCTCCTCCAAAGTCCTCATCACCTGTGCATCTGGCCACGTGTCAAAGGACTGCAGGCATCTCTATTGCCTCTGGTGTCTCAGCAAGTTCCTCAGCTGCACCAAATTCTTCATCAGGCCCCATTCTGCTGAAGAAAAAGGCAACTGCTGGACGAGGTCCTCGGCCATGTCCGAAGAAGAAATAGGTTTCCTTCCAAGTGCCATCTGATGATGAAGCTGACGATGATGAACTTGCAGAAATCATCAGAGACCGACAAGAAAGGGCCGCAAGAGCCAAAGGCACACACAATGTCCTTTGCTTTTTTGGATCCAAGGGCGATCCTCGAGTACATTGATCTCTGGCACAAGGATCCAGAGACACCTATGCCTGCTTTTCATTTGACTCCTGGACAAAGTCACATGCTAACCCATTTCATCTCTAAATAGAAATGGAAATTTGAGAAGGCAAGGCAGATCAAGAAGGCTCAGTTCAGGAAAGAGAAGTTCCTGAGGAAAAACGTTGTCAGAATGACAACTAAGGAACTCCTCAAGATCCAGTCTGAAATCAAAGCCCTCAGTGATAACTTTGATGCCTATTATGCTGATTGGCAAGGAGCCAAAGTTAGGTTTGTCAATTTGACAAAGAAGTTCACAAATGTTGCAGTCCCATCGCAACAAGAAATTCCTCAGGCTGGAGCCTCTCCTCATTTCTTTGAAGAACATGCCACCGGCCGATGATTTTCAGCCCATCAAGACAATGCTAGTTCCAGGGCTGATGACTCCATTCCAGCCGCTGAAGAAATTGCCAAGGCATCCACTAGTGGTGCGCCTGAAGAAACTGAAGAAGTCAGGGCAACTGCATCAGTTGCGCCTGAGGAAATTCAACCAGATTCCTCAGCTCCTCCCGTGCCTACACCAACTCCAGTCCTTCCATCCGCATCAGATGTGAAGAAGACCAAGGCTGCAAAGCGAGCTGCAGTGAAGAAAAGGAAAGCATCAACTGCGTCAAATTCTTCAGCCCTGAAGAAGATGAAGCCAATGACCAGCTCATTTGAAAATCCAATTGATGTTGTTCCGATTTCCTCCATGCCATCAAAGGACCTTGTTCCTTTTGGTGAAGAATATGAGATCCCAAGCGGATCTGATGAAGAAAATCATTATGCTGCTTCGTCAGAGCAGATTGATGAAGAAATTGAAGTGGATGCAATCCCTTCAACCCCAATCATTTCCTCCCCTATGCCTCAGTTCACAGCTGAAGAGGCTGTTGTTGAGGAAATTGAAGAAGAAGACGTGGATATTGGATGCACCATAACTGTAATGAATGATGACTTTTGGGAAAGTCAGCATCCCAATTCTCCACTCTTCACCCCAATCCAACAAATTCCTCAGTCCCCTGCACCAACGGTTCAAATGGGCTCTGAAGAAACTCATCCCACCTCGTCCGTGCATGAAGAAATACCAGGCACTAGTCTTTGAAGAACCCGATGTCTGCTGATCCTCACGAACACGCAGATCGCACATGAAGAGGAACGAGAAAATCCTCGACTGAAGAACCCGAGATTGTGATTCACGAGGTAGTGATGCAACTCAACGACCCTCCTTTGCCAAAGCCAAAGAATCCATTCTCAAGGAAGCAAAAGTTCAAGGCTGAAGATTTCTTCAATGACATGTATTCTTCATCGACTACAACCCATATGACTCTGCTCGCATAAGGAAGAGGCGTTTCTGGACTGCTAGTCAAGCCAACTTCTATTCCTCTGTGCTATTCAACAAAGACAAAATCTTCGATCATGCACATATTCCTCAAGTGGACATGGAATCTCTGCCAGGCTTCGAGCCAGTCCTCAGTGTTCTTCATGATCCTGGATTGCTGAATTTCTGCACTGACATCTGTGATTGGAATGAAGAACTCATTCTTCAATTCTATGCGACGCTGCACATCACCGGAGATTCTGAAGATGTGAACTCATGGGTACTGGACTGGATGACAGAAAATACTCACTACAAGGCACCAGCAACTGAATTGCTTCGTGCCCTCCCACTTAGTCCTCCCCTTGATGGTGCTTGTTGCATCTACAATGAACCTGAGCTTTCAAATCATTACATGCAAGTGATGATGAAGCCTTTGAATCAAGGGCAGGCACCTCGAACCAAATTCTTCGTCAAGGAATTACTATATGTGCCTCGGTGCTCTATCGCATTACAGCGAAGACAATGAGTCCTATCAAAGGCCACGACTCAAATGATGAAGAAGTCGTTGGCATCATGAAGAATATGCTTTTCAATATCATTCATGGCGTTCCCATCAAGTTCCATGATTTCTTCATGAGGACTCTGGCGAACATTGCTATGTCACCTTTTGAGCTGAAGCCTTATGCACCATGGATTATGAGGTTCATCAGGACAAGGTCTTCACTCAATTATAAGGTTGATACTCCGAACCACTGCAGCTACTTGCCTCCAATTGAAGTCCTCAAATGAACATTTTCCTCAGCTGATGACAAAGGAAAGGCAACTGCTGTGATAGATGAAGGCATTCGTCCATTGGATGGTCAATTTCGCAAGGCTGCATCCTACTCCACCAATGATGACTCTGCCACACATGACTCTGCCGCCAATACCTCAGCTAAGCAAAATCCTCAAGCCACAACACCCAGGGTGATGACTGATCGTGAGTTACTCCTCAGTCTTCATCAGAAGGTTGATCGCAATCATAAATGGGTCAAGTGTCAGTTTGTTTCAATTCTTCACAACATGACCTCAACACACAATGCAGTGAAGAAAAACCAATAGTACCTCCATGAAACCTTCAACCGTACCTGGGATTTTCTATCTCATCTCTACATCTCCAAGAACATGGGTCTCAAGGAAGAATTTGACTGGTCTGCACCTCCACCGAAGAAATTCAAGAAGGTCAAGGTTCCGTCCTTGGTGGCCAGCTCCTATTCTTAATCGTGCGACACTGATGAAAATGAAGACTTGGACGACACTGTGGCAGGCCCTACTATGACAACCGACCCCGACAACGCTGGCGCTCCTCCATCAACTTGATATTCTTGAGCGTTAGTCCTCGGTTCGATCCTTTTGGTCATTCGATGACAAAGGGGAGAAATTTGAGTTAGTCTTCAAGCGGGACTATTATATGGGCGTTTTTTTGCTAAGTTACAACTCTCGTTCTTCTGAAACTTTTATTGGATCGAGTTGTAATCTTAAACCCGATGGTGCTCTGATACTTTTGATGTGTTCCTCTGCATGCATATTCCTCGTTATGTGTTAATACACGCATGCTGAATTACATCAGTCACCATATTTCATCATGCATTTCAAATTCTTCATATTATATGTCAAATGCGTGTATGAATTACAGGATATGGGGGGAGATCTCCATGATTCAACTCTTCAATTATGCATTGCCTCAAAAGCAAATTCCTCACTATGCACATCTTCAGAGGGAGTTCTTCTATATCTTGCAATCAAATTCCTCAATATCAGTATTTACACTTCATATGTTTATCCCCGTTGAAAACTTAACCTATATTGTCATCAATCACCAAAAGGGGAGATTGTAAGTGCATCTAGTGCCCTTAGTGATTTTGGTGTATCGAAGACTTATAGGTTAAGGGACTAATGCGTTGTGAGTGTACGAGGTCTATAAGTCTATGAGGAGTTTGATATTTCTGGAGAAAATCGACCCTAAAATGAAGTTCTTCGACTAAAGACTTTGGTATTAAAGACTTTAGAAGACTTTGAAAGTGAAGTAATTGGTGTGACCTTTAAGCCTTGGTATTCATTTGAGGAACATGATGCGTGAAGACTTTTGTTTTCGTAGTTTCATTTTCTCTTTCTTGAGTCATAGGAAACACCGTGATCGTTAAAGGGGGTCGAGGAAATACTAAGAAAAATTTCCATGTGATGCTCAACTCAAAATCCTACACCTACCAATCCCTTCGAGTGAAGCCTTTGGAAATCTCATACGATTCAGTCAATTTCTTCAAAGGATGTAGACGAAGTTCTTACGGTCTCGAGGAATTTTTCCCGACCGAGGAGTTAGGAATTCGCCATGTGGATTGCCTACACATGAGGAACATGATAGCCACGAGGAATTTGAACCTCAAATTTCCGACCGTTGTTGTGCTACGCCATGACTGTCCCAAAATATCTTATCCCCTAACGGTCATATCATTGAAGGGCATTTATGTCTTATCATGTCGGGCTGCTCCTAGGCTATAAATAGCCCCCCTACAACCACTAGCTGGTTGGCTGCTCCGAGAGAACTTTACACTTGTGATTTGAGAGCAACCCATCCTCCGAGGACTTTGAGCGAAAATCATCGAGTGAGGAAAAACCCCAAACCCAAGACCTATAAACCCAAAGTGATTGAGCATCACTGAAGAGATTGATCCTGCGTGGATCCGGAGCTTGTTACCTTTGAAGACTGTGCTTCTTCCAGACGGTTAGGCGTCATGGTCTAGAGCACCCAAGAGGAATTGTGGATCACCGAGTGACCAAGTCTGTGAAGGTTTGGACGTCGCTGAAGACTTACCACGAGTGATTGGACGAGGTCTGTGTGACCTTAGTTCAAGGAGAATACGGTGAGGACTTGGTGTCTGAGCTGCGTGCTCGGATCGGGTGTCCGAGACTGTGTGTCCTTGAGTTTAAATACTTAGCCGCTCCAACCAGACGTACAACTGAGACAACAGTTGGAACTGGTCTACCAAATCATTGTCTTCTCCAACCTTACTGGTTCTATTTCCTCAACTCTTTCATTTCCTCATTACTGTGTTGAGTGTTTGTTCATATCTGTGTTTTAAGACTTTGACTGAAGACTTTCTAAATTTCCCCAGTTCAATTTCTTCAGTCTGTTTGTCTTCATCTTGTGTTATCCTGTGATTACGCTTTCTGTACTCTGTGATTGTCTTCATTTCATCATGATGACCATGCCCGCATTCTATTATGCATACTTCTGAGTACTTATCCGCTGCAAGTAGTTCTTCTCTTAGGAATTTCCCCACCAGCAAATTCCTCAGTGAAGATTTCATAAAAATCGCCTATTCATCCACCTCTAGTCGATATAATGCACTTTCACTTCCCTAAAGGGTTCTCACTCCCGAGAGACACGCCCAAGTACAACGGCTCGGTGAAGCCGGAGGATTGGCTGATCGACTACTCCACCGCAGTCAGCATAGCGAACGGCAACAGGCGCGTTGCCGTGAAATATGTGCCCCTCAGGCTTCGAGGCACGGCGCGAACCTCGCTCAACAGCCTCAAGCCGTATAGCATCAACAGTTGGCTAGACTTCACCGAAGCCTTCATCCGCAACTTCACCAGCACCTACAAGCGGGCTCACAAGCCCAGACAACTCTCCTTGTGCGTACAAGGACCCACCGAGTCGACTTGCGACTACCTCACGCGTTGGGCCGAGCTCCGCAATTCCTGCGAGGGGGTGCACGAGGTTCAAGCCATAGAGTATTTCACCGTGGGAGCCGAGAAGGCACCCTCCTCAAGCACAAGCTTCTCTGCGACGAGCCGACTACCCTTGATGAGCTACTAGTCATTGCGAACAAGTACGCCACCGCCGACTCCTCAATGAAGACCGAGCTCCGGGTGGACGCCTCCGGGAAGGTGCTCAACCCGGCTCCCAAAACGCCGGCTGGCGACTCCAGTCGACGTCCGTACCAGAATGACAGCAAGCGCAAGGGCCCCATGCCGCCTCCAACCAGTCGGCAGGTGGCCACCGTCGAAGACAAACAACCTGAGGGGCGGCCCGCGCCCAAGAAGCCGAAGGGCGGCAAGCCGGCTTGGCAGCCGGCTTTCTCCTACGAGCAAGCCCTCGATGCCTTACAAGTTCCACAATGACATGGCCAAGCCGTCCAACCATACGACCCGGAAATGGCACTGGCTCACCCGAATCACCAAAGGCGAAGGGCTGGTGCCACCTCCGCCAGCTGGACAGCCGCCTCCGGCTCCTCAACAGCCGGCCGCTCAGCTAGCAGTCGGGACCATCCAAGACGAGTTCCCCAACGAGCATGCTGCCTACGTCGTCTTTACAAGCCAGCCTGAAGACCGGCGCAGCCGGCGCCGACAGCACCAAGAAGTGAATGCGGTCGCCTCCAACAACCCCGAGTATATGCACTGGTGAGAGAGGCCTATCAGCTGGAGCCGGGCCGACCACCCAGAGGTGATGCCGTCCCCGGGCTATTATCCATTGGTTCTGGAGGCAACCCTAGCAACAGACAGGCTTGCTGCCTGATTCTCCCGCGTACTGATAGATGGCGGGAGCAGCATCAACATCCTATACCGCGACACCATGGAAAAGCTGAACATCAAGACCAAGCACCTCATGCCAAGTCGGACCGTGTTCCATGGCATTGTACCCAGCCTGTCCTGTTCACCAATCGACAATATCAATATAGATGTTCTCTTTGGGGACAAGGATCATTTCCGCCGAGAAGCAATCTGGTTTGAAGTGGTGGACCTTGAGAGCCCCTATCATGGACTTCTTGGCCGACCTGCTCTGGCCAAGTCCATGGTTGTACCCCACTACGCCTACCTCAAGATGAAGATGCCAAGCACCAAGGGCATCATCACCATAGCCGGCGATTACAAGAAATCCTCCGAGTGCGCTGCAGCCAGCAGCCGGCTGGCCGAGTCCCTTGTGATCGCTGAGGAGAAGAAGACGTTGGACCGAGTCGTGGCCATGGCCGACAATCAGCCAGCCCTGTCCCCCAACCCCAAGGACTGTGATGCCCAAGGTTCTTTTCAGCCGGCCAAGGAAACAAAGAAGATACCTCTGGACCCGGAGCACCCATAAAGGTTTGCCGTCATCGGGGCGAACCTGGACAACAAATAGGAAGGCGAGCTCGTCGATTTCCTCCGTGAGAATCAGGACATCTTTGCATGGTCCCCCAAGGACATGCCGGGTGTTCCAAAGGAATTCACCGAGCACAAGCTACACGTCCGAGCAGATGCCAAACCAGTCAAGCAGCCCCTCCGCCGGCTATTAGAGGAGAAGAGAAGGATCATAGGAGAAGAGATAGCCCGGCTCTTGGCGGCCGGCTTCATCATGGAGGTTTTCTTTCCAGAGTAGCTCGCCAACCCGGTCCTCGTGCTGAAGAAGAATAACAAGTGGCGCATGTGTATAGATTACACAAGCCTCAACAAAGCCTGCCCCAAAGATCCCTTCGCCGCCAAGGATTGATCAGTGAAGACTCCACGTACCGGATGCGAGCTGCTGTGTTTTTGGATGCCTACTGGGCTACCACCAGATAAAGTTGGACCCAATGACCGCTGAAGACCGCCTTCATCACGCCATTCGAGAGCTTTACATTCTGACTATGACATTCGGCTTGAGAAATGCCGGTTCCAATTTTCAGTGTTGCATGCAGAAATGCCTCCTCAAGCAACTCGGCAGAAATGCCCACGTCTATGTAGACAATATCATGGTGAAGACGGAGAAGCGCGGCACCTTGCTAGAAGACCTCAAGGAAACATTTGAGAACCTGCGCCGGTTTCAGATCAAGCTCAACCCCAAGAAGTGCGTGTTGGGAGTACCAGCCGGCTACTTCTAGGCTTCCTGGTCTCCGAACGCGGCATCGAATCCAACCAAGCTGCGAGACATCTAGAAGTTTACTGGGTGCCTGGCCTCCCTAAACCGCTTTATCAGCCGGCTTGGAGAAAAGGCTCTCCCCCTCTACCGACTCATGAAGAAAACAACTCACTTTGAGTGGAACGACCAAGCCGACCAAGCTTTCCATGAGCTAAAGAAGATGCTGGCCACGCCGCCTGTCTTGGCGGCGCCGACTGAGAAAGAGCCCATGCTCCTTTATATTGCCGCCACCAGCCGGGTGGTCAGCACCGTCATCGTGGTCCAGCGCCCAGAAGAAGGCCGAGCTCAGCCAGTCCAGAGACCGGTGTATTACTTAAGTGAAGTACTGTCCACCTCGAAGCAGAACTACCCGCATTACCAGAAGATGTGCTATGGCATGTACTTCGCCGCCAAGAAGCTGAAGCCCTACTTTCAACAGCACCGCGTCACGGTCGTATGCACCTCCCCGCTCGCCGAGATCATAGGCAGCCGGGACGCATCCGGCTGGGTGGCAAAATGGGCCATTGAGCTGGCCCCTTACATGATCTTCTACCAACCTCGCACCGCCATCAAGTCCAAAGCATAGGCCGACTTCCTCGTTGACTCGGCCGAGACCCAGTACCTGCCGCCGGCTCCCGACTCCACTCATTGGCGGATGCATTTCGATGGGTCCACGATGCGCACCGGCTTGGGAGCCGGCATCATCCTTACCTCTCCCAAAGGCGACAAGCTCAGATACACATTGCAAATTCACTTTGCCGCCTCCAACAATGTGGCCGAGTATGAGGCGCTCATACACGGACTCCGGCTAGCCAAAGAGCTCGGCATCCGCCGGATCCTGTGCTATGGCGACTCGGATTTGGTGGTCCAAAGATCATCGGTGACTGGGACGCCAAGTACGCAAACATGGCAAGCTACCGCTTCCTCGTTCAGCAAATCAGCGGGTATTTTGAAGGATGCGAGTTCCTTCACGTGCCACGGGCCGACAACGAGCAAGCAGATGCCCTGGCACGAATAGGCTCCACTCGACAAGCTATACCAACCGGTGTTTCTCTCCAACGCCTCCTCGAGCCGTCTATCAAGCCATCTCCAGAATCCGATTCCATCTACGTGCCGCTTAACCCTGACGCAGCCGGATCCGGCTTGGGGAACCAAGCAGGTGGCCCGGGGACTTAAGAACCCGGCCCGGGGACTTAAGAACCCGGCCTGGGGACTGCCATAGTCGCACCCGGCCCTGGGACTACGGCAGTCGGCCCGGGGACTGCATCAACACCACAGGCGGTGGCCAACTCCAGCTCTTCACCACCCAGCCCACCCGCCCTGGTTGCAATAGCCGTGTTGGCTATAGAAGAAGTCACAGCTCCATCATGGGCTCAGCCCATCCTCAACTTCCCGGTAACAGGAGAACTGCCGGCTGACGAGATCGCGGCAAGACAAGTCCAACGCCGAGCCGGAGCATATACAATTGTTAACAGAGAGCTCGTCAGACGCAGTGTCACTGGAGTCTACCAGCGCTGCGTCGAGCTAGAGAATGGCATAGCAATCCTCAAGGACAATCACCAAGGCGAATGCGGCCACCACGCAGCCTCAAGATCACTTGTTGCCAAAGCTTTCCGCCATGGATTCTTTTGGCCGACTGCTTTGGACGACGCCAAGGAGTTGGTCAAACATTGCAAAGGGTGCCAAGTCTTCGGCTCCAAGCAACACCTGCCAGCTTCGGCACTCAAGATCATTCCCCTCACCCAGCCTTTCTCCATCTAGGGACTGGACATGGTGGGCCCGTCCAAGACGGCGCGCGGCGGCATGACAGATCTGCTCGTCACTGTGGATAAATTTACCAAGTGGATCGAAGCAAAGCCGATTAAGAAGCTGAATGGGAGGACTGCCGTGACATTCATTGCAGATATTACAACTCGGTATGGCGTGCCACACAGTATCATCACCGACAACGGCACGAATTTTGCCAAAGGAGCATTGGCACGTTTCTGCGTGACGCAGGGCATCCGACTGGACCTAGCGTCCGTTGCCCACCCGCAGTCAAACGGCCAAGTTGAGCGAGCCAATGGCCTCATCCTTTCCGGCATCAAGCCCCGACTGGCCGTGCCACTGGAGCGTTCGGCCGACTGTTGGCTCGATGAGCTGCCGGCCGTCCTCTGGAGTCTCCGCACTACCCGGAACAAGTCAACCGGCTTCACCCCTTTCTTCCTTGTATATGATGCCGAGGCTGTCATCCCAACTGACATCGAGTTTGACTCACCTCAGGTAACCATGTAGACGGAAGCAGAGGCCAAAGAAGCACGAGAAGACGGCGTCGACCTGCTGGAAGAAAGCCGGTTGTTAGCCCTCAGCCGGTCCGCCATCTATCAGCAGGGTCTGCGCCGCTACCACAGCCGGAAGGTCAAGCCAAGGTTCTTTCAAGAGGGTGACTGCTCCGGCTGATCCAACGAATAGCCGGCCAGCACAAGCTCTCGGCCACTTGGGAAGGCCCCTTCGTCATCAGCAGAGCAATGGGAAACGACTCCTACTACCTAATTGACGCACAGAAGCTGAAGGCGCGAAAGAGAGATGATTCCGGCAAGGAGTCGGAACGACCATGGAATGCCAAACTCCTCCGAAGATTTTACAGTTAAAATGCAGTATGTATCACGCTACCTTTTGTACCAAGTATGAGACAATAGGCCGCCCGAGGAGCGCTTGGGGATTGCCACCTTTTATCTATGAATGACGAGTATCATGCTTATGATTTTGTCATTACATTCTTCCTCCTCGTCCGGCATCGGGTTCGACTAGTTGGCCCGGGGACTGGCCACCTTGGGTTATATTCAAGTTCCACCTGCAGTCAGACAAGTAGTGTGCCGGCACCCAAGCCCTTTCTTGCCGAAAGTCGCAGCTCGAAGAACCGACTATCCGGCTGGCAAGAGTCAAAGGTAGGAAAGGGTGCCCACACGAAAAACGGCTAAGGACTAACGAACTCGTATAACAAAAGTCGGCTTCCTCCCATCGTCGACCGGCTACCACAGTAGCCGGCCGGCCGGCTTCCCATTCCACCTTGCCACAATCCAAGGAAGCTCAAGTACTTGTCTTCCCACAAATGGTTGTTTCCTTCCCCACCATTGCATCGCAGAGCAAACCGTCACCGGGAAGGCGGCGACCAAGGGAAGACGGCAAAGGAAACAGCCTAAGGATAAAAAGCAAATTCAAATGGAAGCCAAACACATGCATAATTATATTTACACAAAAGCCTTCGAAAGGCCGGCATTCAACATAGTTTGAATACACCCCAAGTGGGTGGAGCTGCGCAAATTTAATAAAAGTTGTTCAAAGAGTAACAGCAGGAAAGCAAGAGCGGCAGATCAGGCCAAGGGAGCGACAGGCGAGTCGGACAGGTCGACGGATGCGGCAGTGCTGGCTGGAGGAGTGGCCGGCTGGCGGGTCTCGGCCTGATCATCACCCCTGGCAGGCGGCGCGCTCGCGCGTGCCTTGTTGCTGGAGGTACGATCAGGCTGAAGCCGGCCGGTCGCTTCACCGTCGGGCACGACATCTTCACTGCCCTCCCCTTCTTCGTCTTCGCCTTCATCGCTGGAAACGATCTCCTCCGCCGAGTCCTCACCTTCCGTCGGGTTCAGCCCGAACCACTTCTCCGGCTGGGCGACGCCGCTGTCATTCACTTCAGGAGCAAAAAACACTGGTATCGGTATACTCGGCGATAGCCGAGGCACGTTGGATGATAGCCGGCCGCACCGCCACCAGCTCCTCGTCGGCCTCCTGCCTCCAGGTGCTCAGCTGGCGCAAGCTCAGCCCAGGATACCAAGCCCGAACGAACTCCAGCGCCCGCCTGGCGCCGGACCGAGCAGCGGAAGCCTTCCAGGCCTCGAAGCGGCCAACCGCAACCTCCAGCCAGTCGGCAGTCCGACTGGGGGTATAGGGAATCGCCTCGCCAGGCCAGAGGGTGGTCAGCACTTGTGCCCCGGCACGCTGAAGCTGGCGGAGCATGCGGTGAGCCGGCTGCAGCCGGGCCTGGATCGCCAAAAGTTGCTCCTCAAGCGTCCGGCTGGCATCCGGCGCGATCTCAACCACTGCTTGCCGGCATGCTTCGCGGTGGGCCTCGATGGCTTGGCTGGCGGAGACGGAAACCGGGAAAGTAATCTGCGTGAAGAACAAAGAAACATCACAAAAAACAGAAGATAGACAAGAGGGCAAGGGGCAAGCAAAGGGGTGAAAAGGAAGGCGGCTCACCGTCGATCAGATCCTCAACCCGTCCATAGCCCTCGCTCAGCGCTTGCCTCGCTTCAGCCCAGCCCGCCGCCTCGGTCTCAAACTCGGCCTTAAGGGCGGCCTCGTCGTCCCGCGCCATCTTCAGGGCCACCTTATGGCTCTCCTCTTGGTCGGCCAGTATCTTGGCCAAGCGGTCGCATTCCTGGGCCAAGGCGCTGCACTCAGCCTCCTTGGCGCGAAGGGCGGTCTGGGCCCCGCCTAGCTGCTCCCTCAAGTCAGCATTAGCCTCCACAAGCATGGAGAAAAAGGAAAAGGCAATAAGGAAAAAGTCGTCGGGGAAGATCCGACCCGACTGCTCAGCAGTCGGCCCGAATCTCGGGGACTACAACCAGTGGGTGCGCTGACGCGCCCCCACCTGAGATAAAGGAAGCAAAGCACTCACTCCGGCTATTAGTCAAGTCGGCAGCCTTTTGGCTCATCTCCTGGGCTTGGGAGTTGAAGGCAGCCGCGCGGAGATTGTGGTATTCCTGAAAATCAGATGGAGTGCGAATAAGAACAAGATTGCCGCCAAGGCCTGCTAAAAGTTCCAAGCCGCCTGCTTTGACCCGACTCGAAACTCGGGACTACACCCAGGTGGAGTTTGGCCATTCTACCACGGAAGAAATCAAGAAAGAAATCGACCAAGGCCAGAAGACTCACCCGAATTACCGCCCGCATAGCAAGAAACTCCTGGGTGTACCGTTGCAGCGAGGCGGCCTGGGTCTGAAGCCGGCGTCGGACCTCCTGAGCTGCCATGTTCAGCTCCGTCGTTCCGCCGCTGGGCGTCCACTCGGACGAGCTGGCGCTGGCCGCCTCCAGGTCCTGAGCCGTCGAGCTGGCGCCCGCAGCTCTCTGTGGCTCCGGCACCAAGGACACCTCTCCCGCGCGCCGGCGCGGCGGCGACTTCACCACAAGATCCGCCCCCGCCGCCGACTCGCCCCCAGCCGGCTGCTCAGGCGCCGCAGCAGGTCGGCCGCCTTGGCACGTTCTAGTTGGCGCCGACTGTGGCGCCTCCCCAGGATGGTCACGTCATCCTCCCTCCTCTCCATCACCGGCTGGTCGCGGTCGACTTCCTCCAACGCGGGCACGGGGATGTTGGGAGCCACAGCACGGAGGTGAACGACGAGCTGCGGAGGCTGATTGCGCAGGGCCTCCGCCTCCCTCTCCGCGGCCGCGGCTTCCGCCTGAGCCTTGGCCGCCGCGTCGGCTTGCGCTTCGGCCAACTTCTCCGTCGCCTCCCTGGCGGCCCTCCGCTCCTCCGCTTCCCGCTCCTCCCGCGCGTCCCGCTCCGTAGCCTCCATGAGGTCGATCCACGCGGCGGGAGCTCGAAGACCCTCCCGTCGGTCCGACTATGGAGGCAGCATCAACCCGTTCGAGGGAATGCGGCGCCCTGACCCACAAATCAAGTAGAAGGTTCAGAAGAGCCTCAACCAAAGGAAACAACGAGAAAACATGAGACGTTCAACACTTACGCCGAGACCGCCTGTGGCTGCTTCACCACCTTGCGGAAGCGGGCCGCTTTCACGGCCGCCTCGTCCCGCTTGGTCGCCGCCGCGGAGACCTTGGGTTTTTTCGCCGGGTCAAGAGACCCGCCCGCCTACGCTTTCTTGCGCGCCACCCCGGAAAGTAGCCGGCGGCGAAGGTCCCATGCCTTGGCGATCAGCCGCCGCCTGGCGGAGTGGGATGGACTCGGCTTCATCATCATCCGGCCAGTCCCCGAAGCCGGCCGTGAGCTTGGGGCCGCCTGCCTCCCCGCCGGCTCCGCCTATGGCGTCGTCCATAGCAGTCGCCCCCAGATCTGGGTCGTCGGGATCGTCCGCCATGCGATCGGCCATAAACTGGCGCTCCGGCCCTGCGGCCCCTGCCGCCGGTCGAAGCAGGGGGTTCTGCTCAAAGACAAGCCGACTGGTCAAAAGCCGGCCGTGACAAACCCGGCAACAAAAGAAGAATAAAAGAGGGAAAACTCACCACCGGCGGAGGATCGGCCCGAGAATACGGTGCCTTGCCGTACTGCCACTCCTCGGTGAGCTTGCAGTTGGAGAAGTAATTCACCATGTCAGACACCTCGTCACGAGGCATCTCTCTGGTGCTCAGCCGGCATGGGTCGAAGCGGCCACTCATCTGGCAGATCATGTGCGGCCGCTTTGGAGCGGGAGCACCCGACGCTCCACGAAGGCGGCGACCAGGTCGGCCCCCACCAAGCCTTCCGACTGGTTCATCACCCGGAGCCGGGTGACGGCGGCGTTCCCGGCCAGGGAGAGCGGCCGCACTCGGAAGGACCAAGACGGCTGCCTCCCAGGCGGCGGGCCGGCTACGTAAGCCGAAAGGTTCACGAAGTCGCCTTGCGAGGCGACGTTCTTCACGTAGAAGTATGACTGCTGCCAGAGCTTCACCGACTGGATCAGCGGGATAGCCGGAAATGGGTTGTTGTCGGCTGTCCTCCGCATGGCGATGAAGGCGCCATAGGGAGCGGGCACATCCGCCGAGACGGTTCCAAGTTTGCACTGGAAGAACTCCCCGAAGAGTTCAAGGATGGGGAGAACGCCAAGAAAAACCTCGCACAGGGTGACGAAGGCCGACAGCAGCATCACCGTGTTGGGGGTGAGGTGATGCGGCTGTAGGTGGTAGAACTCGAGGAAGGAGCGGAAGAAACCTCTCGCCGGCAGGCAGAGGCCGCGCAGGCAGTGCGAGCGGAAGACGACCTGCTCGCCCTCCTCCGGCGCCGGCGAAACCTCCGCCTCCGGCGCGAGGCGAGTCTTCACGAGGTCCTCGCCCGGCAACCGCCGCGTCTTGCGAAGCCAATCGAGATGGTCCTCGTGGACGTTGGAGCTGTCCCACGAGCTAGACAGCGCCATGGGAACAAGAGGAAGCGGGAGAAGCGCCGCGGCGGGGAGCACAGCCACGCTGTGGAGGAGCCGCGGCAAACCAAGAGGGTTGGCGGCAGAACGGCGCGGTGGTGAGTGCACTGCAGCGGCGGAAGAAAGGAGAAGGAGGAAGAAAGAAGGGTGGAGCGAGGGCGAGCGTGAGAGCGTCTACCGCTCCCCCTCCTCCCCCTACTTATAGGCTCGTGCGGCGGAGCCGAGGAGGCGAGGCGTGGGGGAACGTGGGATTTACTACGCCCACTCCCCCCACGTCCCGCGATTATGGCGCCCTAAAGGCATGCTGAAACCGCCGCGGGGAGGCGTGCGGTCCGTTCGGGCAGCAAAAGATCCGCACATGGGCCGAGGCCTAGGTATGGTGGGCTCCGGCCTGCGGCGACGTCCCGTCGCACGTGTGGGCTGGCAGGCCTTTCTCGCCACGTGGCGCGCCGGGTGCCGCGCGGTCAACGAGCGATTCGGCCCGCGTTCCCACCTCCTGGCTGTGGAGCTTCTCGAAGACAGCGCACCCGCTCAAGGCCGGCTCCTAGCTGCCGGCTCCTCAGGATGGGAAGCTGATCGAGCATCTTGTCCCCCTCTCAGCCTTGAAGCTCAATAAGCTTCGGGGACTACTGTCGGAGTAAATGACCACGGGTAGCCTAGCCGGCTCCCCCTGGGACTTCTGAAAAAATTACAAGCCATTCAAGCCGTCCAACATCCAAGACGCATGGCCGCCTTCCACCGGCCGGCTGACCCTCTGGCCGGCTGTCAGGAGGCGGCCCGGCCCCCAAAGCCTACAAGAAGAAGGCCGCAAGAGAGCCAGCTTCCAAGGAGCCGGCTACCAGAGGGCCGACTCCGCAAAGCCGGCCACGAGAAGACCGACTCCACAAAGCCGGCACCCAGCAAGCGGCCAATGCCGCACCCTCAGAATCTGCACCCACATAACGGTGATGAGACGGGGCATGGCTACAGTGAAGCCTGCCACCCCCGTATCCCGGAGCATGCATGGCAACAGTGCACCGTACGGGGCGGCCATCCCCCGTCTGGCGCGGCACTGTTGCCATGTTGACCGTGGCGTCAGACACGACGGGTTGTCAGTACGGCCCACAGGCAGCGGGCCCCTCCGGCCAGAGAGATGCCCGAAGGCGGCTCGGCCTCCCCCAGTCAGCCTGAGACATGGCCGGCTTCCCATAGCCGGCTTGTTCCCTCCCTCGAAGGAAGCGCCTCATTAAGGAGACAAGACGAGGTGAGGCTACAGTGATCGCCGCCAAGGCGGCGGCACTGTAGCCACGCTTACCCCGACAAAGCCCTCGTCATCAGGATTGAGGCAACAGCAGTAACCATCCCGACCAGGCCCTCGGCCGGTGGGGCCAGCTTGTCGACCTGTGAGGCCAGGTTAGAATGGCGGGACCCACGGTCAGCGGGCCCTCAGTGGTCGGGCGGAGAAGCCGGCGGGCATAGACACTGACGGCTAGGGCCCGTGCCCAGCCGAATTACCATTGAACCCCTGGGGGTAGGCCTATATAAACCCCCCAGGGCACCCATGCAAAGGGGTGATCTCTTAGAGTTTTAGATACCACATAGAGAGAAGAGGAGAGCTAGCCTTGCCCTTCTTCTTCCTCTCGCCAAATAGCTCAACGAGCCTCTTGTAGCTACTTTGTTCATTTAGTGACCATGCGGAGACCCCGCAGAGCAGCAGGAGGGGTGTAATCTCCACGGAGAGCCCCGAAGCTGGGTAAGATTCGCCGGCGTGCATGTCTTCGCCTCATCCTGTTTCCAGGCACCGGCGACGTCTTATTGGCTCCCACAATGATAAGCCACCCGTTGGCATATGTCGCACCTACAACCCGACACCTACAAAGTACTTCTAATTTCATACTTGTTCTAGGTAAAGCGAACGTCAAGCGTGCGTAGAGTTGTATCGGTGGTCGATAGAACTTGAGGGAATATTTGTTCTACCTTTAGCTCCTTGTTGGGTTCAACACTCTTACTTATTGAAAGAGGCCACAATTGATCCCCTATACTTGTGGGTTATCACGGCACCACGTTGCTGGCCCCCACGACCAACATGAACGGTTGCCGATGGTGAGGAGGTCGTGGGCCAGCTCCTCCATTGGACTAGTCTATGCCACGTCGTCCCGACAGGTGTGCCCCATATGTCGGTTTCCCTGTTTTCCCGGCCATATTCTTGCGCCAGTGCTCCGCGTTGCGCATTAGGCACATAACAGGTGGTTATAATGTGGTACAATACCAAGTTGTTACCCTAGCCCCAAGTGTGGTTGTTTTTGGTACGGTACCACCCTTTTCCTTTCCAAGCAGTGAAGCGTAACACTTGATTAAGTAGTCGGATGGTGTGCTAAATGTAGGTGTCCGACTATTTGAAAGAATAATTGAGGTGTGCCCGGTCCGTGCCTGCATTTAGGGGTCCAACTTACCATGTTCCGGTAGTAGTAACTATACTAGTCCCTGTGTACTCCATCTGTTTTTATTTACTCCGCATTTTAGCTTTGCTCAAAGTCAAACTTTGTAAGCTTTAACAAAGTTTATAGATAGAAATAATAACATATACAATAACAAATCAATACCATTCGATTCATTATTTAATATTTGCTATTGTAAATGTTCATATTTCAACTCCTACTAGCAAGATGCCCGTGTGTTGCATGTAACATCAAGATGCATTTGTATGACTAGTTCATCTTGTGAGAGAAAAGGATGAACGAGGGAAGGCCTTATTTGCAAATGTGGAGAGGTGTGTGGGTACCTTTTTGCAAAATTTCCATAGTTTCCTTCCCATCCGTCAGATATAAATCGGACGGCCTATATTGCAGGATGGCAGGCACACCATCATCACCAACTCTGCTTTTTATAAGAGTCCGTCCGATTTATATCTCGATTTGATAGGAAGGAAACTATGGCAATTTTGCAAAAAGATACCCATACCCCTCTCCACATTTGCAAATAAGGCCTTCCCTTATTCATCCTTTTCTCCCACAAGATAAACTACTCATACAAATGCATCTTGATATTCCATGCATCGCACGAGCATCTTGCTAGTCTCTACTTGTTATAAAAATACAGAGTTGGTGTTTGTTGGATTTCGGGTTCCGGCAAAACCCTTGAAGTTCAATCACTTAGGTGCGCGCGAAGATCTCTCCTCCCCCTAGCTCACACCCTCACCGCGATCTCAAAGCTCAACGCGTCGAACTCAACGAATAAGAGACACAAGGTTTATACTGGTTTAGGCCACCGATGTGGTGTAATACCCTACTCCAGTGTGGTGTGGTGGATTGCATCTTGGGCTGAGGATGAACAGTACAAAGGAAGAACAGCCTCCGGAGGAGAGGTGTTCTTGTGCTTGGTGAGTTCGGATGGTCAAGGGTGATATGAATGATCCTCTTTTTGCTAAGGTGGTGGCTAGTCCTATTTATAGAGGCCATGGTCCTCTTCCCAAATATTTAGCGGGAAGGGATGCCACAACACCCAAATTTGAAGGGAGACAACCAGTACAAGTTATCCTGACCAAAGGTGGTCTTCGCCTGCCAAAGGCTCTGGTGGTGACACCATCTTGGGATCCACGGTGACCTCTGTCCTGCCGTCCTGCTGGTCTTTGTCTCGTTGCACCGATATGGAATTCTTTGCCTGCTGCCTCGGGACTCCTCGCCTGCGCTTGCCTCTTTAGCACCAAAGAGGAAATGATGACACTACACGCTGGCACCCGCCTAGCCCCGGTCACCATGGCTTATGCCATGGGAACCTCGTGAGGTGCCCCTTGCCTTGATCTCTCCGCCCCTCGCGAGCCAGCCTGGTGAGGCCGCCCCCGAGGGGGTCTTGTGTCGTCCACCTCGCGAGGCTTGGCCCCTCGTGAGGGTCTTGAGTGTTTGCTGGTGAAGATGGGTCGTACAGGGCCGCGGGTGGAGCCACGCCGTGGGCCACAGGTAGGCAAGTCTGGTGACCCCCGTTCCTAGGACACCGACAGTAGCCCCCAGGCCCAAGGCGCGCTCGGACTTGGCTTCGAGGCAAAGCCAAAGGGCAGGTGTGGAGCACCGCGGGACCCAACAGCCTGCGACCCCGCTTGGCGTGTGGAGATTAATTGGACGTGGGCGTCTCTGCTTCCCCACGCTGCCTCGGCAACTGCCCGACTTAGCGAGTCCCTGCTGCATGCAGAGAAAAATAATCATTACCTTTGATCGTGGGGGTCGTCGGTTGGCCTTCTTCTACTATAAATGAGGAGGGGGCGGAGCCCCCGTCGCTCATCTCTTCCTGCTCTTCCCAGTCCTTCTTCCTTGCTTCATTGCTACTAGCGATACTCATGGCGCCGATACGGAGGTTCTCGGATGCCGAGAAGGGGAAAACCCCCTGCGACGAACCCGGGCCACTTCCGCCAATGAAGAGGCTGGCACACCGCCGTGACGCAGTCGTGAGACCGGAGGTGTCAAGTCCTTGGTGCGAGCGTCCAACTCCCGGGTATCCGCTACCTCTGTACGCCCAAGCCGAGGGCTCCGTAGGAAGAGGCGATGAGCGACGCCGCCCACGCCGTGGTCGCCGCGCCATGATGACGCCCGCCGTTGCCCCAGGAGTCCATGTCGCCGACTCCTCGCGCGAACTCGTGATGTGGGCGGCGATGCCCCCTCGCACTTGGATTCGCCTTCCGCAATTCTTCTCCGCCGAGATGCCGCTGAGGGGCCCCCTCGAGCTTTGGCTGCAGCACGCCGACTGCGACGCCCCGGCGATCGAAACGGAGGTTGAAGTCGTCTCCCCAGGCAAGATCTTCATGACCCGCGGCTGGGGCGAGGTTGGTCGAGTTTGCCGTGCAGAAGGCGCCCTCGAGTAGCGGCGGCGGCGCTTGGGAGTCCAGCGACTATCCTTAGCCCTGCGAGACCCCGGAGACAAGCGATGATAGCTACGTGCCCCCGAGCTCTCGCTGCACTCGGAGCAAGGCCACAGCGTCCCGCCGCCGTCGCTAATCTGGATGGGGTTGGCGCCGGCCTCCGGTGGCCCACTATTGATGATGGCGTTGGCCGTGCCGGCGCGTGTAGATAGGGCCCCTAGAAACTCCCTTCTTTTATTCCATGCGAGGAATCGAGACGGACTCCACGGGGGCGTGTAAAGGGTCTGTAATGTCTTTCCTCGATATTATCCTTATTATGAAAGTTTTGCAGACGCATGTCCTGCTTCGGCTCGGTCTCCCCTTTCCATCCCCACGGCAGCTTGGCGCTCTACGCCGATAGGTCCAGGTCCCCAGGAAGGCTGCAACCGTCGCTATATGCCAGGTCGCGATGCCGTGGTCAAGGCCAGGAGGTGAATGCCCCGAGGTCCAGTAAAAGCTCATGAGCCGCGATGCTCAAGAGGTCTCCTTTAGCACGCAAGCAGCCACTGAGAGGTTGGAAAGGGGGGTGGCGTTGCTGCAACAGGGCTGCAACAAGTGAGAATCCTATGCCCTAGCGCTTGGTCGACCCGAGCGCGAAACCTATCTTTGCAGTCGAGAGCCGGTTCCTTGCACCTTGCCAGACTCGCGCGTTGATAGCCGTAGTGTAGTCAGGTTAGGCCCTTCCGAGCCTCCTCCTATTCTCCATGCTCTTCTGTGTGCTCTACATCCCCAGGTCCCGGCCCTCGAGCGAGCTCAGCCGCCGCTGGTATGCCAGGTCGTGATGCCGTGGTCAAGGCCAGGGGGTGAGGGCTGGAAGAGCCGATAAAACTCCTATGTCGCGATGCTCAGGAGCTCCCTTTTAATGCGCAAGTGAATTGCATGGGAGAAGAGGGAGCCCACAGTAACGCCTGCTGTTGTTCGCAGGAGGTTCCTGCAGGGTAGCACGAGAAGGGACACAGATTGCCACTACGATTGCTAGTCTGCCGCTGGTCGCTCCACAAGAAGATGAAGGCACTGAAGGGTTGGCGAGGTGGCGTGCGCGGGGCGGGCTGCGAGTCAGAGCTTGACCGCTTAGATTTGTCAGCATTGCAGGGACGAGCACAAGCGCCGTGCCAGCGTGAGTAGCTCCTGTTGCGGAATGAGCATGAGGCAGATCGGCTACATAGGCGGTTATGATGGGTGATAATCAAGCGGGCGATAACCATAGATAGATTATGCATGGAAAGCGAACTAGCTTAGGTAAATGCAAGAACGATACATGCCACTTGGACGAACCCAAGCGGCCTTGGGATGATGCAGCCCGAGGGGCGCCCCCAACACAGTAGGCTAAAGATGCAAAAGGATACATGCCGCAGGACGGGCCGTCTGCGACACAGGAATAATGCAGCCCGAGGGGCGCTCCCAGCTAAATAAACTTGGAAAATGTCACCTGGTTCCTCGAGGGATGTTGGGGCAGCTGAAGATGCGTGGCGAAGGGGTTGCTCCTTACGAGCCACCGGGACCCTGAGCCTCGGGAGGCTCTAGGGGTCCAGGCGGTTCCTCGAGGACCGTCTCCATCTCCGCCAGAACTGCATGATGCCTGGCCTCCTGAGCCGCCAGGACGCTCCACAAGCTGCACTGGAAGGCGGTTGCCATGCTCGGCAGGCCGAATGGCAAGCGAACATAGCTGTGAGGTGGGCCCTCGCAACGTCCCACGCGCAATGGCTAGCAGAGCTCATGAGATGCGGCCCTGTTGAGCCCTAGGATGTCGACGCAGACGCGCAGCCCACCATCCTTGCCTGGATGGGGAGCTGCGCCAGGTGGGCGGCGGTCGCTGCGCATGGCTCTTGCTTCTCGAAGCTCTTGGGTGATCTTAGTGATGAACTCCTGAGCACCAGGCGCTCCTCGCCCGGTGTCCTCCTAAGGGAGATATGCCGCGAAGCACGCCTCCACGTGGTGCCCGAGCGCCTCCCGTGATGTTGGCCAGGTCCGAGGCCCTCCAGAAGAGAGCCCCCGAGCCTCGGCCGAGGAGGGTGCCGGGCGCACCTTCCTATGAGAGGGAGGGAGGTGCCCCAGGCGCGGGCGCCGATCCTGATGTGGCACCACTAGAGGAACCGCTCCCCTGAGGCCCTGCACGGAGTAGCTGCTTCTTCTTCTTGGGGATGGCCTCAAGAGGGTATGTGGTGCCTTGATTGTCGGGGTCTTCAAATGTTGCGGCTTGGAAGGCATGCTCGAGGGAGCACACCACATCTCTTTCTTCGCAGTGGACTGTGAGGATCCCGCCACTTCCTGGCATCTTGAGGACGTTATAGCTGTGGTGGGTTACTGCCATGAACTTGGCTAGCGTTGGGTACCCGAGGACGGCGTTGTATGGAAGACGGATGTAGGCGATGTCGAAGTCGATCAGCTCAATGCGGTAGTTGTCGCGGGTGCCAAAGGTCACGGGGAGGCGGACCTGCCCTATTGGGGTGGTGGAGCCGTCAGTCACTCCTAAGAAGGGCTCGGTAGGCTGAAGCTGATAGTATGGCACTTGGAGGATGTCGAATGTCTTGACGGACAGGACGTTAAGCCCCGCGCCGCCGTCGATGACGGTCTTGGTGACTTGAACGTTGCTGATGACGGGTGAGCAGAGCATTGGGAGGGTGCCACCAGTGGACGTGCATTTGAGCTGGTTAGCCGAGCTGAAAGTGATGGCGCACTTGGACCACCTGAGCGGGTGCGTGGCCTCGAGCCTGGGAAGATCTGCATTCACCCCGCGAGCAAACTACTTGAAGATACGCTTAGAGGCTGGGGCCTGAGCTCCGCCCAAGATGCAGGCGATAACAGGTGGTTCCTAGAAGCCCCCAGCCCCCTCGTCCTGATGGTGGTTGTCATTCCTTCTTGGTGCTGGCGCCAGCGGAGGAAGACCGGCATTACCCTGAGGGCGGTCCTCGCGAGGCTGATCCCTCCAGGCTTCCTCACGAGGCTGCTCCTGCCAACGGTCCTCGCGAGGCCGGTCGTGCAACTCCTAGATTGGGTCGCGATCGTCCCAGCGACCTCCGCCTCATCCTCCTCCTCGGCCATAGCCCCGGTTGTTGCACTCAGGGCGTCGACCGAAGCATCCATTTCGAATGGCCCTGAGCTCCTGACAGTCGTTGGTGTTGTGGCTGTGTATGTTGTGGAAGGCGCCGAACGGTCGACTGCTCTTGGACGACTTTGGATGGTCCCGGCCGCGCTTCATATCAGGCTCCGCCGCGAGCACAGCCACCCCCTTGCGCTTTACGTCCTTGGCCTTGGCTTTCTTCTCCTCTAGGTCGGTAGCAGGGAGCTTGAGGAGGGAAAGGCGTCCTTCCTCAGCTCTTGCGCACTTGGTCGCCCTGTTGAACAGTTCCAGAGCCGTGCATAGTTCCTCGTGGATGGCGAGCTCCTCCTTCATCTTGACGTCACGGACGCCATCAGAAAACGCCGAAATGATGGCCTTGTCCGTCACCTTGGGGATCTTGAGGCGAACGTTGTTGAAGCGCTGGATGTACTTCTGCAGTGTCTCTCCTGGCTGCTGCTTGATGCGGCGTAGCCGCGTTGGTCACCCGCGGCCGAAGGGCGGTCGCGAGTGCCCTGGAAGTTGGCGACGAAGCGGTTGCGCATCTCATCCCAGGAAGACATCGAGCCCGGCGGCAGGTTTAGGAGCCACGAGCGAGCACCATCCTTGAGAGCCATGGGGAACCAGTTCACCATGACTTTCTCGTCACCGTTGGCCGCCTCGATGCTCATCTCGTAGAGCTGCAAGAACTCCGCAGGGTCGGGGTGCCGTCGTAGCGAGGAGGCAGATCCAGCTTGAACTTGCCCGGCTAGACGACGACACGCAGCTCAGGAGTAAAGGCGCGGCAGCCTGCCGTGGCCACCGGGGCCCTCTGTAGAGGTGTGGCCTGCCCTTGGTGTCCGCACACCACCGCCGCAGGCGGCGCACGGTCTTGTCGTGGTGGCGTCGAGAGTGCAGGTGCGTTTTCTTGCGGCCGGGGAACTTCTTGGCAGCTTCCTTCTTCTTGCGCGGGCGCCGGACGTGGTGGGTCACGCCGGGGGGGCCATCCCGCCGCACGGAGGGGTGCAGTGAGGGCGCTTGCTGCTCGTTTCCCGCCGGACCGGTTGCGGGGTTGGCGACGGGTGATGGAGAATGACGGGAAGGCCCATCGACAAGAGCTGTCTGAGCGACACGGGCGGCAAGGGCGGAGCGGCGCTCGGCGCAGGCTCGACGCGCGTCAGACATGGACGCGATGAAGCGATGGGACGCGGATCGGCGGAAGGAAAGCTTCGGCGCACGCCTACCTGGCGCGCCAAATGTCGGATTTCGGGTTCCGGCAAAACCCTTGAGGTTCGAACACTGGGGTGCGCATGAAGATCTCTCTTCCCCCTAGCTCACGCCCTCACCGCGATCTCAAAGCTCAATGCGTCGAACTCACCGAACAAGAGACACAAGGTTTATACTGGTTCAGGCCACCGATGTTGTGTAATACCCTGCTCCAGTGTGGTGTGGTAGATTGCATCTTGGGCTGAGGATGAACATTACAAAGGAAGAATAGCCTCCGGACGAGAGGTGTTCTTGTGCTTGGTGAGTTCGGGTGGTCAAGGGTGATCTGAATGATCCTCGTTTTGCTAAGGTAGTGGCTAGTCCTATTTATAGAGGCCCTGGTGCTCTTCCCAAATATTCAGCGGGAAGGGATGCCACAACAGCCAAACTTGAAGGGAGACAACCAGTACAAGTTATCCTGACCAAAGGTGGTCTTCGCCTGCCAAAGGCTCTGGTGGTGACGCCATCTTGGGCTCCATGGTGACCTCCTTCATGTTGTCCTGCTAGTCTTTGTCTTGCTGCACCGATATGGAAACCTTTGCCTGATGCCTCGGGACTCCTCGCCTGTGCTTGCCTCTTTAGCACCAACGAGGAAACGAGGACACTGCATGCACTGGAGGCTGCCTGGCCCCGGTCGTCAGGGCTTACGTCACGGGAACCTCGCGAGGCGCCCCTTGCCTTGATCTCTCCGCCCTCGCGAGCCAGCCTGATGAGGCCGCCCCCGGGGGGTCTTGTGTCGTCCGCCTCGCGATGCTTGGCCCCTCGCAAGGGTCTTGAGTGTTTGCTAGTGAAGATGGGCCATACAGAGCCGCGGGTGGAGCCACGCCATGGGCCGCAGGTAGGCCAGTCTGGGGACACCCGTTCCTAGGACGCCGACAGTGTTGATGGTCTGCCTGCCATCCTGCAATATAGGTCGTCTGATTTATATCTGACAGATAGGAAGGAAACTATGGCAATTTTGCAAAGAGATACCCACACCCCTCTCCACATTTGCAAATAAGGCCTTCCCTTGTTCATCCTTTTCTCTCACAAGATAAACTACTCATACAAATGCATCTTGATGTTTCCGTGCAACGCATGGGCATATTTCTAGTGTAGATAAAAAAGCAGAGTTGGTAATGATGGTGTGCCTGCCATCCTGCAATATAGGCCGTCCGATCTATATCTAACGGATAGGAAGGAAACTATGACAATTTACCTGCACTCCTCTCCACATTTGCAGATAAGGCCTTCCCTCGTTCATCCTTTTCTCCCACAAGATCTTGGTGTTCCTGCAACGCACGGGCATCTTGCTAGTTATAAATTTGGTCAAATTTTATGAAGTTTGACTTCAGTCAAACCTAATATGTAGAGTAAATAAAAACAGAGGGAGTATATTACTCCATGACCACGACGGAAGGGAAAACGAGACAACTTATTGTTTATTTGAGTCGTTCAAGTATAATCATGCGGTGTTGCTTATTTCTCATTCCTCTCCAACCCTCTTCTCCAACGATCATGCCGCCCTCCAGTCGAGTCCATCCTCCCGCATGCGTCATTAGAACATTCCGCCGAGTATCATTCGCATATGGGCCTATACCATGCTTGTATTTCCAATGTTGTAATTTGTCCGACAAGCATACAAAGAAACAGTTCGTTTAAAGTTTAATTTTGCCTCCACTACGTGTTGCTTCCCGTCTTAGTTTTGAAATCCCATTCGGTTCATGCCCCGACACAACTTGACGAGATCGATTGATGTTGAGAAATAAATTGCATGGCATGCAAGGAGATAAAGCTTTGGTCTGTTTCTATGATAGAAATGACCACGGGGGGGTTCTGGGGGGATCAGAGGGAGTATATTGTACGTTCATAAGCGAAACGAACGTATTGTACCCACCCTAGTCCTCTTTCAAACGATCTCCGGACCCCGAGATTAAATCGAGAGAAAACGAGTGGGTGCATATGTGATACCTAAGGCGGATTCAAAATTTTGAACCGGTGATCATAGCATCCGCAAATCATATATAAAGGGTATTCAATGTTTGTTTCGCTTTTGAACGTACAATATACTCCCTCCGATCCTTTCTAGTTTACATATAAGTTTTATGTGTAGTCAGAGTATATCTACTTTCATCAAACTTACAGAAAAAAGTATCAATATTAAACAACGCCCAATCAATATTGTTAGATTCGTACGTACTCCTAGATTTGTACTCAAACAGAGATGGTTTCCAATTTGTTTTCAACCACGTGAATTTGCTTGTTCTCGCGCATGCTCTTGCTACTAGGATTTCTCCACGTATAGCCAGTCCAATAGTAACTTTTTTAAGCTCCCTGTCCAATAGTACTAGTGAGATCGACAACATCTGTAGTAGAGTATGCAATGCTCATAGTACTCCCTCCTTCCATTTATATAGGGCCTAAGAGCAAGTCTAATAAGGCCTAGTCAGCAGGCTATAAGACTTGTCATGTCATTAAAATCCTACTTGGAGGAGTGAGAAGAGAGGAGAGACAGTGAAGCGGGCTCTTATATCATACATCCCGACTATGACACATAGATCAAGAAAAAATAGTATGCATGCAACTCTCTTCCAATCACATACCTTGCGCATGCAAATATTAAATGCTTAGAGCCAACCTAATAGCCATTCTAAGAGCCAACTTACATGGCACTTTTGCCTATGTGGAGGAGAGAGATGTGAAAAAGTAAGGGGAGTGAGCTCTCATGCAAGAGCCTAGCTATATACGCATTCTTAGGTAAATACAATAAATATGAAGAAAGAGATAGAGAGGAGATGGGAAAAAGTACTAATACAATAGCCAACCTTATATATTTTTTTTTGTGGGAAATAGCCAACCTTATAGCCCACACTATTTTATGAGTGCATACAGATGATGCCTAGAGATGACATGGCAGTTCCTTATAGCCATCGGCTGGCTATATTATTAACCATGCTCTAATGCGTTTTTCAAAACCGCCTTTGACTATTGACAAGATTAATAGTACATGAGATATATAATGTGAAAATTATATCATTGGAAGCTCCTTTCACATAAGAATTTATTTGTATGCTTTGTGTAAGTTGCATGTCATATATTATTACTCTAACATTTGGTCAAAGTTAGCCTCGAAAAATGCATTGGGGTGCATACGTAGATGGAAGGAGGGAGTAGTAGTGGAAGTGGATCCTCGACATAGGTATCCTGCCTTACCCTCCCTTTCGGTCACTTCTTGGCGGACCCCATGCTTGCTAGGCCCCGCATGTCAGTTACTCAATGGGTTCAGCCACGTCAGGGGATCCTTATCCGTAGTATACTCCCTCTGTTTTTATTTACTCCGCATAAAATGGAGGGAGTGGTAGTATAAATGACGCGGGCAGGGGAGGGGGAGGGATATCAGTTTGCTCTAAACTACAGTCCCACAAGCGAGCAAAAATGCAAGACGAAGCGTGTTCCATTCGGTGAACGACGTGGAGGGTCCAACGTGCCAGGGTGCAACGCGAACACGACAAGAGCGACGTACAGTAAAAAAACGATTGACCGGTCGTCACCGGAACCACTATTCACACCAGAACCTTCACTGCTCGGCCTATGCCAGCCACTACCCCAAAACCACACCTCCCCTCCAGCCCATCCCCCCACCTTTCAATCCCCTAGCCCGCATGAAGCGTCCCCTAGTTCGCCGGAAAGCCATGGTGCGCCACAAGATCATGTACGACAAGATGCTGATACCGGAGCATCATGCAGCAATCGCGGCGGCGGTCGGCGCCACAGACCTCCGTTCTCGAGCTCGCTTTGCAGCGGGCCAATCCCCAAGTTCTCTGGAACCAAGCTTCGAGGAGGAGGAAGCCGATCCAATGTTCATGGTGGAGGCCGCGGCGCACAAGGCCCCTAATGGGTATGATACGATGGACGTCGACTTTGTGCCGGCGTCTGGGTCCCCCATGGTGTAGGCGGACCAGCGGTTCAACCTGGCGATATTAAAGGAGGACCGGGAGGCCGAGGCTCAACACGACGCTGAGCGCACGCATGCCGCTGCCATCCAGGCTCTCCTGCAGGCGGAACCGGATGTCGTGGATGTGAACTGGGCGGCGGAGGCTCAACTCGACGCGGAGAGCATTGATGCCGTTGCCATCGAGGCCCTCCTGCAGGCAGAACCGGACGTCCTGGACTTGAACCGGGCGGCGGAGGCTCAACTCGACGCGGAGCGCGCGGATGCCGCTGCCATCGAGGCCCTCCTGCAGGCGGAACCAGATGTCGTTGACTTGAACTAGGCGGCGGAGGCTCAACTCGACGCGGAGCGGACGGATGCCGCTGCCATCGAGGCCCTCCTGCAGGCGTAACTGGACGTCCTCGACTTGAACCGGGCGGTGCTCTCGTCCATGTAGAGCACCCGCACGCTCCATGTGAACGAGTAGCTGGAGGCTGAGGACAACCACGGTGCAGAGACACACTTCGGCATCTATGGCTGGTTCACGCCGGCAGCCAAAGGCGACAAGGCCGCCTCTCGTTCATGAAAGCAAAGGATAGTTTTTCTTTATGTTGTTGTTTTTAGGGATCTTTTGCTGTGTAAAAACATATATTGTTATGCAAGTCGCCTGACTTTCATCATTTTGGTTAGTCTACCATTTCAGGCGGTTGGATGAATACCCTACATCTACTAACCCTTCTTCCACACCTCTTCTTCTTCCCCACCTCTTCTTCTTCCCCAACAGACCACCGCACGGGCCGTACGGATCCTCCCAACATGCGGTTGGATAAACATAATGTATGAACGAAAATTATCTGTCAGCGGTAGCACGTGTCAGTGAGTGTGCGTTCCCTTGGTTGGGTTTGCGGCGTGCAGGAGCGACTGTGTGAGGGTGAAGTGCGACCGCGGCATGCAGGAGCGACCGTGTGAGGGTGAGGTGCGACCGCGACAGTCGTGCGCAAGTGTACCTCCTTTTCATTTTGAAAACTTTAGGCAAGCTTGGCAAAAATGTGTGGCGAAGTATGGCAATGCAAGGCCTAGACCCAAACAGGATAAGTACGTACGTACTAGGAGTACTAGTGTTAAAAAAGAAAGGCGGGATTTTCCTTCGCGGGATTAATCAATACTGAGGGAGTCATGGATTAGGGGGTGTCCGGATGGCCGGACTATGACCTTTGGCCGGACTCCTAGACTATGAAGATACAAGATTGGAGACTTCATCCCGTGTCCGGATGGGACTTTCCTTGGCGTGGAAGGCAAGCTTGGCGATACGGATATGTAGATCTCCTCCCATTGTAACCGACTCTATGTAACCCTAACCCTCTCCGGTGTCTATATAAACTGGAGGGATTTAGTCCGTAGGACGAACAACAATCATACCATAGGCTAGCTTTGAGGGTTTAGCCTCTCTGATCTCGTGGTAGATCTACTCTTGTACTACCCATATCATCAATATTAATCAAGCAGGAGTAGGGTTTTACCTCCATCGAGAGGGCCTGAACCTAGGTAAAAACATCATGTCCCTTGTCTCCTGTTACCATCCGCCTAGACGCACACGATTGGGACCCCTACCCGAGATCCGCCGGTTTTGACACGGACAATGGTGCTTTCATTGAGAGTTCCTACGTGTCGTCATCTTTAGGCCCGATGGCTCCTCCGATCGTCAACAACGATGCGGTCCAGTAGCGAGACTTTTCTCCCGGACAGATCTTCAGATTCGGGCGGCTTTGCTGCGGGCCAATTAAGCAGCCATCTGGAGCAGATCGAAAGCTACGCCTGGCCATCAGGTCAGATTTGGAAGTTTGAACTACACGGCCGATGTCCGCGGAGACTTGATCTTCGACGGCTTCGAGCCACAATAAGCGCGCCGCCTTTATCACGATGGGCATGATCTAGCTCTGCCGCGAGCAGTGCCACGGAGAACCGCACGGTGTCCGCTCCGACCCTTAGCTCGTGAGCCGACAGCGCCAATCGAGGACGGGTGGCTGGACACCGCCTTGGGGGCTGCAATCTCTACGACGATCGAGCCGAACACCATACCTGTCCTTTGCGAAGATCGTGACTCCAAGGTGCCGGACTCCTCTCCGGACTCCGAACCTTCCGCGCCCCTGCCAATCGAATCCGATTGGGCGCCGATCATGGAGTTCACCGCCACAGACATCTTTCAGCACTCCCCTTTCGGCGACATTCTGAATTCACTAAAATCTCTCTTTATCGCCAGAGCCTGGCGGACTATGGTCAGCAAGGTTGGGATGCGGACGACGAAGAAATTCAAAGCCCACCCACTACCCACTTCGTAGCCACTGTCGATGATTTAACCGACATGCTCGACTTCGACTCCGAAGACATCGACGGTATGGACGCCGATGCAAGAGACGACCAAGAACCAACGCCTACAGGGCACTGGAAGGCCACCTCGTCATATGACATATACATGGTGGACACCCCAAAAGAAAGGAACAGCGATGGAACAACGGAGGATGACCCCTCCAAGAAACAGCCTAAGCGTCGTCGTCAGCGGCGCCGCTCTAAATCCCGCCACAGCAAAAACGGCGATTCCGGCACGAGAGATAATAACACCCCGGACAGTGCCGAAGACAATCCCCTCCAGCAGAATTCAGTGCAGGAGGATGGAGAAACCAGCCCTCATGAGAGAGCGGCAGACAGAGAGGTAGAGGACGATAATTGCATGCCTCCCTCCGAAGATGAGGCAAGCCTCGACGACGACGAATTTGTCATGCCTGAGGATCCCGTCGAACAAGAGCATTTCAAACGCAGGCTTATGGCCTCAAGAAAAAACAGCAACAACTCAGAGCTGACCAAGACTTGCTAGACGACAGATGGACTGAAGTCCTTGCAGCCGAAGAGTACAAACTCGAACGCCCCTCCAAGAGCTACCCAAAACGCAGGCTGCTACCCCGATTAGAGGAGGAAGCACCTAGACCTACATCACCAGCGCATGATGTGGACGACCGGCCACCCTGGTTGCGGGTGACAGAGGCCTCTCGGCCCTCCGCTCAAGCCGCACCCCGACGTCGCTCCAAAAATACCAAGGCACGGGGAGACGCGCCAGACCTGCGAGATATATTGGAGGACAAGGCAAGAAAAACAAGGTCGATCTACGGATCACGTGGGTGCCCCACGACACATGACGATAACCGTCATGCCGGATATCGCAAATCCTGCCGGGCTGAACACAGTAGACAAAGCTCATTTGAGCTACGTCGTGATATAGCCCAATACAGAGGCGCCGCACACCCACTATGCTTCACAGATGAAGTAATGGATCATCAAATCCCCGAGGGTTTCAAACCCGTAAACATCGAATCATATGATGGCACAACAGATCCGGCGGTATGGATCGAGGATTATTTCCTTCATATCCAAATGGCCCGCGGCGATGATGTACATGCCATCAAATACCTCCCACTCAAGCTTAAAGGACCAGCTCGGCATTGGCTCAACAACTTGCCAGCAGAATCAATTGGTTGTTGGGAGGACCTGGAAGCCGCATTCCTCGACAACTTCCAGGGCACCTATGTGCGACCACCGACGCCTGATGACCTAAGCCACATAATTCAGCAGCCGGAGGAATCGGCGGACAATTCAGGACACGGTTCCTAACCAAGAAAAATCAAATAGTCGACTGTCCGGACACAGAGGCCCTTGCAGCCTTCAAGCATAACATCCGTGACGAGTGGCTTGCCCGACACCTAGGACAGGAAAAGCCGAAATCCATGGCAGCCCTCACAACACTCAAGACCCGCTTTTGCGCGGGAGAAGACAACTGGCTAGCTCGTAGTAATAACATGACCAAGAGCCACAGTAATTCGGATACCAAGGACAGCATTGGCGGTGTCGCGTCGCAACAAGCAAAAGCGCCGCATTAACGGGCGACAATGCCGAGGATCTGGCAGTTAATGCCGGATTCAGAGGCTCTAAACCCGGTCGTGGAAAAAGCCATTCAAAAGAAATACTCGGGCCCGTCAATTTGGACCTAATACTCGATCGCTCGTGCGGATACGGCACCCCCAAAAACCAGCCAACCACACCAATAGGGATTGTTGGGTGTTCAAGCAGGCAAGTTAAACGCCGAAAACAATGACAAGGGGCTGCATAGCGACGGCGAGAAGGAGCCCCGGCCGAACAATAGGGGATGAAGGGCTTCCCCACAAGTGCGGACGGTGAACATGATATACGCAACCCACATACCTAAAAGGCGCGGAAGCGTGCACTCGAGGGCGTATATGCGTTGGAGCGATCGCCCCAAAGTTCAACCCATGGTCCTCTGCCCGATCACTTTTGATCGAAGGACCACCCACTAGCATCCGCCATGGCGGATTCACCGCATTGGTTCTAGACCCAATCGTTGACGGATTTCACCTCACTAGAGTCCTTATGGACGGCGGCAGCTGAACTCGCTTTATCGGGATATAGTGCGAAAAATGGGCATAGATCCTCAAGGATTAAACCCACAAAGACGACCTTTAAAGGCGTCATACCAGGTGTAGAGGCCAACTGTACAGGCTCAGTTACACTTGAGGTGGTCTTCGGATCCCCGGATAATTTCCGAAGCGAGTTAATCTTCGACATAGTCCCGTTCTGCAGTGGCTATCACGCCTTTGCCGAGACGAACCGCATTTGCAAAGTTCAATGCGGTGCCGCACTACGCATACCTCAAGCTCAAGATGCCAGGCCCTCGAGGAGTCATTACGGTCAAAGGAAACACCGAACGCTCTCTCCGACTGAGGAGCATATGGCGGCCCTCGCGGCGGAAGTACAAAGTAGCCTCTCAAGGCAATTCTCCAGTTCGGCCATTAAACGTCCGCACACCGTTAAGCGCGCCCGGAGTAACCTACAACAAGACCGCTGGCATCGCCCGGATCACGCAGTAGTAATGCGGCTCCAACCCCAGCCCTCGCGAAATGCGAAACCAAGATTACGCGTACATAGCTACGCTCTGGAAATACCATGGGCATAGGGGGAGGGGCACGACCACGGCATGCCCAAAATGCGGCTCAACCGCACTAGGGGCTCCCGATTTTGTCATTCTTTTTTCTCACTTTCAAGACTCCACTTTCCGGAAGGCCTGTCTGGGAGTATAACCGCGGAACACACGATGCAACAGCCAGGGTGGCAGCAAGCTACGTCGAGTGTCTAGGTGGTCTCTATAACGAGCAGTATACTTGTTTCACATATCATCCAAGCCTTCGCCCACAGCAGGGGGACATGTCAAATAGTCCCATCTCTTGCTTATCGCACTATTTGTATCGTTTTGCTTTTACCGCAGACTTTTCGAATAAACAATACATAGCTTTTGTCTATTATTGCATTCCTTTTTTTACAAAAATATGTTCAGTTATGACATTATGCAATTGTACACTTTGGTACGACCAATACATCAGGGGCTTACGTACCCTAGAATATGGTGTGAGAAGCCCGAATACTCTCATGAGTGCGGCACCCCGAACTTATAGCATTATATGCATCGGCTCCGAATCATGTCTTGGGTCAATAGTTGGGTTTGCCCGGCTCCCATGTTTTGGTACCTTACGTTCCGTTATATCGGCTAAGGTAGCACTGGGAGAACCACTGCGATTGTGCCCCGGTTGATCTGGGCTAAGCACCTCAGTGGAGAAAGCTAAAACTGACCGTCATGATAGGGCGAGGGCTGGTCGCTGTTCGAGAGGTTTTCGAGTCCCTAAAGACTTATGCCGCTTATAGCGAGGAGTCAGCTTTGTCCGGCCTAGGCGTGGATAGCGCCCCGACCTCGGTCTTACGAATACTAGGGGCTTCGCCGGAATTTAAAATTATAGAATTCTATGGCTAAGTGAGAGTGTTCAAGCATTATAGTCTGATTGCCTTGTTCGTTGTGTTGAGCGCCTCCCTCGAAGGACCCAAGAATGGGAAAAAGAGCGCTCAAGATTATCCCGAACACCCCAGCACTCGTGGCATGTGGGCAGAAGCCGACGACTCGCCATCTGTGAAATTTAATAAACGGCCGCACAGAAGGTAATATTTTAAATTTAAAAGCGTTGCTTGGCGCATATGAACAAGTTTTCAGCGTACAGGATCACAAATGCGAGTTTACTCAAAAATTACATCTTTGGAGCACTCGTCCGCTATAAGGCGGGCACCCTTCAGGACACCCTCATAATACATCTCGGGCTTGCGATGCTCCTTGCCCGGCGGTGGTCTATCCGTCACAAGCTTCTCAGCGTCCATCTTTCCCAAGTGCACTTTAGCACGGGCAAGGGCCCTATGGGCACCTTCGATGCATACGAAGCGCTTGATGACTTCAAGCCATGGACAGGCATCCACCAGCCGACTCACCAGCCCGAAGTAGCTTCCAGGCATGGCTTCCGCAGGCCATAGCCGGACTATGAGAGCCTTCATGGCCTGTTCGACCACCCTATGGAGCTCGACCAGCTGCTTAATTTGGTCGCTCAAAAACTGCACGTGTCCGGCCTCGACATATCGAGACCAGAACACCTTCTCTGTCGAGCTCCCCTCTTCGGCTCGGTAGAATGCGGCAGCGTCGGACACACTCCGAGGAAGATCTGCGAATGCTCCTGGAGAGCTCCGGACTCGGGTAAGTAACAAGTAATTCACTTTCACGTGCTTGCTTTGCATAAACAATTCCTTACCCTCCGCTATCTTCTTCATCGCCTCGATTTCCTGGAGGGCCTTTTGGGCTTCGGCCTTGGTAGATTTGGCGCTCTCAAGCGCCGAGGCGAGCTCAGACTCTCGGGTCTTTGAGTCAAGCTCCAAACTCTTGTATTTTTCCACGAGAGCCTGGAGCTCTTGCTGCACCTCCGCCACCCGCACCTCCTGCTTTTCTCGCTGGGTACGCTCCACGGCCGCATTTTCTTCGGCCTTGGACAACGCTTCCTTTAGGGTCGCCACCTGGGTTGTGGCCCCTGTAATACTCACGTTGGTCCTGTCATTTTTTGCAACCACATCTTTTTTATATACTCACATAAGGTATTACTTACCTTCCTTGTCCTCGAGCTGCTTCTTGGCAAGGCCGAGCTCGTTCTTGGACCGCTCGAGGCTCTGCTTCAATGCATCGACCTCCGCAGTCAGTGCGACAGAGGTCAGCAGCACAACCTGCATTCCCATATTGACACACTTATGTTAGACTCCTACGTATATCTTTTTGATCCTGAGTTCGGCTTTTCTTTCCAAACACCAAACTGAGCATCAGGGGCTACTGTCTATGCGGTAATATTTTTACATATCTTAAATACATACCTCAAAGCCTGTTAGAAGGCTGGCACATGCTTCGGTCAGCCCGCTCTTGGCGGACTGAACCTTCTGGATCACCACACTCAT
This sequence comes from Aegilops bicornis, assembly GCA_021605145.1. Lineage (NCBI taxonomy): Eukaryota > Viridiplantae > Streptophyta > Magnoliopsida > Poales > Poaceae > Aegilops > Aegilops bicornis. The sequence goes on from CM038672.1 coordinate 547,888,151, forward strand.
AATAGTGCGGTGCTCCTCGTCGATGGAGGCGCCGTTAAGCACCTCCAGCTGATTATCCGGTGCCTCCGGTTGGATGGAGATCACTGGCATCGTAGGCTTGCCCAGGGCCGGACTTAGAGCCCTTCGGGGTTTTATCCCCTTTGCGCCTGGAGTCCGGGATGTCGCCTTGCGGCGCCTCCAGGACCACCCCCTCCTGGCTTGGTCCCTTTTGGGACGCCACCTCGGCATCATCCGTAGCGCGAGTAGAGGAGGCGGCCGGAAGTGAAGTGCTATTCACATCCGACGAATCCAGGGAACCGCTCGACGAAGCATCGAGCCCGGCCTTGGGCGGACTGCATGATTACATTCGGCGTCAGAAGATACTATGCAATAAAGGAACGCCATGAGTTATTCTAGTATCCGGATACTAAAGATTTTGCCAGGGGCTTGGCCCTGGATGGCCACTCCTTCGCCATTTGCCGGGCGTTGGTGGAGTAGTCCGGAGGAAGAGTCCTTCCCTTCTTGGACCCTCCGGCCCCCCCGGTTGGGGCGGCCTTCCTTTTCATTTCTCCCCCCACTGGAGGGGGAGAGGCTTCTTCTTCTTCCTCCTCGTCTTCAGAGGAGGAGTGCGCCTCGGAGTCATCGGACGATGAATCCGACACCATCGGGTACCAGGAACTCTTTTGAGTTCCCGCGACCTTCTTCTTGGCCTTCTTCTCCGGCACCACGTAAGGTGCCGGGACCAGCAGCCCCGTCAAGCGGGCGCCCGCTAGGTCTTCGGGCAAGGGAGCCGGACAGTCAATCTGTCCGAAGGTCTTCTGCCAATCTTGTCAAATGTAAGGGAGTTTAGATCCCGCATAGAATCAAACTATGGAAAACAAGTAACCTGTAAAGGGTAAAAGAGCTTACCGTGTTGGCTTGATGCTGCCCACTGAATCCGCGATCCTCGGTAGTGGATGCGGGGGCCTCGGCGCCCTTGAACAACACCTTCCAAGTGTCTTCGTACGTAGTATCGAAAAGCCTACTCAGGGTTCGGTGCTGTGCCGGATCGAACTCCCACAAACTAAAAGCCCGTTGTTGGCACGGGAGGATCCGGCGGATGAGCATGACCTGGACTACGTTGACGAGTTTGAGCTTCTTGCTCACTAGGTTTTGGACGCAGGTTTGGAGTCCGGTCAGCTCCTCCGAATTACCCCATGACAAGCCCGTCTCTTTCCAGTAGGTGAGCCGTGTAGGGAAGCCAGATCGGAATTCGGGGGCCGCTGGCCATTCAGGGTCACGCGGCTCGGTGATGTGGAACCACCCCGATTGCCACCCCTTTATGGTCTCCACGAAGGAGCCCTCGAGCCATGTAACATTGGGCATCTTGCCCACCATGGCGCCTCCGCACTCTGCTTGGCGGCCGCCCACTACCTTCGGTTTGACATTGAAGGTCTTCAGCCATAAGCCAAAGTGGGGCTGGATGCAGAGGAAGGCCTCGCACACAACGATGAACGTCGAGATATTGAGGATGAGGTTCGGGGGCCAGATCGTGGAAATCCAGGCCGTAGTAGAACATGAGTCCCCGACAAATGGGTGAAGTGAGAAACCAAGTCCACGGAGGAAATGGGTGAGGAACACCACCCTCTCATGGGGCCTGGGGTTGGGGATGAGCTGCCCCTTGTCAGGGAGCCGGTGCGCGATGTTATTGGACAAGTATCCGGCTTTCCTCAGCTTCTTGATGTGTCCCTCCGTGACGGAGGAGACCATCCACTTGCCTCCCGCTCCGGACATTGCTGGAAAGGGTTGAGGTGGGATGTGCGCACTTGGGCGCTGGAGCTCAGTCTTGTGAAAATGGATAAGCGAAGGAGGAAGAAGGCGTAGATGGAAAAGGTGGATCCTTATCCCCTTATATGGGCGGACGAAACTATGTGCCCCCACCAGCCTGGTAAAACTTGCTTATCTCCCAATCACCGTAAATTAATGGCACGGTTGGGTTACCCACGACCGTATTGATGAGAATCCCAGAATAAGGGGACACGATCTCTGCTTCAACAAGACGTGCCAAGGAAACCGCCTCGCTAAGTGCGCTGAGGTGGGACAGTAAAAACGATCTCGGTTGGTGTGATGTCACGCTGCGAAATACGTCAGTAGATTGGATTTGTGTAAATATTATTCTCTCTACGGTGGTATGTGGAAATTATTTTGCAGAGCCAGACACTATCCTTGTGTTCAAAATCTTCTATGAAGTATTCGGAGGAGGAACCCGCCTTGCAATGACGAAGACAATCTGCACGCCGGACTCGTCGTCATTGAAGCCTGGTTCAAGGGCTACTGAGGGAGTCATGGATTAGGGGTTGTCCGGATGGCCGGACTATGACCTTTGGCCGGACTCCTGGACAATGAAGATACAAGATTGAAGACTTCGTCCCGTGTCCGGATGAGACTTTCCTTGGCGTGGAAGGCAAGCTTGGCAATACGGATATGTAGATCTCCTCCCATTGTAACCGACTCTATGTAACCCTAACCCTCTTTGTTGTCTATATAAACTGGAGGGTTTTATTCCGTAGGACGAACAACAATCATACCATAGGCTAGCTTCTAGGGTTTAGCCTCTCTGATCTCGTGGTAGATCTACTCATGTACTACCCATATCATCAATATTAATCAAGCAGGAGTAGGGTTTTACCTCCATCGAGAGGGCCCGAACCTGGGTAAAAACATCGTGTCCCTTGTCTCCTGTTACCATCCGCCTAGACGCACAGTTCGGGACCACCTACCCGAGATCCGCCGGTTTTGACACCGACAGATACAAATCCTCGTTTGACGTGTCAATTAATGCGTATTTTTTTCTCCAAAGCCCAAAGATCTAACCATCTCTCTCCTCATCGCTTGATTAATGCAGCGCCATGCAAACCAACCTTCTCACTTCCGCATGAATGCAAGGGTATATTAATGTCCTTGGTTGCTAGTGCGAGGCAAACCCCATCAATTTTGCCTCGATTAGTGTTATCGCCTTTTGCAAATTGTAATTTTGATATACTGGCCTAGTGTACAAAAAAATGCAGGTAGTAACTATTTGACTTCCTTCCCCATTGCGGTGACATCGACGATATATTGAACATTGTGGTTTGGCAAAGTGTGTTCGACGGAGAACACCATTGAGGGAGACCACGGTCAGTCGTTCGCAAGTGCCGCTTGCAAGCCAAGACAACCGCCTTATTTGCATCCAAGAAGTCCATTGAACCAAAGGGTGCGTAAATGTACTATTACACAATAGCGTCGTCCGTCCAGCTTAGTGTGGTGAGGTGGTTTCTCGAAGAAGACGATGGAGAAGCAGAGTCAGCAAAGAGTGAAATGATGGTTGCTTCGTCCATGCTTTGTGATTTGACGCCTCAGTGCTTTGTGATTTGTGATAGAAGGGACAGGGGAGTAGACTCTGTCCTCCATACTGTACATGCGTCCAAGCATGGGAGAAAGGGGAGAGACATTGCATTTTTCTATTCCTTTAATCAATCAATCAGGGAGCTTCAGTTCCATCTTTTTGGCTTTGGCAGCACCGTCCAAAATGGTTCCCATCAATGACAAAAGCTATTTTCACATTTGGCTACACATTGTGGATGCCCTTAACCGTACCACTTGGTTTTGCTCCTCTGTGCTATCTATACAAATCTCAATTATATTGATCTGAAAAATTATAGAATCAAGATTAGTAAAAAGGAGGTGATTTTGCCGCGTAGATGGCGGGGGAGGTTTCTTATTTTAGAGGACGTTGACCTAGCGGTTTGTTAACATGCGGTCCCACGTGTCAGTGCTTTACCAAGCCGATCCGTGTCCCACATGAGGCAGAACAACGGCAGAAGCAACACGTGGTTAACTTGAAGAAGATGAGGGAGAAGCGGATTCAGCAACGAGTGAAATGATGGTTGCTTCGTCCCTCCAACTTCTTTTTTTACTAGCATTATTATTACTTCGTCCCTCCAACTTAACTGCGGGAAAGGTGCAGCTTTGTGATTTGACGCCTCATTGCTCATTACTACGCCGGCGCCATGACTGGGGTGCTTCACCCCTGCTGCTCTGCACTGTATTTCGGTATGGCATGTGCACCCGGTAGCTTGATGTCCCACATGTCGGAGAAAGGGACTAGAACATTTATGAAAGCGAGCGCTCCACTCTTACGACGGAGGAGTACACGACACGGCGGCCCAGTGAACTATCACTTGTACTGTATAGTACTATAGTTTTGCTGTTTCGCACGATCCATCGATACAAATCCGATTAAATAAGAAAGGTCGGGATTTTTCCCGCGCGATAGATGATACTGGCCATACATTTCAAAGGCAATTTTAATGTATGCAAACTGGATATTTAAGTAACAATATGATATCTATTAAAACTAAAAACACATATGATTTATTATGTTAGAGTGTAGTAGTAGTGTTGTATTGCATAGTTGTTAGATGTAACATGCGAGAACGTGTAGAGATGTAGTTTTGGAGGGCCAACATAGAGAAAGCGTAATACAGTCACCGAACTTCAGAATACGCTCATTACGGTCACTATATACATTTTGCGGTGATTATACGGTCACTTGCTCACCGTTCAGCATCGGATTGCACTCTGTTGACAGGCCAAATAGTCTACGTGGCACCATGTTGACTAGTTAAATTGACCACGTTCCTTGTGGGTCCCACCTATCAATTCGCATAGGGAAAAGGTGAGATAAACACAAATTTACGCATGCGCGACAAGACTCCAACCCGTGCGCGGAATCACCTGGTTGTGCATGTTTCTAGCTTGTATTACTTCTAATTTGTTGAAATGGCACTTATGACGAGACAATTTTAACTTGATAGAGTGATATTCGTTGCATCTTTCATATGGTGTCTAGCTTTCATTGCTTCTAATTTGTTGAAATGCCTTCTGCTTAGTTTACACATCATAAGTTGTGAATATGCAATGGCACTAATGACGAGAGACCTTTAACTTGGTAGTGTGATGTTGTTTGCATCTTGCATATGATTTATTTCTTGTACTGCTTCACATTTGTTTAAACGCCATTTTTGATGAGACACTGTTAACTTGGCAGAGCGATATTTGTAGCATCTTTCATATGGTGTCTACCTTCCATTGCATTGCTTCTAATTTAGTGAAATGTCTTCTGCTTAGTTTACACATCATAGTTCTGATTATCTCATGTCGTCATGTTTTTCGTACATATTACATCCTCGTATCATGTGGTTGTCTAGCATCAAAGTTTAGTTCGTCTGTATCACGCATCAATTTGTTCTGACGAACTAAATTGTTATTCATTTTTCTTGTCGGCTTGACTTAACATGGCACAGAGAAAGAGGAAGCAACATAGAATGACAGGGAAAGGGAAGCGGAAGAATCCTGCAGATTCTGCTGGTATAGATGGTGCAATAGAAGGTCAAAGTCTAGCAGAAAATTGTACAAACAGGGTATCCCATGCTACACGAGCTGCAGAACAAGCCAAACATAAACAAATAGCTGCCACCAAACAAGCAGAGACAACCCTAGTTGTTGCAACACCTTCCACGGTACCACCAGCTACACGATTTACTCATGGTCAACTCAGCTAGCAGCACGTTCCCAAGCTCCCTTGCCACCTGACACTACTACCGAAGCACTCTTGACACAAGATGAGTTGGCAAGATCAGATAAACTTTGTGAGCTTCAATAGCAAGAAGGTAGTTGCTGGAGTCAAGTTACAGTTGCTTGCTTGTTTATATGTAGTCTCATAGTTTGATGTACACTAACACTTCCTATGTTCGTTGTTGGACTAGCACCTAGGCGCAAGAGGAAACAAACATCAGGGATAATGCTCGATAGGTTAACTAAATTTAGAGGAGGAAGAATGAAGATCCGTTTTGAGGCGGGTTTAAAAAGGCCACGTGATGCTACAGAGTCAGCCAAGTTAGTATCAGAGGCAGCGGTTGCCGTTAGCACTACAAAAAAATAAACTTCCGTGATGATACGTGTTTGTCAAGGTAGGTCATGTTTTCTGTCATGCATGTGCATCCATGACGATTTTATGACAGAATCAAGATAGTCATACCTGAGCTGTCGTAGAAGTGTTCCATAACATTACCAAAATTATCATCACGGAAGTTGTCGGCGTTCTGGGAACGGGGGTCCCCAGACTTGCCTGCCTGCGGCCTGCGGCGTGGCCCAAAGGGGGGCCCATCACGGCCCATCTTCAACAACACAAGCTCAAGACCCTCGCGAGGGGCCAAGCCTCATGGGCGGACGACAGGAGCTTCCTCGAGCACGGCCTCGTCGGTGGCTCGCGAGGAGGCGGAGAGATCAAGGCGGGTTACCTCACGAGGTGCCCATGACGCAAGCCATGATGACCAAGGGCGCTTAGGCGGGCGCCCAGCCCGCAAGGTGTCCTCCTTTCTTCTTTGGTACAAAGGGAGCAAGCGCAGGCGAGAGCATCAAGCAAAGGCGTCCATTTCGGTGCAACAAGACCAAGACCAGTCCAACGGCACGAAGGAAGTCATTGTGGAGCCCAAGCCGGCGTCACCACGAGAGCCTTTGACAGGCGAGGACCAACTTTAGTCAGGACAAGTGTACTAGGTGTTCCCCTTCAAAATGGCCAATTGTTGGCGCCCTTCCCGCTTAATATTTGGGAAGAGGCCCAGGGCCTCTGCCTATAAATAGGACTAGCCACCCACAGGGTAGGGACATCAAGGAAAGGTAGCAAGAGAACAAACGAGAGAGATAGAGAGAAGCGACTGAACTCCCCCTAGCAGTTCATCGCACCCGCCCAGAACAGACCCTCGCGAGGCTGTTCTTCCTTGTATTGTTCATCACCATCAACCCAAGAGGCAGTCCACCACACCACAAACTAGAGTAGGGTATTACACCACAATGGCGGCCCGAACTAGTATAAACCCTGTGTCTCTTGTGCTGTTCCTTTCGTAGTTTAGATCCTAGCGAGGCGGCGGGGTGTAGGTAGGTAGAGGGCGAGATTCCGTGCGCACCCCAGTGTTCAAACCTCAAGGGTCTGCCGGAACCCGAAATCCGACATTTGGCGCGCCAGGTAGGGGTGCGCCGGGATCCACCTCCTGCCACTTTGCGTCCCGCCGCATCGTCCTCATCATGTCCGGCGACCAGGCGGGCAACCCCGGTCCCTGGGCAGCTTGGCCCGCCCACGCAGAGACGCCGCCATTGGGCGACCTGCGTTCTGTGCAGCTCGCGGTCCGCAGGGCGCTGCAGAGGCTGCCGGGCGACGCGACAAAGCTTCGACAACTCTCACGCCGCGGCAGCACGGCCGGCAGAAGGCCTCCAACCACGCCGCTTACGCCGCGTACACCCGCCGGGAGCACGCGAACTTGAGTGCCGCGCTCACGGTGGCCCGGGAGCTACTGCAGTGCAGGCTACTGGAAGGCAGCCGCGACGTACTGCTAGAACGGGTGGCAGAGCTCCTTGGCTTTGCTGCCTCGGGGGCTCATCCCTTCTGCACCCAGCTCCCACCTCAGGTCCAGGGCGGCCCGCGCGGGGGCTCCACACGCGTCAGGGCCCCAAGGCTACTCAACGCCAAATGGCTTATCAAGACCGGGTGCGGCAGCGCTGCCTCCGCTCCCGGCCAGCGAAAAGGACCCGGCGCGGCCCACGGCCCCAGTGGGCCGCCGCGCTACAACCCCCAGGTGGCCGCTTCAAGCAGAACCGCATGGCACGCGGAGCACTATGGCGCGGCCTTCGGGATGATGGCCCCAGAAGAATACGTGCCCCACATGATGGACCAATCGCACCAGCATGAAGGCGAACAAGGCTCGCTCCTCAGCCCAGGCCGGGGGGACGAGGTGACAGAAGCTGAGCTCTTCCAAGAGCCCCGTGAAGGCCCCACCAGCCACGCCGGAAGCGACAATTATCGGGTACCACTAATTCCTCAGGAGCAGGCATACTTTAATCATGAATCGCAGGAGGTGCAGGTCGCCATAGCAAGCGGCTGCCCCGCTCCCGCAGTCTCCTACCCCTCAGGAGGAGGGCGTCGGGGGCTCAAGGAGAGGGGCCGAGATCCGGCATCACCACCGCGGCGTTCAGAGCAAGGTGTTCTTAGGAGGTAGGCCCTCCGCTGGGGAGGTGCCTCAGGGCCTTCCCCTGGCGGAGGACCCGTGGTCGTCGGGGGAACCGCTGGTGACCGCTCTACCCCATCGGCGGCGTCCTGGTTTCCGGTCGTCGTCGATGGCACTAAAGTCTTGGCGCAAGGCGGCCCTCGTCTGGGCGATATGAAGCAAGGCCGGTACTGTGAAGAAGGCCGGCCTGTGAAGCTTCGCCGCCCGTGACACTCTCACGTAATAATGAGTGGGGCTGTACACGCCACGGAGTCTCAGGGGTGCCGGCCTCAGCCCTAGGGCTCTTCCCACGCCAGTGGCAGCACTTAGCTCAAGACCTTTGGTGAGAAGACGCCCAAGACTAGACTAGGTGCTTGACGCCGCCTTTTTTGGTTTGCTTTCATTGCGCTTCCCTTTGGTTGTCACTTTCTCCCGCTGGATTTAAGTTGAATTCTAATTCGAGATTTGCGTGTGTTTGGGGAAGGGGGTGTTTAGTCTCGTTCGAGCAATCTCTAGCGTTCCAGTTACCGCTTTGCCTCAGCTGCCTCCCCTCGTGAGCCCCTCGCGAGCCGGGTTGGGCCTAGCTTGCGTGCAGCCCAGACTGCCGCCGCCGCATCCTCTCAGGAGGCTTTTACTGCAGATCCTATGGGTTTGATCGGGAGATGTTCGAAACGCCACAGCCCTCCACAGGTTATCTCGGGGCCCGCGCGGGACAAAGGTAAACTAGCCAGCCACTTGGCAAAGGCGTACGGGTGGTATAGCATCTACTGATACGAAGAACACAAGTTTTACATGAGGGGCTACCCTCCCAAAATGCTCTCACGACTGTCAGGGAAAAACTTGAGCTCTATTCGTGCAGGAAACAGGAACGGTGCGCAGTCAGTCGGATAAATCCCCCAATGCATCCTCAGGGGCACCTCCCAAATTGTCGCTGGCGTCGCTGGCCTCGCCGTCGCTCTCTGCGTCGTCACCAGCGGCGTCAGGGCAGTTCACCACGCCACCATCATCAGCAGCCACGATCACGCCATCGTTGTCTGAAGCAAAGGCCCTGACAAGGGCGTCCACGATGTCCTCCACCCAGTGCGCCAGGTCGTCCCGGACGGCCTGGGGTACTAGGGCGATGGCTGCTTCGAAGTCGAAGTGGGGTCCATATTCCGGAGATGGCTGAAGACGCGAGAAAAGGCGCGCCCGAGCAGGGCGCGGCTCCTCTCCTCCACCAACCTGCCGGCCCTGACCGACCGCGCCTCCAGCCGAATCACCACATCGGTGAAGAACTGAAGGTTGTCGGCGTAGTTAATTGCGTGCGGCTCGCCAACAGCTGCCTCGCAGATGTTACCCAAGGCTGTGTTGGCTCTCTCCCGGAGCGTGGTGAGCATGGGGTCGTGCTCATGCTCCAGGACCCGCCGTTGGCGCATTTCATCCGCATTCTGTCGCGCAACAGCCTCAGCCTCGTCCACACGTTGGCGAAGAAGAAGCACCTCCGCACGGGAGGTAGTTAACTCCTCCTGCGCCACCTCAAGGGCGGCCCGAAAAGCATCGGCCCGCCGCGTCGCTTCCTCCTGCTTGGCCCTCAAGGCAGTGGTCCTACCTTCGGCCTCAGCCCGGATCAACCTCAGCCTTTCCTCGAACCCGCTCTCGAGGTCCAAGTGCACCGTCGCCACCCAACGCCTAACCTCCTCCAGGACACGGGCTTCCCGCGCAGCGACATCATCCTCCGCCCTCGTCACCAAGCGCTCCCTTGTTTCCAGGCGCTCGTACTCGCGTGCACGTTCGGCGGCTTCTAGTGTCAGCGCCTCCTCCCGCTTCTGAAGCTCTGCTGGGTTGCCTAAGGCCACCCTCATCGATGCAAGGGCCGTCTCGCGCAGCTCCACCTGCTCCTCCAGTGAGCGGCAACGGGCCAGGAGTTCCCGCGCCCGCTCCTCCGCCACCTCTCGCCGCCGGTCAGCTTCCCGAGCCTCTTCAACGGCCCGAGAATGGACTTCCCGAGAGGCCGCCAGCGACGCCTTGGCCTCCTCATCGTCAAGATCACGCTGGTGGCGCGCAAGGGTGACAGCCGCCTTCAGCTCGTGCCTCTCCGCGGCCAGGCGCAGGCCCTCGGCCTCGAGGCGTGCGTCTTCATCGGCGAGCTCTTCACCAAGCAGGCTCACCGCATCAGCCGCCCTTCGAAGAAACCCTTGGCGAAGAGCGTGACGCTTCCGGGCGCGCTCAAGTACGTCTTCCACACCATCATCCGCCCCAGGCGAGCGCCGAGGCCACGAATCAGCACTCCCCCTCCGGGCAGGGGGCTGGGGGCTGGCGCCCTCGCCACGGCCAGGCACGCCTCGCCAGATGCCCGGCCAGGAGCCAGCCCATCCCCCAAAGAAGAGCGCAGAGAATGCCTCAGCCAATCACGGTCGACGACCAGACGAGAAGTCCACGGCAGGCCGGCTATGCCACAAGAGGGCTCGCGAAGGAGGGTCGCGAGGCACGCGGGGACGCGATGCGCCTCAGGATGGCTCATCTCTCCGGCCGGCCTCACCACAAGGGCCCTGCTGCTCGGAGTGCTCGAAGACAGCGGAGAAGGCGGAGACCAGGGGGATGGCTCCTCAGCCATCTTTGTGAGCTCGGCGAGAAGGGCCCTGCGGAGCAAGGATCAATAAAAGCAACAGGGGAATCAGGGGCCAGAAAAGGGGAAAGCTTACTCATCGGTGGCAAAGTACTTCCTGCGCTTCAGCAGGCGACAAGGGTAATCGTCGCCCAAAGCTTCCCTTCTCTTCCTGAGAGCCTCGAAGTCCATGCGGAAGCAACCCAAGAGTTGAGCGCAGGGGTCAACCTGCGACAAGGAAGGAGCATCGAGACGACCGGCGTCAGGGGCGTCGTCCTGGCGCACGCCGCCGGTCGCCTCACCAAGAAGGGTAGCTGGGGCCCTAGGGGCCTCAGGCACCACGGGCAGCTGCTCGCCACCCCCAACCGCGGCAGCCTGGGCCTCAGGAGCTGCTCCCTCAAGAGCGCCGCCTGGGACCGTCACCCCTGCGGAGGCCCCCTCGGCCTCCAGCGGCTCGTGCCTCCCTGCTCTGCCACTCGAGGAAGAGCTGCCACGGCCAACCGGAAGGGCAGTCACCGCCACCGGGTTCTCGTGAGACCCCATGAGGCCTGCGCGCCGCAGCCCCCATTTGTCGAAACTGGGCATCTGCTTCACAAAGTCACCCCTGCTTGAGCAAAAGTACAGCAAAGCACCCCCTAGCCGGATGCTGCCAGGGTTGGGATCCCCAGTCAAGACCAAGAGCACCTTCCTCAGCGCTTCAGGCGTCAAGTCCTCCTCCTGGAGCCTCATGCGGTCTTCACGCTCACCGAAGGCCCACATCCGGCGGAATGGCGCCGGAGAGAGGGCAATCTTGACTGGCACAACAGGAACTCCTTCACCACCTTGGGCGCCGTCACCTCAAGCGCCCTCAGGAACGCGAAGCGACACCAGACGAAGGCGAGCCGGGGGATCGTGAGTGTCTGCTGGCCCCATCCTGAATTGGGGACAGCGGGTGATGTTGGCTCCGACAGCAGGGGGCTGGGCACCCCCACGTCCACGTCTGACCACCGCTCATGGAACCCAAAGTGGGCGGAGGAAGGGTGAAGTCAATCCCTGATGCCGTTGTTTCAGATGCAGCAATGAAGCTCACACACCCTGAACACTGGGTGGGGTCAACAAGGCGCAAAGAGAAGAAGTGGCGCAGCAAGGCAACTGAGGGAAGGATGCCCATCATCGCCTCGCAAACAAAGGCAAAGACCACAAGAAGAGTGATGGATTCCGGACCCAAGTGCATCATATGGATCTGATAGTGGGAGAGCACAGCATTGAAGAAATCGGAGAAGGGGGGAACCAGCCCCGCCCACAAGGTGTCGGCAAAATACTGGACCTCAGTGATTATCCTGTCGATGGCGAAGTGGGATGCGGGCCAGGCCGTCGTCCGCCTGCATTCGTCGAAGATGGTGGCCAAAGCCGAGCTGACCTTGCCCAGGCCCTCTCGATTGAGTATGATTGACCGATCGACGGCGGGGGCTGCCGACGACGGTGAGCGAGGCGGAGGCATGGGTTTCTTCCCTCTTCCCTTCTTCGTCGGAGCCATGGCAACAGAAAGGGGGGAGGAAGGTTCGAGATTGGATTGGGAGCAGAAGCTGGAGTTCGAGAGAGAGGAAGAGTGGGGGACGGTCGAGCAGCGAAAAAGGGAGCGGCTGTGTGCGGCTACGAGTCCGCCTAGCACGGCACAAAATAAGGAGGCGTGGGGGAATAGTGTCACCCACGTCCAATCAACCGCCACGCGGCGCCCAAGGTCAAGAGCTCTTAGGGCCGGAGCGAAGACTTGCCCTTCGCCTCTGCTCAGCCAAGTCCGGGCGCTGCCTTTGGGCCCGGGCTATCAGAAGCTGCAGGAGCAGGGGTCCCTGCACTTGCCTGCCCGCGCCTGCGGGCGTGTCTCAAAGGGGGGCCCATCACGGCCCATCTTCATCAACACAAGCTCAAGACCCTCGCGAGGGGCCAAGCCTCGCGGGGCGGACGACAGGGAGCTTCCTCAGGCACGGCCTCGTTAGGTTGGCTCGCGAGGAGGCGGAGAGATCAAGGCGGGGTACCTCACGAGGTGCCCATGACGCAAGCCATGACGACCAATGGCGCCAGGCGGGCGCCAGCCCGCGCAGTGTCCTCCTTTCCTCTTTGGTGCAAAGGGAGCAAGCGCAGGCGAGAGCATCAAGCAAAGGCATCCATTTCGGTGCAACAAGACCAAGACCAGTCCACCGCAAGCACGAAGGAAGTCATTGTGGAGCCCAAGCCGGCGTCACCACGAGCCTTTGACAAAGCGAGGACCAACTTTAGTCGAGGATAGGTGTACTTGGTGTTCCCCTTCAAAATGGCTAATTGTTGGCGCCTTCCCGCTCAATATTTGGGAAGAGGCCCAGGCCTCTGCCTATAAATAGGACTAGCATACAGGGTAGGGACATCAAGGAAAGGTAGCAAGAGAACAAATGAGAGAGATAGAGAGAAGCGACTGAACTCCCCCTAGCAGTTCATCGCACCCGCCAAGAACAGACCCTCGCGAGGTTGTTCTTCCTTGTATTGTTCATCACCATTAGCCCAAGAGGCAATCCACCACACCACAAACTAGAGTAGGGTATTACACCACAATGGTGGACCGAACTAGTATAAACCCTGTGTCTCTTGTGATGTTCCTTTCGTAGTTTAGATCCTAGCGAGGCGGCGGGGTGCAGGTAGGTAGAGGGCGAGATTCCGCGCGCACCCTAGTTTTCGAACCTCAAGGGTCTGGGAACCCGAAATCCGGCGAAGTGTCCACTTCCATGACGATAAATCGCGTCACAGATGTGCTGTCGTCAAGGGTGACCGACACGTGGCATCCACCGTAACGGAACGCCGTTAAGCTATCGGGTCCGGTTTTGGATCCGATAACCCGTTAACAGCCAGACCAATGGGGATTTTCCACCTGTAAAATCATCATTGGCTGGAGGAAACATGTGTCAGCTCTGCTTTGGCAAAGGTGTCACTCATCCAATGGGCGAGATGCGCCTATGATATGTTGACACTTGGAGTGGCCCAAAAGTGGCCCATAAAGTTTAAATGGGCCGGCCCAACTAAAGGACCACAAGATTTTGCGGACCATAATGGGCCGGTCTAGCTAAAGGCCCACGATATTTTGTGGACCATAATGGGCTGGCCCAGCTAAAGGCCCACAAGATTTTGCGGTCCATAATGGGCCGACCGAGGTAAAGGCCCACAAGATTTTTGCGGGCCATAATGGGTCGGCCCAGGTGAAGGCCCACAAGATTTTTGTGGACCGGCCGGCCCAGCTAAAGGCCCACGAGATTTCGCCGACATTAATGGGCCGACCCAGCTGTAGGACCACAAGATTTTGAGGACCCTAGTAGGCCGGCCCATTAACTGGCTGCCAAGTTTTGGGCCAAATGCCAGCCCATATTCGATCCGATCCATTAATGGCCTGCCACGTTCCGGGCCTAAGAATGGCCAATATGAGATCTGGCCCGTTAAAAGCCTACCACGTTCTAGGCCAAATTACGGCCCAGATCAGGTCCGGCCCTTTAAGAGGCTTTGGGCTAGATTATGGCCCATATCACATTCGGCCCGTCAACTGGACGCTATGCTTTTGGGCCCATTTGATAAAGGCCCATGTAGTAATTCAGCCTGATATTAGTTTTGGCCTATTAAGGGCCCGTTTAACATTTCGGCCCTATATTAATTTCGGCCTGTTAAAAGCATGTCATATAGTTGGGCCTAACTACGGCCTGGTTTGCATCCGGCCTGCACACAGCTGATAATCTGATTGGGCCAAACAAGGACCGAGACAATTTTGGCCTGTTAAAAAGCCCATGATTTGATTGGCACAATCATGGGCCGGGGTCCATTCCGGGCTGCTGCCGGCCCGTGAGCTGCTCGGCACGTTTCAGGCCCAACCTACTTCTCAGCCTCCTAAAAGCCCATTGAGTTTTCTTGCGAAAAGAGGGCCGGCGGTTTACTCGGCCTATTAAAGGCCTGAATCTACTAGTGGGCCAGTTTACATTTAGGCCTTTTAACGGACCAAGATGACGGGGCCCATGATGCGGATCATACATCGTGATTGCATGACGGCCCGATTATGTACCGTAATTTTACGGTTTGGCCGGTTTACTGCGAAGACATGATATATATACAGTAAAATAACTGCAGCATCGTGAATAAGAAAAAACCTAGAATATACAATAAAGAAATTATGGCATATTACATCCACTGGGCATCAAAGTTCGCCACTATGATAATAAAGCACAAGAAGACAGCAGATTACATACACTGGGCATCAAAGATCGCCACCAGTGTAAATAAACACGCCGACAACATAATATACAAAACCGAAAGCACTTCAATAGAGTTCAAGAAAGGTTACCCCTGCTGGGGAGCTGCAGCGCAAGCAGCTGAGCAAGCTGATGAGACTGCGCTTGTTTAACACTTACATCCTCCTCACTCTGAAAGATAAACAAGCAGACAGATGACAGGTTTTGCACATAAAAGTATCAGTGCTGACAATTCATCACATTTCTTCTTGTGAATAAAGTGACACAGTTTAAAATTGCATTAACACAATATGGTATTGTTCAGGTCAAGACATGGTAGGAAATGACATTGTGAAGGAGTTGGCAGCTTCACGACACCACTGGATTATAGTTCAAGAACTCATAAGTATCAATAGTTAGTGTGCTGTCAATTTATCCCATTTCAGATTGGTAAATAAAGAAACGGTTTAAATAATAGTAGAATGATATGACATTGTTCATAGTTAAGACACTGCAGAATATGACATTGTGCTGTAGTGGGTAGGTTCACCACACCACTGGATTACGGATCAAGAACAGAAGCATACATGCAGTGCAAAAGAAGATCACTTGCTCTGTATAGTTTAATTTACATGGCATGAAGAAGGAACTTGGTTGTACAACTGAAAACTTAAATTGAGAAAGACAAACTTTTGTTTATGAACTAATAAACTTTAAACATCAATTTGATGCAAACACCAAAAATAAACAGCTGTTGCAGTCATGCCTAATCAAATATACACAACAAAGTTTGAAGGCTTGAGAAGGACAAACTTAAATTATTGGTGAAGACGGGCTCTATAAAGCCCTTGTCCATGCTGATGGGGGGGCGCAATTCAAGAAGTTTACCACAGAATCTTCTTCATAAGCATTGCCTTTATTCTACATTTTGTTAAGAGTAAATATAGATGTGATAATATAAGAAAAAATGGAGAATATTTAAGATAAGATGAAGGGTGACGCTACATAACCAAGTAGCTATAAATGTAAGTACAACGATACAGGAAAAAGGTACAGCCAAGAGCAATGCACAGCTAAACTTCTTCAGTACCATCGGTGTTATCCAACCTTATGTTAAGAGTAAATATAGATCTGATGTGTAGAAAATGGAGGGCAAAGGAAAATAAGCTGCAGAGTGATGATACATGAACAACTACATGTCAATATAAGTACACTGATAAAGGACAACAAGTACTTACAAGAACAATGCATAGCTAAAAAAATTCATCGGCATTGGATATATTCTACACTAATGTAACCATTTATACAGATCAGATAATTTGGAGCGAACACTTGATGTGCAAGCTATCATGCATACTGCTGTCACATAATGAACCAGGTATGTATGCAAGTACAGTGATACAAGACAACAGGTAGTAACAAGAGCAAAGCAGTGGGCAGCATATTTGCGATATCCTGTCGTTCTTTTCAAACCGGAATTCTTCTTCGAGCAGATTTCCTGCAAAAAAGATCCATAAGGCACATGCGGAAAAGTAGAAGTTCAAATTGTCATGTGATTTCATAGGCGATTACCTCATCCCGAACGAGGCCGATGCTTAACAAGGTTTTTCCATTCAATGTCTTCTAAATTTAGCACAGGAGACTTCACCGGAAATTACTTTGTAGACTTGCCATCAAAGTGTGATTTCCTCAGGTAACACCGATACTGCTGCAATGCTTCCTTGAAAAGCACAAGCAAGCTTTGCTCATCATGACTATCCAGATTGACCCTCGCCCACATACAACAATGTAATGTAAACCATTGATGTGTTCAATGAGAAGAAAACAGGAAAATAATAACCATGAATAATAGCACTTACACGTAAGTGGGACAGGAAGATGTGAAAATGGTGTTTGTCTTCACTATAATCTTCCCATGATGGGAATATATGCATGTAGTCCCTAACAACATTGAAAGCATTGTCTTTTAAACAGGGAATAACTGGAATGGGGTTCCAATCTGCAGGAATTGGCCGTCTCTGCAGGGATAGGTCTTCGGCCGATGGACTTACTGTATTTTTTGCTGAAGTGGGATTTTTCTGTGGTACGACTGGTGCTATGGCAACTTAAATCAGCATAAATTTTGCTGGAGTGCAAGTCCTGTGTGGTGGGGCTAGTGGTGTGGCCAGTGAAGTATGGGTACAGTCTGCTGGAGTCGGTCCTACATTTTGTGTCACTAGTTGTACAGCCAATATAAGTCGGGTGTTGTCTGATTTCTCTACACAACCACATTTTTCAAGGACTTTGCTGGTGCTCCTTCAGGTTCAGCAATCACCCTCTTCCTTTTTGATGTCTGATGCACAAGAACATCATTTGAGTGGAAAAACATGGTATCATGACAGAAGGAATATGTATTGAGAATGGATGGGCATGGCATCTCGACATATATGATGAGTAAACTAAGTAGATGGCGGTGCAACAAAGTAGAAGAAATGCAAGACAACATATGCAAGATACACGCAATCAATAAAACCTTTCCAAATTAGAACAGGCACCTTAATGGGTGAACAGGACAGGCCATCTGCCTTTGACTCCTCGAGGTTAGAATAGTCATTAGGATCATATTCTGAACAAGAATCCACAGGTGGGGAGCGTATGAGTTTCATTGCATCCAGAATGGCACTCAATGCCTTGGTGCAAATTTTGTAAGTCATTGCAATGTTTAGCTTCAGGAGTGGACTGCTGCTAGTGTGACACAAAGCAGCTACACAGATCATAGTGTAGATATAACGAGAAAACCGTAAGCATCAGAGTAAAATCAGCAAAGTGGAACTTGCTGGAATATATGTGCTAGTATTGCCGGTACGGCTAGAAAGGGTTCGGATACCAGCTCTCTTCAACTGAAGGTGTGGTACTGTTAATATCAGCGTAACTCTCAAAGGCGAAATAGCTCCCCGCATTTCCTTGCTATTGTTATAGGATTCAAGTGGGCGAGCCACTACAAATCCTATTCCCATGTTTACAAAATCCTACGAATCAAAGAGGCCCGAAGAGTTCAAAGTGTCCATCACAACCGACTGTATAGACCTCTACACTGCAAATGTCCCTGCTCATCTTCACTACAAGGAACATACTGTACTACTATGATACTCCGTTCCAAAATATAAGTCTTGGTAGAGATTTCCACTATGGATCACATACAGATGTATCCAGATACATTTTAGAGTGTAGATTCACTCATTTTGCTCCATATGTAGTCCATGGTGGAATCTATACAAAGACTTGTATTTAGGAATGTAGAGAGTACTTATTAAAGAAGAACGGAAGAGGAACATGCTAAAGAAGAGCAAGCAGATTTTGGATAATAAAATGTTAGATTCTTGTGATGCCCACACATGATGAAACAGAGCGCATTAAGAAAGCAACTCCCTGTTGTCTCTCTATATGTGGTGCATGTGCTTTTGAAAGTAAAGTAGGAACATTAGCTGACCAATTAAATGTTATCTGTTTTAGTAATATCATCATCATATCAGATTCGTACTTGAGCAACAAGTTTGGAATTATGAGTGGCATGTTGTTTAGCTTGATGTATTCAGGGAGCGATTGCTAGCGAATGCGATGATGGTACTGAATATAAAGGCATGTCTGCATGCAAGTCGCGTGTCTTTAGTCATTTGGGTCAGTCGACCATTTCACGTGGTTGGATGAAGATCCTACGTGTCCTAACCCTTCTTCTTCCGCGTCTCTGATTCTTCCCATACAGAAGACCGCACGGGCCGCCGGCCAGACCACCGGCCCCCACCGCCTGTGTTCCTCCGCCACCCCCACCCCCCACCCCCACCCCCACCCGCGTAGAGTTTTCTTCGTTGGGCGAGGCCCCACCACCGTCCCCACCCGAGCCCCTTCGTTCACACCAGCGAACTCCGGCGAGCTCTAAAAAATCGACTGACCTAATTTTGAAATTTAGTCTATTGTGATTTAACTAGTGTGGAATATAAAAGGGGAAAACCATAAGCATTGGGAGTATAGTGTTGAGCGTGCCATGGATGATCTGAAGGTGCAAACCGGACAAAGGCAACTTTGCAACCAATGTTTGCTTTCAACTAGCATGTAAGTGATGGACACGAAATCAGAGTAAAGCAGTGGCGATCTATTTTCTTGCTGCAATAAATAAGTTGAGCAGATACGAAAGAGTACCGCCTCTGGTGCGGCGCCGTGTATGCATCTGCTGAGAATTTAACGGTGCTGCAGTAGCGATGGCTGTCGGCTGCATGGAAGCAGATCTAGGAGGGTAGACAGTGGCGGCAGGGCACGATGGACGAGACGGTCGTAGGAGCGGCGCCGGAAAGGTGGACGACGGCGGGGATGAAGCGAGAGGACGGGATGCAAGGATCCCGGTCCGAAGCCGTGGATGAGAGAGGTCGATCTCTTGTAATGGATGGCAGTGTCGGGGTATCATCTCCGGCATGGTGGAGGAGGACGGCGGTGGATGGGGTGACGGATGGAGGAGGCTGGGGTGGAGAGGGTGTTTTTGCACCCACGGAGTACGAATGGGGAAATGGAGGTAGAGAGGAAGGGGGGAACCATGTCTTCAGGGCACGCTTGTCTCAAATGCGAGGAAATTTACAAACTTAGCCCCCATTTCAAATTTCCTACATCACAACAATATTAGTCGGTTGGGGATAGGACGATAATCTCACATACACCAAATATTTGCCGACGAGAGTTTGTTTTTGGCGCCCACCATGTATGAATCAGGGAGGGAGTCGATTTCGGCCGAGGACACATTGTGTTTTTGCGCCCACTGTGTATGAATCCGGGAGAGAGGCGGTTATGTCACGTTTGAGTTAAATTACAAACCTACCCCTACCGAAACCTATAGAAATCGAGCAGATAGGCTTTGCGTGGCAGGGATAGGCAGTAGTAATTTCCATCTCGCAGATTTTGGTTTCGGGCGGTTACTGCGACTTTCCCCACTTCGTTCAAATTTTGCAGAGTGCACGTTTACCGTGCCAACTCAATTCGAATCCCGTTTGTATTCTGTTTTTTGGGCGGGATCCATTTTTGATTGGAATAAAATTCTATATACATCATTTTTTTATATATACTTCCAAAAGCACAACAAAGAATTCTGCTCCTTTATATGTATAATATGATTTACAAATACAATGATCTCAAAATCATAAGGTTGAATTCAAAAAATTAAACCAAATTATGTTATACTAAAATGTATGGATCAGTAATATCTACATATTAAATAACATAGATGCGGGTGAATTCATATGAGTATGCATGTTTTATAGATCAATTTTGGTTCGAGTATGGATTACATATATCATCATCTCGAATTCAAATATTTGAATCCCTTTTATGTTCACTCCTTTCACGCCCATCTCTCTCGCATGCATGCTCCTTCATGTAGCTATCACTCTCTTTTCTCCAGCTCACCCGCATGCTCACTTCATGTTTCTCCTATCCTCGCAAACATGGTCTCTCGATGTCTCCCTTGAGAAGTGTCACACTCTACCTATCATTATACATTACACAGTTTTCATTATCTCTCACGTCTCTACCATTATCTCGTATCACTAGGTACCTAAGCTTTCTTTTTCACCGCCACACACAGAGTCTCCACTCGTATTTCACTTTTTGTTTCTCTCTATGGGATTCTCTCACACACCCTATATGTCTCTAGATATGACGCATACCACTAAAATTACTCTCTCTCTCTCCTGTAGACACAACATTTGTTGCGGTCTCCTTTTAAATCTCCATCCCATCGACATTATTCATTTGTTTACCGATCAAACAAACTCCCCGCCCCCCTCTCTCTCTCACACACACAACTCCTGCTTCCACTCCCCTTCCCGACTACCGTCTCTCTCTCACACACACACAAAACTCTCGCTTTCGCACCCCCGACTCGTATTTCTCTCACAAACATTTATCGACTAGCCTCTAGATATGTTTATACACCCGCACACTCGTGCTTCCACTATCGCATACATTTCTCTCTCCCGCTCCTTGTATCTATGTACATTTTTCTTCCCTTCTTGAGACACGCCCTCTCGATCGTGCACATGCACACTATAGCCTCATTTTAAGCTGATACCTCTCGCACACACACTCTTTGTGTCTTTGTCACACATGCACTCCGTCCTCCTCCTCTCTCCCTCTCTCTCTCACACACATGGCCTTTTTGCAACAACTAGCAAGATGCCCATGCGTTGCACGGAACATCAAGATGCATTTGTATGAGTAGTTTATCTTGTGGGAGAAAAGGATGAACGAGGGAAGGCCTTATTTGCAAGTGTGGAGAGGGGTGTGGGTATCTTTTTGCAAAATTGCCATAGTTTCCTTCCTATCCATCAGATATAGATCAGACGGCCTATATTGCAGGATGGCAGTCACACGATCATCACCGACTATGCTTTTTATAAGAGTAGGGATAAAAACAGAGTTGGTGATGATGGTGGGCTTGCCATCCTGCATTATAGGCCATCCGATTTATATCGGCGGATTTGATAGGAAGGAAACTATGGCAATTTACCCGCACTCCTCTCCACATTTGCGAGATAAGGCCTTCCCTCGTTCATCCTTTTCTCCCACAAGATCTTGATGTTCCTGCAACGACGGGCATCTTGCTAGTAAGAGTAGAAATTAGACATATACCACTTCTCGAATCTCGAAACCAACAACATTCCTCCCTTATCTCATCAAAACCACCAAAGGAATATATTTTGAGTGAAACATAACATATTTTTAGTGATATACTTCTTCAAAACTAGACTTTTTTTCTCTCAATTCGGTGAATATGTATTAATCTACTCTGATCGTGTGGCAACGCATTGGCACATTGCTAGTAGATACTATAATTTTTTGGACACCAGACAAACGGTGGAGTACATATACGAAGAGAAGATGCGCACGCACGTAGTCGGTCTCTCGCTGTCTCGCACACATGAGTGTTACATAAAGGCAACGTTAACAAATAAACCCTAAAGCCCTAGGTGCACGATTGCTGCATTTGCGGGTACCGGGCACGTGGTGGAGCGCACCTTTGTAGGAATAGTCAGCTCGCGTGATAATTTGATCCGTAGCAGTTGATGGTCGGGACCACAGTGAACGACTTGAGGCGGTGGCTCGCCAGTTGCCACAGATCGAGTAGCCACGTTTGAAATATCATTTTTTAGCGGGGTTAAGAGTTCCGATTTCCAATGGCGCGTTATAAGTACTAAGTAGTTTTTAGAACGATTGGTATGGAGCGAAAATTAAATTTGTAGTACTACGTACCTCCTTGGTGTATGGTTGTATGGGTTTATGTTGCGAGATGTTGAACCTGGTAGTTCTAGGGAAAATACTATGGTTTAGATTTAGATCTTAGTTTTCAGTAATGAAAATCGAAAGGGGGAAACCCTTCTTTGATTAAAAAAACTACTACCTACGTTCTGGTTTACTAGTCCCCATCGTATTTTGGGTCAAAGTTTTTCCATGAATTTTACTTGTAAAATGTGAATGGAAAACGAGATTTTGTTATACCCAAACAAAAAAGGACTGGAGGGAGTGACTACTCTGACACGGACGCGACCTCTCATAGCCTTGAGGCATTGAACGGTAGCGCCCGACCAAGAGGGCCCCACTCGCTGCAGGCCCGGCTGAACACGCCTCCTCGCCGCATGCAACCGGCTTCAGACTGCCCCTCCTGGCTTCATTGAATCCACGCGTGTGCCGGCAACACGTCCTTCTGTGAGCCGGCCGACATTTTAGAACACAAAAAATGACCAAAATATAATTAATTACGCATGGTCTTGACTTGTTGTGCTCGCACTGGTAGCAGGAACTAGAGGTTTTTATTTATTTATAACTCTCCTCAAAAAAAATTTGGCTTTGAAGTGAATCATGGTTGTGGACATTATGTATGAATGTGCAGATATCTGTGAACATGAGTTTGATGTGGAGGTTGAACTTGGAATGTCGGGCTTGCGCGTGAACTATACCATGTACAATGCTTCGTCTGTTATTGTTTGGAAAGTAATTGCTGTTATTACATGACTTGGAGAAAAAATTTGTGCCACATCAGTAGATGCACGGACATCACAACAGGCATGCTGATTGGATAACCATTTAAATCTAGCTATTATGAAGGAAATTTTGTATTTACAACAGTTTTAGATAGCAGGAGACGCCTAGCCTGCTCTGCCTCTGCTAGCTTATTTTTGGCTTCTTCCATATCTTCTTTGGCATGGGTGAAGAGAGCATCTGATTGCTCTTTTCGCTTCTTGAGGAACTCAGCTACATTCTCAAGGGCTGCTGCACGCTTTCTTTCAGCCTTTACTAGAGCCACGAGGACACGAACAGCTGATGACTCCACCTGGCTTGTGTGTAATCCAGCATCATCTGGGAATTTGCACCTTGTTTCTAATCCGGCATCATTAGGGAACTGGCACCTTGTGTGTAATCCAGCCTCATTTTGGAAACATGATCTTGAGGTTGACCATACTTCCCTCCTCGCAGGAACTGCATCCTGACATGAAGTTACTTCTTTTTTAGATCAATACTCAGAGCAACCCAGATCCATTGAGTAGAAGCCAGATAAACAGAACTGGGAGAAGTGAATTGAAAAGGAAAAAATATAAAAACAGACTACAAGGTGAGAACACCCACTTCCTACATGAAGCTAAAAACAAAAGCATTAGGACGATTAAGACTCTTCTTATTACACATCGAAGAACACGAGGCTTAAGAGAAATAGAAACTACAACATATACACATCGAAGAACACGAGGCTAAACGAAAGTAATTGAAAGGGTGTTACTTACCAAAGCTCGTTTTATAGGTTCAGTGCAGCTCCTCTTTAACTTGTCACGCTCCTTGAAGATGTCCCCAATATCCCGTGTTAAGTCTTCATTGCTCCTCTGCATGTTCGCACTCGTGGCAAGAAAAATATACTACTAGTAATACTCGCGCATCTAGTGTGCAATATTAAAGCACTCGACTGCCATGTTAGAGCATCTCCAACAGAATCGCAATGCGCGGCGCTTTAAAAAAGCGTTTACAGTGCTGAGATCAAGAAGTAGAGATAGAGAGTAGAGACTAGAGAGTAGAGGATAGTTCTCTCCATAGATAGATAAAATAAATAAATTATTCAACTACTCCTCGTCGTCCGACTCCTCCTCGGTGATGTCCTCCTCCGACGTCTGACTATAGGCGTGAAGATACCGATCATCATCGGATTCCCAGGGCGATGCTGCTCCTAGCCTCATGTTGAATTGAGCGTCCGCTTTTCGCTTACGCTTGTCCTCGTGATAGGCGGCTCGCTCCGCCCTCCTCTTATCCCTCTATGCCCTACTTTGCATGTAGAACTCGCGCTCGTTGATGATGTCATGCGGGAGGCGTTGGCGCCACAGCGCCATGGCTTCCTCGTCCATCTCGGCGATGCCGAGACGGTGCTCCCGCCTCCGGTTGTCGCGACGATCCTCATCGGTGATAAGCCGCGCCAGAGGCGCGAGCTCCTGTGCCCGCTCCCGCGTCGGCATGTTGGGGAAGTTAAATGTTCTATGAGGCCACCAGAAGCGCCACACCACCGTGTCGTACGCGCGGGTGGCCTCGTTGGCAGTGTCGAAATTGCCGAGGCCAAGGCGCATCCCGCGGAACTAGATCTCGGCAGAGAAGCTGTCGGAGGGGCGCACGCGGACGCTGCGGTATCCCCAAGTTTCCCAGCGACACGGCGGTATGGTGGCGCGGCGGTGGCGAGGCGAGAAAGAGCTAGGATAGAGCGGTGGCGAGGCACAGAGCGGAGAGAGAGCGGTGGCAAGGCACAGAGCGGTGGGAGGGCGTTGGATTTTATAAAGCGCGCGGGACGCCGCGCACCAAAACTAGCGCACTCCCGGCCGCTTTTTCCCGCGCGCGCAATCCTTTCCCGATGTCTCTGATATCTCTACTCTCTTCCCTACTGTTATATTTATTTTATATTTAATATTTATCTCTACTTCTCTACTCTCTACTTTTTTCTCTATTTTATTGCTTATAAAAAAACAGAGTTGGTGATGATGGTGTGCCTGCCATCCTGCAATATAGGTCACCCGATTTATATCTGACAGATAGGAAGGAAACAATGGCAATTTTGCAAAAAGATTGCCACACCTCTCTCCAGATTTGCAAATAAGGCCTTCCCTCGTTCATCCTTTTCTCCCACAAGATAAACTATTCATACAAATGCATCTTGATGCGTGCAACGCATGGGCATCTTTCTAGTTCTAAAAAACTTTCCATCATTTGCCACACTACTGGTTGCAGATGAAAAACCTACCCAAGCACAGCGCGATATAGGAGCGACGCACAATTACAAGCTGATATTCTGTTGGACAATGGAGGCTATAACCAATTACTTTTACGGGAACAATAGCACCCAGGAAATTTGAAGGGTAGGTATGAACAAAATTGGAATTGCACATGTACGGCTAAGTGATTCAGTACAAATGTTACCAATCGAGGAGGAGAACGATGGTCACGGCGGCCTCTGTGAGTCATGGTCGGCAACGGGAATCAGTTCATTGTCCACGACGATGGTGCTTCTGTGCTTGGCGTCGGCTTCCGAGAAGCAGATCCGAGACCATGGAAGACGGTGCGGGAAGAGGCTCCGTGGTACGACGCAACGATTGGACCGGCTCCAAGGTCTGACGTCTGAGGTTGTCGATGAGGCAGATGCTGCGGTGGACGAAATGCGCCCGATGTAGAAGGGAGGAGCACGCGAAGGCTGCGGTGCCGTGGAGAAGTCTATTTTGCGGTGGGGATAGAAAATGGGGAGTATTCAGGTGTACTACTCTGGTTGCCGGGGTGGGGTTGGCTGGGTAGGGTGAACCTAAAGTTACGAAAACAGCCCCCTACCAACCGTCATCTGTAGGCCTGTTCCGACGGCTATGATGGTAACTTCCCACTGCTCGAATCAGGGTCGCGTGTCATTTTCCCGCCGACCTCAAGATTTTGTGACACCGAACTCCCCGTGTGGCATGTTGGGTGATTCGGCTAAGCAACTAGCGAGTAGTACTAGAAAACTCTGCATATTAGGTTTGATCGAAGTCAAACTTCCTAAAGTTTGACCAAGTTTATCGAAAAATATAAACATTTACCATAACATATACGTATGATGTGAAAGTACATTCAATAATGAATCTAATGGTATTTATTTGTTATTGTATATGTTAATATTTTTTGTTATAAACTTTCTGAGAGTTTACAAAACTTGACTTTGACCAATACTAATACGCAGACTTAAATAAAAACAGAGGGTGTACATATTTTTTTCTTAGTATGTAGTGAATTAATCATTTGTTGAAATTGTGAAATAAATATATTAGGCTACTGACTTTGAATGTAATGGTCTATACAATTCAATAGTTACAATCATTGTTGAATTCCAAGATGTATACGAGGTCTATAGTACTTCACAACATGCTCAAACTCGCATAATCCCAGTCAAATGAAAATCAAAATGCATTTCATAGTTATTACTTTGTAGGATGCAACAAAACCAACAATAACTCTACAGCAGCCATTATAAAAGCAACATTTTGAACATATCCCAATGTGCGAATGAAAGGTGCAGAGAGAGCTTGCGAAGATGGAGCAGATAGGGCGGGAAAGATTGTATGTATGTGGACAAGAGAGTAGGAGACAAACCTAACGAAACAGAGAGAGAGAGAGAGAGAGAGGGAGAGAGAGAGAGAGAGAAAGAGAGAGGAAGAAGTTAGGTCTGTGAGAAAGATGGAGACATGTAATATACGTGAGATGCGTGTGCATCCAGATTCTGTACACGTGGAAGGAGAAGAGACAACAAGTTTGATGAGAGAGCTAAAAAACATGGACAAGAGGGGAAAGATCTCGTGGGTTGAGGGATTGATAATTTTGTGCGGGGGGGAGAGGGATTGGTAATTTTGTGCGAGAGAGAGAGAGGGTGGGGGTAGGAGTCAGTCAGCTGTCGTCACATCATCCTGTTTCCAAATGGCCCCGCATTCTCTAGCACAGTGTGGTCGCCGTCTTCGATCTCCTTGATGCCCTCTTTGAAGATTGAGGTGTTGGTCATGCTGGGGTACGGTGCAGAGAAGCACGAGCGAGAGTGGTCGCCATATAACCTTGGATGGGGATGAATTGTGTGCTCGGGGGAGGGTGTGTGTGTGTGTTGTGTGCTGTGTATGTGTGTGTGTGTGTGTTAGATATTGAGAGAAAACAAACCTAAGGAGAGAACTGTGTGTGTATGTGACCGAAAGCTACATGCTAAACAGGGAATTCACGAAGAGATTGTGTGTGCGAGATAGAGAGCGATGTGCGGGCCTTGAGGTGGGCAGGGGCCGGGTGAGGGTGTCAAAATGTGCGTGTTGATGCATGTGTTACATGCGATCGTATGAGGGACAGATTTAATCGAGAGAGATGGTTGTTGTGTTACGGATGCTCCTCTCTCTCTCTCTCTCACACACACACACACACAAGTAAAATAGAAGACCATTCTCTCATGTATACACAACATATCGGCATCAGTCTATGTCTCACTCATGCATGATCATTTGCACATTCACACCTCTCTATGTCTCTATCACACGCACACCGTCTCCACATTGCCCTTCCGCCACAACACACATATGGACACATACACACGTTCTCTCTCATTCTCACACGCAAAATCAGTATTAAAAAACTAGGGCGCACCTAAAACGTGCAAATCCAAATAAACACGAACCGGAGCTAAATTCAAATATATGGAAATATTCTAGCGTCAAGAACTTCTCTAGGAAAAAAAAGTTGAGTAATATTCGGGAATTGTTTTCACACACACAAAAAGGTTCGGTGGATGTCCTTCGAGCGTGACACGGTGATGCACCGTTCGATCGACCGCGCGGCCGCGGTTCACACGCTTCCATGGGATTCCGCATCGTGGCTGTGGTAACTAATAAAAGTGCTGCCTAAGTCTAATGTTTACATGTACTAGTAAGGTTTTCTTTTAAGTTTGACCAACCCTATATAAAACTAAACTAAGCTCCCATACGCGCACTCATCAATATGTCGCCACCGCCGTTGCGCATGTCGGCACCCGCCTGCTCCGGCCAACAATTTCTCGCCCATCACCGCCGTGTCGCCACCATCCCTATGCCATGAAGCCGAAGGCTCGCCCGCTCACGTCGTCTGCAGTCCCTCCTCACGATGTCGCCGTGCTGCCAAGCACGTGAGCAGCTGGTAGAGCCGCGTCTATGCACGCAGTGTACGAAGAGGAGGACGAGCGCATGCTCTAGCACACCGGCGAGGAGGAACTAGCGTGTCATTGTCGTCTCCGCCCGCGCGGAGGAGGCACGCATGGTGGCTGTCGCGGCGGAAGCCGGTCGCGCGTGCGTCGAGCCCGCAAACCGGGTGCGGACGTGCAATCTACCTTCGAGACCTTGAATGCCACGTGGATCCTGCAATCTGAAGGAGCAATTTGGGTCAGTTGACTCTTGTGAGCCGTTTAATGCAACATGGATGGCTAGAAGGGCTTCTTCAACCTCCGAAATTGATGCACGGTTCATCTTCTCAGCCCGCCACATGCCTAACCGCCTGCCGCCACCGCCGCGCCCTCCCCTGAACTGCCTGCCACCGCCATGCTCCCCCCACCCCCGCCATCCGTTTAACCCCGGGCACGATCCATTTTTTTCCGGCGAACTGCATTCCACACCTAACACTCATAAGATAGATCATGGGCACCCTACCACCCTAATATAGATACTAGGGTAGCTTCTCTGCCGTCTTCTTCCTTTGCTCCGTCAAACTTCTTTCACAAATCGACTGACCCAAATTATACTTCTAGTACAAACGTATTAAGTATAGTAGGAACACGAAGATACGAGCAGTAGTACTAACTGCAAGAAGAAAAGTAGTAAGACATAGTACTAGTACTACTGTACGTACTAACGAGTTCAAATAACGATAAAGAACATAAACATAGTTCTGCTGGGTCCTCAGCACAACACACCCTTGAAAATAAACTAAGCAACTAGTCCGCTTGACACTGCAGTAGAACCAGCATGAGCGACATCACTGCCACCAACTCAAAGTCCGAGTCCACGTCCTCGACTTCGTCCTCGTCCCTCTTCCTCTTGCTCTTTGCCGATGCTTCTTTGCTTGAACCAGACACTTGGCTCTGCTTCTTCATCCAACCCTAGTAGATATTTAAAGGTAGGCATCCATTGCTGCGTACAGGATGCGATCTTCCTCTAATGTCTTCGACTCCCATGCATGAAGAAACTCGTGGTGAGGTTTCTTCAGTTTAGCATACAAAGGATCAATCATGGCTGCTGCCAGGGTTAGCATTGAAGGCTGAGAGGAGGACACCAGGCTTGCCTTCTGGGGATCGAAGGGCTGGCCTACAACGAGGCCTATCCGACCCAGGACATCCCTGTCGTTCCTAAAGTCTACAGTAACAAATTTCACTCTTTCATCCTTGAGGAGGTTCTTAAAATCCTGGCACTCAACGTCGGCATGGCATATGTGGTAGACCAAGCACACGTTATCTACGCAAACCTGGATCACGACGGGCTTCTTCTTATCTGCCTCCTTTAGAATCTTCTCTCTTTGCAGGACTGTGGTATACTCAACATCTATCCCAGCGACCCACTCATCTGTTGAACTGTTGAACATGCGTAGGAAGTGATCAAGGCATGCTTTCACCATCGCGGATCCACGTGTGTAGATGACGATGAACTCATCACCAGTGATGGCTCTAACCTGGTACTCAGCGGCGACCATGGAGATTTGGGAGGCCATGGATTTTGGAGGAGGGTTAGGAGAAGTTGTACTGGTGTAATGTGAAAGGACGGGAGCGAACTGTTGTAAGGTATTGTACTAGTAGAAGACAGGGACGAGTAGGGCGTGCGAACAGTGTGGGGTTGCTGGCTTGCCCGGTGGATAAACGGCTGCAAGCCCCCAAAGAGTTCTCGAGAACTATGCGGGACCCACTAGATGTCATGTCTACTAGACCCATATCGTAGGGCCCGACAAAGATAGCTTCGCCTATTCGCACGCCATCTTTGGCGCTGCGGTCGGTGTACTAGAGTAGGGGTACCCTAGTATCCCGAACTTGTGCACGGGCGATTGCAGCCCTCCGCGGCAAGGCTTACCGGGTGACCGCCAAGGTCCTCCATGGTTCCTTTGGAGCCATTCAAGAACAAAGTATTTAAGCCAAGGAGACAAGGCCCCGGCAAGAGGAGCTTGCCGGGAAGGCCACCCAAGGCGCATAGGAGACGAGGCCCCGGTAAGAGGAGCTTGCCGGGAAGGCCACCCAAGGCACATAGAAGACAAGGCCCCGGCAAGAGGAGCTTGCCGGGAAGGACCGGTGAGCGACAAGCTTCCGGGCGCGACAAGACAACAACCGCGTAAGGCGCTTGCCACGGCAGACCACCACTCGGTACCTACGCTCCAAAGCACATCCACTAACGTGTCGCCTACAGGACCTTCCCAGTGCCAAGGTGGCGAGAGGCTGTGCAGCCAGCGGTGCGAGGTGGCAAGCGGCGCTGACAAGATCGCCATCGTGGCAAGCGGTGGCGCCACTGACGGTCCCTGTTTGCACTGTTAGGGCGACGTAGATGGGCATTTAATGCCTTTGTCCCCTGCCGTCAAGGTTAGGTATGATACACTGTACACTATACAAGTAGGTGTACCAACCACTACTTTTCCATTTGTACCCTTGCCTACGTTGCCACCTGTCGGAGACCCCTTGAGCATATAAAAGGAGGCCCATGCGCAACGTAGAGGAGGCGGTCAGTTCCCCACGCCAATCTCGTTAGCAGCTCGTGTGTATCAGTAGCACCCGCGCTCTGAGCAAGAACTCAATACACCTCACACATGCAGCAAGAGGAGTGTTATTTCCCGAGAGCTCATTTGGGTAAACCTCTCGTGTGCTTCGCCTCGATCTGCTCTTTTCAGGCGATTTTCCGCTCCCGCCGAACCGAAGGGGCTCGGTCCGCCGTCCCATAGGTGTTCGTGGGCTAGATCACCTGCCTCGACATCTTTGGCGCGCTGTAGGGGGCGCCGAGATTGTGTGAACCTGATCCGCGCCCACGCCGAAGCTAGATCGTCATCATCTTCATCGACATGCCACCGAAGAAGAAGGCTTCGCGGCAGCGAAGCCCCTGGCCCGCTGCCGAACCCACCACCACCGGAGCAAACAGGTGGTGGGGTAGACGCCGGCGGAAGAACGGACGGCGACGGGGTAGCTCACGGCGCTGCCAAGTCCAAGGACAAGGCTGCGCAGACCTCGGCGTCCGTACATGCACTGCGCCCGTCTCAAGAGGCGCGGGACCGACAGCGTCATGGCATTCACAACGCCATACGCTCGTTGGACCGAGATCGAGCTGGTGGATCTCGAGATGCTCAAGACCAAAGATGCGCGCCAACATGCCGGGCGCGAAGCGTAGGCATGGTCGCCGGACGGGATATCGCTCCTTCTAACATAGTTAGAAGTCCGAGCATATCCCGCCTCGCGCCGTTCGCTCGCCATCGCCACCCACCACTCCAGCGAAGCCTTGGCGAGAGCTCGGCTGCTCTTGGATTACCCTCCAACGGCCGATAAGGTCGATGAATGGAGAGCCACCATTCGAGTCTCATCGGCCGCTTAACGGCGACGCCCGCTCAGCCGAAAGTGCATTGCTGCCGCGGCAAGACTCCTAAGCACGAGCCGGTGGCGAGGAGACCGTGGGGGTGCAACTACCATGCACTCTCCGCCCGAAGGTTAAGATCGCCGACTCGCCGGATCCACCTCGACAGCGACTCCACCGCGTCGCCATCGGATCCACGAGCTCGCCGCGATCAGTGCCAAGTTCTACACGAACGACAAAGAAGAAGACGCCGAACTCGCATCGAAGCCAAGAGAAGCGCATGGCGTCAATCCGACAAGCGCTGGGCCCTGTTGTCATGCATGCGCCAGAGGAACCGGTCGACTTGTCAGACGCTGTAGGTTGCCCTGCTGCTCACTCGTGAGCTGCGGCAAGTCCAAAGGGCCCAAAGAAGAAGAATTTCTGCCGACGTACCAGAGATGTACGACGGCAAGACGCATTCGTCGGAGTTCCTCAGCATCTACACCATCGCGGTGCAGGCTGCCGGGGGGCGAGACGACAAGATTCTGGCCAACTACTTCCCGCTGGTGCTCAAGCCCAATGTCAGATTCTGGCTCATGCACTTGCCGGACAACTCCATATCCTCTTGGGTAGATCTATGCCATCAGTTTGCCGGCGCCTTTACAGGCGGCCACAAGCCCCATGGTCAAGAAAGTGACCTTCATCTGCTCGCCCAGAAGGAAGGAGAACCCCTGCACAAGTATATTCAAAGATTCAGCCGTGTACAGCACAACATCCCAGATGTCCACGCGCCATGGGTAATCAGCGCTGCTCCATCGAACGTGCTAAACCGCAGGATGCGGGAGGAGATGGCGATGTGCAAGATCGTAGACGTCAGTGAGCTATATGCCCTGGCTGACAAGTGTGCACGTGCTGAGGAAGGGAGGAGACTCCCCGGAGAGAATACTGAAGCAGGAGGATCTGATAGTGAGGAGACCGCTCCGGCAAGGAAGAGCCGACGGCGGAACAATAGGAAGAAGAAAGGCAGAGATGTACTAGTTGTTGAGCAGTCCGGCAATGGAGGTGGCGCCAAGAAAGCCAAAGCTGGTAGCTCCGGCAAGGAGGTTGCCGCTGGCACCAACTGCCATGCTGTGGAGGCCGCCGACAAGCAGGACGGCTCCAACAAGCAGTACTGCAAGATCCACCGCACCAAGGGCCATGACCTCCAAAGCTGCAAGAAGGTCGAGCAGCTTGTCGAGCAGCAGAAGGCTGAATACGAACGACGCGACAAGGAGAAGGCCCAGGAGGGTGCTGGAGGAGCTGGCAAGAAACGTCCCGGCCGAGGAGGACGCCGCAGCAAGGCCAAGCAGCGGCAAGGAGACAGACCTCCCCGCCGCCGACAAGGATGAAGACGCATTTACGATGATGAAGACATGGATGATGACGAGACCGATGAGCAGGAGTTCCAGAAAGCCACAGAGGTCATGTGCGTTGACGGCGGTGCTTCTCTGCATACTTCACACCGCCAACTCAAGCAGTGGATGCGGGAAGTCAATGCAACAGAACCATCCATCGAGTCACGCAGGCCTCTAAAATGGTCCAGCACGCCTATCATCTTTGATATTGAGGACCACCCTGATCGCAGAATCGCGTCCGGTGCTTGCCGATGTTGGTTTCACCAACTATCCGCAACCTCAAGGTCACCAAGATGTTAGTTGACGGTGGGGCGGCTTGAACCTGATCTCCTCCGCGGTGCTCCGAAACTCCAGATCCCTCGACGGCGAGCTCAAGAGACCGCACATTCCAAGGAATCAATCCGGAAGGAGCAAGTCAAGGGAAAGATCACGCTTGCCGGTGACATTTGGCAGCGAAGTTGAACTTCAGGATCGAGAGGGTCACTTTGACATTGCTGGCTTTCCATTGCCTTACAAAGGGATACTTGGCCGCCCAAAGACTCGCCAAATTCATGGCGGCCTCTCACTATGCCTACAACATGCTGAAGATGCCGGCCCGATAAGTGTCATCTCCGCCCTCGGCGACAAGAAGGATGCTCTTATCTGCGCCGACAAGATCTACCGAAGCAAGCTGCAACAGATTGCAAGCCACTTGTCACCGAAGCTCCTGGGGAAGAAGAAGACCAAGTCCGCAAGAGCTCGATGCCCACTCCGCAAGCGCACCTCTTGAGTCCTGCGCTACTGATCATTAACGACGCACCATCGAGCTCCACCGCAAATGTAAGAAGACGATGGCAGCTCCAGCAGAGACCAAGAAGGTGTCCGCCAAGGAGGACAAAGACCGGTGGTACCTTCACCATCGATGCCTCTCTCGACCCTAAATAGGAAGGCGCGCTCGTTGCTTTCCCCGCAGCGAACGTCGATGTGTTTGCGTGGCAACCGTCCTCGACATCCCCGGTGTTCCTGTGAAAGTAATTGAGCACCATCTTGCCGCTTGTCCTCATGCGCGCGCCCGTCAAGCGTAAAGTCGGAAGCGTGCGTGGAGCACCAAGAGTTCATCGCAGAAGAAATCAAGAAACCGGAAGCAGAGGCCTTGTCGAGGAGTGCTCCATCCTACGTGGTTGGCCAATCCTGTAGTTGTATGCAAGGCTAACGGGAAATGGAGGCTTTGTATCGACTTTACCGATGTCGGTAAAGCTTGTCCCAAAGACCCATTTCCTTGCCGCGCATCGACCAGATTGTTGACTCCACGGCCGGATGTGATTTGCTTTCATTTACGGATGCATACTCAGGATATCATCAGATCTTCATGGCGTAAGAGGATGAGGAGAAGACCGCATTCATCACCCCATGTGGCACATACTGTTTTGTAATGGATGCCCTTCGGGTTAAAGAATGCTGGTTCAACGTTTGCAAGAGTAGTTCATGACGCTTTTGAGCCGCAAATGCACAGAAATGTAGAAGCCTACATGGATGACATAGTAGTCAAAAGCAAGGACAAGTCGACTCTGGTTCAAGATTTAGACGAAACCTTTGCAAATCTGCGCAAGATCAACCTCAAGCTCAACCCCGAGAAGTGTGTGCTTGGAGTCCCTTCCGGCAAGCTTCTCGGGTTCTTCGTGTCTCGGCGGGGAACTGAAGCCAATCCCGACAAGATCAAGGCCATTGAGCAGATTGAAGCACCAAAGCGCGTCAAGGATGTACGAAGGCTTGCCGGTTGCGTATGTAGCTGCTCTCAAAGAGTTTATCTCTAGGTTCTGTTGAGGCCGCCTCGCCATTTTTCAAAATTTTGAAAAAGGCAGGTCCGGTGCAATGGACTCCGGAAGCGGAGGCTGCGCTGCAGGACTTCAAGAGATACCTGTCCTCCACTCCAACACTTGTCGCACCTAGGCCACAGGAGAAGTTGCTGCTGTATATAGTGGCAACCAATCAAATGGTTAGCGCTGCGTTAGTAGCGGAGAGGGAGGCGGATGATGAGCTAGCAACCATGGCAGATGCATCCAGCGACAAGCAGGGGGCTTCACCGGCAAACTCTGGTCCCGACAAGGATGGATCTGCGCAGACGCATGAGAAGAGAAGAATGGTGCAGCGCCCAGTTTACTTTTGTCGATTCCTCCTTGCAGGGGTAGGTCAAGGTACTACGGTGTGCAGAAATTGCTTTTCGCCTCCTCATGGCCTCGAGAAAGCTGCTCCATTACTTCTGTGCACATGAGATCACAAATCGTCACTCGCTTTCCGCTGAAGAGGATACTGCAAAATCCAGAAGCAACAGGCAGGATTGTCGAGTGGGTGCTGGAACTATCAAGCTTTGGCCTCAAGTTTGAGAGCACTTCAACTATCCAAAGCAGAGCATTGGCGGAGTTCATAGCAGAATGGACGCCAACACAAGATGAAGAAATTCCAGAAACGAGCATCCCCATCAAGGAAGCAAGCAAAGAGTGGCTGATGTACTTTGATGGTGCCTTCTCGCTGCAAGGCACCGGTGCGGGCGTGCTACTCGTTGCACCCACCGGAGAGCACCTCAAATACGTAGTCCAAATGCACTTTCCCAAGGAGCAAGCAACAAACAATACTGCAGAGTATGAAGGTTTGCTTGCCGGTCTCAGGATCGCAGTAGACCTTGGGATCAAGAAGCTCATTGTCAGGGGTGACTCACAGCTTGTTATCCGCCAAGTGAACAAGAGTTATCAGAGTCCATTGATGGAAGCTTATGTTGATGAAGTGAGGAAGCTAGAAGAGCACTTTGACGGCCTACAGATAGAATATATTCCAAGAGCTCAGAACGACATCGCTGATGGCTTGTCAAAGTGCGCCGCACTTAAGTTACCTGTGGAACCAGGGATTTTTGTGCTCAAGCTGACTCAACCGTCCGTAACACCATCGACTGGACAGAGCAAGAAGAGGAAGTTGATCTCTGGTGACTACTTTCCGGCAGAGCTTCCTGAAGCCGCCGCCAAGAAGGCCCCCAAGATCAATACCAACAGTGCTGAGGAGCAGTCTGCTCCGACAAGCCCTAGGGTTTGGTTCGTTGAAGCAGATGCTCCCGACAAGCTTTGCCCCGGCAAGCTTGCCGGGGAACGTCAAGCTCCGGCTGAGCCACAGGTTCTCGCCGTAGAAGCAGATGTTCCCGCAGCAGCAGATGTGCCTTTGGTCCTTGTTATCGAGCCGCAAGCTCCAGCATGGGCGCAGCAGATTGTCCATTTCCTTCAGACAGGAGAAGTTCCCGAAGAGCAAGAAGAAGCGAAAAGAGTAGCTCGGCAGTCAAGTATGTACCAGTTTGTCGACAGCACACTGTAGAGAAGAAGACTCAACGATGTGAAATTGAAGTGTATTCACCGGGAAGACGGACAAAAGCTGTTGGCAGAGATACATGGAGGCATATGTGGTCACCACATTGACGCCAGAGCACTTGGGCTGAAAAGCTGCCCGTAAGCAATGTTTCTTTTGGCCGACAGCCTCCGTGAGGCAACCGCACAACTAACCAAGTGTGAAGCGTGCAAGGCCCATTCCAAGAAGATACACCAGCCAACTCAAGCTCTCCAGACGATCCCTTTATCCTCGCCATTTTCGGTCTGGGGCTCGACATCCTTGGCCCTTTCCCCGAAGTTGTCGGGGCTTTGAGTACTTGTACGCTGTAATCGACAAGTTCACAAAGTGGCTGGAAGTGGAAGCAATGAGGAAGGTGACGACAACAAGCATCAAGTTCTTCAGTCGATTGTTTGCCGCTTCGAATCCCTAACAGGATCATCACCGACAACGGCACGCAATTCACAAGCCGCACCTTCATGCAAAGACGTCCAAGATCTTGGCGCCAAGGTCTGCTTCGCTTCGCTTCTCATCCGAGAAGCAACGGTCAAGCGGAGAGGGCAAATCTTGAAGTGCTGCGCGGGCTCAAGACCGTAACTTTCGACAGGCTGCACAAGTGTGGAAGAAACTGGATTGAGGAGCTGCCGGTGGTTCTTTGGTCGATCAGACGACGCAAAATCGAGCCATCGCCGTACACCTTTCGCTCTAGTCTATGGAGCAGCAGGCAGTTCTCCCCACGGAACTCAGATACGGATCACCTCGAGTGCTCGCTTATGATGAGCTTGAGCAAGAGCAGCTGCGACAAGATGATGCGCTGCTCCTTGAGGAGGATCGCCTTCGGCTGCTTTGTGACGAGCTGCTCGGTACCCGACAAGCTTTTGCGCCGCTACCATAGCTGCAAAGTTAATGCCAGAAGTCTCGAGGAAGGCGACCTTGTTCTTCGGCGAGTTCAGTCCGCCAAGAATTCCAACAAGTTGACGCCAAAGTGGGAAGGCCCTTACCAGGTGAAACGAGTCACTAGGCTCAAGGCGCTGTCCGCTTTGAGACCGAAGATGGCATTCCGGTGAGCAACTCCTGAACATTGAGCATCTTCGTAAGTTTTACTCAGAGCGCTGGTTGTCGGAACTCTGTTCAAGAACCACCTTTTGTACAAGTCTTGCCGCTGTTGCATGTAATCCTTTGTACAAAGCCGGGCGCAGACCCCGTGCATAAGTAAAGCTAGCGTGCTTCACACACCTTGTCAATTTCATGCTCTTTACTTCTATTTGCATATGTTATCTGACACTTTGTGCAGCACCTACCCCTGGTAAGTAATAACGAGCCATAAGGCTCCATATCTTTATTTTCTCTTCTTTCTCTTTCTCAAAGAAAGGAAGGTTCCCTCGCACACAAGTTTGCCGGGGAAAGGAGAAGATAATGGTGTGGACCAAGGCCGCTCAAGGAAGTCTAGCCTTACCGGAAGCAAACGACGTAAAAGCTAAGTTGCCAAAGTTTGAGCAATCAGTTTTAAAAATTTTAAGTTATCTTCCTCGAACGACCGTACTTTGTATGGAAAACCTCAGGCGCAGAGGAACCAACTCGTAGCTAGTTGCGCCTTACTTTGTTTCGAGTCCGCTCAACAACTTAAGTGAGCTGCGATTAGTTGCGACAAGGTTGTTTGTCGGAAGCGGCACCGCCAGCAGGGCCGACGTCCACTTTTCAGCTCGGCTCAGGTGCTCATACTGATAAGTTCCCTAAAAGCGAGGGCAAAAACATACAAAGGAAGGAATCAAGTAAAGGAAATAACATAGCAATTGATACCCAAAATAGAGTTATATTACAAGATAGCTTGCCGCAGCTCTAATGGATTGTTCTTATGACATGACCAGCAGTGGCAAGAGAAAGAAAAAAAACGGGCGGCCTAATCTACGCGATCGCCCTCAACCCTCTTGATGTGGGTGCGACAAGGGTCTTGAGCGCCTCCACATCAGCATCCGGCGGCAGGGACCTGAGGACGTTGGTGAGGTTGAGGCCTGGATTGCGGAAGGCCACCTTCATCAGCACCTTTTGGAGAGCTCCCACAGATCCGGGCGCGACTCCTCGGCCAGCTGCTTTGGGACTTCTTCCCGAGTCGCTGGAGGGCCTTCACCACGCCCTTGAAGAACAAGCTAAGCTTGGCGCTGGGTTGGAGGTGCTCACGGAGGAATATCCAAGATCCACCATCCCCAGCTCCATCAGCTCCTCGTTGATGGTCAGTAGCAACATCCACGAGACCCTCGGTCTAGTGCTCCACGTTCTCCCTCAAGGCACTCCGGGCGGCAGGCCTCGCCAGCCTCGCCGGCCCTCGTCGGCCTTGATCTTCTCCTTCAAGGCCACCTCCTGCTCCCTCGGGCGCCGCCCAGTCACCGAGTCAAAGTAGTTAGCTTCAACTCAAGATCTGCATTGGAGTCCTTGGCGGCGCTGAGCTCTTTGCTCCTCTCGGCGAGACGGCCCTGCAGCTCGCCAAGAGTGTAGGCGTCCTTCTCGCGCTCGTGCTTGAGTGCAGCAAGCTCCTCGCCGCTCCCCTTGAGACTGGCCTCCAACTGCGCCACCTTCGTCTCCAGCTCCTTCTTGGCGGCCTCGGCAGCTGAGGCAGCATCCTTTGCTTCCTTGGGAGCCCCGCCAAATGTTTGCTCGCTCATGGCAAGATCCTCCTCGTGGCTGTCAAGGTTAACCTTCCATACGCCTAACTCGCCTTCCTCGCAGACAATTTTCTCGGGCGGCAAGCCGTTGTTCCTCTCGGCTTCAGCCTTCTCGAGGAGGAAGGCCTTGCGCCTCGGCGAAGTTGTTCCCGCTCCTCTACCAAGGACCGGAGAGCTTCTGGTTGCGGCCGGAGCTCCTCCGCGCTTCTCGATGTCTGCTCCCGCCTTTTGCGATAAGCGCCCCGGGATTCCAGCTTGGCTTGTCGGGCGTGGTAGAGCGACAACAGCTTCGCAGCAGCTGCTCCTCCTCGTGCTCGCCGCCGCTGCTATTTGGCGCGTCGACTAGCGCCCAGCTGGAGCCTCGAGCTCGACTCCCATGGGAGCTTGATGAAGACGCCATCGCCGCCTTCGATAGGCGCCGGCTGGGGCTCTTCGAGTTCGACGATGCCGCAGCGTGGCGGAGGGATCAGCGGTCGGCGAAGGCGCTGGCG
This sequence comes from Aegilops bicornis, assembly GCA_021605145.1. Taxonomy (NCBI): domain Eukaryota; kingdom Viridiplantae; phylum Streptophyta; class Magnoliopsida; order Poales; family Poaceae; genus Aegilops; species Aegilops bicornis. The sequence continues at coordinate 547,927,455 of CM038672.1, forward strand.
CTCCTGCGCCTCAGGGCCGTTGCTGCGATCGCCGGACTCTCGCCCGGCTTCTGCGGGCGGCAGCTTTATGCCTCTTCGCCGGCTGGCTGTCGGCGCCGCTCCTTCTTCCATGGCGGCGGCTTCGCCGGTGTTGCAAGACGTCCTTCCTCACGGCGACCTCGGTCTCCATTGGTTCTGTGGCGAATGGATGAAGAAAGTCAAGAAAATATAAAAAAAAGAAAATCAGAAGAAGAAGAACACAAGGAAAGTTCTCAAGCAAGAAGATTACCTGTGCCGGGGTCTGCGGTCATGGTCTCCGCCGCCAAGGGTTCGCTGGTGTCGTCCCTTGCCGCAGAGCTGCCCCTTGCCGAAGAAGTCTCCCTTGCCGGAGAATGCTCCCTTACCGGGGAATCCTCCCTTGGCGCCGTAGTCGAAGCAGAAGGAGGCTGCTCTGCTCCTACACAAATCAACAGTCAGATATCAGCAAAGAGAGAGCACCCATGCACGCCGAACAGCAAGAAGTAGACCATATACTTACGTTGGGGGCTGCGCTGGGGGCTACTTTGAAGAAGAGTTGCCGCATCCGGCAAGGTGGTCTCGACGCCAGCGCCTCCTGCTGTCAATGGGTTCGCCTCGATGACAACCACCGGGTCTTGGCTCTTCGACATTCTCGAGCCAGCGTCACGAAAAAGGAATGGGTTCAGAGTAAAGCAAATCAGATACAAGACAAGCAACAAATCGAAGAATTACAAGTACAAAGGAATCTTACTCTTCTTCTTCCTCGTCGGAGCTGAGCGCGAGAGGTCGACTGCCCGCCCAAAGACGACGAGGCGGAGGAGTGGGTTCCTTGACGCTTGGTGAGCCGAACCGGTGGTCTCGCGAGGGCCTGGCCCAGCTTGCCGCAGCAGCGTGAGGTGCTCCCGCTGCAACAAGAGCTTTGCGCCGGTGGAGCGGGCCGCACGGGCGCTGCGTTGTTGGGTCTGCCCGCCGCCCGCCACGCCTCCGGCTTTATGAAGATGCCTTCTTGGTGGAGCTGGTGGCTCCGCCATGCTGCAAGCTGCTTGAGGCGGAAGGATGCGCCCTCGGCGGGTTCGCCGACTTCGGCTTCGTGCTCGCAAGCTCTTCCTCGCCGCAAACTCCTTTCGCTCGACAAGGCTTGCCGCTTGCTGCCTTCGCCTCCTCCACAGTGAAGCCAAACTCGCCACGGGCAAAGACGCCGCCTCTTCCAGCTGTGGGTATGGCGCGCTGCATCTCATCATCTGTGGTGTCGCGGGTGAGGCCCCTCTGCTCATCGGGGCGGACCGGCATCTCTACCAGATTGTCAAAGAACTGCCGCACGACGTCATCTGCCGGCTCTTGCCAAGTTGGGACAATTACATGTGAGTCGCACGACGGCATCATTGCATGGATGCGAACAAGCGCGGAATTGTTGCACAGCGGAACGACGCCCCTCGGCAACCTAAACATCTTGGGATGATCAGGATCGGGCTTGAACAACTCTAAGAGCATCGCGTCAAGCTCCAAGACGATGAAGTTGAAGTTGAGGCCTAGGCGCAGCCTCATGATATCTGCCGCATTCTGAAACTCCCAGGCAGGTCTCCTCCTCTCCTGCAAGGGAGTGATGCGGCGGCGAAGAAAGTCTGCGCCAACAGTGCCTACGGTGAGTCCGGCAAGTCTGAGGCGAAGGATTCGGGTGACTGCGATCTTGAGCCTAGCATCTTCCGGGGCCAGATGCTCCAATCGTTGCCGTGCACTACTGGGGTTTGGCGCTGGGCGGTAAATGGCTGCGGGTTCTCCTCGACAATCCAGCACCAATCTGCCCTCCATTCGTCCCATTTTCTATGGAGCTCTCCCTCCAGATAGGCTTCCTTCTTGCTGACCCTCGAGATCCAAGCGATTCCTCCGGCAAGAGGCTCCCCTCTCTCGACTCGGGGTAAAAAGAAGTGGCGGAAAAGGGCTACATATGGGTGGACTCCGACAAAGTTTTCGCAGAGATGTGCGAAAACTGCCATGGTCAGAACGGCATTGGGGGTGAAATCAAGGAGGCGGAACCCGTAGGTGTTCATGATGTCTGAAGAATTCAGAGAAAGGCGGGCAGAGCCCGCAGTAGAAGAAGAGCGCGAAGAAGGGATACCCAGTCGGGGCCAATTCCGAAGCAGCGGCGGGGAGTACCTTCGTGCACGGATGTGCTCGCGTCTCCGTCGACCAGAAGAGGTAGTAGTTCTCCCTCAGCTCCCTCACGGCAAGCTGAGGGGGGAAGATGGCCCACTCCTTCCGCAGCGCCGCAAGACGCTTCACCTCGGCTGACTTCACGGCCTTCCCCTTGTCGGCTTTCGGAGCCATGGCGGAGGCGGTGGAGGAGGTCGGCGGCGTTGAGGATGCTGGTGGCGATGGGGGCAGAGCGCTGCTCTCTTTTCAGCCTTGAAGAGAAGGGGGGAGCAGCGGTGTTTTTTCAATGGGACAAAGAATCGGGCGAGATGGGTGGCCTGCCCTGCTTCCCCGCTTATAAGAGGGAGGCGGACGCCCGTTATTCCGAATAAAGAAACCCCCACGATCTCACCCACGATCTCTCACACGATGCCGCAGCTTGACGCAGGCTGCTCGTGGAGGGCGTGGTGGGTCCGGGGTGAGTTACGGGCGTGACCTGGCCAGGTGCCTGCCTCGCTTTTGGGCCTGGCCCAACAGCGCTCGGCACCGTGTGTGGCCCAGGCCCGGGGGCTCCTGTCGGTGTACTAGAGTAGGGGTACCCTAGTATCCCGAACTCGTGCACGGGCAGTTGCAGCACCCCGCGGCAAGGCTTCCCTAGTGACCGCCAAGGTCCTCCATGGTTCCTTTGGAGCCATTCAAGAACAAAGTATTCAAGCCTAAGAGACAAGTCCCCGGCAAGAGGAGCTTGCCGGGAAGGCCACCCAAGGCGCATAGGAGACGAGGCCCCGGTAAGAGGAGCTTGCCGGGAAGGCCACCCAAGGCACATAGAAGACAAGGCCCCGGCAAGAGGAGCTTGCCGGGAAGGACCGGTGAGCGACAAGCTTCCGAGCGCGACAAGACAACAACCGCGGCAAGGCGCTTGCCGCGGCAGACCACCACTCGGTACCTACGCTTCCAAAGACATCCACTAACGTGTCGCCACAGGACCTTCCCAGCGCTGCGTGGGCGAGAGGTCAGGCAGCCAGCGGTGCGAGGTGGCAAGCGACGCCGACAAGATCGCCATCGTGGCAAGCGGTGGCGCCGACGGTCCCTCGCTTGCACTTTTTAGGGCGACGAGACGGGCATTTAATGCCTTTGTCCCCGCCGCCGTGGTTAGGTATGATACACCAGACATCGCACAAGTAGGTGTACCAACCACTACTTTTCCATTTGTACCCTTGCCTACGTTGCCACCTGTCGGAGACCCCTTGAGCATATAAAAGGAGGCCCATGCGCAAGGTAGAGGAGGCGGTCAGTTCCCCCCACGCTCAGTCTCGTTAGCAGCTCGTGTGTACTGTAGCACCCGGCGCTCCTGAGAAAGAACTCAATACACCTCACACATGCAGCAGTAGGAGTGTTATCTCCCCGGAGAGCTCCGAAGCTAGGTAAACCTCTCGCGTGCTTCGCCTCGATCTGCTCTTCGTGCGACCTCCGTTCCCCGCCGAACCGAAAGGGGCTCGGTCCTCCGGTCCCATAGGTGTTCGTGGGCCAGATCAGCCTGCCCCGACAACGCGTGGGCAACTTCACTTAATTCTGTCAACCGTCACGCCTCCCATGACCTTCGCCTCCCTCGCACGGTCGCGCCCTTTGAGACTTCGACCGGCTATAAATGAGAAATTTTTTTGCCCACTCCGCATGCATGATACTCCCTCTGGTCCTTTTTACTTCCGTCAACCGTTTGCAAAGTGTTTGACCAAATTTATACTAAAAATATCAATATCTACAATACTGATTATAATGAGTATAAGAACTACGTTTTGTAATCAGTATAAAAATATTGATTTGACATTGTGAATGTTGATACATTTTTCTATAAGTTTGGTCAAAGTAGAGGTACATTGACTTCAGACAAAACTTAAATGCATAATGCAGACTAGTTCCTCCGTCCTGGTGCGTGCCATGTCCTATCTTGTCATCACAACAAGGGCCATGTTTGGATACTCTAACTCAGTTAAAGGTTAGAGTTAGATTATAATCCTGAACTAACCCTGAAGTAACTCTAGCGAAAGAGATGTTTGGATGACAGGGTTAGATGGAGCGCGGAGACGGCGAGGTGCCTTCATTGGCGGTGCGAGAGGGGGGAGGGAGAGGACGAGAAGCTTCGAGGAAGTGGGGAGGGATCTGCTGCGGGGAGAGCGAGAGAAAAATGTGTTTTTTTAGTGTCCTGAGAAGAACTAACCCAAATGAGCACCTCTTGGGTGGGTTAGATTTTTTGAATGGGTTAGATGCATCTAACCCAAACTAATCCTCCTGTTTGGAAATTTTTGGGTTAGTTGAGTACAAACTAACCCAAACTAACTCTAACACATGGATCCAAACATGGCCAAGGTTAGATATTAGAGTACTACTACCTCCCTTCCAGTTTAAAGGGCTCGATTCAAAAATTTCACCTACTCTTAGCAAGATAGAGGCGGTGGAATAATTTTTGTAGTTTGCAAAAGTACTCAACTAATGTTGTCGTTCTTCACAAAAAAATGTGTTTCCAATGCATGCATGAACACTAGTTACTCTAACCCCACTCTCTTCTTTAATTCTTTGCCACATCAGCATGTTTGCTATTCTCGTGTGCATGATACTCCATTATGGCCAGCCTTAATCATCGCATGCAATAATTTAGTGCACCTTGAAATATGAACATGTGTGGGGCGTGTATGTTTTTAATGACTTGAGACTATACCTAGCCCGGCATGCAAGATGAGACTTATTATGCACCGTTCCCCATACCTGCAGGAAGCTCGTTCATCTCCAAATCTTTTCCTCTCCATGTGTGGAAACAATATGCCTGCCAGACTCTCCTTCTCCCTCCGGCGGTCCCACCACTCCACCATGTGTTGAAAAAATCTACATGCATGACTCTCCTCCCCCCACGCTCGTCCAATCCGTTGTGACCAGCAATATTTCCACCCCTTCCCTCCCCCGTAATTTACTCCAACAAATATGCCCACGTAGTTGTTACGTTAATCACGCAACATATCTTCCGGGACGCTGCTTCAGTTACTTAACTGCAGGTGCATTGGGTCACTGACATATGGGCCCAACAGGGGTCTGGCCCACATGTCAGTGACGCAACTGGACCTGCAGTTAAGTCAGTGCAGCTCAGTCCATATCTTACATAGGTGTGCCATTGCTCGCTATAAATACTGCGCTTCCCACGGCATTCGGAAGAACGCTCACGTTCATCGCTATCTCCTCCCCCTCCCTCTCACGTCAACCACCATGGCATCGCCCCTCCCAAGCCCTAGGCGCCCCTCGCTACACCGCCTGGATGGTCACGCGTCGCCGTTCCCTTCCTCGCCACCACTAGTCGAGGAGGACGCGTCGGTGTTCCACTCCTCTCCGCGACGTGTTGAGGTGGACGCGTCAGCGTTCCCAATCTCGCCAGCACTCGCGTCGGAGGATGCGTCGGCTCCCCGCTACGAGGAGAATGTCGCGCCGCCCGCCGAGCCCCCCAGCCTTGAGGAGCTTTGGAAAGAAATGGATGTCGCCATGTGGGAGGCTTTGCTGCCGGCAGAGCACGCCAAAATAGAGGCGGAGAAGAAGGCCGAGGAAGAGAAGCGCGCCACGGGGCAAGCTGCCTGGCAGGTCTATGTCGCATCCAAGAGAGTCAGGCAATTGGCTCTTTGGTAGAAGGCTCGTGCAAGGGACGTGAGGGTGGTGGAGGATGCCCGTGCCAAAGCCTTGAGTGAAGTTGGGCCCAAGCGCCTCATCTACGCTTGGTGGTACGTGGGCCAGGTGCACGCTTCCAGCGAGGAGGAGTACCTGTTGGTGCCGGATTACCACACCGGTGAGATCGTGCTCGCCCGCCAGCAAGCCGCCAATCAGCACCTCGCGAGTTGCGAGGCTGAGGAAGAGGCGTTGTGTCGGCACACTGGGAAACGGGCCGCACTGTGGCACTTCGTGGCACGCCGCAAGCGCCTTCCTGAAAGGCCGTGGCTTTTTAGTAGGAGTATAATTTAGTTTCATAAGGAGATCTCATTAGTTTTGGGATGCAAATTATAAATCCCGAATGTTCGGGAATTATTAGCGTCCTTAATTAAGTATGTAAGAGGGAAAGTTTGGAAACCTTGTGTATCCATATGCATTTTGTAAGTAGGTGCATATAGCACAAACTTTACTATATACTATCGCACAACACGTCCCTCTCTATATATGCTTGCAGACTGTGCTACTCCCTCCGTCCAGGTGAATAAGTCATCTTTGGTTGTGCACCGTGACCAAGAAAGAGGGAATACTTTATACACCTAGACGGAGGGAGTACTGCTATTACTTATGTACGTGCAAATGCACGTTTTAACATTACAATGCGGTTTTTGTAAAAGTACAAAACAGCACTAGTCAAGCTTGTGAAACGATTCAATGCAAAAATGCTCGTTTGATTGTTTACTTTTAGCTTCCTTCTCTGTGGTTATTTCTCTGTCGTACTTTGTACGGAGTATCTCACTGGTCGGAAAGGCATGCAAATTCCCAAACCGCTTCCTACACCCTGTATCGAATTTTTTGCCTAACAAGTTGTGTCGTGCAATTGGAATTCCAACTTGAGTAGTACTACTAGTAGGAGTACCCGGGGCCAGTTTGTTTAGGCTTCTAGATTAGTAGTAATCCCATTACTACTAGCTCCGTCATGGTTTATTGGTCCCCATTGTAATCTGTGCCAAATTTTGATCATAAATTTAACTAATGAAATGTTTGTGCATGTCACATGCACTAACATTTTATCAGTTAAATCTTTGGTCAAAATTTACCAAAAATTACAATGGTGATGAATAAACCAGGACGGAGGTACTAGTTGTAGAACCCAAATAAAAGAGTGAGGCGCCTTAATGTTACTGTCGACTGTGACTAGTCTTATGGGAAAAGCTGGGGAAGAGACGGCTTATTTTTGAAGCCACCAAAAGAACTGGCCCTAGGAGTAGTAGCTTATTTTTTATTGTGCTTTGCAAGAAATGATCTTTAAGAATTAGTTTTTGAGTATCAATTGTTATACATGTTGGCTACAGATGACATGGCACTTCCTTATAGTCAACAATTAGCTATACTATTAAGTATTAACCATGCCCTTATACACCAAGACGGAGGGATAAAATCAGGATGACTTGGAAGGGGCAGAGCAGATGTAAGAAATGGTTCATAGTAAGTATTTCACCAGTACTGTAGTAAAAATTCATACAAGGAAGATTCTAGACTAAACTATAAATGGATACACTTTTATTCATGCGCGATACTCCAATAGAGCAAGATCTTGCATGGAAGTCTCCACATGCTTAGACAGCGGATTACACTGAGCGAAGACTAATGGTCAACATTTAACTTGATAATGTGTATGTCCAGGTGAACCTCCTTGGAGTCCCCGTGCACCGCGTTGGGGGGTAAATCATACCATGCGTCTTCCATGTCCACATCGGCGGGAAGGTCCCAGCTGTGCACAGTCCTAGTCAGCATGATGGAGCCGGTGTCGCTGCCCACGTACCTCAGAGGGGTAGTAACAGTGAGCACGCACCCGTACATCGGCCTCGTGTCAGTGTCGGCATCAGCGCCGCCTCGGCGCACACTACGTAGATGGGCGGCGGCTCGCTGGCCTCGCCGGTGCCCACGATCAAGAGAGGAAGACGCTGCCGTCCTCCTCCGAGACTAACAGGCGGCGGTGATCCTCCAGCGACTCCGGCATGGTGAAAAGGTAGCATGTCCCGTACTTGATGTTCTCCGCCAAGGGCCAGTAGTGACCGCTGCACGCATCCGTGAGGTGATGCACGATGTTCGCCGGCGAGCCCCAAAACGGCACCGGGCACTCATAGCAGTAGACGAAGGGCTCCTTGGAGGCATCGACCAGGCCGTCCATGAGACGGGAGTATCTGTAGGGGACGTTGCCCCAGTTGAATATATGAGCAAGTTACTACGAGATTTAATCCGAATAAGCACAAAATAAATCATGACGGCTATAACAGACATTAAACTAATCATGTGGACTAGCATAGTAGATGAACAGATAGAATCTAGTAGGATACAAAGTAGAAACATGAATTCTACCACTATTTCGAACAGGAAGGACAGAAACACATACGGTGCAGCGGGAGCAGCACCGTTGGCACTGAGGTTGTCGCCCATGTCATTGAGGAAGAGGTTGCCGAGGTCGGGGAAGAAGTAAATGCGTCGGTGAAGTCGTGGCTGCCAGCAGTCGTGAGAGTGCGCTCCCCAAATTTCAACAGCGCCCGCTGAATGGAGCGCAGGAGGGAGTGGCTGTAGGGGACGTTGCGGCCGCTGAATGGAGCACAGGAGTAGCACACGAAGCAGTAGATGGTGCTCGGGTGCCCAGAAATTTTTGTTTGGCATCGCTTGGGCAATGTAGGGCATCGGTGCCAAATACCCAAAAAGCAAATTTAGCACCGCTTTCGGCCTACATAGTGGAAGGCCTAAGTCTCTATCTCCACTCTTATCTCTATCTCTACTACTCTTCTTTGTTTTCTATAACAAATCAAATAGTACTGCGCCGTCCGCTGCACGCCCGGCTGAACATGCCTCCTCACCTCCATCATCACCAACTGAGTCTTTTATAGGAGTAGGAGTAGAGAAAAAACCGAGTTGGTGATGATGGTGTGCCGTGCAATGCATGGGCATCTTGCTAATTTTTTGCATATAATTCCAAACACCACGTAGACACGGTGTTTGACCATTTTACAACTATGTTAGTATCATTGTTAGTGGTCAGCTAGTGCAAGTTATAGCCCCAGGTGTTTTAACCTTTTTTTGGTAATGATATGTGGCGATTGTTCGGCACGAGCTCAATCCTGGTGAATCCCACGTAACCGTCAGATTTCCATCCGACGGTGGCCTGTTTTTAATCCATAGTATTTGAAAAAACCACCACCCTTACACAAGTACTGTAACTGCGTCGCGGGCGTTCGCAGCTGCCATGTCTCCCAGCGAATGTTTGCTAGGGGTTGGAGTTAGCACCGATGGCGGTTCATAGTCGTTCCATGCTCGGGCATTGAAGTTTGTAACTATTTTAGATTAGAATATACTACTCCTCCGGTGCTAGTAGTAGAGCAGAGTCCTACTCCACTACTACTCTACTCAAGCAAGTTAGGGCATAGTAGTAGGTACTGTAGGGAGTACTAGTACTGTGATCACTCAAGCAAGTTATCTGACTTTGATATGACCCTACGCTGCTGGTATGTGTCTCGTAAGTCAAGCGCCGTGCTGCAGTCATCATTACCTGTCCACTTCCCAAAACACATATTCACTTCTCCATCTTTGCCCGCTCTTCCATCCCCGCTAAGGCGCCTCCCCCCTCGTCCAATCTTCCATCCTCGCTAAGGCACCTCCCCCCCCCCTTGTCCGAAACCCAAGCACTAACAATGGCATAACGAGCAGCGTCCGCCAAACGAGTGGCTGGAATTTTCTCCCCATAGAGGTAATCAAGCTCATTGTTTCGCGAGTGGAAAATCTCAGTACCATGCCGCTTGCCGCGTGCTCGTCGGGGTTGTACCATTTACTCAAAGCCCGCAGGCCTGAGCTTTTTAAGCCATCTCCTTGCTTGCTGATGCCGCCTGATCTTCAGAAACGGCATGTCACGTAGCATAACGATCGTAGGGTGGCGAGCATCAACCCCCTAGACTGTGATCCGATCCCCGTCACCCTCAACTACATTAACGGTATGTACTGGGTCGGCATGAACACATCTTGGATGGTGCTCGTCGACGGTCGCGGTAGTTGGATGCTCGTGGAGGTCTACACTCGGTGATTGATCCCCCTTCCTTCGATTAACACTGCACTGCTTTAGCACCGCGGCCCAGAATATTCGGAATCTTACAGTAGCCAACATGATACCAAGTTTGATTTGCTCAAGGTTGTAATCTGCCAAGTGCCCACAAGATCTGCGAATTATAAAGACTTCAGGCTAATTATGTTCTTCAACCGCGGTTTCGCCTATCTGACAGGTCACTGCGGTAAGTGGATAAATCTGCACGTCCATCGCAGGATCATACATCCTCCATGGTTCTCTGATGCCATTGAACATCAAGAGCCCTTTTTTATTTGACTCCAACTCTTTTTTGAGGGTTATTTGACACCAACTTGATATGATGTTGTAGGTCGCCTGGTGTCCCTACCCTTCCTAATCCCAGAACCTTTCAAGGAAAAGTGGCATGGCAGTTGCAGGTGGTTCCTGGCTCGATCAGACGATGGCGAACGATTGATGATCGTTCGCACGTACGGGACGTGTTGTTTTGCGGAATACAATCACAGTCACTGCAAGGTCTTTGAGCAGGATCCCAGCTTCTTTGGGCCTTCAGGAATTTTTGACTGGAGGTTGGTAAGTAGCCTTGGTACACGCTCTCTGTTTTTCGGACTGAATTATTCGATTAACGAGGAGATAACCGACGGAAAGGATCATGATGGAAGCACGGTTTTGTTCATCAGGCAAAACTGTGTGTACACAGCGTACCATGCGTCTCTGCATGCACCATACCCTGATATGTGCCGCCACGCTCTACAGCCCAAAGTAGGAGAGAGGGTCGCAAGTACCAGACTTTGACCTGCTAGCTGGAGTTTCCCCCGTCAGGCACCCATCTGGTTAAAGCCGTCAGCCAATCTCCACGGCTTAATAAATAGTAACGTCTAACTGAGCCAGTTAGTTAGATGCATACACTTAGTGAAGTAGGATATTTATTTAGTTTGATGCATACACTTGTTCTTTTTTGGTAGCCCTTTTGTAATGATGGCTGGTGTTTGGTTTGGAAGAGAGAGCTGCGTCTTCACTCTTCTGGCCTGCTTACTGCTTCTATTGCACCCCCAGCCCTGGTTGCTTCTGCTGCTATTTTCAGTGTACAATCAGTAGTATATTTCGTCTGTTGGTTGAATAAATGTGTTGTTAGAACGACAAACACAATGTTTTGGAAGTCGTTGCACGATTCCATCCTTTAGTGCCCCGTACCGTACGTAGCGCATACTTTTTTTGTACGGAACACATTTTCCACTTGTTGATAACATGCAGCCCACTGATGAAGGCCCAATAGAGGAGCCCATAATTAGCTGGAAGGGAGGCTCTCACATGAATCCGGCCCAGGTACATGCTCATGGTCCCCTAAACATAAATAAGTAAATAAATAAAGCTAAATGCTCATGCACCAGTTCTTTAAATTCATGATTTAATAGGAGGATATTATTTCCTATGATAGTGTCGTTACATTCAGTCGATATTGTTCTTAGGCAAATATAGCGACTATCTTCTTTCTCCCAGCATTTTCTTCCTTCAACCAGCGGACCCATGCAAATCGTAGTCAACATCGTAAATAGTTCCGGTCCGTTTTTATTTTTCAATAAGAATGTCCAACCCAGCCTAGCAATTTGCCGACATCACTTTATCCTCCGCCTTGGTGCGCTCGCCGCGGCGCCGCCATCCGGCCCTGTCAACATAGTTTTTTTTGAAACGGTCCCTGTCAACATAGTGAATCGGGAGAGGACTGTAGTTGTGAGTATGATAGTACGGAGCAATCAGGTCCACTCCCAAACACAAGAAAGCGCCTCTTTTACTACTCAGATGAACCCCTCGTTTTTTACTCTAATCCACCCTACTGATATCTGGGACCCACATCATTTTCAACGTATAGTCAATTAACGACATAATTGCACAACTTTTTTTTGAGTAGTAATTCGGAGGAGCAGGCTATAAACTGGGTTGTGCGGTCTCTTTGGCCTGTCAAACAACATGACCAGCCCAGCAGTTTTTTATTTGGGAAAATAGGTAGCCCAGTATTTCTTCTTGAAACATACCCAAGCTAGGCCTATATGTTTTCTCCGACTTACTGGGCTGCAAATCTTTCAAGACGAGGAGGGATGCATTCCGGCCTGGCCAAAGAGTATGGTCAGTGTCGGTTAAAAGTTATATCAAAAGGGGTTGAAAATTCCAAAAAAAATAGCAAATGGAATATTAGTTTCTATTTTATTTTTGTTCTTCACTGATATCTTATTTCATTGGATTTAACATGACATAGTACTAATTTATTTTTAAATTTGTTTTAGTATGGCTACTAATTTTTGGATTAAGAATATTTTGTTCCCCCGCAAAAATTTGCAAATTTTCAAAATTTTGCACATATTTAGTTAATTTTTTAACACTGGTATTGACCAAAAAATGGGCAGCAATTCTAAAAATGGAAAACGGGCTATAATAAATTCCATATGAATTAGAAAATTAGTAAAAAATTATAAAAATAATAGCAAACGGGATGTACACGCCACAGATTTCGAGGTTGACTTGTTTACGCAAGGCTTTGTCAGTCAACACACGATTCTAGCAGCAGTGACTGTTGGATGTCCATCCAACGGCCGACGTGCTTCTTCAATCTCTGATCTTCCTGCTCCAGCTGCCTAAACTAGCGTCGGCGGGACTGCCTGCTCCCTCTCTTGTGGCCCGTTGTGATGTCGCGCAGGCTTCCCCGGCCCACCCTACTCCCTCCGCTGGCCTGGCCGCACGCAATCAACTGCCTCCTTATTACGCGAAAAAACATGATTCCTCCCACTGACATCTGGGGTGCACCGGTTGGGAGGCTGACTTGTGGGCCTACTAAGTTGACGCGTACGCAGGGCTTGTCAACTTAGTCAACAAACAATTCTAGCAGCAGTAACTGTTGGATTTGAACCGAATGGTCCGGCTGCTTCTTCAATCGCTGCTCTTCTTGCACCAGCCGCCCAAACCAGCGCCGGTGAGACCGCCTGCCTCGCCTTCCAAAGGGTCGGCCAGGCCGTTGAGGCCTCACCGCCCCCTACTACTCCCACCGCTAGCCAGCACCTGCGGCGACGACAGCCTCACACCGCAGCCAAACCAGTGAACCCTCGTACTCCTCTCCTTGTGGGCATCCATTGCCGTGTCTTCCCCGGCTCCGCGCCGTCCCCTTACTAGGCCTCGCCGTCGTCCACCACCTCGGATGCGCTCGGGGCGGAGTGGTCAACGCGGTCAATGAACAACACCATCAGAAGTAGACTGTGCATGGAGAGGCTGACAACTGGGTCCACGGCCGCACACAAGGAAATGCCTCCTTATTACACGCAAAATAATGATTCCTCCACCTGACAGCTGGGACCCACCGGAAGGGCCTCTGTATTTCGCGAAAAAAATGTTCCCACCGCTGACAGGTCGGACCCACCAGCTATATCTTCGCATGCAAAGAAGTGCCTCCTTATTACACACAAAAAAATGAATACCCCCATGCTAGTTGGGACCCACAATAGTGGGAGGCTGACTTGTGGGCCAACTAAGTTGACGGGGACGGAGGGCTTTGTCAACTTAGTCAATATGAACGATTCTAGCTCTAGTGACTGTACGATGTCCATCCAACGGCCGTAGTGCTTCTTCAACCTCTGGTCTTCTACTCTTCTTGCTCCAGCCGCCCAAATCAGCACCGGTTGTGCCTGGTGCTCCTTCCTCCCGTGGTCGGCTGCGATGCCGTGGAGGCCTCACTGCCCCCTACTACTCCCACTGCTGGCTAGGCCATCCCTCTACTCACCAACACCCCCTATTATTCTGCGGCGATGGCAGCCTCACACCACAGCCAAACCAGTGAACCCTCGTACTCCTCTCCGCGTGGGCATCCACTGCCGCGTCTTCCCCGGCTCCGCGTCGTCCCCTTCCTAGGCCTCACCATCGTCCACCGCCTTGGTTCAATCGGCGCGGCGTGGTCAATGTGGTCAACGACCGACTTCCATTGGAAGAGTACTGTACGTGGAGAGGCTGACAGCTGGGTCCACGGCAGCCTCAAGGAAGTGCCTACTTATTACGTGCAAAATAATTATTCCTGCACCTCATAGCGGGCCCCACCGGACGGGCCACCATATTTCGCAAAGAAAATGTTTCCCCCTGACTGCTAGGACCCACCAGCACGAAAGAAAGTGCGTCCGGGCAACAAAAAAAACGATTCGCCCCCTGACTGCTGGAACCCACCAGCTATATCTTCGCACGCAAGGAAGTGCCTAACAGTCAGGACCCACCTGATTGAAGCATATGTAGCGTTGTCATTCTGGTCGCGAACGTGTACTTACATACTGGTCGATGTAGAGCGCGCACGTGTCGTAGTAGAGGCGCGCATGTAGCATGTACACGTACGTACAGCGGCCATTGTGCAAGAAAGAAAATACGCCAATGCACGCACATACGGGCGCGGGGTCTCGAACGCCTACTCGTGCATAAGTATGGCCAGGCTCGTGTACATGGCTGGGTCGGAACGGAGAGACAAAGATCGCTGCCGTGTTCATGGGGAGCCAACCGGCTGGGTCAGAACGAAATGCGTCGTCGTGTTCATCGGGAGGGCTTGGATGGAACAGCTGATGGAAACGAGGCCTGGTGTACTGCAGAATGGAGGAAACGGCCTTGTGTTCGACCGGCCACGGTCGAAATGGGATCATGTTCATCGGGAGGGGTCTGCGTACCGCAAAACGGAGGAAACGGACCTCCTACGGTCGAAACGGGGGTCATGTTCATCGGGAGGGGTGTGGCATACCGCAAAACAGAGGAAACAGACTTGTGTTGGAGCGCTACGGTCGAAACGGGGGTCCTGTTCATCGGGAGGGGTGTGGCGTACCGCAAAACGGGACTCCACGAGATACTGTTCATCTCCATCCTCGACCCCTTCCAGCCTCCACGGGCTAGTGTTCATCCATCGTCGACCTCCTCCAGCCTCCACCCGTGACTGTTCATCCATGGGCTCCTGTTCATCCATCCTCCACCGCGCGCTACTCCACCAGCTACTGTTCAACCAGCCCTCTCCACGGGCTCCTGATCAACCACCCCTCCACGGGCTACTGTTCATCCAGCCCTCCACCATCTACTATTCATCCAGCCCTCCACGAGGTCGTCCTGTTCATCCAGCCCTCCACGGGGTCCTAATCATCCTGCCCCAACTGGCTCGATCGATCGGGGTCCTGTTCATCCAGAGGCAACACCACGGGGTCCTGTTCATCCACCCCCACCGGGAACTGTTCATCCAAACCCCCCAGCAATGCTCACTGTTCATCCAGAGGCAGCATCGATCGGCTTTAGTTAGCAGCAAGAGCGAAGAAATCGCCGATCGGGTTCGATTAAGAATCGATCAATCGCCGGGTTCAGAACGCTGTAGCTCGCGGTAATCGCCGGGTTCAAGAGGGCGAACGCCTCGCTCGGGTTCAGTTAGAGCGCAACACCTCGCACACACGCGCGTATGTGTACGAGAGAAACGTGCATCGCTCGGCCCCCGACCACCCACCTTAACCAAGAACTCCCTAATATTTTCCTTTCCCTCGCTTCTACCATGGTTTTTTCCGTCATGTACGGCCCAAAGAATATCATGCAGCTGCCTCTCCGGCCCGCCCAGGACGAAAAGCCCATTTTCTGTCATGATTTTTTGTCATAGAAGTAGGAGCCCACCACATCTATGATGATACTGGGTTTTGTCACAATTATCGTCGTAGAAGTATCATAAGTATGACAGAAAAAATTCGTTCGGCCCAAACACTACTAGGAAAAGGGCTAAAGATAGGATTGACACTAATGGCGCACCAGAGAAGTGGTGCACCACTACTATATACTAATGGCGCACCTGGTGGAGATACGCCATTAGTGTGGAATACACTAATGGCGCACCAAGCAGAAGGTGCGCCACTAGTAAAACAAAAAAAATCATTTTTTCAAACATTCTAATGGCGCATCCGGGCAAAGTGCGCCATTAGTAGTTAGAACTACTAATGGCGCACTTGAGACAGAGTGCGCCAGTATTTTTTTTTACTTTTGGCGCTTCCCCCCCACTCCACCTATTCCCTCCCTTCCTCCCCACTCAAGACGCCCTCCGCCTCAATCAGTATGCCGCCGCGCTCACGCCCCACGCCTCCGTCCCTGGCGCCGCCTGACCCCGACCCCCGCCCACGCCCCCTCCGTCCCCTGCCGCCGCCCGATCCCTGCCCCCACGCCCCCACGTCCCCCACCACCACGAGGCCGACGAGGAGGAGGAGACGACAACCACCACGACACAGCCAGGCGGCTCAAGGCCTTCACCAAGACCGCCGAGCCGCAAGAATCTGCATCGGCCTCGTCGCCCGGCTTCCTCCTCACACGAGCGCCAGGTAACGCTCCCTCCCTTCCCCTTCCCCTTCCCTCTGTTATCTGTTAATTCAACGAATTTTTTTCTCACCTCATCTCAGTTTATACGGTGCTGATGTTTCTGTTTTTTTGGCAATATGATCTCGCTTTGTTATTCTGGAGCCAAAGTGAGATTGCTTAGTCCATGGGGATGTGAGAGCTTGCTTAGTCCCCTGTGTTTGAATGCATGCTTACAATTTCCTATATCTGCAGTGATAATCTGAAATTCTAGGAGTGGCATGTTGGATTGAATTTGCTGATTTCATTTGTTTAGCGATGAAGCGGACATGTATTGTGCTCCTCTCGGCTTGGTCATACTAGTAGATGTCATATCCACTTTCTTCACCCATAAGAATAAGCTATGTGAACTCCTATGCTGCTTAAGTACACGCCGGTCCGATTGATGCGGTCTACGTGCAATGTTTTTATCCTCTCGTCATTGAAAGTTTAACTCTTTGTTGCTGCTAGTAGTGGATTTGCTCCAAATTACAACTCCCGTAAAAAATTTGGAAATTTCTGATTGTTTTTTGGTCATTTTGGGAATTTATTGTCAACCTATGTGCATTTGCATCCGGGAGTAGAAGGGCACTTTCACAGATATGAGCAATATTTATGAATTTAGTTATTAATTGACTATCATATTTTGAAGTAAATGACTATCTTGATGTCGTGTCCTCGACATCGTTATTAATTGTAATGTAATCGATACTACATTATCAATTGTAATGTGAGAAATCTACTCTTCCTTGTTTGGTCATATCTGTTGAATAAAGCCAAGTCTTGATGAGCTAGTGTTTATTTCTTCATTTAAATCAGTTTTCATCAGTTTCGTCAATAGTAGTTTGAGATTGTTTTCTGTCAATGATCTGTTGTAAGGGTACTAATTGGTCTCTTCTGCTGCTTATCAGAGATGGCGGGAAGCAGCCACCGCCGCTCTGCGACACCGCAATACGAGTTGGATGCTTCCGAGTTCTTCACTATCATACTTGGGACTTTAGTATCATCCATGACGCAGGTATATAAAACGAGAGTTCTCCCCTTCACCCATCTCATTATGATATCTGTTGTTTGCCTACATCACTCATTGTCCCAAAGTGCAGAGGCTGCCTGACAGTTTTATGAACATGCTGATGGGTGAAGATCCGCCAAATAATGTGAAGTTATGACGTGCCAAAGCGGGTTTCGCAGGCTGTGGGATGTGGAGTTGGTGATCAAGGAGGGCCACATGTACTTGTCTCGTGGGTGGGAGAAGTTCTACCGTGCCTACAACGTATGGTTGGGGTACTTCCTTCTTCAGTAATGCATTTACGACGCGCCACCATGGTCATCGTGAAGGTGTTCAACGCGACTATGTATGTCGATGCGCCACGTTGAAGATTATGATGCCGATGCGCTCGCCTCTTCTTATTCCTCTACATTTGGCTTTGTCTCACATCGATTGTTAACGGTCATTGTTGCATTTGGACAGGTAATGGGAGCAAGAAGAAGCAACAATGGCTACTGACCAAAGCGGCGACCATATGGCTATAGCGAAAGCAAAGAAATGATTCTGTCAGAGCGAAAGCAGCAAATGATTCTGGCAGCAGCATGGACAACAAGAACGATGATCCGGACTAGAGTGCGGGAGAAGAGGAGCAGAGGGGAATGAGGAGCTGCAGGATGACGATGGGCATCGGTGAGGATGACCTAGCGCCGGGTGGTGGCTGACCAAGGGCAAGAGATGGCGGTGGCTGACCAAGGGCAAGAGATGGTGGTGGCTGACCATGGGCAAGAGATGGTGGTGGCTGACCATGGGCAAGAGATGGAGGTGGCTGAGGATGACCTAGCGATGGTCGTGCCTAAAGGTGGCCTCGCGATGGTGGTGGTGCCTGACAATGACCACGCACTGGTGGTGGTGCCGGCGATCCCAGGCGACATGACCACGCCAATTGAGGTAGAAGACTACATCCCACCGCTCCACCGCCTCCACCGCCTCGCCGCTCTTGGCGCATCAAATGAGGAAGGAGAAGGAGAAGAACAATGCATGAGAACTGAACTTTGTCAGGTATGTTAGATCTCCAAAATGATATATATATATACTTAGTTACCTATGTTATCTCTAATATGCTTAGTTTCCTATAGGTTAGCTTCATTTTACCTAAGTTAGCTCTAATATGCTAACTTAGAGCTTATATGCTTAGTTTCCTATAGGTTAGCTCCAAAATAACTTATGTTAGCACAAAATGATCAAGTTTACATAATAAGCTTATAGTCTTTTTCTTATTCTTCTTCTTTTCCAAAATGACATAGGTTAGCTTCATTTTACCTAAGTTGGCTCTAATATACTAACTTAGAGCTTATATGCTTAGTTTCCTATAGGTTAGCTCCAAAATAACTTATGTTAGCACAAAATGATCAAGTTTACATAATAAGCTTATAGTCTTCTTCTTATTCTTCTTCTTTTCCAAAATTCTTCTTATTCTTCTTCTAGTGTTCTTCTTCTTCTAGTATTCTTCTAGTCTTCTTCTTTTTCTTCTTGTAACTTCTTGTTTATCATTTTGCAAATTTGATTTAATTCACGGAAGCTTGCATGGATGGAGTGCTTCTTTTCCATTTGTGTTTTTATTTTGTATCAATGTGAAACTTTTGTGAATTGATGGATAACGGTGTTGGATGAACAATGTGAAACTTTTGTAATATGTAACGATGGAACTATGTGTTGGCTATGTATGTATATATGATGGAACTTGTGTGTTGGCTATGTATGTATATATGATGGAACTTGTGTGTTGGCTATGATTGTTATATGGATGCTTGTTGTATATATATGTGTTGGATATCTCATAGGTGAAATAGTGACCTGAGATTAAGAAAAAATTAAAAAAATTGTTACTAATGGCGCACTACAAAGGTGGTGCACCATTAGTATAGCGTACTAGTGGCGCATCAGGCAAAACTAATGGCAAGATCGCCAGTGTGCCATTAGTATACCAGATACTAATGGCGCACCAGTGGTGCGACATTAGAAAAAATTCTAGTGGCGTGATACTAATGGCGCACCAGTGATGCGCCATTAGTAGGCAAAACTGGTGCGCCATTAGTAGCCCTTTTCCTAGTAGTGAAAATGTCACGGATGTGTATTTTCTTTAAGTGTAGGTGTCATGTACGTATCCTCTTAACATGGATTGAGTACAGGAATGACAAAGATGAAACCCAGTTCAACACCTTCCTCGACCATTTATCTATAAGTATGGTTATGTATGGAAACTAGTAATATCATCTTGCTCTGTCCCATACTTTTTAGGTTGCTGATAATGAGACTCCCATAATTTTCAATAGATGAGGTTCAAGTTGGATAGCCAAGATGATGCAACAAGACAAGCTTGCAGCCACGTTTTCAAGTCTGCTCAGCGGCAGTATCGGTATAACTTGAGGAAAACTCACTTTGAAGGCAAGGCTAACAGTGAACTTGCCCAAACATCTCCAGTGGAAAATATATCGGATGAAGACTGGAGACCTCGTTAAACACTGGTCTAATCCGAAGTGTCAGGTACATTATATATATGTGATCAGATCACATGTTGAAGTCCTATTTACGCATGTGCCACACAAATCAATCTTCTTGTAGGTGAACTGTCCAAAGAACAAGGCCAACCGTACCAAAGTGAAATTCCAACGGATGACAAGGTCTCGTAGCTATATTGCACACTGCGAGGCTCTTGTAATTAGCTGCTGTTCCGCTCTTTTTGCTGTACCATATTATCAGATCTATATTGACTTGTTATAAATGCAGAGGAGAGCCCGCAAGGACCAAAAAGTACCTGAACCAAATGTTGTGGAAATATTCAAGGACTGTCACACCAGCAAGACGAAGGGCATGACTACACCAGTCAAAGCCGCTGTTGTAAGTCCTTAATACTCATGCCTTTTAACTACTACTTACTCTGACTCGTGCCTTGAACTGCATGATTTGCAGCCAATGTCTATTACTCTTTTCAATTTTATACACAATTGTCTTACCGTATCATTGCACCTTACAAGGTTTAAAAGAGAGGACTGATGTTCCTGATCTTGACCTGTAATCTAGTTCCGTGCTGGACTTGCCCACACAATGTTACAATTGCATATTTGTCTGTTCTCAGTCGTTTTGTGATATGAATGATGTCATACTATGCTTACCATATTATAAACTTTGCCTCTTTATCCTTTGCTGTCAATACAATGTGAAGAAATAAAAAATACATTAGCCATGGTACATGGTTAAATGTTTAGAACCTGGTTTTATTATGTACTTTGCAGTAAAATACAACTAATATTTTACATGGGTTCACCATAATAAGTTTTGTATATAGACCAAAGCTATTTTGTTTGGTTTTGCTGCCTCCTTACTATCTTTAGCTCTAGTAATGTAAAAACTCAACTTTTCAGCAAGCTATGGAAAAAATGGTGGAACCGCCACCTTCTAAAGGTCGCGAGGCAACTATAACCGCAATGTCAGCTCTTGCTGCAGTGGGTCAGTACCTATCCACTAACAGTGCCAAAAGCACATTCCTACGTAATACTGGGTTTGTTGCTAAGGCAGTCTCGTCCAAACTGCCTCATGATCAATATATGCAAGCTCAAAACAATGTTATATCTGCGCTCCAGACACAAGTCCATTCCCTAACAGAGACCCTTTGTGAAACAAGGATAGACATTGTTCGATGTCGTCAAGATATGCATGGTTTTGAAACCAGACTATGAGACATTTGCTATGTTGTTCAGGAGCCTAGGAGAAATGAAGGTGAAGGTTATGGTGCTCCATCGGAGAATACAACATGAAAACGTAACAGTCAGGTCAAATGAACCGAACTTATGAACTTCTGCTGGTGCATTTATCTGCCAGACTGTTAACTTTTATGCCAACCTTACTTTTGTTTTATAGTTGTAATTTGTTTTGTTGCGATACAAAATTTGTTCTTAACATGCAGCCACCGGCTGAAGAAAACAGCAAGCCATTTTTGTATAGTGTAGGGTGTTCCCTATATTTGCACTAGTGGCGATCTTTGATGCCCAGTGGATGTAATCTGTGCAATCACCTTAATAGCCTAGCATTAGTTTCGGGCTTATTTATTTCCTAGTCTTCTTTTTCCCTGGTTTGCTAGTGGCCGCAACAACCATGGACCATATACGGACCGTGGTAACCTTGACCCTGCTACGGGCCATAGGATCCATGGGCCTCCTACGGGCCGTCGATAAATGGGCCTCCAACAGGGCCTTAGAATCGGTGGGCCTTGGGCCGTCGGATAAATGGGTCTACATGGGCCGTAAATGTGCATAATTGGAATCGGCCCAGCATGGTAATGGGCTGTTAACAGGCCAGAGGACAGCAAAGGCTTAACTCTGTCGCAGGCATAACGGGTCGTTAATGGTCCAGAATATAGGACGGGATGGAAACGGTGCAACGTGTTAATAGGCGAGAAACGGGCCGACTCTTGGCACGGGCCGAATTTTGCCCATTAGGGGAACAGGCCAGTAACGAGACGGAAGTAATCGAGGGCCGGAAAGGAGCCCAAGAACGTATGGGTCGTCAGTAGGCGAAAGCTAACACGGGCTGGAAACGGCCCATGTGAATCATGGGTCATTAACGGGTACAAAGAAATTTACTGTTCATTATGGGCTAGAGTCACCGTGGGCCTCTAAAGGGCCTAAAATACGAAGGCCTCATATGGCCCGAAAGACATCATGGGCCATACATGGGCCGAAAGTGAAACGGGCTGGTGTTATATTGGACAACCCACATGAAGTTGTTGGGCCGATTTCGGGTAGGCTTTAACGGGCCGCGAGTTACCGGGCCATTAAATGGGCTATTTGCAAAGAGACTGTTAACAGGCTTTTCATGGGCCAGCCCGCTAACTTTTGACCAAGTCAAATGGGCCGGCCTTTGTAAGCTAAATGGGCCACTGGTGGGCCGCCGCACGTGTCAACATATCATAGGCGCCTATCTGACCCACTGACGAGCTGACACGTGTTTCCTCCGGCCAATCAGAATTTTACACGTGGAAATTTCCCATTGGTATGGGCTATTAACGGGTTATCGGATCCAAAACCGGACCCAATAGCTTAACGGCGACCCGTTACGGTGGATGCCACGTGTCGGTCACCCTTGACAAAAGCACTTCTGTAATGCGCAATTTATCGTCATGGAAGTGGACACTTCCGTGATGATAATTTTGGTAATGTCATGGAACACTTCTACGACAGCACAGGTATGACTATCTTGATTCTGTCATAAAATCGTCATGTATGTACATGCATGACAGAAAACATGACCTACTGTGACAAACATGTATCATCACGGAAGTGTATTTTTTGTAGTGCTTACACCCGTTGTATGCGAACGTTTGAATCTATCACACTCGATCATCACGTGGTGCTTCGAAACAACGAACCTTCACAACGGTGTGCAGTTAGGGGGAACACTTTTCTTGAAATTTTAGTGAGAGATCATCTTATTTATGCTACCGTCGTTCTAAGCTGAAGGAAATATGCCCTAGAGGCAATAATAAAGTTATTATTTATTTCCTTATATCATGATAAATGTTTATTATTCATGCTAGAATTGTATTAACCGGAAACATAATACATGTGTGAATACATAGACAAACAGAGTGTCACTAGTATGCCTCTATTTGACTAGCTCGTTAATCAAAGATGGTTATGTTTCCTAACCATAGACATGAGTTGTCATTTGATTAACGGGATCACATCATTAGGAGAATGATCTGATTGACATGACCCATTCCGTTAGCCTAGCACTTGATCGCTTAGTATGTTGCTATTGCTTTCTTCATGACTTATACATGTTCACTCGTAACTATGAGATTATGCAACTCCGTTTACGGAGGAACACTTTGGGTACTACCAAACGCCACAACGTAATCGGGTGATTATAAAGGAGTACTACAGTGTCTCCAAAGGTACATGTTGGGTTGGCGATTTTGAGATTAGGTTTTGTCACTCCGATTGTCGGAGAGGTATCTCCGGCCCTCTCGGTAATGCACATCACTATAAGCCTTGCAAGCAATGTAGCTAATGAGTTAGTTACGGAATGATGCATTACGGAACGAGTAAAGAGACTTACCGTAACGAGATTGAACTAGGTATTGGATACCGACGATCGAATCTCGGGCAAGTAACATACCGATGACAAAGGGAACAACGTATGTTGTTATGCGGTCCGACCGATAAAGATCTTCAGAGAATATGTAGGAACCAATATGGGCATCTAGGTCCCGCTATTGGTTATTGACCAAGATGTGTCTCGGTCATGTCTACATTGTTCTCGAACCGTAGGGTCCGCACGCTTAAGGTTTCGGCGATGCTTATATTATGAGTTTATGTATTTTGATGTAACGAAGGTTGTTCGGAGTCCCGGATATGATCACGGACATGACGAGGAGTCTCGAAATGGTCGAGACATAAAGATTTATATATTGGACGGATATATTTGGACACCGGAAAGGTTCCGGAGAAGTTTGGAGCTCCGGGAGGTTATCGGAACCCCCCGGGAGGTATATGGGCCTTGTTGGGCCCATGTAGGAGGAAGGGAGAAGGGACAAGGGTGGGGCGCCCCAAGCCCAATCCGACTGGGTAGGGGCCGCCCCTTCCTTTCTCCTTCCCCTCTTCCTATTTCTACTACTAGTACTACTTCCTAAATACTAGTACTCTTTCCTTCCCTCCAAATAAGATAAGGAAAGAGAGGGAAACCTACTTGGAGTAGGTTTCTCCCTTGGTGCGCCCCTTGGGCCGGCCACCTCCTCCTCCCTCCTTTATATACGGGAGGGGGCACCCTAGAACACACAAGTTGATCCTTGAGATCGTTCCTTAGCCGTGTGCGGTGCCCCCTCCACCATATTCCACCTCGGTCATATCAGAAGCGGTGCTTAGGCGAAGCCTGCGCCGGTGAAACATCAAGATCGCCACCACGCCGTCAGGCCGACGGAACTCCCTCTCTCCGGAGCTTTGCTGGATCGGAGCCCGTGGAGCGTCATCAAGCTGAACGTGTGCCAAGAACTCGGAGGTGCCGGAGTAACGGCGCTGGGATCGGCTGGATCGTGAGGAGAACGTACGACTACTTCCTCTACGTCATCATCGACTCGGAGGTGCCGGAGTAACGGCGCTGGGATAGGCATGATCGCGAGGAGAACGCATTTGACTACTTCCTCTACGTTGTGATCGCTTCCGCCACGGTTCACGAGGGTACGTAGACAACACTCTCCCTCTCGTTGCTATGCCATCACCATGGTCCCGTGTGTGCGAGGGAAATTTTTGAAATTACTGCGTTCCCAACAAAGTGGCATCCGAGCCAGGTTTTATGCGTTGATGTCATATGCACGAGTAGAACACAAGTGAGTTGTGGGCGATACAAGTCATACCGCCTACCAGCATGTCATACTTTGGTTCAGCGGTATTGTGAGATGAAGCGGCCCGGACCGACATTACGCCAGACGCTTACGCGAGACTGGTTTCACCGTTCACGAGCACTCGTGCTTAAAGGTGGCTGGCGGGTGTCTGTCTCTCTCACTTTAGTTGAACTGAAAAGGCTACGCCCGTCCTTGAGAAGGTTAAACGGAGTCTATTTGACGAAGTATCGTTGTGGTCTTGATGCGTAGGTGAGATTGGTTCTTGCTTAAGCCCGTAGCAGCCACGTAAAATTTGCAACAACAAAGTAGAGGACGCCTAACTTGTTTTTGCAGGGCATGTTGTGATGTGATATGGTCAAGACGTGATGCTATATTTTATTGTATGAGATGATCATGTTTTGTAACCGAAGTTATCGGCAATCGGTCGGAGCCATATGGTTGTCGCTTATTGTATGAAATGCAAACGCCTGTAATTGCTTTACTTTATCTCTAAGCGGTAGCAATAGTCATAGAAGCAATAGATGGCGAAACGACAACGATGCTACGATGGAGATCAAGGTGTCGCTACCGGTGACGATGGTGATCACGACGGTGCTTCGGAGATGGAGATCACAAGCACGAGATGATGATGGCCATATCATATCACTTATATTGATTGCATGTGATGTTTATCCTTTATGCATCTTATCTTGCTTTGATTGACGGTAGCATTTTAAGATGATCTCTCACTAAAATTATCAAGTAGTGTTCTCCTGAGTATGCACTGCTACAAAGTTCGTCCGTGCCGAGACACCACGTGATGATCGGGTGTGATAAGCTCTACGTCCATCTACAACGGGTGCAAGCCAGTTTTGCACACGCAGAATACTCGAGTTATACTTGACGAGCCTAGCATATGCAGATATGGCCTCGAACACGGAGACCGAAAGGTCGGCGTGAATCATATAGTAGATATGATCAACATAAGATGTTCACCATTGAAAACTACTCCATCTCACGTGATGATCGGTTATGGTTTAGTTGATTTGGATCACGTAATCACTTAGATGACTAGAGAGATGTCTATCTAAGTGGGAGTTCTTAAGTAATATGATTAATTGAACTTTAATTTATCATGAACTTAGTCCCGGTAGTATTTTGCAAATTATGTTGTAGATCAATAGCTCGCGTTGTTGCTTCCCTATGTTTTTATATGTGTTCCTAGAGAAAATTGTATTGAAAAATGTTAGTAGCAATAATGCGGATTGGATCCGTGATCCGAGGTTTATCCTCATTGCTACGTAAGAATTATGTCCTTAATGCACCGCTAGGTGACAGACCTATTGCAGGAGCAAATGCAGACGTTATGAACGTTTGGCTGGCTCAATATGATGACTACTTAATAGTTTAGTGAACCATACTTAAACAGCTTAGAATCGGGACTTCAAAGACGTTTTTGAACGTCATGGACCATATGAGATGTTCCAGGAGTTGAAGTTAATATTTCAAGCAAATACCCGAGTTGAGAGATATGAAATCTCCAACAAGTTCTATAGCTAAAAGATGGAGGAGAATCGCTCAACTAGTGAGCATGTTCTCGATTGTCCGGGTACTTCAATCGCTTGAATCAAGTGGGAGTTAATCTTCCAGATAAGGCGGTGATTGACAGAATTCTCTAGTCACCATCACTAAGTTACTAGAACTTCGTGATGAACTATAGTATGCAAGGGATGACGAAAACGATTCCCGAGCTCTTCGTGATGTTGAAATCGATTTAAGGTAGAAATCAAGAAAGAGCATCAAGTTTTGATGATTGACAAGACCACTAGTCTCAAGGAAAAGGGCAAAGGGAAGAAGGGGAACTTCAAGAAGAATGGCAAGCAAGTTGCTGCTCGAGTGAAGAAGCCCAAGTCCGGACCTAAGCACGAGACTAAGTGCTTTTGCTGCAATGGAACTGGTCACTAGAAGCGGAACTACCCCAAGTATTTGGCGGATAAGAAGGATGGCAAAGTGAACAAAGGTATATTTGATATACAGATTATTGATGTGTATTTTACTAGTGTTCGTAGCAACCCCTCGGTATTTGATACTAGTTCGGTTGCTAAGAGTAGTAACTTGAAACGGGAGTTGCGTAATGAACAAGAACTAGTTGAAGGGGAAGTGACGATGAGTGTTGGAAGTAGTTCCAAGATTGATATGATCATCATCGCACACTCCCTATACTTTCGGGATTAGTGTGGAACCTAAATAAGTGTTATTTGGTGTTGAGCATAAATATGATTTGATCATGTTTATTGCAATACGGTTATTCATTTAAGTAAGAGAATAAATTGTTGTTACTGCTTACATGAATAAAACCTTATATGGTTACACACCCAATGAAAACGGTTCATTGGATCTCGATCATAGTGATACACATATTCATAATATTGAAACCAAAAGATGCAAAGTTAATAATGATAGTGCAACTTATTTGTGGCACCGCCGTTTAGGTCATATTGGTGTAAAGCGCATGAAGAAACTCCATGCCGATGGATTTTTGGAATCACTTGATTATGAATCATTTGATGCTTGCGAACCGTGCCTTTTGGGCAAGATGACTAAAACTCCGTTCTCCGGAACAATGGAACAAGCTCTTGACTTATTGGAAATAATACATACCGATGTATGCGATCCAATGAGTGTTGATGCTCGTGGCAAGTATCGTTATTTGCTGACCTTCACAAGATGATTTGAGCAGATATGGGTATATCTACTTGATGAAACACAAGTCTGAAACATTTGAAAAGTTCAAAGAATTTCAGAGTGAAGTGAAGAATCATCGTAACAAGAAAATAAAAGTTTCTACGATATGATCGCAGAGGAAAAATATTTGAGTTACGAGTTTGGCCTTGATTAAAACAATGTGAAATAATTTCACTACTCACGCCACCGAACACCACAAAGCATAATGGTGTGTCCGAACGTCAGAACCACACTTTATTGGATATGGTGCGATCTATGATGTATCTTACCGATTTACCACTATCGCTTTTGGGGTTATGCATTAGAGACAAATGCATTCACGCTTAATAGGGCACCATCTAAATCTGTTGAGATGACACCGTATGAACTATGGTTTAACAAAGAAACCTAAGCTGTCATTTCTTAAAAGTTTGGAGTTGTGATGCTTATGTGAAAAAGTTTTCACCGATAAGCTCGAACCCAAATCGGAGAAGTGCGTCTTCATAGAATACCCAAAAGGTAACTATTGGGTGCACCTTCTATCACAGATCCGAAGGCAAGTTTTTCGTTGTTAAGATGGATCCTTTCTAGAGAAGAAGTTTCTCTCGAAAGAAGTGAGTGGGAGGAAAATAGAACTTGATGAGGTAATTGTACCTTCTCCCTTATTGGAAAGTAGTTCATCACGTAAATCAGTTCCAAAGTGATTCCTACACCAATTAGTGAGGAAGTTAGTGATGATGATCATAAAACTTCAGATCAAGTTGCTACCAAACCTCGTAGGTCTTCGAGTAAGATCCGCACTGTAGTAGTATGGTAATCATATTCGGAAGTCATGTTACTAGACCATGATGAACCTACGAACTATGAGGAAGCGATGATGAGCCCAGATTCCGCGAAATGGCTTGAGGCCATGAAATGCGAGATAGGATCCATGTATGAGAACAAAGTATGGACTTTGATTGACTTGCTCGATGATCAGCAAGCCATGTTAAATAAATGGATCTTCAAGAGGAAGACGGACACTGATAGTAGTGTTACTATCTACAAAGCTCGACTTGTCACAAAAAGGTTGTCGACAAGTTCAAGGTGTTGACTACAATGAGATTTTCTCAAGCTGTAGCGATGCTTAAAGTCCGTCCGAATCATGTTAGCAATTGCCACATTTTATGAAATCTGGCAAATGGATGTCAAAACTACATTCTTTAATGGATTTATTAAAGAAGAGTTGTATATGATGCAACCAGAAGGTTTTTCAATCCTAAGGGAGCTAACAAAATGTGCAAGCTCCAAATGATCCAACTATGGACTGGTGCAAGCATCTCAGAGTTGGAATAAACGCTTTGATAGTGTGATCAAAGCATATGGTTTTATACAGACTTTTGGAGAAGCCCGTATTTACAAGCAAGTGAGTGGGAGCACTACAACATTTCCGATAAGTATATGTGAATGACATATTGTTGATCGGAAATAATGTAGAATTATTCGCAAAGCATAAAGGAGTATTTGAAAGGAGTTTTTCAAAGAAGGACCTCGGTGAAGCTGCATAAATTGAGCATCAAGATCTATTGAGATAGATGAAAACGCTTGATAAAGTTTTCAATAAGTACATACCTTGTCAAGATTTTGAAGAAGTTCAAAATGGAACAGTCCAAAGAAAAGTTCTTGCCTGTGTTGCAAAGGTGTGAAATTGAGTAAGACTCAAATCCCGACCACGGCAGAAAATAGAAAAGAGAATGAAAGTCATTCCCTATGCCTCACCATAGGTTCTATAAAGTATGCTATGCTATGTACCGCACCTATTGTATACCTTTCTCTGAATTTGGCAAGGAGTACAATAGTGATCTAAGAGTAGATCATCGGACATTGGTCAAGAACATCCTTAGTGAGGACTAAGGAAATATTTCTCGATTATGGAGGTGATAAAAGAGCCCGTCAGAAGGAGTTACATCGATGCAAGCTTTTTACACAGATCCGTGATGACTCTAAGTCTCAATCTGGATACATATTGTAAGTGGGAGCAATTAGCTAGAGTAGCCCCGCGCAGAGCATTGTAGACATAGAATATTTGCAAAATACATACGGCTCTGAATGTGAACAGACCCGTTGACTAAAATTATCTCACAAGCAAAACATGATCACACCTTAGTACTCTTTGGGTGTTAATCACATAGCGATGTGAACTAGATTACTGACTCTAGTAAACCCTTTGGGTGTTGGTCACATGTCGATGTGAACTATGGGTGTTAACCACATATAGATGTGAACTATTGATGTTAAATCACATGGCGATGTGAACTAGATTATTGACTCTAGTGCAAGTGGGAGACTGAAGGAAATATGCCCTAGAGGCAATAATAAAGTTATTATTTATTTCCTTATATCATGATAAATGTTTATTATTCATGCTAGAATTGTATTAACCGGAAACATAATACATGTGTGAATACATAGACAAACAGAGTGTCACTAGTATGCCTCTATTTGACTAGCTCGTTAATCAAAGATGGTTATGTTTCCTAACCATAGACATGAGTTGTCATTTGATTAACGGGATCACATCATTAGGAGAATGATCTGATTGACATGACCCATTCCGTTAGCCTAGCACTTGATCGTTTAGTATGTTGCTATTGCTTTCTTCATGACTTATACATGTTCCTGTAACTATGAGATTATGCAACTCCTGCCACGGAGGAACACTTTGGGTACTACCAAACGTCACAACGTAATCGGGTGATTATAAAGGAGTACTACAGGTGTCTCCAAAGGTACATGTTGGGTTGGCGATTTTGAGATTAGGTTTTGTCACTCCGATTGCTCTGGAGAGGTATCTCTGGCCCTCTCGGTAATGCACATCACTATAAGCCTTGCAAGCAATGTAGCTAATGAGTTAGTTACGGAATGATGCATTACGGAACGAGTAAAGAGATTCTACCGGTAACGAGATTGAACTAGGTATTGGATACCGACGATCGAATCTCGGGCAAGTAACATACCGATGACAAAGGGAACAACGTATGTTGTTATGCGGTCTGACCGATAAAGATCTTCGTAGAATATGTAGGAACCAATATGGGCATCCAGGTCCCGCTATTGGTTATTGACCAAGATGTGTCTCGGTCATGTCTACATTGTTCTCGAACCGTAGGGTCCGCACGCAAGGTTTCGATGGCGATGCTTATATTATGAGTTTATGTATTTTGATGTACCAAGGTTGTTCGAGTCCCGGATATGATCACGGACATGACGAGGAGTCTCGAAATGGTCGAGACATAAAGATTTATATATTGGACGGATATATTTGGACACCGGAAAGGTTAGGAGAAGTTTGGAGCTCCGGAGGTTACCGAACCCCCGGGAGGTATATGGGCCTTATTGGGCCCATGTAGGAGGAAGGGAGAAGGAACAAGGGAGGGGCGCGCCCAAGCCCAATCCGATTGGGGAGGCGCGCCTCAAGCCCAATCCGACTGGGGAGGGGGCCGCCCCCCTTCCTTTCTCCTTCCCCTCTTCCTATTTCTACTACTAGTACTACTTCCTAAATAATAGTACTCTTTCCTTCCCCTCCAAATAAGATAAGGAAAGAGAGGGAAACCTACTTGGAGTAGGTTTCCCCTCCCTTGCGCGCCCCTTGGGCCGGCCACCTCCTCCTCCCCTCCTTTATATACGGGGAGGGGGCACCCTAGAACACACAAGTTGATCCTTGAGATCGTTCCTTAGCTGCAGGCGGTGCCCCTCCACCATATTCCACCTTGGTCATATCGTAGCGGTGCTTAGGCGAAGCCTGCGCCGGTGAAACATCAAGATCGTCACCACGCCGTCAGGTCGACGAACTCCCTCTCTCCGGATCTTTGCTGGATCGGAGCCCGTGGAGCGTCATCAAGCTGAACGTGTGCCAAGAACTCGGAGGTGCCGGAGTAACGGCGCTGGGATCGGCTGGATCGTGAGGAGAACGTACGACTACTTCCTCTACGTCATCATCGACTCGGAGGTGCCGGAGTAACGGGCGCTGGGATCGGCAGGATCGCGAGGAGAACGACGACTACTTCCTCTACGTTGTGATCGCTTCCGCTTACGGTCTACGAGGGTACGTAGACAACACTCTTCCCTCTCGTTGCTATGCCATCACCATGGTCCTGTGTGTGCGTAGGAAATTTTTTGAAATTACTGCGTTCCCAACATAAGCAACTAAGATGTAAACATGACAAACATCACATGCAAATCATAAAGTGACATGATATGGCCAATATCATCTTGCGCCTTTGATCTCCATCTTCGAGGCGCGGCATGATCACCTTTGTCACCGGCATGACACCATGATCTCCATCATCGTGTCTTCGTGAAGTTGTCTCGCCAACTATTACTTCTACTACTATGGCTAATGGTTAGCAATAAAGTAAAGTAATTACATGGTGTTTACATTGACACGCAGGTCATACAATAAATTAAGACAACTCCTATGGCTCCTGCCGGTTGTCATCCACATCAACATGCAAGTCATGATTCCTATTACAAGAACATGATCAATCTCATACATCACACATATCATTCATCACATCCTTTTGGCCATATCACATCACATAGCATACCCTGCAAAAACAAGTTAGACATCATCTAATTGTTGTTGCATGTTTTACGTGGCTGCTATGGGTTTCTAGCAAGAACGTTTCTTACCTACACAAAAGCCAAAATGGTGATATGCCAATTGATATTTACCCTTCATAAGGACCCTCTTCATCAAATCCGATCCGACTAAAGTGGGAGACACAGACACCCGCTATCCACCTTATGCATCAAGTGCATGTCAGTCGGTGGAATCAGTCTCACGTAAGCGTACATGTAAGGTCGGTCCGGGCCGCTTCATCCCACAATGCCGCTGAATCAAGATAAGACTAGTAACGGCAAGCAAATTGACCAAATCATCGCCCACAAATACTTTGTGTTCTACTCGTGCATAGAATCTACGCATAGACCTAGCTCCGATACCACTGTTGGGGAACGTAGTAATAATTCAAAATTTTCCTATGTGTCACCAAGATCAATCTAGGAGATGCTAGCAACGAGAGAGAGGGAGTGCATCTTCATACCCTTGAATATCGTTAAGCATAGCGTTACAAGAACGCGGTTGATGGAGTCGTACTCGCGGCGATTCAAATTGCGGAAGATCCGATCTAGCGCCGAACGGACGGCGCCTCCGCGTTCAACACACGTACAGCCTAGGGACGTCTCCTCCTTATTGCTCCAGCAAGGGGAGAGGATAAGTTGAGGGAGAGCTCCGGCAGCATGACGGCGTGGTGGTGGAGCTTGCGGTTCTCCTGCACGGCTTCGCCAAGCACCACGGAGGAGGAGGAGGTGTTGGAGGAGGAAGGAGTTGCGCCAGCGGAAGGGGTGCGGCTGCCCTCCCAACCCCCCACACACTATTTATAGGGGGAAGGGAAGAGGGGTACGGCCCCCTAGATGCATCTAGAGGGGGGGCGACGGCCAAGGGGGAAGAGTTGCCCCCCAAGCAAGGTGGGAGGCGCTCCCCTCCCCTAGGGTTTCCAACCCTAGGCGCCATGGGCCCTTGGGGGCGCACCAGCCCACTAGGGGGCTGGTTCCCTCCCATATTCAGCCCATTAAGCCCTCCGTGGCAAGTGGCCCCACCCGGTGGACCCCCGGACACCTTTCGGTGGTCCCGGTACAATACCGATAACCCCCGAAACCATTTCGGCGACTGAAACTGGACTTCCCATATATAAATCTTCACCTCCGGACCATTCTGGAACTCCTCGTGACGTCCGGGATCTCATCAGGGACTCTAAACAACCTTAGGTAACCACATACAATTTCCCATAACAACTCTAGTGTCACTGAACCTTAAGTGTGTAGACCCTACGGGTTCGGGAACCATGCAGACATGTCCGAGACATCTCTCCGGCCAATAACCAACAGCGGGATCTGGATACCCATGTTGTCTCCCACATGTTCCATGATGATCTCATTGGATGAACCACGATGTCGGGGATTCAGTCAATCCCGTATACAATTTCCTTTGTCCATCGGTATGTTACTTGCCCGAGATTCGGTCATCGGTATCTCCATACCTCATTATCTCGTTGCCGGGAAGTCTCTTTACTCGTTCCGTAATGCATGATCCCGTGGCTAACTCCTTAGTCACATTGAGCTCATTATGATGATGCATTACCGAGTGGGCCTAGAGATACCTCTCTGTCATACGGAGTGACAAATCCCAGTCTCGATTCGTGCCAACTCAACAGACACTTTCGGAGATACCTGTAGTGCACCTTTATAGTCACCTAGTTACGTTTGTGACGTTTGATACACCCAAAGCATTCCTACGGTATCCAGGAGTTGCACAATCTCATGGTCGAAGGAAATGATACTTGACATTAGAAAAGCTCTAGCAAACGAACTACACGGTCTTGTGCTATGCTTAGGATTGGGTCTTGTCCATCACATCATTCTCCTAATGATGTGATCCCGCTATCAATGACATCTAATGTCCATGGTCAGGAGACCACAACCATCTATTGATCAACGAGCTAGTCAACTAGAGGCTCACTAGGAACATGTTGTGATCTATGTATTCACACATGTATTATGGTTTCTTGTTAATACAATTATAGCATGAACAGTAGAAAATTATCATGAACAAGGAAATATAATAATAACCACTTTATTATTGCCTCTAGGGCATAATTCCAACACGGGGGTACCATCATAGCGCGGAGGCAGGTCGGCCTTGAACTTCTCGGGCCAGACGACGCTGCGCAGCTCGGGAGTGAAGGCACGGCCGCCCGCTGTAGTCACTGGAGCTCGTCGTGGAGGCGGAGCTTGGTCTTGGTACCCACACGTTTCCACTGCAGGCGGCATGCGGTCTTGCCATGGTGGCGCTGGGAGTGTAGGAGCATTTTCTTGCGGCCGAGGGACCTCCTGGCATCTTCCTTCTTCACGAGTGGGCGCCCCGCACGGTGGGTCACGCCGCGGGGCAGCGCGTCTTTGTGCGAGGGTGACATCTTGACGCGGAGGTTACGGAGGTGCTCCATGGGCTACGTCGCCCGCAGCAGGAGGCGGGCGAGGCAGCAAGAGGGACAGTGCAAGAGAGCCCCCAGCGGCGCTGACGAGCTCGGTGATGCAGTCCAGCCAGTCCTCCACTACAAGAAATATGTCAACTTGTGACCACCACTATTGGTCACTGAATGGTCACTGTTTTCAATTTGTGACCTTTTGTGACCAAAAACATAAGGTCAAAAGCTGGCCGTCGTTAACTGACTATAACGACTTCCTTCTGGAATGGTCGTAGACGTTTATGACCCAAAAAAAGGTCACAGATTTAACGACCAATTATTTTGGTCACTAGCAATCCGACCACACCACGTCAGATCCACCATGGCAAGCTGGCGTGGCAGAATTACGACCAAATGAAAAGGTCGTAAAGTAGAATCAGGCCGGTCCATTTCAGCCGTCTACATGGGCCAAGCCCAATAATTCGGCCCATTCAATTTTTTTTCTCTTTATTTTGCTTATGTGCATGGGCCTGGCCCAATAATTTGGCCTTTTATTTTCTGGGAATGGAGCCTTTTTCTGATGAATTTTTTTATAGTCCACTATTGTTTTGGGCCATAGCCTTTTTAGTCTAGTTCGAATTTGGGCCTTGGCCTTTTTATTTTCTGTTATGCAGCCTTTTATAAAAAAAAATCTTACAGTCATTTCTTTTTTTAGGCCCAAGACTTTTTGGTCTAATTCTTGTTTGGGCCTTGGCCTTTTTAGAGCCCAGGTTCTCATTTTGCATAACTATAAACAGAAAGGCCCAAGTGAACAAGTGATCCACAAGCCCAGGTGCACATAACTTCACAGAAAATAAACACAGGATCACATAACTTCACAGGATCACATAACTTCACAGGATCACAAGTGTTCAAACAGCAAAATGCAACAAAATGCAACAGCTCAGCTCAGCTCAACTACCTCAGCTCAGCTCAATTCAAAATGTACAGGTTCACAGCTCAACTACCTTAGCTAAACTACCCGAGCTCCAGGTTCACAGCTCAAAGACAAAGAGGTTCAAAGACAAACTGCACAGCCATCAAACTCCCTTAGCTCCAAAGAGAGCCATCAAGTGGGCTAACTTCTCTTCCTGTTCTTGAGACTTCTTGCGCAGCAGCTCAAGTTCCTTGACGCGTCTGACTTGATTCTGCCGCCTTCATCTTGATTGCCGCCAATTCTTCTTGCACCACTTCAGCTTGAAGCTCGGACCTCTCCAGCTTCTCTCAAGGTCACGAACATGAGCAGCCACTTCAGCAGTTGCTTTGCGGGAGTTGTTCCTAGATTACTGGAGCCCAACATTTGTGAGGAATGTGCTTTGCTTGACAGATTTCAACAGCACTTCTTCGACAACTTGAACAGTAGACTTTGGCTCTTCACCTTCTGGTACCGGCGCGTCCTTCATTTTTTTCCATCTCAAGCTAGCATATGGAGGAAAATGATAGGCATTAGTGGAGAAACCAAACCATCACACAAATGGATTATTTGAAGTAACCAAACCAGCACACAAAATCTATACAAGAAGATGATGACTAGTGACCTGGAGACATGCAATTGGAACAATATGATCGCTTCCTTAAGCCTAGAATGGTGGTTCTATATAAGATGGCTTCCCGACTAACATTCAGATCAAATTTCATCATATCATAAAAAATGCAACAAATAGCTACAGCAAGTTCTGATATCTTTGTTGAACTATCAAACAGCATCAAAGCATGGAAAACAGCGTGTGTGAGTCAAACAGCATGGAACTATCTTCATTAAGCTGTTCAAACATCATATCTTCATTAAGCCTAGCATGGAACTGTTGGGGAACGTAGTAATTTCAAAAATTTTCCTACGATCACGCAAGACCATCGTGACGGCATAGCAACGAGAGGGAAGAGTGTCCGTCCACGTACCCTCGTAGACCGAAAGCGGAAGCGTTATAACAACGCGGTTGATGTAGTCAGACGCCTTCACGATCCGACCGATCCAAGCACCGAACGACGGCACCTCCGAAGTTACGCACATCGCTCAGCTCGATGACGATCCCGGACTCGATCCGGCAAAGTGTCGGGGATGAGTTCCACAAGACGACGGCGTGGTGACGATGATGATGCTCCACCGACGCAGGGCTTCGCCTAAGCTCCGCGACGATATGACTTCTCCGGCGCAGGCTTCGCCTAAGCTCTACGACGATATGACCGAAGTGGAATATGGTGGAAGGGGGCACCGCACGGCTAAGGAAAGATCCGTAGATCAACTTGTGTGTCTTGGGGTGCTCCTGCCTGTGATATATAAAGGAGCCAAGGGGAGGTGGCCGCCCAAGCGGGAGGCGCGCAAGGAGTCCTACTCCTCCGGGAGTAGGATTCCCTCCAATCCTAGTTGGATTAGGATTCTGAGGGGAAAGAGAGAGGGGCCGGCCCACCTTTCCTAGTCCTAATAGGACTAGGGAAGGGGGCGAAGCGACCACCTAGGGCTGGCCCTCTCTCCTTTCCACTAAGGCCCACTATGGCCCATGTAGTTCCCGGGGGGTTCCGGTAACCTCCCGGTACTCCGGTAAATTCCCGATTTCACTCGGAACCCTTCCGATGTCCAAATGTAGGCTTCCAATATATCAATCTTTATGTCTCGACCATTTCGAGACTCCTCGTCATGTCCGTGATCACATCCGGGACTCGAACAACCTTCGGTGCATCAATACTTATAAACTCATTATGAACTGTCATCGAAGCGTTAAGCGTGCGGACCCTACGGGTTCGAGAACTATGTAGACATGACCTAGAACCATTTCTCGGTCAATAACCAATAGCGGAACCTGGATGCCCATATTGGTTCCTACATATTCTACGAAGATCTTTATCGGTCAAACCGCATAACAACATACGTTGTTCCCTTTGTCATCGGTATGTTACTTACCCGAGATTCGATCGTCGGTATCCAATACCTAGTTCAATCTCGCTATCGGTAAGTCTCTTTACTCGTTCCGTAATACATCATCTCACAACTAACACATTAGTTGTAATGCTTGCAAGGCTTTATGTGATGTGCATTACCGAGAGGGCCCAGAGATACCTCTCCGACAATCGGAGTGACAAATCCTAATCTCGAAATATGCCAACCCAACATGTACCTTCGAGACACCTGTAATGTACCTTTATAATCACCCGATTACGTTGTGGACGCTTTGGTAGCACCCAAAGTGTTCCTCGTGCAAACGGGAGTTGCATAATCTCATAGTCATAGGAACATGTATAAGTCATGAAGAAAAGCACTAGCAACAAACTATACGATCAGGTGCTATGCTAATGGAATGGGTCATGTCAATCAGATCATTCAACCAATGATGTGATCCCGTTAATCAAATAACAACTCCTTGTTCATGGTTAGGAAACACAACCATCTTTGATTAACGA
The DNA here is from genome assembly GCA_021605145.1 of Aegilops bicornis. Lineage (NCBI taxonomy): Eukaryota > Viridiplantae > Streptophyta > Magnoliopsida > Poales > Poaceae > Aegilops > Aegilops bicornis. The sequence continues at coordinate 547,965,248 of CM038672.1, forward strand.
GCTAGTCAAGTAGAGGCATACTAGTGACACTCAGTAGGTTTATGTATTCACACATGTATTATGTTTCCTGTTAATACAATTCTAGCATGAATAATAAACATTTATCATGATATAAGGAAATAAATAATAACTTTATTATTGCCTCTAGGGCATATTTCCTTCAGCCTCCCACTTGCACTAGAGTCAATAATCTAGATTTACACAAGAATGATTCTAACACCCATGGAGTCTTGGTGCTGATCATGTTTTGCTCGTGGAAGAGGCTTAGTCAATGAATTACGCAACATTCGTGATCCGTATGTATCTTGCATATCTCTATGTCTCCCACCGGACCAAATCCGGATGGAGTTGAAGCGTCTTTTGATGTGCTTGGTTCTCTTGTGAAATCTGGATTCCTTTGCCAAGGCAATTGCACCAAGATTGTCACAAAAGATTTTTCATTGGACACGATACACTAGGTACAACACCTAGATCGGTTATGAACTCCTTCATCCAGACTCCTTCATTAGCTGCTTGAAGCAGCTATGTACTCAACTTCACATGTAGATCCCGCCACGACACTTTGTTTGGAACTGCACCAACCGACAGCTCCACCGTTTAATGTAAATACGTATCCGGTTTGCGATTTAGAATCGTCCGGATCGGTGTCAAAGCTTGCGTCGACGTAACCATTCTGACGAAGTTCTTTGTCACCGCCATAAATGAGAAACATATCCTTAGTCCTTCTTAAGTACTTAAGGATGTTTTTGACCGCTGTCGATGATCCACTCTGGATTACTTTGGTACCTGCACGCTAAACTTAGAGCAAGGCACACATCAGGTCTGGTACACAAAGCATTGCATACATGATAGAGCCTATGGCTGAAGCATAGGAACATCTTTCATTTTCTCTCTATCTTCTGCGGTGGTCGGGCATTGAGTCTTACTCAACTTCACACCTTGTAACACCGGCAAGAACCCTTTCTTTGCCTCGATCCATTTTGAACTTCTTCAAAACTTTATCAAGGTATGTGCTTTGTGAAAGTCCTATTAAGCGCTTTTGATCTATCTCTATAGATCTTAATGCCCAATATGTAAGCAGCTTCACCGAGGTCTTTCATTGAAAAACTCTTATTCAAGTATCCTTTTATGCTATCCAGAATTCTATATCATTTCCGATCAAGAATATGTCATCCACATATAATATCGTAAATGCTACAGAGCTCCCACTCACTTTCTTGTAAATACAGGCTTCTCCAAAAGTCTCAGATAAAACCAAATGCTTTGATCACACTATCAAAACGTTTATTCCAACTCCGAGAGGCTTGCACCAGTCCATAAATGGATCATTTGGAGCTTGCACACTTTGTTAGCTCCCTTTGGATCGACAAAACCTTCTGGTTGTATCATATACAACTCTTCTTCCGTAAATCCATTCAGAATGCAGTTTTAACATCCATTTGCCAAATTTCATAATCATAAAATGCGGCAATTGCTAACATGATTCGGACGGACTTAAGCATCGCTACGGGTGAGAAGGTCTCATCGTAGTCAATCCCTTGAACTTGTCGAAAACCTTTTGCAACAAGTCGAGCTTTATAGACATGAACATTACCATCAGCGTCGGTCTTCTTCTTGAAGATCCATTTATTCTCAATTGCTTGCCGATCATCGGGCAAGTCAACCAAAGTCCACACTTTGTTCTCATACATGGATCCCATCTCAGATTTCATGGCCTCCAGCCATTTTGTGGAATCTGGGCTCACCATCGCTTCTTCATAGTTCGTAGGTTCATCATGTTCTAGTAACATGACTTCCAGAATAGGATTACCGTACCACACTGGTGCGGATCTTGCTCTGGTTGATCTACGAAGTTCAGAGAAACTTGATCTGAAGTTTCATGATCATTATCATTAGCTTCTTCCCTATTTGGTGTAGGTGTCATGTAAACTGTTTTCATGATGTACTACTTCTCAATAAGGGAGTAGATATGCTTATCTCATCAAGTACTACTTTCCACCCACTCACTTCTTTCGAGAAAAACTCCTACTCCAAAAAGATTCCGAATTTAGCAACAAAAATCTTTCCTACGCATCTGTGATAGAAGGTGTACCCAACAGATCTCCTTTGGGTATCCTATGAAGACACATTTCTCCGATTTGGGTTCGAGCTTATCAGGTTGAAGCTTTTTCACATAAGCATCGCAGCCCCAAACTTTCGAAACGACAACTTTGGTTTCTTGCCAAACCACAGTTCATAAGGCGTCGTCTCAACGGATTTAGATGGTGCCCTATTTAAAGTGAATGTAGCCGCCTCTAAAGCATAACCCCAAAACGATAGCGGTAAATCAAGAAGAGACATCATAGATCGCACCATATCTAATAAAGTACGACACGACGCTCGGACACACCATTACGTTGTGGTGTTCCAGGTGTGGCGTAAGTTGCTAAACTATTCCGCATTGTTTCAAATGTAGGCCAAACTCAGAACTCAAATATTCTCCTCCACGATCAGATCGTAGAAACTTTATTTTCTTGTTACGATGATTTTCCACTTCACTCTGAAATTCTTTGAACTTTTCAAATGTTTCAGACTTGTGTTTCATTAAGTAGATATACCCATATCTGCTCAAATCATCTGTGAAGGTGAGAAAATAACGATATCCGCCATTTAGCCTCAACATTCATTGGACCACATACATCAAGATGTATGATTTCCAATAAATCTGTTGCTCTCTCCATAGTACCGGAGAACGGTGTTTTAGTCATCTTGCCCATAAGGCACGGTTCGCAAGTGCCAAGTGATTCATAATCAAGTGACTCCAAAAGTCCATCAGTATGGAGTTTCTTCATGCGCTTTACACCGATATGACCTAAACGGAAGTGCCACAAGTCAGTTGCACCATCATTATCAACTCTACATCTTTTGGCTTCAACATTATGAATATGTGTATCACTACTATCGAGATTAAGTAAAACAAACCATTCTTCAATGGTGCATGACCATAAAAGATATTATTCATATAAATAGAACAACCATTATTCTCTCGATTTAAATGAATAACCGTCTCGCATCAAACAAGATCCAGATATAATGTTCATGCTCAACGCTGGTACTAAATAACAATTATTTAGGTCTAATACTAATCTGAAGGTAGATGTAGAGGTAGCGTGCCGATTGCGATCACATCGACTTTGGAACCATTTCCCACGCCAAGATCGTCACCTCGCCCTTAGCCAATCTTCGCAATCCGTAGCCCCTGTTTCGAGTTGCAAATATTAGCAATGTAACCGATTATCAAATACCAGGTGCTCATGCGAGTATTAGTAAGGTACACATCAATAACATGTATATCACATATACCTTTGTTAACCTTGCCATCCTTCTTATCCGCCAAATACTTGGGGCAGTTCCGCTTCCAAAGGACCAGCCTGCTTGCAATAGAAGCACTCAGTTTCGTGCTTAGGACCAGACTTGGGTTTCTTCTCTTGATTAGCAACTTGCTTGCCGTTCTTTTTGAAGTTTCCCTTTTCTTTCCTTTGCCCTTTTCTTGAAACTAGTGGTTTTGTTAACCATCAACACTTGATGCTCCTTTTTGATTTCTACCTCCATGCTTTCAAAGATCGCGAAGAGCTCGGGCATTGTTTTGGTCATCCCTTGCATATTATAGTTCATCACGAAGCTCTTGTAGCTTGGTGGCAAGTGATTGGAGAATTACATCAATGACGCAATCATCCGGAAGATTAACTCCCGGTTGAATCAAGTGATTGTTATATCCAGACATTCTGAGTATATGCTCACCGATGTAACTGCTTCTCCTCCATCTTACAGCTATAGAACTTATTGGAGACTTCATATCTCTCAATCCGGCATTCGCTTGGAATATTAACTTCAACTCCGGAACATCTCATATGCTCCATGGTGTTCAAAACGACGTTGAAGTCCCGGTTCTAAGCCATAAAGCATGGCACACCGAACTATAGAGTAGTCATCAGCTTTGCTTTGCCGTGACGTTCACAACTTCGGCGCAGCCCTTGCACCAGGCCTGGCACCTAACGGTGCTTCCAGGACATAATTCTTCCGTGCAGCAATAAGGATAATCCTCGTTACGGACCCAGTCCGTGTAATTGCTGCCATCATCTTTCAACTTTGCTTTCTCAAGGAACGCATTAAAATTCAACGGAACAACAAAGACGAGCCATCTATCTACACATCATAGACAAGCAAGATACTATCAGTACTAAGTTCATGATAAATTTAAGTTCAATTAATCATATTACTTAAGAACTCCCACTTAGAAAAATATCCTCCAATTCTCTAAGTGATTGTGTGATCCATATCAACTACACCATGACCGATCATCACGTGTGATGGAGTAGTTTCAATGGTGAACATCAATATGTTGATCATATCTACTATATGATTCACGCCGACCTTTCGGTCTCCGTGTTCCGAGGTCATATCTTATATGCATAGCTCGTCAAGTATAACCTGAGTATTCGCGTGTGCAACTGTTTTGCACCCGTTGTATTTGAACGTAGAGCCTATCACACCCGATCATCACGTGGTGTCTCAAAGACGAAGAACTTTCATAACGGTGCATACTCGTGGAGAACACTTCTTGATAATTTAGTAAGGGATCATCTTATAATGCTACCGCCAATCAAAGCAAGATAAGATGCATAAAGGATTAACATCACATGCATTCAATATAAGTGATATGATATGGCCATCATCATCTTGTGCTTGTGATCTCCATCTCCGGCACCGCCATGATCACCATCGCCACCGGCGCGACACCTTGATCTCCATCGTAGCATCGTTGTCGCCTCGCCAATCTTATGCTTTCACGACTATCACTACCGCTTAGTAATAAAGTAAAGCATTACATCGCGATTGCATTGCATACAATAAAGCGACAACCATATGGCTATCGCCGATTGCCGATAACTCGGTTACAAAACATGATCATCTCATACAATAAAATATAGCATCACGTCTTGACCATATCACATCACAACATGCCCTGCAAAAAACAAGTTAGACGTCCTCTACTTTGTTGTTGCAAGTTTTACGTGGCTGCTACGGGCTGAGCAAGAACCGCTCCACGCATCAAAACCACAACGATATTTCGTCAAATAGACTCCGTTTAACCTTCTCAAGGACCGGGCGTAGCTATACTCGGTTCAACTAAAGTTGAGAGACAGTCTTCCACAAGCCATCTATGTGCAAAGCACGCCGAGGGAACCGGTCTCGCGTAAGAGCACGCGTAAGGTTGGTCTGGATCGTCATCCAACAATACCGCTGAACCAAAGTATGACATGTCGGTAGGCAGTGATGACTTGTATCGTCCACAACTCACTTGTGTTCTACTCGTGCATATGACATCAACGCATAAAACCAGGCTCGGATGCCACTTTGTTGGGGAACGTAGTAATTTCAAAAATTTTCCTACGATCACGCAAGACCATCGTGGACGGCATAGCAACGAGAGGGAAGAGTGTCCGCCCACGCACTGTGAGACCGAAAGCGGAAGCGTTATAACAACGCGGTTGATGTAGTCGCACGTCTTCACGATCCGACCGATCCAAGCACCGAACGCACGGCACCTCCGAAGTTACGCACATCGCTCAGCTCGATGACGATCCCGGACTCCGATCCAGCAAAGTGTCGGGATGAGTTCCACAAGACGACGGCGCAGGACGATGATGATGCTCCACCGACGCAGGGCTTCGCCTAAGCTCATGACGATATGACTTCTCCGGTAGCAGGGCTTCGCCTAAGCTCTACGACGATATGACCAAGTGGAATATGGTGGAAGGGGCACCGCACACGGCTAAGGAAAGATCCGTAGATCAACTTGTGTGTCTTGGGGTGCTCCTGCCCGTATATAAAGGAGCCAAGGGGAGGTGGCGGCCCAAGGGGGAGGCGCAAGGAGTCCTACTCCCTCCGGGAGTAGGATTCCCTCCAATCCTAGTTGGATTAGGATTCCGGAGGGGAAAGAGAGAGAGGGGCGGCCCACCTTTCCTAGTCCTAATAGGACTAGGGGAAGGGGGCGACCACCTAGGGCTGGCCTCTCTCCTTTCCACTAAGGCCCACTATGGCCCATGTAGTTCCGGGGGTTCCGGTAACCTCCGGTACTCGATAAATTCGATTTCACTCGGAACCCTTCCGATGTCCAAATGTAGGCTTCCAATATATCAATCTTTATGTCTCGACCATTTCGAGACTCCTCGTCATGTCCGTGATCACATCCGGGACTCAACAACCTTCGTGCATCAATACTTATAAACTCATTATGAACTGTCATCGAAGCGTTAAGCGTGCGGACCCTACGGGTTCGAGAACTATGTAGACATGACCTAGAACCATTTCTCGGTCAATAACCAATAGCGGAACCTGGATGCCCATATTGGTTCCTACATATTCTACGAAGATCTTTATCGGTCAAACCGCATAACAACATACGTTGTTCCCTTTGTCATCGGTATGTTACTTACCCGAGATTCGATCGTCGGTATCCAATACCTAGTTCAATCTCGCTACGGTAAGTCTCTTTACTCGCTCCGTAATACATCATCTCACAACTAACACATTAGTTGTAATGCTTGCAAGGCTTTATGTGATGTGCATTACCGAGAGGGCCCAGAGATACCTCTCCGACAATCGGAGTGACAAATCCTAATCTCGAAATATGCCAACCCAACATGTACCTTCGGAGACACCTGTAATGTACCTTTATAATCACCCGATTACGTTAGGACGCTTTGGTAGCACCCAAAGTGTTCCTCGTGCAAACGGGAGTTGCATAATCTCATAGTCATAGGAACATGTATAAGTCATGAAGAAAAGCACTAGCAACAAACTATACGATCAGGTGCTATGCTAATGGAATGGGTCATGTCAATCAGATCATTCAACCAATGATGTGATCCCGTTAATCAAATAACAACTCCTTGTTCATGGTTAGGAAACACAACCATCTTTGATTAACGAGCTAGTCAAGTAGAGGCATACTAGTGACACTCAGTAGGTTTATGTATTCACACATGTATTATGTTTCCTGTTAATACAATTCTAGCATGAATAATAAACATTTATCATGATATAAGGAAATAAATAATAACTTTATTATTGCCTCTAGGGCATATTTCCTTCAGGAACTATAAGCATGGAACTATCAAACAACATCAAAGCATGGAACAGCATCAAAGATGGTTGTGAATCAAACAGCATCAAATCATCAAAGCATCAAACAGCATCAAAGCTGGTTTTGAATCAAACAGGGCATGGACAAAGCATGGAGTGACTTACTATAGCAGTCTTGACTGGCTCCGAAAACCCGTGCTTCTTGCTGTTGTGGGTGGCCTTAAACAAGTCTATCGCAGACAGCTCCTCACCCTTATGCTCTTCTTTCTGAAATGTTTTTCAACAAAAATCAAAATGTTATTCAACGAGGATCAAACGGTAAGGTCTCTAGAGAAAAGTTCTCACAGTGGCAAAAATGTGTGATGTGTAGTGCCTGGAACCAGTTCTCTGATTGTACATGACTTTTTCTCGATTCATCTTGTTTGACACACAGGTTTCCTACAAAAAAGCATACTGTCAGCATGATCATGTGCAGAACATAAAGCATCAAACAAAGCAGAGACAAACCTTGTGTCTTGGGGTAGACCACATCTCCACCAGAGCTTGCCATTCACCATCCGTCAGATCAGGCACCGGAGACTTAATGCTGACTTTATTTGCGGCTACGGTATCAAAATACTTCTTCTTGATCTGATGGCGTCTGTTCTTTGAATTTTTCTGCAGAATATCTTTGCACGCGGTCTTGATGGTCTCCGAGTCCGTGTTCATCTCAAAATTTGCCTACCAAGACAGCAAACAAGGTAGGAACAATATTAGTGATCATGCATAGGTGTAATGTAAAATAGATAGCACATTAACTATGAAACAAGTAGCTTACAAAGAACTTTCCCAATGTAGTTCTCCAATATACTAGCATTATTTTGTATAGCTTGAAGTGAGGAAGAACCGAAGATGGCTTCTTGCAACGAGTCCACACTCGAAGCAAGCTTTATTGATCAGAGAGGCTTCTCTCGACGCTTCATCCCTTCGCAATTTGGATAGGCACCTTGCTACCAAGCGACTTGGTGATCCTCTCTAGCCCTTTGCCCTTTCTAAGTCTAGTCTTGGTAGTCATTGCATCTGAAAATGAAATTGAACTCATAAATTAGAATAGAAATCTACAAATGCAGGAATCGACAAAAGCATACATGATCACTCCATTTGGAAAATGCACTAGTAAAAGATAGCATTGCAAAGGTCAACTTGCATGATTGAAGCACAAGCTGCTGTTCTTCTTCATTGTTGACATCATTCCTGTCAATAGAAGGTGCAACAGGGCTGAGGTCTGTGTGGATGCTCGCTTCATCAATGCAGATGGTTCCTCCTTCATCTAGGCAGACAGTGCCACTTTCATCCATGCTGAGAGTGGTTCCTTCATCCATGGGCGGCAACTCATCACCCATTTGCACCAAGGTCTCAGAGTCCATGTGCACCAAGGTCTCATCCTGATGGTCCGTCGCAGTCGCCATCTTTGCTTTCTGCCTTGTGACTCTATCAAGGGCGGGTTCATCAGGTTCCAGGATCCTCTTTTTTTTGTCCTGGAGCTGGGGCCATCACCCTTCCTGGAGGCATTGCAGCAGATGTTTCTGAGCTCTTCTTCTTCTTGCTGACTGTCTTCTTAACACCAGGCCTCTTCGTCCTAGATTCGTTTAGTGCCTCGTATAGACAGCACGGAAAAAAACATTAGATCACAAGAGAAATATGTGAGCACAAGGAATAACATAGCATAAAAGAACCCCTGTCCTCCAAGCAAGACAGGGTTTGCACCTTAACATTCTTGTTCACTACAACATCATCCACTTCCTCTCCATCAATAACTTCATCCTCCTTAGGATTGTACTCTGGGTCATCATTGATAACTCCACTACCTTCGTGAACCTCATCACTTCTACCTTCTTTTACACCATTTGTTTTCCTAATTATCGACTCTATTGCACCGATGCCAAGGGACTGGAACATCCGATTGTTCCTCATGATATTTCTAGCCCTAACCTTCTCGTACTCGGTGAGAGGCTCTTCTTTACATGATAAAGGAAACGTAACTATTAGGTGAATGTTTGGAATGCATGGACAGACAGCCAAACATATCTTATGAAATTTTATTATCATTTAATCCAAGTTATTCAGGTAAGGAAGACTAGCAGCACACAGGCACAATTAAGCCAAATTTTATTCAGATTGCAAAGAAGACATTTCACTTAGCATATAAAGACACAGATTTTATGAAACTGACAGTATAACCACAAGGAGCAAGTTGCATACCAACGGTTGGCCTCATGTTTGACCTTGTTATCCTTGCCATGGATGATCTTGAGGTGGTGCTTGCAAAATAGAATAAACAACAATCAGATACAACAGGGATAAAGTAAAATGATGCACTTGTATCAATAAAGGAAAGCATTTGGACCATCATGCACATACATGTAATACATGTGAAACAAACTTGATGGATCAACAATACAGTGATCTAGTGTTATTAATTAAGCAAACATGTAAGTGCACTAAACTAGCATGCATGTACACTAGTAGCAAGTAAGCAAAGTGCATAAGTGCTACTAATACAAGAAAGCAAGCAAGCAAAGTGCTACTGATAGAAACAAGCAAGCAATGAAGGATATTGAAGATAAGCAAGCTAGTACTATTGATACAAACCCTAATTAATAAGCAAGCAAGTAGCTTACTCTCCAAGTTATACTGATACTAGCAAGTACTGTTGATGGAAAACCTAATTAAGCATGTATGCTAGCAAGCAATATGTATGCAAGCAAGCAAGCAACATGAACTAGTGACAGCAAAGTGCTAATGATAGCAAACCCCAGTAGTGCAACTAATAGCAAAGTGCTACAAGCAATCAAGTACATGTTGATACAAACCCTAGTTGCAAGCAAGCAAAGTGCAAGCAAGCAAGCATGGAAAGTGCTACTGATAGAAACAAGCATAGTGCTACTGACAAAAACAAGCAAGCAAGGAAGGAAATTGAAGCAAGGTTTTTGAGTCGTCGAGTTAAGCCAAGTCGCCAAGGCTGTGGCTAGTGGCTTGCTGGCTTGAGTCAGTGACTTGGCTTGATTAGTCGCCCCAAGTCGCCATGGCACAACAGTACATCGAGCAGCAGAGCACATAGATATACATCAGCAGCAGAGCACATATATAGCAGAGAAAATATACTAGATCTAAGCAGAGCACATATAGAGCCCACCCCGCACTCTCTTTCCGTCCCAGTCCCAACATGATCACGTATACATCATGTGGTAAATCTGACAACGTCTCGTGCTAGTATTAGTATAGCACAATGGTCTATAGTATCTGATTGGTACTGTGACAACACTATCAGGTACACCGTGAATGGCAGATGGACTTAATCATTTAGTATTAGTATACTCGCAGAAATGGCAATGTCTCGTGCTAGTATTAGTATAGCTCACAGGAATGGCAGATGGACTTAATCATTTAGTAATGAACACCATGAATTAACTAGACCGACCCAGATAGCATATATCACACCTACATGAACTACTCTAGTAGTACAGTGAGAAGAAAGCTTTCTATATGTAAACCAAAGCATGGCAGGAGCTCACAGGATAGAAACCAAACATGAATGGGAACCTACAAACCCTAGATAGCATGGGAACAACAACTATAGAGCTTTAGATTTAGTGGTGACCATAATCAAGAACAAATAACAGAGTGCCACAACAAGCAAAACAAATCGAACACCCAAAAAGAATAACATCCTTGTTCTAGCAAATACAAAACAGAGAGAAGGCTTCAAAGGAAGATTTCTCAAAGAACATGTAGCCATTTCTTCGAAGATGCAAATGGATATCAATACTTCACACAATGGCACAATAATTACAACACAATAGCTTACTCCAGGTTCTTATTTAACTCAAGAGGTGGCACTAAACTAGCCAAGTAAATTTAAAAGGAATATGCAATCCAAAACTTTAGTACCTGCTAGGGATTCCGAAGATAAAACTACTACATCATGTTAACTATTAGTATGGCTACAAACAACCTCTTACAGACATCAACTTCAATGTCATTAGGCAAGCAAATCGCTATGACTACAGAAATAGAATCCTGAAGTAATACACTATGACAAGTAAAGATTAACAATGCATAACAGAGTGCAAACAAAAATCAATATATTCTAATAAAAAGGATTGGAAGCGGAGGGAGAGGGAGATGGAGATGGACAAAAACCTGCTTTTGTGGTAGCCGTGCTTGAGCTCCTCCTCATGATGCTCCTCAATGACCTGCATGACAAACAAGGCCATGGATGAGCTGCCACATGACAACGCAAAACATCAAGCAACGACATTGACAGGGAACCACCTCCCCACAAAACCCTAACCCCATGAACAAGAAGGATAGCATCCCCATCCCCATCCCCATCCCCATCCCATGAACCCTGACCCCATGAAGAACCCTAACCACCAGGAGATCCTAACCCTAACCATCAGGAGATCCTAACCCTAGAAGATGCACCATGAGATCCACTGAACCACCAAAAGATCCTAACCCTAACCACCATAAGATCCTAACCCTAACCATCAGGAGATCCTAACCCTAGAACATCGAGGGGAATACCTGTTGTCGTGTTGTAGACGATGCAGCGGTCGCAGTCGTCGCTCTCGTCTTCCCTCTTGTCGCCACCATCGTTGATTCGTCGTCGGGGAGCAGAGCGGGGCGGGGCAGAGCAGAGGAGGAGGGGCTAGGGTTGCGGGGTGGGGAGAGGGGAGGGGGGTTCGTCGGGGCAGAGGACGGAGCAGAGGACGGGCGGCGGGGCGACGCGGAGGAGGGGAGGGAGTGGTCGTCGGTGGGGCAGCTCGGGGAGGGAGAAGCTAGGGGTCGTCGGGGAGAGGGGAGGGGAATGGGGAAATTTGGGGAGGGGAGTGGAGGGGTGGCGGCGCGGCACGGAGCGAGGCGGCGGGGCGGCGCGGAGCAAAGGAGGGGCGGTGGCACGGAGCTTGGTTCGTCGGTGGAGCATAGGAGGAAGGGTTGCAGGATGGGGAATGGGGAGTGGGATAGGGTTGCGGCGGGGAGGGGATATTTTGGGAGGGGAGGGGAGGGGATCCCGCGTGTTAGTGGGAGGGGTAGTGGTGGGACCCGCCTGGTAGTGGGAGAGGGAGTGGAGGGAGATTTTGGGAGAGGGAAATTTTGGTGGAGGGAAAATTTTGGTGTGGGAGGGAAATTCTTTTGGGTTTGGGGGTAGAAAAAAATAGGGTTTTTTTGTAAACTTGTAGAAATCATGGTTAAAATCATACCGAGTAGCTCAAGAAAACGCCGGTATTGGAAGTTTAATATTTTTTCAAGTTGGTAGGCCACATTTGATGATGTGGCGCGGAGGTCTCCCATTTTTTTGATTTTTTTTTGAATTTTTTACGGTGTTTTCAAAAACCGGCGGATTTCGTCGCGGCGGCCGTCCGTGGCTAGGGTTTGAGCTGTGCAAATCTGTTGTCGATTCTGTGATGAAATGCCTACCTGTGAAGCTAAAAGGCATTTTTAGTGAAAATAACGGGCAAGCTATGGAGGACCCGCAGTTCAAATTCCGGCCGGTTCCAGCTGAATCGGCCGAAGGTGGTCTGAATTGCCGGGAGGAAATGCATGCTTTTTGGCGACCGTCCGTAAAATAGGGTCTACTTTGAGATATACATGGAATGGCGCCGTTTGGGGTGACCCTCCTTGGACCCTCCATTTTTTTTATTTTTTTGAATTTTCTACGGTGTTTTCAAAAACCGGCGGATTTCGTCGCGGCGGCCGTCCGTGTCTTAGGGTTTGAGCCGTGCAAATCTGTTGTCAATTCTATGATGAAATACCTACCTTGTAGCCGCTTCACGAAAAAACGCTTGTCTTTAGCATCAAAAAATGAAAAACGGTTTTTGAATTTTTCACGGTGTTTTCAAAAACCGGCGGATTTCGTCACGGCTAGGGTTTGAGTCATGTTTTTAGCATTCAAAAAATGAAACTTATATTGTTTCATACATGAGCATGCACAAAAACCCATAATTTTATCTTTCATCCATGAGCATGCATAAAAAATTTCAATTCCCATCAATTACCAAACTAAATATTCATTGTTAAGAAATTGACATGTTTAGATGACATCACATACAAAGATCCATGAGCATGCACAAAATTAAACCTGACATACTTAACATTGACATGTTCAGATTACACTAACAAGCTTAAACCTAACATGCTTAACATTGCCACTTCATTTTCTTAACATCTTCACTCCTCCTTCTTCTCCTTCATCAACCTGATGCGCTCAGAGTGGCGAATCCCAACGCGGATGTACTCCTCTACCACAATTGGCATGGTCCTGTCGCCCAGCTGTGGAATCGCTGGCGCCACTACCATCGCGAGGTCATCGTTAGGCACCACCATCGCGAGGTCAGCATCAGGCACCACAATCACGAGGTCGTCGTCAGCCACCACCATAGCAGGGTCGTCGCCAGCCACCACCATAGCACGGTCGTCGTCAGCCACCACCATAGCAAGGTCGTCGTCAGCCACCACCATAGCAAGGTCGTCATCCCCGCTCTGCTCCTCTTCTTGCCCACTCTGCACCTCGTCATCCCCGCTGCTGCACCTCGTCATCCCCGCTGCTGCTCCCATTGCCTGGACAAATGCAACAAAGTGTGAACATGGTGTTGTCGTCGTGCTGGTAGAGGAAGCCAAAAGGACAGGAAGAAGAGAGGAAGAGAGCTTACTGGCATCGCCATCGTGCTGGTAGTACATGCAGCACATGGTGTTGTCGAAAATCTTCACGGTGAACATGGCGTCGCCGTCGTAGCGGAAGACAAGGAAGTACCCGAGCTGTAGCTCATGGGCGCGGGCGAAATGCTCCCAGCCGGGCCCTAGGTACATGTGGTCTTCACCATCGAACACCACCAACACGTCCCACAGCCTGTGAAGCCCGCTGCCGGCCTCCCGTAGCTTCACTTTGTGGGGCTCACGACCGGCGAGCATCTTCGCAAACTTGTCAAGCAACCTCTGCAGCGAGGGTAAAGCAGTGGTTAATTGTGGCAATCAAGCACTAGACAGCAGAGTGATGATAAAGAAATGAGTGATGATAAACATACCTGCCTACTTCAAGATTTCTCAATAACGATCTCGAAGAACTCAAAACCTTCCAAGCCAGCCATCTCACTTATCTGAAAAGCAGCATAGTAAATTAAACAACAAGTTATCATAAACAGGACTAGACATAAATAGGAAACAAGCACTTCAAAACAGTAGAATATTTACTACATGTGTTTGCCAGGGCCTCAATTTGGAATATTTACTATAAATGGCAATGGCCTCATTTTTCTCCTACTCTATCTTGGCAAAGGGCCAATGAGTAGAAGTGGCAAAAACATCAACAGTCTTGAGCAACACCACCATCAACAGGTGACCACCACAGAAATCAACCACACACACACACAAACATCAACAGCAGATGGCAAAAACAAGGACATTTCTGATGGCAAAAACATCAACATCACTCTTCTCCTCTTCTTCTACTCATTCCATATTTTGCAAAGCACCGAAAACATCAACAGAAGAAGAGGAGCAGAGCAGAGTGGGCACTTTGTTTTCTTCTTCTACTCATTCCATATTTTGCTACCACCAAAAACATCAACATCAACAGGGCCTCGATAGTAGATAAGAAACCTAATCTATCTACTTTACCCAATTTGAACCATATCATATTTTGCTACTACCAATAGAACATCATTGCTGATTGAAATACAAATACAAATTGAAATCTGGCAAATGACAGGGCCTCAACAGCACCCTTGACAATGCCAAATTCGCCAGATGAGAGCATCACTACATCCAATAGAACATCTCACTGAACTAATGAGCATCAGTACAGCAACACATCTCTCACTGAAATAAATAGCCTAATCAGATCTCAACATCCTAATCCAATCCTGATTAGCAGAGACAAGAACAATTCTAATCAATCAACATCAACAAACATCCTAATCAAATCCTAATGAAACCCTAATCCAATCTAGGCGGAGGCAAGAACCCCAAACCCTAGAAAAATAACAGCATATGAACCTAATCCAATCTAGGCGCAATGTTGAACCTAATCTAGGCGCAATGTTGAACCTAATCCAACGGAGAGCAGAAGAGAAAGGAGCAGAGTGGGCAAGAACCGGATGGCTTACCTACGCTGGAGTCCGAGAAGAAGTGGTCGCTGGTGGCGCAGGGGAAGCCGCGCAGGAGGCGTCGGGGAGAAGGGGAGGCTGTCGCCGTCGCCGTTGATGGAGGAGAAGGGGAGGCTGTCGCTGTCGCCGTTGATGGAGGAGAAGGGGAGGTTGTCGCTCTCGCCGTCGCCGTCACCAGATTTGAAGGGGAGGAGAAGTGGACTCGTCGGGCAGTGGACTCGAAGGGGAGGAGAAGCGGACAGCCAGTTCTATGGAGAGGGGGAGTGGGTCCCACTTGTCAGCCAGTTCTATTTGATATAGAATAAAGTTACTGTACTCAATCAACAACCTCTTTCTAGCCCAGTGGTAGAAACACAGTGAAACGAGCGCATGGTCGTGGGTTCGAGTCCCCGCTCGCGCATATTTTTTTGCTCACAATTCTGACCAAAACAACTCTGAAAACTACCAAAACAACATTCAGACATCATCATTTTGCACCAAAATATTCAGACATCATCATTTTGCACCAAAACTACAACAACATCACATCATTTTTTACCAACACAACATCTTCATCATCACAACCAAAAACAACATCGCTATTTTGCACCAACATCACTATCTCTAAAAATAGTATGAAAAATAGCTCTAAAAACAACATCTCAATTCAGTTCAAAAAAACTTCAGGATCATTATAACATCATTTTGCATTACAACTTCAGGATCATCAAAACCAACAGTTCTGACCAAAACTAAGAAAATGGCACCAAAACTACATCACTAGAGCCACTATGCATTTTGCCTCTCCATCACTAGAGCCATCATGATCAACCATCATCTGCCTCTCCATCACTACTACCATCAGTCTCATGCATTTTGCTACCTGGAGAAAATTGTAGTACAAAAACTACATCAGGAACATGTAGTAATAGCATTAGCTCACCAAGGAGACCAAGTTTACCTTCGCTACTCATCATCGTCGATACCAAAACAAGGAACTCTATGCCCACCCCTGTTTTCCTCATCATCACTACAATATTGCAGCATAGTATGATCAGTCCAGTTTTCCTCATCCTCGCTCTCATGTCCATCCGCTACCACATTTCTTCTTTTCTTGATGCCTTCAACTGTTGCAGCACCAACGATCACACGTTCCCGGTCCCTTCGCACTCTGCTTTGCACCGGAACTTCCAAAGAGTCATCATCAGCTTGCAACGGAACTTCCATAGAGTCATCATCTTGGTATGTTAGTCCACCATCACCGGGGCCCTTTTCCACTTCGCTTCACCACACTCCACAAGTGTCTGTGCTCAAAGTTTTGCACAACTCGCCATTTTCCGTGCAAAAGAGTGTCTGGCAGATAAAACACCATTGTTGCTTGTGTTGTTAGAATAAAGGGATCACTCTTATACCAGCACCTTGCAGTGTTGATGCTTTTGAAGTGGCCATCATATTTGACATAAGAGTCTCCCTTCTTCTTGCTACCAAGCTCAAACCAGTCACAGCGAAATAAGACAGCCGAGCGATGGATGCCTCCACTACAGTTGTACTTCAACTCTACGATGCTTCTCAACTGACCATAGAAGTCAATGATCTCACGATCATGTGACCCCTCAGTGACGATTCCACTATTCTGTTTCTTCCTTTTTTCCTCGCGGTCAACGGTGTGGTACCGGACACCGTCAGCAATGCATGCTGAATACACTCTCACCGCTTATCCGGTAAGCATGCCAAAGCAAATAGATCATCACTGACCTTCTTCTCCTCATGCAACTTTCCAATCTGCACAAATCAACCATTTAGCAAACAATGGTATTTAACAATTGGTGAATAACACAGAAAACATAGAACATGTGGCTAAAGATCTCACATGATTCTTAAGCCACTTAGCAAACCCATAGGCAACCCTTTTATCAACATGGATATTGCTTTCTTCCTGATTTAACTCTTCCTTGCATTTCCTGCAATGCCAACAAAACATGTGAATTAAAACATTAGGCTGGTGCCAACCCAAGCAAAAATATATATATAATGAGTGCACAAGATATAACGTACTCGATATATGGTAGAACCTTGGCGCAATTGCTGAGCACAAACCAAACCATATTGTCATACTCATCACGAGCCTCCAAGTATTGTGAGGCTCCAAGAAAGTTCACACCATGGTTGAAAACAGAGACATCACCACTTTGCGAATCAAACCGCTCTCTATTTCTGCCCGGCCGGTTCCATCTTGTTTCCACATCGCCAAAGTATCTAGAGAAAAAATTCAAGCACTCGTCAACGACATATGCTTCAGCAATAGAACCTTCAGGTCTTGCCGTGTTTCGCACATAACGCTTACAAGTAAGCAACCTTCTTTCGATTGGGTACATCCAACCGTATTGCACAGCGCCTCTAAGGATTGCCTCTTTTGGTAAGTGCACCGCCAAATGGACCATCACGGTGAAGAAAGCTGGAGGGAAAATCTTCTCGAGCTTGCAAAGAATAATTGGGATTTCTTTTTCAAGTCTTTCCAGGAAAGTTAACTTGAGTGTTTTGCAGCACAGTTCTCTAAAGAAATTTCCCAGCTCAGCCATCGCTTCATATATATCCTTGTCCATGATTCCTCGGAGGCCCGCCGGTAAAATCCTTTGGAGGAGGATGTGACAATCATGGGTTTTCAGTACTGAAAGCTTGAATCCATCAGAAGTAACACACTTGCTAGGATAGCAGCATAACCATCTGGAAATTTCACTGCTCTTAGGAATTCACAGAATGCAAGCTTTTGTTCTTTACTCACTGTATACCATGCTCGTGGCATTTCAAATGAATCTTCATCTTCATTGTGATGTAGATGCAAATCTTCTCTTATGCCCATGTCCTCCAAATCAAGCCTAGAACTAACCATGTCCTTTGTCTTCCCTTCAATGTTCAGAAACATCCCTAGCAGATTCTTCATATGTTTTTCTCAATGTGCATTACATCGAGATTATGCCTTAATTTCAGATCAGCCCAAAGATGGCAGGTCCCACAAACAAGACCTCCGGTCCCAACATTGACCTTCCTCACACTTTCTTTTCTTCGCCAGCTTTTCCGGTCTCACATCTTTCACCTTTTCAAGTTGCTTTGCTCCAGCTCTTCTTTAGTGAATTCACCGGCTTGTCACGGGTTTCATTCTCACCATTAAAATCTTTGCTTCTTCGCCAATGATGGTTCCGGAAGAAAGCGGCGGTTCCCAATATAGCAGATCTTGCTCCTTATTCTCTTTGAGCAAGGGTCTTTGTCACAATGGACACAAGCTCGATAACCCACCGTGATCCTCCCAGATGAGTGTGCAGAGCCGGGAAATCATGGATGGACCATATGATTGCAACATGTAGATTGAACTTTTCTTTCCGACTCAAGGCATCGTATGTAGGTACACCAGTCCGTAGGCTGGAGCAGTTATTCTACGAGGGGCTCCATAAAGACATCAAAATCCTTTCCGGAGACTCGGACCCGGGATAAGCAATGACATCTTGAAGTTGGACTGATCCATGCATGCCCTTGGTGGCAGGTTGTACGGCACCACAAAATCTGGCCACATGCTATAAGACGTGCTCATGTTCCCAAACGGATTAAACCCATCTGTGGCAATGCCAAGTTTTATGTTCCTTGGATCTGCAGCAAAATCTATATGTATACTGTCAAACTCTTTCCATGCCTCTCCGTCCGCTAGATGGCTCAGCTCATTGTCCACAGGTTGCCGCTTCAGCTTGTGCCACTGTACCTCACGCGATGATTTCTTCGAGATGAACATCCGTTGCAGCCTTGGTATCAAGGGAAAGTGCCTCAGTACCTTCTCCGGTATTGACTTCTTCCCATCAGCATTTTTCCACCTAGATGCATTGCATTTTGGACAGTTGTCATGCTTTGCTAAATCCTTCCGAAACAAGACACGGTTATTTGGGCACACATGTATTTACACATAACCTAACCCTAGCCTGTGGATTATGCTCAATGCTTGATCATAAGACCTGGGAACACAACTATCAGGGAATTGCAAGCTCAAAAGACGGAGTATTGCGTTGAATGCGGCATTGCTAATCCGGTAGAAAGACTTGATGTGGAGTAACTTCACGGTGAAGGTAAATCTTGAGAATTTACCCCCTTCATGAGATGCGCGCTTCGCCTCCTCTAACACCTCAAAGAAACAACGACTTACATCCATCAAGACGATCTTCAAAGATCGTACAAATCCTTCAATAGGTCAGAATCCTATCATCTTCATGCCCATCCTCTTCCTCCAAAACAACATTATCTCGCAAAACCTTTTCCATGAAATCAATGCCGCATCACCACCACCCATCATATGAGGGGCCTCAGATCGCCTTCAAAATGTTGAGGTTGACTGTCTAAAGGTTCTCCATGATATATCCATCTATCATATGTGTTGGACATCCCATTAAGAAGCAGATGATCTTCCACTCTTCCTTGAGCCATTCTTGAACGGTTGAGGCATTCACAGCATGGGCAAACAATGTGAGCATCATTGGCATAATTTGCCCGAACAAATTCCATGAAATCATCAACTCCTTTCATATGTTCTTTCGAAAACTTTCTAACTCCTTTTCCAATCCAGCTTCTGTCCATCTGCCAAAGACAACAAATTGTTGCAACTTAGCAAATCAATCTAAGTGCATAAACATTAATTAATGAAAATGGATGGAAGTAATGGAAGCTGAAATTCCAGAAAATTTTATATGCTAATTGCCTAACCACAACATTGAAACAAACCAAACTATAAATCAAACCAACACTGAAACTGGCATGAATTTATGTTGTAGAGAAGGCTTTCAAATTAAACCAAACTAGCTAGCTAGCTCCTAACAAGTACTATGTTGTTTCTATCAACTACAATTAAAATTATCCTAACAATCTGTAGACAAACAATTGAAGACCAAGGCCTTGTTTCTGGCCTTGATAAATGAGAGGGGTTAACAGATATTGGCAGGGAATAAATCCCATCTAGCTGAAATTCCCCCCAAATCTTAACCGAACAAGGCCTGAACAATTCTTAACAAACAAGCTGAAGAACTCCCAACAGTACATCAAGAAAATTCATCTATGCAATATCTACCAAACAAGCAAGCTATCTCCTAATTCCTAACAGTGCATCAACAAAATTCATCTATGCTGAAGAACATCTGACAAAATTCATCAATGCTCGGCGACGAGGTGCAGATAGTGAGAGAGGAGAAGGGTGCATACCGGAAGGTGTGCTTGCGGCGGCGGCGAGTCCCCCATGCTCGGCGAGCCTCTCCTTGCGTGGGTGTCGTTCCTGCGCCCGCCCCCACCACTATAGGTGGCCCACGCCCCTGCTGGTCGCTTCGGCAGCCAGCCCCGCCTCCACACCCGCCGGTTGCTTCCGCTGCTGCCCCCGCTGCTGCTGCCCCCGCCGGGGACAAGGCGAGCGGCGAGGCCGTGGGCGAGGTCACCTGCGGCGAGGCCGTTCCTGCCCCTGCTGGTCGCTTCGGCCGCCGACCCCGCCCTCGTCTGCCGGCCACGCCCCTGCCCGTAGCCCGCCGCCACCTGGTCGGAAGACCTAGAAATTTTTGGCTAAGTGTTGGCTCTGCCCGCAGCCCGCCGCCACCTAGTCGGAATAGGTCCCATTTGTCAATGACTTAGATTTGGCGCTATAATATAATATACAGAGCCATTCCGCTAGATGGACAATAATCCCTCTCTAGCCCAGTGGTAGCGAACAAGTTAAACAGCGCGAGGTCGTGGGTTCGAGTCCCGCCTCGCGCATCTTTTTTACTAACAAATTTAGGGCCTGTCAAGTGGGTCCCTCCTGTAAACGAGCTCTTGTTGAATATACACATGTAAGCGAAAAGGACAACTAAGCAATCCACATAGGCGAGACTGCTGAGGTGGCCGCCTAATCATACAACTGCATTAAAACTCAAGTGTAACGACCATTCATATTGGTCATAATTTGTTAGAAATGAGGCATGAACCAGGGATGTCTTCTTTATGACCATTTCCTCTAATGAAATTACGACCTTTCTGACCAGAATGGTCGTTGTGGGTTAGGGTTTGGAGCCCCCTGAACAACTTTTGACCAATTGGTCTAAAATGGTCATAAATTTATGACCAATTCTTCCAGGGTCACTAACAGAAGGTCATAAGTTGACATAGTTCTTGTAGTGCTCGTAGAGGTCGTCAACGGGGCGGTAGTGTTGGGGAACGCAGTAATTTCAAAAAATTTCCTACGCACACACAGGACCATGGTGATGGTATAGCAACGAGAGGGGAGAGTGTTGTCTACGTACCCTCGTAGACCGTAAGCGGAAGCGATCACAACGTAGAGGAAGTAGTCGACGTTCTCCTCGCGATCCTGCCGATCCCAAGCGCGTTACTCGGCACCTCCGAGTCGATGATGACGAGAGGAAGTAGTCGACGTTCTCCTCACGATCCAGCCGATCCCAGCGCCGTTACTCCGCACTTCCGAGTTCTTGGCACACGTTCAGCTTGATGACGCTCCACGGGCTCCGATCCAGCAAAGCTCCGGGAGAGGGAGTTCCGTCAAGACGACGGCGTGGTGGACGATCTTGATGTTTCACTGACGCAGGCTTCGCCTAAGCACCGCCACGATATGACCGAGGTGGAATATGGTGGAGGGGCACCGCACACGGCTAAGGAACGATCTCAAGGATCAACTTGTGTGTTCTAGGGTGCCCCCTCCCGTATATAAAGGAGGGGAGGAGGAGGTGGCCGCCCAAGGGGGCGCACCAAGGGAGGGGAAACCTACTCCAAGTAGGTTTCCTCTCTTCCTTATCTTATTTGGAGGGGAAGGAAAGAGTACTAGTATTTAGGAAGTAGTACTAGTAGTAGAAATAGGAAGAGGGGAAGGAGAAAGGGGGGGGGCCCCTTCCCCAATTCGGATTGGGCTTGGGGGCGCGCCTCTTCCCTTGTTCCTTCTCCTTCTTCCTACATGGGCCCAATAAGGCCCATATACCTCCCGGGGTTCCGGTAACCTCCGGAGCTCCAAACTTCTCCGGAACCTTTCCGTGTCCAAATATATCCGTCCAATATATAAATCTTTATGTCTCGACCATTTCGAGACTCCTCGTCATGTCCGTGATCATATCCGGACTCGAACAACCTTGGTACATCAAAATACATAAACTCATAATATAAGCGTCATCGAAACCTTAAGCGTTCGGACCCTACGGTTCGAAAACAATGTAGACATGACCGAGACACATCTCCGTCAATAACCAATAGCGGGACCTGGATGCCCATATTGGTTCCTACATATTCTACGAAGATCTTTATCGGTCGGACCGCATAACAACATACGTTGTTCCCTTTGTCATCGGTATGTTACTTGCCCAAGATTCGATCGTCGGTATCCAATACCTAGTTCAATCTAGATTCGGTAAGTCTCTTTACTCGTTCCGTAATACATCATCTCACAACTAACTCATTAGTTGTAATGCTTGCAAGGCTTATGTGATGTGTATTACCGAGAAGGCCTAGAGATACCTCTCCGACAATCGGAGTGACAAAACCTAATCTCGAAATACGCCAACCCAACAAGTACCTTTGGAGACACCTGTAGTACTCCTTTATAATCACCCGATTACGTTGTGACGTTTGGTAGTACCAAAGTGTTCCTCCGTAAACGGAGTTGCATAATCTCATAGTTATAGGAACATGTATAAGTCATGAAGAAAGCAATAGCAACACACTAAACGATCAAGTGCTAGGCTAACGGAATGGGTCATGTCAATCAGATCATTCTCCTAATGATGTGATCCCGTTAATCAAATGACAACTCATGTCTATGGTTAGGAAACATAACCATCTTTGATTAACGAGCTAGTCAAGTAGAGGCATACTAGTGACACTCTGTTTGTCTATGTATTCACACATGTATTATGTTTCCGGTTAATACAATTCTAGCATGAATAATAAACATTTATCATGATATAAGGAAATAAATATTATCTTTATTATTGCCTCTAGGGCATATTTCCTTCAGGTAGCGGAGGAGCTCGCTCGCCATAAGCAGCGTGGCATGCGTGTCCGTGGGTCCGCGACGAGCATGGGACAACGAGCCGGCTGGAGTGAGCGACGGGGTGGCGGTGCATGCGTCCCGCCGCACAGAGGGGGTGCAACGACGAAGCCTGCTGCTCGTGCCCCGCCGGGCCGGTGGCGGCGTTGGCAGCGGGCGATGGAGAGCGACAGGGAGGCCCGCCGACGGGCGCCGACGGGCGCCGTCTGGGCGACGCGAGCGTTGAGAGTGGCTCGGCGCTCAGCACGGGCTCGACGAGCATCGGCCATGGAAACAGTGGAGCAGCGATGCGTCGATCGATGGAAGAGAGGTTTCGGCGCACCTTGCTACCTCTTTAGCACTGTGTTGGTTTTTCCTTGAAGTGGAAAGGGTGATGCAGCAAAGTAGCGTAAGTATTTCCCTCAGTTTTTGAGAACCAAGGTATCAATCCAGGAGGAGGCCACGCACGAGTCCCTCGCACCTACACAAACAAATAAATCCTCGCAACCAACGAGATAAGGGGTTGTCAATCCCTACACGGTCACTTACGAGAGTGACATCTGATAGATATGATAAGATAATATTTTTGGTATTTTTATGATAAAGATGCAAAGTAAAGGAATTAAAATAAAAGGCAACGGAAATAGCTAAGTGTTGGAAGATTAATATGATGGAAAATAGACCGGGTGGACATAGGTTTCACTAGTGGCTTCTCTCAAGAGCATAAGTATTTACGGTGGGTGAACAAATTACTGTTCAAAGAATTGATGTAATTAAGCATAGTAATGAGAATATCTAGGTATGATCATGTATATAGGCATCACGTCCGAGACAATTAGACCGACTCACCGCATCTACTACTATTACTCCACACATCGACCGCTATCCAGCATGCATCTAGAGTATTAAGTTCATAAGAACAGAGTAACGCCTTAAGTAAGATGACATGATGTAGAGGGATAAACTCATGCAATATGATAAAAAAACCATCTTGTTATCCTCGATGGCAACAATACTATACGTGCCTTGCTGCCCCTCATCACTTTGGGAAAGGACACCGCAAGATTGAACCCAAAGCTAAGCACTTCTCCCATTGCAAGAAAGATCAATCTAGTAGGCCAAACCAAACTAATAATTCGAAGAGACTTGCAAAGGTAACCAATCATACATAAAAGTATTCATAAGATTCAAATATTGTTCATAGATAAACTTGATCATAAACCCACAATTCATCGAACTCACCAAACACACCGCAAAAGAAGATTACATCGAATAGATCTCCACGAGAGAGGGGGAGAACATTGTATTGAGATCCAAAAAGAGAGAAGAAGCCATCTAGCTAATAACTATGGACCCGAAGGTCTGAGGTAAACTACTCACACATCATCGGAGAGGCTATGGTGTTGATGTAGAAGCCCTCCATGATCGATGCCCCTCCGTGAGCTCCTAACAGGCCCCAAGATGGGATCTCACGGGTACAGAAGGTTGCAGCGCTAGAATTAGGTTTTTGGCTCCGTATCTGGTAGTTTGGGGGTACGTCGGTATATATAGGAGGAAGGAGTACGTCGGTGGAGCAACATGGGGCCCACAAGGGTGGAGGGCGTGCCCAGGGGGTAGGCGTGCCCCCCTACCTCGTGGCTTCCTGGTAGCTTTCTTGACGTAGGGTCCAAGTCCTCTGGATCACATTCGTTCCAAAACTCACGTTCCCGAAGGTTTCATTCCGTTTGGACTCTGTTTGATATTCTTTTTCTGCGGAACTCTGAAATAGGCAAAAAACAGCAATTAAATTTGGGCCTCCGGTTAATAGGTTAGTCCCAAAAATAATACAAAAGTGTATAATAAAGCCCAATAATGTCCAAAACAGATGATAATATAGCATGGAGCAATCAAAAATTATAGATACGTTGGAGACGTATCAAGCATCCCCAAGCTTAATTACTGCTTGTCCTCGAGTAGGTAAATGATAAAAACAGAATTTTTGATGTGGAATGCTACTTGGCATACTTTCAATGTAATTCTTCTTAATTGTGGTATGAATATTCAGATCCAAAAGATTCAAGATAAAAGTTCAATATTGACATAAAAATAGTAATACTTCAAGCATACTAACTAAGCAATTATGTCCTCTCAAAATAACATGGCCAAAGAAAGTTCATCCCTACAAAATCATATAGTTTAGTCATGCTCCATTTTCTTCACACAAGAATGCTCTCATCATGCACAACCCCGATGACAAGCCAATCAATTGTTTCATACTTTAGTAATCTCAAACTTTTTCAACCTTCACGCAATACAAGAGCATGAGCCATGGATATAGCACTATGGGTGGAATAGAATATGATGATGGGGTTTATGTGGAGAAGACAAAAAAGGATAAAGTCTCAAATCAACGAGGCTAATCAATGAGCTATGGAGATTCCCATCGATTGATGTTAATGCAAGGAGTAGGGATTGCCATGCAACGGATGCACTAGAGCTATAAATATATGAAAGCTCAACAAAAGAAACTAAGTGGATGTGCATCCAACTTGCTTGCTCACGAAAACCTAGGGCACTTCAGGAGGCCCATTGTTGGAATATACAAGCCAAGTTCTATAATGAAAAATTCCCACTAGTATATGAAAGTGAAAAAACAAGAGACTCTCTATCATGAAGATTATGGTGCTACTTTGAAGCACAAGTGTGGTAAAAGGATAGTAACATTGTCCCTTCTCTCTTTTTCTCTCATTTTTTGGGCCTTCTTTTATTAATGGCCTTTCTCTTTTTTTTATTCCTCACTTGGGACAATGCTCTAGAAAATGATGATCACCACACTTCTATTTATTTACAATTAAATGATTACAACTCGATACTAGAACAAAGTATGACTCTATATGAATGCCTCCGGCGGTGTACTGGGATATGCAATGAACCAAGAGTGACATGTATGAAAGAATTATGAATGGTGGCTTTGCCACATATACTATGTTAACTACATGATCATGCAAAGCAATATGACAATGATGAACATGTCATGACAAACGGAATGGTGGAAAGTTGCATGGCAATATATCTTGGAATGGCTATTGTCGGTGTCAAAACCGGCGGATCTCAGGTAGGGGGTCCCGAACTGTGCGTCTAGGCGGATGGTAACAGGAGACAAGGGACACGATGTTTTTACCCAGGTTCGGGCCCACTCGATGGAGGTAAAACCCTACTCCTTCTTGATTAATATTGATGATATGGGTAGTACAAGAGTAGATCTACCACGAGATCAGAGAGGCAAAACCCTAGAAGCTAGCCTATGGTATGATTGTTTTTCGTCCTACGGACTAAAACCCTCCGGTTTATATAGACACGGAGAGGGCTAGGGTTACACAGAGTCGGTTACAATGGGACGAGATCTACATATCCATATCGCCAAGCTTGCCTTCCACCCAAGGAAAGTCCCATCCGGACACGGGACGAAGTCTTCAATCTTGTATCTTCATAGTCCAGGAGTCCGGCCAAAGGTTATAGTCCGGCTACCCGGACACCCCTTAATCCAGGACTCCCTCAGCTATGGAAATGCCATAATAGGTAGGTATGGTGGCTGTTTTGAGGAAGATATAAGGAGGTTTATGTATCATATCACGGGGTTTGGATGCACCGGTGAAGTTTGCACCAACTCTCAATGTGAGAAAGGGCAATGCACAGTACCGAAGAGGCTAGAAATGGTGGAAAGGTGAGAGTGCGTATAATCCATGGACTCAACATTAGTCATAAAGAACTCACATACTTATTGCAAAAATTTACAAGTCATCAAAAACCAAGCACTATGTGCATGCTCCTAGGGGGATAGATTGGTAGGAAAAGACAATCGCTCGTCCCGACCGCCACTCATAAGGAGGATAATCAAAGAACACCTCATGTTTCAAATTTGTTACATAACGTTTACCATACATGCATGCTACGGGACTTGCAAACTTCAACACAAGTATTTGTCAAATTCACAACTACTCAACTAGCACAACTTTGATATCACTACCTCCATGTCTCAAAACAATCATCAAGCATCAAACTTCTCTTAGTATGCAACACACTCATAAGAAAGGTTTTACTAATCTTGAATACCTAGCATATTAGGATTATTTAAGAAAATCACCATGGTATTTAAGACTCTCAAAACAATCTAAGTGAAGCATGAGAGATCAATAGTTTCTATAAAACAAATCCACCACCGTGCTCTAAAAGATATAAGTGAAGTTCTAGAGCAAATACTATATAACTCAAAAGATATAAGTGAAGCACATAGAGTATTCTAATAATTTCCGAATCATGTGTGTCTCTCTCAAAAGGTGTGTACAGCAAAGATGAATGTGGTAAACTAAAAAATAAAGACTCAAATAATACAAGACGCTCCAAACAAAACACATATAATGTGGTGAATAAAAATATAGCTCCAAGTAAAGTTACCGATGGAAGTAGACGAAAGAGGGGATGCCTTCCGGGGCATCCCCAAGCTTTGGCTTTTAGGTGTCCTTAGATTATCCTGGGGGTGCCATGGGCATCCCCAAGCTTAGGCTCTTGCCACTCCTTGTTCCATAATCCATCAAATCTTTCACCCAAAACTTTAAAACTTCACAACACAAAAGTCAGAAGAAAATCTCGTGAGCTCCGTTAGCGAAAGAAAACAAAAGACCACTTCAAGGTTGATGTGGACCAAATCATGACCAAGGCATCCAAGAGTGAGGTTAATGCTAGCACAAATGCTGAACCATTAGAGCATCCAAAGGAAGACAAGGGCAAAACCATTATCTTAGTTGGAAAGCTTCTGGTGCCTATTTTGGGAGAAATGACACATCAGATTTCCAGCTGCAACTTCCCACCTAAACCTAATTAATTCTGGAAGTCTCTAGCACTTTATAGAGGCTAGAAAAGATGGTCTTTGAAGTCAGCTTTCATTCAAAAAAACGGTGCATCATTTGAGGTCTTGTGTCAAAAGTTCTGCAAGTTTCCATGCAAGTTGTCCAGGAATTTATTACAGCGCGAGGCTCAACAAGTTTGCTCCTGCTACAGCTTGGGGATCACGAGTTTACCCTTAATTTTGAGTTGTTTTCACACCTAACTAGTGGGTGCTTCTAGTATAAATACTCCCCAGCTGTTCCATGTGAAGGGGGGATGAGATTTTTGTGTTTATGTTTGTAGATAGCCGGTGAGGTTGTGTTGTGCTGTGAGCACTAGTATCGTTGAGTGTTAGCTCGTGTGTGTGGATTGGAGGGCCTGTCCTCAATTCATATAGGATCCTTGTGGTTCCCTCTTGTGATTGTTCATAGGTTCACAAGCTTCATGGTTTGGGTTGCATCCTTATAAACCAAGCTAGTTATCCGCTGCAATTTATCTGAGAGTGTTTCCTCTTGTTCTTGCCACTTGAGAGTAACAAAGTTTGTTGAAACAAGTTTCGAGTGAGTTTCTTGCTGCTCCTTGTGAGTTCTTTGGCACCGTGAAAGATCGTTTCCGAGGTGTCCCGTATCATCTTGGCATCAGAGCTTTAGGTCGTTCGCGGTGCTATTTTATCTCTTGCTGATTTTGTTCTTGAGAAGCTTCCATGGGTTCGAGGAGATCCAGCAGTGTTGATGGTGTGCATGGAGGTAGGCACCTCATGGAGGAGGAGCTGTCACTTCCCGTGTACGATCCAAGCTTGCAGCCCGCCTATGTGTTGGCATTGGAGGATACACGAGAGTATATGTTGAACAAGGTGCATGGAGAGGTGCATATCGACCGTGGAGACCAACCTTGGCCGGAGAATCGACTCCCTCACCGAGGAACTCCGTCGAGATAGGCTTGCTGCACAGGGTCGACATCGACAAATCCCTGAACAGCAGGGCCAACGCCACCTTGAGGAGGGGCATGGAGAGCACAACCACGTCTACTCGGGTGATGCTCATAGCTACTATGTTGCACCACCTTGACGTGCTCGCTACGACCAGCGAGGTGCTACTTGGGCGCCACCATCGCACCACGAGATGGGCTTGCTGCACGGGGTCAGCATCGACAACTCCCCATATAGCAGGACCACCATGGAGAGCATTGGATCGACCACTCCGATGATGCTCGAAACTACTACGAGCCTCGACCACGACGTGTTCATCATGATTGTCGCGGAGAAGGCCAAGAAGGCTTTGCCATGGGAGGAAGAGGTCATGAGCGTGCTCATCGTGACCATGAAGATGATGGGATTGGTAAATTCAAACTTACCATACCATCGTTCAATGGGAAAACCGAACCCGATGATTATTTGGAGTGGGAGATGCGTGTGGATCAGATTTTTGACAGCCACCGCTATACGGAGGAGAAGAAGGTACGATATGCATCCATTGAGTTTACTGGATATGCTTTGAGTTGGTGAAACCAATTGTGTCGTGCTGGAGGTCATCCAGAGACATGGGTGCAAATGAAAAATCTGTTGCGGAGACGGTTTGTTCCTGAACATTTCACAAGAACCTTGTACAATCGACTCCAACGGTTGTGCCAAGGTAATTCTAGTGTTGATGAGTACTATAAAGAGATGGAGATTTTGATGATTAGGACAATGGTCAATGAGCCAGAGGAGGCCACAATGTCAAGATTCTTTCATGGAATGAATGAAGATGTGCAAGAAAGGATAGAGATGGTTACATATCAAGATTTGCAAGAACTTGTGCATCAGGCTATTCGTGTAGAGCAGCAGCTGAAGCGTCGCCAAAATTGCAGCCAAACCTATACATCAAGCACTTGGAGGGGTTCAGTTCAGCGAGAAGTAGACGGAAGTGTTGCTGTAGATTTTCGCTCACACAACAAGATGACAACAAAAGAAGCTAATGCATCAAAGGTTGAATCTTCCAATACTCCTCCCACTCGCATTAGTAATATTCAGTGCCATACATGCAAGGGTAGAGGTCACTTGAAGAAGGATTGTCCTAATCTGAAGAAGGTTTTACTCACAAATGATGGATATGTCACCGATGACTCAAGTGACAAATCTGAATCTGAGAAGAAAGATGCAAATTATTGTACTTTTGAGAACGGAGCACCTCTGAGTTCAGATGGAGGAGATGGTGTTGATCTCATGGTTCACAAAGTGGCTCATGATGATGCTCCTATTGTTGAGAAGGGCCAGCGAAAAAATGTGTTCCAATCCATTTGCAAGATCAAGGACAAAAACTGTAAGGTGGTCATCGATGGAGGCAGCTACAACAACATCATTAGTAGTGATCTTGTGCATGCTCTTGGGATATCAACTTGGAGGAAACCCCAGCCATATTATGTGAAGTGGCTGAATGGTGTTGGTAAGCTGAAGATTATGCATCGTGCTAGGATGCAATTTTCAGTGGGAAGTTCTGTGGACCAAGTGGTATGTGATGTGGTGCCAATGCAAGCTTGTCATCTTCTTTTGGGAAGACCGTGGCAGTTTGATCATGATGCTACTCACCATGGGAGGTCTAACAAGTATTCTTTCATGCATCAAGGAGTGAACCATGTCTTGGAACCTATGGTGGATCAAGTACTCAAGGTTGAGCAATTCCCACAAGTGAAGAAGCCCAAAAAGAATACCTCAAAACCGAGAACGGTTTTGTTTGAAGGAAGGGAGGATGATGTGGACCAGATCATGACCAAGGCATCCAAGAGTGAGGTTAATGCTAGCACAAATGCTGAATCATTAGAGCATCCAAAGGAAGACAAGGGCAAAACCATTATCTTAGTTGGGAAGCTTCCGGTGCCTATTTTGGGAGAAATGACACATCAGATTTCCATCTGCAACTTCCCACCTAAACCTAATTAATTCTAGAAGTCTCTAGCACTTTATAGAGGCTAGAAAAGATGGTCTTTGAAGTAAGCTTTCATTCAAAAAAAATGGTGCATCATTTGAGGTCTTGAGTCAAAAGTTGTGCAAGTTTCCATGCTAGCTATCCAGAAATTTATTACAGCACGAGGCTCAACAAGTTTGCTCCTGCTACAGCTTGGGGCTCACGAGTTTACCCTTAATTTTGAGTTTTTTTCACACCTAACTAGTGGGTGCTTCTAGTATAAATACTCCCCAGCTGTTCCATGTGAAGGGGGGATGAGATTTCTGAGTTTATGTTTGTAGATAGCGGGTGAGGTTGTGTTGTGCTGTGAGCACTAGTATCGTTGAGTGTTAGCTCGTGTGTGTGGATTGGAGGGCCTGTCCTCAATTCATATAGGATCCTTGTGGTTCCCTCTTGTGATTGTTCATAGGTTCACAAGCTTCATGGTTCGGGTTGCATCCTTGTAAACCAAGCTAGTTATCCGCTGCAATTTATATGAGAGTGTTTCCTCTTGTTCTTGCCACTTGAGAGTAACAAAGTTTGTTGAAACAAGTTTCGAGTGAGTTTGTTGCTGCTCCTTGTGAGTTCTTTGGCACTGTGAAAGATCGTTTCCGAGGCGTCCCGTATCAAAGGTACTGTAATGAACTCATTCTTTATTTATATTGGTGTTAAACCTACTGTATTCCAACTTCTCTATGGTTTATAAACTATTTTACTAGCCATAGATTCATCAAAATAAGCAAACAACACATGAAAAACAGAATCTGACAAAAACAGAACAGTCTATAGTAATCTGTAACAAAAGCAAACTTCTGTAACTCCAAAACATCAGACAAAATAGGACGACCTAGACAATTTGTTTATTGATCAGAAGAAATTGGAATCAATATTTTATCATGTTCTGGTGATTTTTAACAATTATTTTCGTGAACAGAAAGTTTCTGGAATTTTCAGCAAGATCAAATAACTATCATCCAAGAAGATCCTATAGGTTTAACTTGGCACAAACACTAATTAAAACATAAAAACACATCTAATCAGAGGCTAGAACAAATATTTATTCCTAAACAGAAGAAAAAATCAAAAAAACTAAAAATAAAATTGTGTTGCCTCCCAACAAGCGCTATCGTTTAACGCCCCTAGCTAGGCATGTAAGCAAGGATAGATCTAGGTATTGCCATCTTTGGTAGGCAATCCGTAAGTGGCTCTCATGATAGATTCATATGGTGATTTTATTTTCTTCCTAGGAAAGTGTTCCATGCCTTTCTTTAATGGAAATTGGAATCTAATATTCCCTTCCTTCATAACAATAATTGCACCAATCGTTCTAAGGAAAGGTCTACCAAGAATAATAGGACATGAAGGATTGCAGTCTATATCAAGAACAATAAAATCTATGGGCACATAGTTCCTATTTGCAACAATAAGAACGTCATTAATTCTTCCCATAGGTTTCTTAATAGTGGAATCCGCAAGGTGCAAGTTTAAAGAGCAATCATCAAAATCACGAAAACCTAGCAAATCGCACAAAGTCTTGGGCTTATTCCATCTGTGCCCCCAATTCCTTAGTTGTGCTCAGTTTTCCCCACGCTTCAAACTTTTGCTCACTTTTCCCCACTCCCTTAGCTGAAACTCTCACAAATGTTCATAACAGACGTTTGCCGTCTTGGCCGTTAACTGACTTGTGGGGCCACGTTGGACTCTGTTGACTGTGGCTGTGGCTTCGTTGGTTGGGTTGTGTTTGTCTTCATAGGACGGGCCTGTTATTTTATTGGTAATAAATTAAAAAAGCCTGCTATCGGTGGATGCAGCCTGCTATGCATGCCCGGCTTTGGAATCGATGTAGCCTGATATGCATGCGAACACCGCCATGCATGCATCTAGTGACCTAGACCTAAACGCATGCATGCACGCCGACACGCACACATCGATCCGTGCCGCACGGTTGCCGATGGATTCAGTCGCTCCGCAGCGTCGTTTCACGCGTCGCAGGCATACGTGCAGGTGGCAGAAGGGGCAGGTTGCATGCACGCTCACGTCCATATGTCGAGGCATCGATTCACGCCGCACGGCTGCCGCTCGATTCAGTTGTGGGAGGCAGGCAGCCGCCAACGCAGAGCACACAGAAGGGCCAGGCAGGCAGCCGCCAACATAGAGCATGCAAAGCACGCTCGCTTCGATTCACGTTCACACATTGATGATCGCATCGGTTCACACACGCACTGAGTCACGATCTACGCCGTTTGCGCGTGTACCCACTTCGTCTCCCCAAGCTATTTAAACTGCCCTTCATTGCCTCTTCTTCTACAGATCCATCTGCGCCTCCCACTTCTCTTCTTCCCCGAAAAGCCAAAGCCGTTCCACTCTGCGAAGCGTTCAAGATGCAGTAGAACGGGCCGACGTTCCAAGAGCCGCCCACTATGTCGGAACGGCGGTACCCCACCAACGTCGTCGTCGAGGCAGCGCTCCGCGTGTGGGTGTTCTCACGCTGGAGGGGTAGCATTGAGCTTGCACGGGGGTTCCTCCGTGCGGGCTTCCACCACCTCCCGGCGGGCTCGCCGCCCATGTTCAACCTCGTGGAGCAGCGTCCCCACGCCAACGCTCCAGTGGTAGGGCTCATCGTCCACTTCACCAACATGTTCGATGCTTACTACGTGCTCGGCAAGGTGTATTGGTGTGGGTGCGAGTTCATCGCATTCACCACCTATAACATCTTCACCGACTTCGAGAGCGTCTTCCCCGCTCGCAACCGCATGCACAGCCTCCCGTACTACCTCGGCGACAACGGCCTTGAGGAGGAGCAGTACTGAAGCCGGCGGCGAAGAAGACGGTGAAGCCGGCGGTTAAGGTGAAGACGACAGTGAAGACATGGCGTTGTTGCCCTAGCTACCCTATCTACTATGTAGTGTGAGTTTGGTGTGTGTGTTGCCCGACCTAGCTACCCTATCTATGCATGTAAGGTTAATTATTATTATCTATGTAAGAACTTATGTTGCCCTAGCAATTGGTGTGTCGTGTTATATGTAAGAACTTATGTTGCCCTAGCAACCCTATCTAAGTTAAGTTATGTGTGTTATATTAATGCGTGGGAAAAATTAACCAAACTAACTAAAAATGATGTGTTTATAGATGCCTTCTAAAAATAAGAACATATTGTACATTTGTACACGACTTTGGTTTGCTGAGAGCTCTGTATTTTTTAGGTATTCCAAGAATACTTTGGTTTTCAGAAATATTGAAGTATAAAGTACTTTGAGATGTTTGGCTTTAGTCAAAAGTGTAGTTTTATATACTTTAATCCCTACTTTAATATGTAGAAAACTACACTATGTTTTAAGTATATAAAAAAGAGGGTTGGACCTCTTTTTCCAATCATGAAGTATTGGTTCACTAGGCATAATAATACTGCGGTTTGCAAATACTTTGATTCTAAAAAATGAAGGGACCCATAAAGGAAAGCTAAAAAATTCCTCAATGAGATAGAAGTGATTGGGCAATCAAATTAATGAAAAAACCAATCAGAAACAAAAAAGAACAAAGCAATCGTTCCTAAGCAAAAAAACAAACATCGCTTGTTTCTGGGCCTCATTTATCCTTTGTGGGCCTATTGCAGCTTGATTCTCTTTGGGCCCACGAACTAGGTTTTTTTTCTAGCAGAACAGACGAACTCGAGGACAAAAGTTTGGAAAGTGCGAGAGAAGAGATGAACTTGATGTATATCCCTTGTGCTGCTCAAAATCGCTTCTTTGTCATCTGACGAGCTAGGGTATGATCCAACACTCGAGGTTATTAGCTAACAAAATAATCCTATCACTGGACTAGTAGTTGTCTTGTGCCGAAACTGAAAGTGTCGAAACTTAACAGTAAACTGCATACATTCAGAGATCGACAGTTGCACTAAACAGAGTTGCATTTGAGATAAACAGACTTGGATTGCTAAACAGTGGCAACAACAGTAGACAAACATCTCTAACGAGAGATGGCCATCAAGTAAAAAATTCCTAGAGCAAGTATTCCTAAAGCTATCAGATTGGATTGCTTCTTCAATTCAATTCCGTCTTCAGTTCTTGTTCATCTTCTTCAGTTCCGTCTTCAGTTTGACATCTACCACCGTCGGGTATTCCGGACGCGCTGCTGCTGTCGGAGCGGCACTGTCATGGGGCAGATTGAACTCGCGGATTACATTCCCCCTCGAATCCAGCAAGCCCAACCCTTGAAGCCTCTGGATGTAATCATCCATCCACTCAAAATGGTGGCATCTCTTCACGATCTGAAAACGAAATCATGTAACCTAAATCCAAATCTGACAGATTTTTTGAGAAATTAGAGATAAAGGATGCGAGGAAAACTCAGATCTAACCTGCCCCTCCGGCTTGCTCTCGCATTTGACGAACTCGCGCCCAAAGTTCCCATTCTTCTCCTCCTTCGAAGTCAACCGCTTCAGTGGCGCAGTCCGTGGGCAGTCAGTGCATCGAGTCATCGGCACTGGACCATACACCGGCCACGTGGAACGGGGGGCTGACGAGGAGGTTGACATATCGCCCGAGAGGAAGAAACAGAAGAATTGGTCGAGAGGAAGAAGAACGAGAAGATGGGGAAAGAAACAGAGGAATTGCTCGATCTGCTCGATGCCTTTGTCTGTCAGATGGAGAAGAGGAGAAGGGGAAGCTATATTGACGATTTGCCCACATTGTATTTTGCAGTTTGAATATTTGAACCAACTCTTAAACTGACATGTGGTGGTCATGTGCGAAAAATACAATTTCATATGTAAAGTGGGGCGGATCGTAAAAACCGGAGAAAGACAGTGCAGTAGCAAATCAGGATGCATCACGCGGATCGCGCATGCCTGCCCCACATCTGACGGGTGGTGTTTGGCGCTTGGTAGGATCCGACGGCGGACGTTCGACGCTAGGGTTTGGAGCATTTCTGCGGGGTTATGAGCGAGTCAACGGGGTTATTAGGGTTTGACCAGATTTCAAATGGCCATAACTAAATTAGAAAAAATCGCAAAAATATAAAACAAACGTAGTTCATCCGTTTATGAGACCAAGTTACCATAAAAAATATAAACTCGGTATAGGGGCGTTTTTTTTTTTTGAAAAATCATTTTTTGAAGTGATTTGTCGAAATCAAGTTCAAATGTTTTTAAAAAATTTAAAAAAATCAAAATGTTGTAATTCTTGTGCACATAGCCGTCATATGTGACAAGGTTATGAGAAAAAATATAAACTTGGTTTAGGTCATTTTCATGAAAGAAGGCTTCACACAAATGAGCTATCACCTATGAACTTGTTCAGAGTTCGTAGAATAGGGAGAGAGGGTTTAGGGTTTGAAAAAAATCAAAATAATTCACAAAAATCAGAAAAATCTCCATAGCTTCATTTTGGAGTGAATAAGAAGGATCTGAACTTACTTTTTCATTTTCATATCTAAAACGTGTTATTTGACGGTTTTGAATTACAAGCATATTTTTTCAAAAAAAATGTAGTAATATGAATATTAATCAATAAATAGTGAGACTTCCTTTCTACCCTATATATATGGAACAAGTGTTAATAAAAATATATATGTCTCATTTAGGCAAGGTCAAAAAAAACTTGATTTCAAATAGGGATGTTTACCCTAGCTTTCGAGCTCGTTTCTAGCACATTTTTCATTCGGACTGTTCACCTAGGAATATTGGACTTCAAATGCTCGATCAAATACACCGCACAGAGCAATGAACCTCCAATGTTCAACTTCAACTTTGGCTCGAATCCAAATTTTGGCCCAAATTCAAATATTGATTTAAATTCAAATTTTGATGGAAATTTGAATTATGACTCAAATAAGAAACCAAAGTAGAAGCAACATTATTACAACTGATAAGTTTTCACAGTAGCTCAAATCTACCAAGTTTTAAGATGCCAACATCTTAATACAAATCTGCCAAGTTTTAAGCGATCGACTCGCCCTCGAATTGACAACACAAACATTTCCCAACAACTTAATTCAAATTTTTGACTTGCTCCTTGTGTTTGCAGCTGGCTTCACTGTCTTGCTCCTGGTTTCCCTAGTTGAGATGCTCTTTTCTTTCAGACTCTTGTTCCTTTTGATCTTGGGATTTACTTGGGCTTTTCCCCGTGGAGGTGCTGATGGAGTAGTTCCACTCATGAGCACTTGACGACCATTTGACGGTCATCTATGGGTTCAGTAATCTTTAAAGGCACAATTGGAAAAATTACCCCTCCTCTTCCTCTCTTATAGCTTCAAAACCATCAAAGGCCATGGTTTCAAAATCTTCTGCTTCTTCATCTCTTGGCCTTTTCTCCCTAGAGCTGGTAAATAAAATTATAAGCCATAGGAAAAAAGAGAACAAATGCAAACAAAAGGGTAGCTGCATTCTACAGAGGGTGCAAACACATACCAAGATGCTTCATTTGCTGTTGCATTCTCCATCGCTTCATTCTTCTTGCATTCTCCACGTGCATCTTCAGTCTCCTTTGCTGCTGCATTCTCCTTAGCATTGGCTGTTGTCCATCTTTCCTCCTCTCCAAATGATGCATCCACTGCATTGGTACAAAGCCTAGCAATATGCCCCAGAACTCCATGTTTTTTGCAAGCATGCTTCTTTGGTAGACGACCCTCCTGACCTGCTCTAATCCTCTGGTTCCTTGGTCTTCCTGGTGGTCTAGTAATGACAGGAGCGTGGAGTTTGAACCCTGGATCTACTATGTTCCATTGATCTTTCCCCAATAGTGCAGGCACATTGTCGCATAAGCAGCCATAAATTTGGCAACAGAGAAATACTGGAGCAATATTGATCAACTTCACCATCTCGCACCCCGATAATCGCCATCGATGTAGGGCATGTATGCATGACTTCCCACGGATCTTCCATTGCCTACAAGTACATTCTCTAGTACTTAGGTTCACAGGATACCTCCATACCCTATTTTTAGTGTCAGTATAGGTAACCTCTCCCTCATATGTACCAGATCGAATACATTTCATCTCCAGTCCTCTTGCCTTCAAGTGCAATGCCTTAATCAGTGATGGGAGCATTTGATGACCAAAATATTGTGTTTCTGCAATTCTTTTGCGAAGAGCCATCTTTATCATGATCATTTGCCTCATCTTGTCAAATGCTTGCCACAACAAGAGCCCTTTCACTGACTTGAACTTTGAATTGAAGCATTACGCAAGGTTCTTGGTCACATAATCTACTTTGCAGATTTCGTTGAATTTGCTTCTTGACCACACCTTACCATGATGTGCATCCATGTACTCCTTCACAAGAGGATTTTGAGCATACAACACTCTCAAATGGTGTTCATGCTTCCTTTTGCTGCATGTGTATGATGTTGGCCATAAGTTCTCATCATAAACTTTGCCTTTGAACTTGTTTTTGAAATTATGCGCTAGGTGTCGCATACATTCCCTATGCTCCACTCCAGGGAATACAGTTTCCACTGCACTCTCTAAACCCTTGCAAGCATCTGTGTGTATAGCTAAACCTGGGGGTGTGCCTATAATGTTGCGAACTGCTGCAGAAACCAGACCCAACTTTCCTTAGACTCTGCCTCCACCACACCAAATGCAACTGGGAATAGCCAGTTGTGTCCATCAACTGCAGAAGCTGCTACTAGTTGTCCTCTCCATCTTCCAGTCAAATGTGTAGCATCTACAGCCAAATAGGGCCTGCAACCATCTAGAAACCCCTGCCAGCAAGCCTTGAAACAAACAAAAGCCCTTCTGAAGCACTCCTTCTTAAATGACTTCCCTTTTATTTTGAATTGAACTGTATGCTTGTCAATCTCTACAACACTCCCTGGACTTGCCATCTCCACTTCAGCTTTGAAAGTGTAAAGCAGCTGAAAACTGTCATTCCATTGACCATTAATTATGTCAAGAGCCTTTTCCCTAGCATTGAAAATTCTCATGTAAGGAATTTCTATCTTGTACTTGTCAAAAAGCTTCCCATGGAGTGCTGTTGGACCAAGTCCAGGTTCTTCTCTCACCAATCCAATATAGCATCCGCCACCCACCTAGTTTTGCTAGCTTGGTTTTGGCCTTCCCCTTCCCTCCAAATGGACATGTGTGCTTGTGTGGGTTTTTCTTTATCTGAAACAAAATAAAAGGGTAAAAAACAGTTAAGAAACCTTACTCACCAAGCTAAAACTAAATTACTAACTGAACTTGGATTACCTGAATATATTTGCGCTTTCTCATACGAGATGCATGCAACTTCCACCTACACCTAGGATATGGACAAAAAACTATGAACCTTGCTGGCTCACTCCTTTTAATCTTATAGGTGTTTTCAGATATAATGCACCATGTTGTCACTGCATTCCGACGGTCCACCATCGATTGGAAAATGGTACCTACACTAAGCTCAGGTTTTTCCATGTTCCACTCAATTGTTGGCATGTCATCACCATCGTATTCATCCTCGATTAAATTGTCCATGTTCTCCACCTTCTCTTCATCGTCAGTGTCATCAAACCTAGCTTCGATGATGGGCTCCTCCATATATTCTCCATCCACTGCTTGCTGACTGGCTACATCGACCAGTTCAGGAAACATCATCTCGTCTTCATCATCATTTGTAGGCACTGCCTCATCAGGTTCTGCATCTTCTTCTACACCAACTGCAGAAGGTACACGAGAAGCAGCAGCTGAATCAGAACCAGAATTGGCAACAGGCATGTTGTGGCTCCATGAACCACTTGCTTTACTTGGTGTCGACCTACAAGGAGTGCCGGGGTGCTGGCTATTAGCACAGAAAGATGATGTCTGAACTCCCTTCCCCTTCACCCGTTCTGCGCGTGGTTGAAGCACATCGATTTGGAGTTTACCGAATCGGCAGCCAGCAATCCCAGCAAAAAGCAACGGCATATGATCGTCGCAAGTTAGTGGGAGAAATCTTTGCTCGTCGCTGTTGAAGTAGTTCAGTTCAACAAAGATCGGCATCACTCGTGGATGGGTGTTTACGAGCTCACCGCAAATCTTTGAAAGATATGCTGGTTTCTACCACTTTGGGATAGAAAAATGATGAAATCAAATGCGGTTTAGTACCACGCAGCACACTAGTTTCCATTCTAATCGCCAGCTGGTAAGCCAGCGCGGGATCAATCCTATTTTGTTGAAGGACATAAAGGCTTCAGTTAGCCGAGTAAAATCAAGCACAAATTCGAATGATTCAAGCAAACAGAAGTCAAATACGACCTACAATACGACTTAGAACGTCAATTCGAGAGGAAACAATGCTTAGCCAGGTTTAATCCATGAATTATCTGCCGCGGATTCGACCCAATCCTCTCCACGCTCGACTGCATTCCGGGCGTCCTCACTCAACATCGCTATGTAATCCAAGATGGGGAGGTGGGCTATATCTGGCGGAGACGCGGCATCACCGACGAACGGAATAGGGGCATAGGGTGGAGGAAACAACTGCGGTGGACGCGGCACGACACCGGCGGAGGGGGCGGGGCGGCGCGGTGTAGTTCGACCTGTCTAGATCTGTTTCAGATTCAGACAAGCTGCCCAATACGTGTCTCCTTGCGGTCCCACCCGTCAGCAAGCAACAGTCAGATGAAGACTCAGCCCCACTCGTCAGCAATTAACGGTCAATGGACGGTCAAGACGACAAACGGACGCTATGTGCATTTGTGAGAGTTTCAGCTAAGGAAGAGGGGAAAAGTGAGCAAACGTTTGGAGCGTGGGGAAAAGTGAGCACAACTCAGGAACTAGGGGCACTAATTTAAATATCCCCAAAGTCTTTGGAATCGTGGAAACACCAGCACCCAAATCACACAAAGCATAGCATTCATGATCTTTAATTTTAATTTTAATAGTAGGTTCCCACTCATCATAAAGTTTTCTAGGGATAGAAACTTCCAACTCAAGTTTTTCTTCATAAGATTGCATCAAAGCATCAACGATATGTTTAGTAAAGGCTTTATTTTGGCTATAAGCATGAGGAGAATTTAGCACGGATTGCAACAAGGAAATACAATCTATCAAAGATCAATTATCATAATTAAATTCCTTGAAATCCAAAATAGTGGGTTCATTAATATCTAATGTTTTGATCTCTTCAATCCCACTTTTATCAATTTTACCATCAAGATCTAAAAACTCCGCATTTCTAGAACGTCTTCTAGGTAAAGATGGATCATATTCAATCCCATCATTATCAAGATTCATATTGCAAAACAAAGATTTAATAGGGGACACATCAATAACTTTTAGATCTTCATCTTTGTTTTCATAAAAATTATAAGAACGCGCTTTTATAAAGCAATCTTTCTTAGCACGCATCCTAGAGGTTATTTCTTTGCACTCATCAATGGAAATTCTCATGGCTTTGAGAGACTCATTGATATCATGCTTAGGTAGAATAGATCTAAGTTTCAAGGAATCAACATCAAGAGAAATTCTATCAACGTTCCTAGCCAATTCATCAACTTTAAGCAATTTTTCTTCAAGCAAAGCATTGAAATTCTTTATGGATTCATAAATTCCTTAACACTAGTCTCAAATTCAGAGGGCATCTTATTAAAGTTTCCATAAGAATTGTTGTAGGAATTACCATAATTATTAGAGGAATTACTAGGATAAGGCCTAGGATTAAAGTTTCCTCTATACGCGTTGTTACCAAAATTATTCCTACCAACAAAATTCACATCCATAGATTCATTATTATTCTCAATCAAGGTAGACAAAGGCATATCATTAGGATCATAAGAAACACTCTTAGTAGCAAATAATTTCATAAGTTCATCCATCTCTCCACTCAAAACATTAATTTATTCTATCGCATGCACTTTTTTATTAGTGGATCTTTCAGTGTGCCATTGAGAATAATTAACCATAATATTATCTAGGAGTTTAGTAGCTTCTCCTAAAGTGATTTCCAAAGAAGTGCCTCCCGCGGCCGAATCTAAAAGATTTCTATAAGCAAAATTCAATCCGGCATAAAATTTTTGTATAATCATCCACAAATTCAAACCATGCGTAGGGCAATTATGTATCATTAATTTCATCCTCTCCCAAACTTGTGCAACATCTTCATGATCAAGTTGCTTAAAATTCATAATATCGTTTCTAAGAGAGATAATTTTAGCGGGAGGAAAATACTTAGAGATAAAAGCATCTTTGCACTTATTCCAAGAATCAATACTATTTTTAGGCAAAGACGAAAACCAAACTTTAGCACGATCTCTAAGCGAAAAAGGAAATAGCTTCAATTTAACAATATCATTGTCAACATCTTTCTTCTTTTTCATATCACACAAATCAACGAAGCTATTTAGATGGGTAGCGGCATCTTCGCTAGGAAGGCCGGCAAATTGATCTTTCATGACAAGATTCAACAAAGCAGCATTGATTTCACAAGATTCAGTATCGGTAAGAGGAGCAATCGGAGTGCTAAGGAAATCATTGTTGTTGGTATTGTAAAATTCACATAATTTGGTATTATCTTGAGCCATCATGCCAAGCAAGCAATCCAACACACAAGCTAACAAGAAGCAAGTGAAAAAGAGGCGAACGGAAAAGAGAGGGCGAATAAAACGGCAAGGGTGAAGTGGGGGAGAGGAAAACGAGAGGCAAATGGCAAATAATGTAATGCGGGAGATAAGGGTTTGTGATGGGTACTTGGTATGTTGACTTTTGCATAGACCTCCCCGGCAACGGCGCCAGAAATCCTTCTTGCTACCTCTTGAGCACTGCGTTGG
Source organism: Aegilops bicornis (assembly GCA_021605145.1). Lineage (NCBI taxonomy): Eukaryota > Viridiplantae > Streptophyta > Magnoliopsida > Poales > Poaceae > Aegilops > Aegilops bicornis. The sequence continues at coordinate 548,008,035 of CM038672.1, forward strand.
TTTTCCCTTGAAGAGGAAAGGGTGATGCAGCAAAGTAGCATAAGTATTTCCCTCAGGTTTTGAGAACCAAGGTATCAATCAAGTAGGAGGCCACACACGAGTCCCTCGCACCTACACAAACAAATAAATCCTCGCAACCAACGTGATAAGGGGTTGTCAATCCCTACACGGTCACTTACGAGAGTGAGATCTGATAGATATGATAAGATAATATTTTTGGTATTTTTGTGATAAAGATGCAAAGTAAAGAAAGTAAAATAAAAGGCAACGGAAATAGCTAAGTGTTGGAAGATTAATATGATGGAAAATAGACCCGGTGGCAATAGGTTTCACTAGTGGCTTCTCTCAAGAGCATAAGTATTTACGGTGGGTGAACAAATTACTGTTGAGCAATTGACAGAATTGAGCATAGTTATGAGAATATCTAGGTATGATCATGTATATAGGCATCACGCCCGAGACAAGTAGACCGACTCGCCTGCATCTACTACTATTATTCCACACATCGACCGCTATCCAGCATGCATCTAGAGTATTAAGTTCATAAGAACAGAGTAACGCCTTAAGCAAGATGACATGATGTAGAGGGATAAACTCATGCAATATGATAAAAAAACAACTTGTTATCCTCGATGGAAACAATACTATACGTGCCTTGTTGCCCCTACTGTCACTGGGAAAGGACACCGCAAGATTGAACCCAAAGCTAAGCACTTCTCCCATTGCAAGAAAAATCAATCTAGTAGGCCAAACCAAACTGATAATTCAAAGAGACTTGCGAAGATAACCAATCATACATAAAAGAATTCGGAAGATTCAAATATTGTTCATAGATAAATTTGAGCATAAACCCACAATTCATCGGTCTCAACAAACACACCGCAAAAGAAGATTACATCGAATAGATCTCCACAAGAGAGGGGGAGAACATTGTATTGAGATCCAAAAAGAGAGAACAAGCCATCTAGCTAATAACTATGGACCCGAAGGTCTGAGGTAAACTACTCACACATCATCGGAGAGGCTATGGTGTTGATGTAGAAGCCCTCCGTGATCGATGCCCCTTGAGGCGGAGCTCCGGAACAGGCCCCAAGATGGGATCTCATGGGTACAGAAGGTTGCGGCAGTGGAATTAGGTTTTTGGCTCCGTATCTGGTAGTTTGGGGGTACGTAGGTATATACAGGAGGAAGGAGTATGTCGGTGGAGCAACATGGGGCCCATGAGGGTGGAGGGCATGCCCAAGGGGGTAGGCGCACCCCCTACCTCGTGGCTTCCTGGTAGCTTTTTCAACGTAGGTTACAAGTCCTCTGGATCACGTTCGTTTCGAAAATCACGTTCCTGAAGGTTTCATTCCGTTTGGACTCCGTTTGATATTCTTTTTCTGCGAAACTCTGAAATAGGAAAAAAAGCAATTCTGGGCTGGGCCTCCGATTAATAGGTTAATCCCAAAAATAATATAAAAGTGTATAATAAAGCCCAATAATGTCCAAAACAGAAGATAATATAGCATGGAGCAATCAAAAATTATAGATACGTTGGAGACGTATGACACCCCTACCTGGCGCGCCAAATGTCGGATTCAGGGTTCCGCAGACCCTTGAGAGGTTCAAACTCTAGGGTGTGCACGAAGAACTCTCTCCTCCCAGTCTGCCCGCTAAACGATCCCACGACCTAGCTCGACAAACCCAAAGAACAAGGGACACAGGGGTTTATCTTGGTTCGGGCCACCTTGCTGTCAGGACCGGGTTTCCGTGATATTAATTTCCAAAAAATGGCCCTTGTGCTCACCAGCCCCAGGATTACTGTTAGCTGATGAGGCACCAACTTGATACAGAAATTCCAAGCAAAATACAAAAATATGTAGTACAAGACCATTCTGGCCTATGAGTACAACAAATGGTTTCTAGTGGTTGATGGCAGAAGCGGTTTGTGGATCATCAACGTCTATGGGGCTCCATTTCCCACAGGAACAGCTGACCAGGTTAACTCCTATCTTCGCGAGGCTGCTATCACCATTTCTTAGGTTTCGGGGTTGTCATCACAAGCTCCTCTCCAAGCAAGAAATCTGGCCAAGACAATAGCCAGGGACAAGCCAGTGAGTACTTTGAATGTACTCGCAAACATTATGAACACGGGTATAATATAACAAACGATAATCATGCTCTGAAATATTCTATGATCACATTGTCAGTCATAAAATAAATCCATGATGCATGCAAGCAGGTTATTTATATGCAACATGAATATGTATAACAGAGTAGTAATAAAATGCACCGATCGGATGTCTGAAGCGACGTCTCGTACGGATAGTAAATAAAGGGCATGCCTCAGTCAGGCGTCAGAGCGACACCACATAAAGGGCTTATAAAGTAAATAACAAGCATGCCACAGTCGGGCGTCTGAGCGACACCGCATAAGGGCTTATAAAGTAAATAACAAGCATGCCACAGTCGGGCGTCTGAGCAACACCACATAAAGGGCTTATAAAGTGAATAACAAGCATGCCACAGTCGGGCGTCTGAGCGACACCACATAAAGGGCTTATAAACTAAATAACAAGCATGCCACAGTCGGGCGTCTGAGCGACACCACATAAAGGGCCTGTAAGAAAAATAATCACAGTGAATATCCAGGAGGTAGAACCGTCCCAGGGATACTCAATAATTCAAATAATATAATAGGTTAGTCCATAATAAAAATAAACATAATCATCACAAGTCATCAGTCATGATCCAGGTTCTGGTTTAACAGTTTCTCCTCCAAATTCCGACACTAAGACCGACACTTGACCCATCCCAGACTGTAATCCTTAACCATGGACACGGCTATTCGAATAGATTTAACCTCTGCAGAGGGTGTACTCTTTACCCACGAGTAACGGATTCCTTTAGTCCATCGGGACTAATTCCGTCTGCGGTCTTTTAATTGAAAACACACCTGACTTGCACACACCAGCTTAACTTACCGATTATGCGGAATCACCCGCGACACTTGTCAAGCAAAACTCTAAGTGGGGAGGCTACAACCTCGCGTAGCATGGGATCAAATTTATATCGCTCGCTCTAAGGGGTGTCCCCCCTCTCAGTCCCAACCGGAAACACCCATGCCCCCGGACCAGGTGGCATGCCTACCGGCTGCAGTCGGTATCTTCCACCATGGCCTCTCTCATGCGGTGTGTGCTAGAAAGGGGTTGACAACTTACTAAACCGTACCCTACCTGCTATAGGGACAAGTGGCAGTACGAAACAAGTATGGGGGTTACTGGAACAAGACTCGATCTACGGTCGACTCAGGAGGTTTTAAAATTTCCTGCATGATTAGCATGACGAATATATTTCAACCAACAGAATCACCACTCATTATACCTTACTATGCCATACCAGACATAACCGTCCCGACGAAGACCGGAGGCAAGCTCATGCCTACCCAAGGCAGAGGCTTTCCCGGATTTCTTTTCGGCAGTCATGCAAGGCATATGAGGACGATTACCGTCACCAGTATATCCACTTCCAACAGCAAGGAAGACTCCAATATGCATTCATGCAAAAGATCGTATTACCACATAAAATAACGTGTTCTCCGTATTACGATGGAGTTATAATCGTGTCAACCAACACATAAAAATATTATGCCAGGGTTCAGAATGCTTGCCTTCAAGTTGTGTAGAGGCAGGGTGCATACTAAAACTTTTGAAAGTTTTCTTCTTCTTCAAAAACCTATTTTCAAAAGTATTCAAATTAACACATAGACTCAAAACAGTACAAAAAAGTTGTCTGAATTTTTTTCAAATAAATCTGAAAATAAACTAGACAATATTTGAGAGAGGTAGGAAAAAGAATCAACTCATTTGGAGTTATATTTAAAAAGTTAGAGCTAGTCAAAGTTTTGGTCAAATCTGTTTTTAAAATAAAACTGAAAAAAAACGCTTTGAAAAGGGTACACGTCGAAGAAGTACTTTGGGAATACGCCTCCACTTAAAGCACGTGGTGGCGGGGCTGGGTCACTAACAATGGGTCCAGCGGGCCCACTGGTCAGGTTTGACTAGTCCACGCGCGCGCCGTCTCCTCCGACCGAACAGAGGCGGAGCTCCGGCGAGGCTCGCCGGCGAACGAAGGCATCCCTCTGGGATCTGAGCACATGGGTGTGCTCGGGTGGTCGAGGCTAACCCGTGGGTACCCGCCATGGTCGCCGACGTGGACGGAGTCGCCGGCGACGAGCTTCCCGGCGGACGGCGGCGTCGGGTGAGATGGGGCTTTCGCCTGCGGCGAGTCCTGATCAAAATCAAGCATGGGGATGGATTCGCGGGTGCTGTAGGATGCTGTTGGTGAAGAGAGTGGAGAGGGGGAGGCCCTGGTGGCGTTGGAATGAACAAGACAGAGGCGGCGGTCGTGGTTGATGGAGAAGAATAAGATGACCATTTCTGGTCTTTCTACTACTACGGGAGGATCAGTGAGGGAGTGAGAGAGGTGGTATGAGTTGCTCGAGGGCCTGGACAAGCTAGGGTGCCCCTTAAATAGGCGAGTAATGGCGGTTCCGCGGCGGCCGGGGATAAGATCACCAGCGACCGCAATTCTGTAGCAGCAGGGGGACGTGGCGGCGACGACCGTTTGCGGACAAGCTTGCGGATGAGCTTGAGCTGCTCCAGGGGCAGCTGGCGAGCGCTAGTGGCTCGGGCGGCGCCGTCCGGGGCAGGAGCCCATTGTGGCCGGTCGCTAGCCGCCGTGGCCGACCTGACGGCGGCGCTGTAGGGCGCCAGGGGCGGCTCTGCGGCGAGGAGGGGCGGCATCTTGGCTGCAGTGGGGAGAGGCCAGAGCGGCGCGGGAGGCGGCCAGGCGGCGACGGCGGCTCGGTGCCCGCACGTGCAAAACGCGCGTCCTGGGCGCGCCCATAGCACGCACGAGACGTGCTCGACAGAATGCCAGGGTAGCCTAGAGTGCTTGAGCGAGGCTGGAAAATAATAGGACTAGGTTAGAGCTAGTAGGGAGATCAAGGGACATAGTGGTTAGGTCAGTGGATCAAGTTCACAATGCAGACTAAAGATCATGCCAAATCTGTGCATGCACTCAAGGTGTTCGACAGTATGCTAAGTGTGTTTAGGCAACTCTTGGGGTGGCCAAAATCTCCAAATCCTAGTTTCGGTAGATGACAGAGAGGGTGGCAAGGTCATTTGGGCAAAACCATAAACTTGCTAATGCAAGTTTTGCAAATCTTCAGTTTTGGACAGAAAGAAAAAAGCATGTTTGCATGCACTTAAAATCCTCCAATGGGTCCACTCTCCTGGACTTAAGGGTTTTGCAGGGTGGTCTATAAGCAGGAGAAAGAATCATAGCTAAAAGGGCAAGTTAAAATATGGTTGTTGTACAAATCACCATGCTGGACCAGAATGAAAAAGAGGTTGATTTACTCAATTTTTTCAAAGGACATCACTGGGTTTTTGCATAAAGTTGAATAATACACTCCTATTAACATCCCATAATTTTGGTGGAAGTTTTAAAGAAATTTTTAATTAGGTTGTAGTGCAAAATTTCCCATTGGACCAGATTTGAAAACTTGATGTAGAGCTCAAAATATCCAAAGAATGAAATATATTTTTGCATAAAAGTGATTTAAAAACATCACATGACATCTCCAAATTTTGGTGAGATTTTGAAATGAATTTATAAAAGGGTTGCAGTGCAAATGGGACCTAAACTTATGAATAACCATTTTAGAGAGATAAAGCTCAGGGATAAATAACTATATAAATAATCCCACTGTTAAAAGAATTGTTTTATTTGAGAGGGTAAATAAGTCCAAAATGTTTGAAAAGTTTTTACTTGGGGTAAAAACCTCATAATAATAAAGAAAAGAATGGTTCTGAATCAAAAGGAAATCCAGAAAATAAAAGTTTAAGTTTCCTGGCAAAATTTTAATAAACAAAACATGGTTAAATTTTTGGGGTGTCACACTTGCGGTGTAATACCCTACTCCAGCTTTGTGGTGGATTGCCTCGAGGGGCTGAGGATAAACTAGTATAGTGGATGATGTTGGGGAATGTTGCAGAAAATAAAAAAATTCTACGCTTTCACCAAGATCAATCTATGAGTTCATCTAGCAACGAGAGAAAGGAGTGCATCTACATACCCTTGTAGATCGCGAGCGGAAGCGTTCAAGAGAACAGGGTTGAGGGAGTCGTACTCGACGTGATCCAAATCACCGATGATCCTAGTGCTGAACGGACAGCACCTCCGCGTTCAACACATGTACGGTTGAGGAAGATGTCTCCTCCTTCTTGATCCAGCAAGGGGGAGGAGAGGTTGACGGAGATCCAATAGCACCACGGCGTGGTGGTGGATGCAGCAGTGATCTCGGCAGAGCTTCGCCGAGCTTCTACGAGAGGGAGAGGTGTAGCATGGGGGAAGGGAGGCGCCTGTGGCATAGGTGCGGCTGCCCTCCCTCCCCCCCCCCTTTATATAGGCCCCCTAGGGGGGTGCACCGGCCCTGGGAGATGAGATCTCCTGGGGGGCGGCGGCCAAGGGGGAGGCTTGCCCCCCAAGGCAAGTGGAGGCGCCCCCCCACCCTAGGGTTTCCAACCCTAGGCGCAGGGGGGCGCACCAGCCCACCAGGCTGGTTCCCTCTCCACTTCAGCCCACGGGCCCTCCGGGATAGGTGGCCCCACCGGTGGACCATCGGGACCCTTCCGTGGTCCCGGTCCAATACCGTGACCCCGAAACTTTCCCGATGGCCGAAACTGCACTTCCTATATATAATTCTTCACCTCCGGACCATTCCGGAACTCCTCGTGACGTCCGGGATCTCATCCGGGACCCCAAACAACTTTCGGGTTACTGCATAGTCATATCTCTACAACCCTAGCATCACCGAACCTTAAGTGTGTAGACCCTACGGATTCGGGAGACATGCAGACATGACCGAGACGCCTCTCCGGTCAATAACCAACAGCGGGATCTGGATACCCATGTTGGCTCCCACATGCTCCTCGATGATCTCATCGGATGAACCACGATGTCGAGGATTCAATCAATCCCGTATACAATTCCCTTTGTCAATCGATACGTTACTTGCCCAAGACTCGATCGTCGGTATCCCAATACCTCGTTCAATCTCACTATCGGCAAGTCACTTTACTCGCACCATAATGCATGATCCCGTGACCAGACACTTGGTCACATAGAGCTCATTATGATGATGCATTACCGAATGGGCCCAGAGATACCTCTCCGTCATACGGAGTGACAAATCCCAGTCTCGATTCGTGCCAACCCAACAGACACTTTCAGAGATACCCGTAGTGCACCTTTATAGTCACCCAATTACGTTGTGACGTTTGGCAAACCCAAAGCCCTCCTACGGTATCCGGGAGTTGCACAATCTCATGGTCTAAGGAAATGATACTTGACATTTGGAAAAGCTCTAGCTAAACGAACTACACGATCTTTGAGCTATGCTTATGATTGGGTCTTGTCCATCACATCATTCTCCTAATGATGTGATACCATTATCAATGACATCCAATGTCCATAGTCAGGAAACCATGACTATCTGTTGATTAACGAGCTAGTCAACTAGAGGCTTACTAGGGACATGTTGTGGTCTATGTATTCACACGTGTATTACAATTTCCGGATAACACAGTTATAGCATGAATAACAGACAATTATCATGAACAAAGAAATATAATAATAACCATTTTATTATTGCCTCTAGGGCATATTTCCAATAGTCTCCCACTTGCACTAGTGTCAATATTCTAGTTACATTGTGATGAACCGAACACCCATAGCATTCTGGTGTTGATCATGTTTTGCTCTAGGGAGAGGTTTAGTCAACGGATCTGCTACATTCAGATTCGTATGTACTTTACAAATATCTATGTCTCCATCTTGAACATTTTCACATATGGAGTTGAAGCGACGCTTGATGTGCCTGGTCTTCTTGTGAAACCTGGGCCCCTTGGCAAGTGCAATAGCTCCAGTGATGTCACAGAAGAGTGCGATCGGCCCCGACGCATTGGGTATGACTCCTAGGTCGTTGATAAACTCCTTCACCCAGATTGCTTCATGCGCTGCCTCCGAGGCTGCCATGTACTCTGCTTCACATGTAGATCCCGCCACGACGCTTTGCTTGCAAATCGCATCACCATTCTTGCCCCACCATTCAAAATATACACGTATAGTGTCATCCAGATCTGTGTCGAAGCTAGCGTCGACGTAACCCTTTACGATGAGCTCTTCGTCACCTCCATAAACGAGAAACATATCCTTAGTCCTTTTCAGGTACTTTAGGATGTTCTTGACCGTTGTCCGGTGTTCCTTGCCGGGATTACTTTGGTACCTTCCTACCAAACTTACGGCAAGGTTTACATCAGGTCTGGTACACAGCATGGCATACATAATAGACCCTATGGCTGAGGCATAGGGGATGACACTCATCTCTTCTTTATCTTCTGCCGTGGTCGGGCATTGAGCCGAGCTCAATCTCACACCTTGCAATCCGGGCAAGAACCCTTTCTTGGACTGATCCATATTGAACTTCTTCAATATCTTATCAAGGTATGTGCTTTGTGAAAGACCTATGAGGCGTCTCGATCTGTCCCTATAGATCTTGATGCCTAATATGTAAGCAGCTTCTCAAAGGTCCTTCATTGAAAAACACTTATTCAAGTAGGCCTTAATGCTGTCCAAAAGTTCTATATCATTTCCCATCAAAAGTATGTCATCTACATATAATATGAGAAATGCTACAGAGCTCCCACTCACTTTCTTGTAAACGTAGGCTTCTCCATAAGTCTCAAGATAAACCCAAACGCTTTGATCATCTCATCAAAGCGAATGTTCCAACTCCGAGATGCTTGCACCAACCCATAAATGGATCGCTGGAGCTTTCATACCTTGTTAGCATTCTCAGGGTCGACAAAACCTTCCGGCTGCATCATATACAGTTCTTCCTTAAGATGACCGTTAAGGAATGCCGTTTTGACGTCCATTTACCATATCTCATAGTCATAGTATGCGGTAATTTCTAACATGATTCGGACGGACTTCAGCTTCGCTACGGGAGAGAAAGTCTCATCGTAGTCAATCCCTTGAACTTGTTGATAACCCTTAGCGACAAGTCGAGCTTTATATATGGTAACATTACCATCCGCGTCCGTCTTCTTCTTAAAGATCCATTTGTTTTCTATTGCTCGCCACTCATCGGGCAAGTCTGTCAAAGTCCATACTTTGTTTTCATACATGGATCCTATCTCGGATTGCATGGCTTCAAGCCATTTGTTGGAATCTGGGCCTGCCATCGCTTCTTCATAGTTCGAAGGTTCACCGTTGTCTAACAACATGATTTCCAAGACAGGGTTGTCGTACCACTCACAGTGCGGAACGTGTCCTTGTGGACCTTCGAAGTTCAGTAGGAGCTTGATCCGAAGTATCTTGATCATCATCATTAACCTCCTCCCTTGTCGATGCAGGCACCACAGGAACATCTTCCTGAGTTGCGCTACTTACCTTTTCAAGAGGTAGTACATCATCAAGCTCTACTTTCCTCCAACTTAATTCTTTCGAGAGAAACTCTTTCTCCAGAAAGGACCCGTTCTTGGCAACAAAGATCTTGCCTTCAGATCTTAAGTAGAAGGTATACCCAATGGTTTCCTTAGGGTATCCTATGAAGACGCATTTTTCCGACTTGGGTTCGAGCTTTTCAGGTTGGAGTTTCTTGACATAAGCATCGCATCCCCAAACTTTTAGAAACGACAGCTTAGGTTTCTTTCCAAACCATAATTCATATGATGTCGTCTCAACGGATTTAGACGGTGCCCTATTTAAAGTGAATGTAGTTGTCTCTAGAGCGTATCCCCAAAATGATATCGGTAAATCGGTAAGAGACATCATAGATCGCACCATATCCAATAAAGTGCGATTACGACGTTCGGACACACCGTTACGCTGAGGTGTTCCAGGCGGTGTGAGTTGTGAAACGATTCCACATTTCCTTAAGTGCGTACCAAATTTGTGACTCAAATATTCTCCCCCACGATCTGATCGTAAGAACTTTATCTTTCGGTCACGTTGATTCTCTACCTCATTCTGAAATTCCTTGAACTTTTCAAAGGTCTCAGACTTGTGTTTCATCAAGTAGACATACCCATATCTACTCAAGTCATCAGTGAGAGTGAGAACATAACGATATCCTCCGCGAGCCTCAACGCTCATTGGACCGCACACATTAGTATGTATGATTTCCAATAAGCTGGTTGCTCACTCCATTGTTCCGGAGAACGGAGTCTTGGTCATTTTGCCCATGAGGCATGGTTCACATGTGTCAAATGATTCATAATCGAGAGACTCTAAAAGTCCATCAGCATGGAGCTTCTTCATGCGCTTGACACCAATGTGACCAAGGCGGTAGTGCCACAAGTATGTGGGACTATCGTTATCAACTTTACATCTTTTGGTATTCACACTATGAATATGTGTAACATCACGTTCGAGATTCATTAATAATAAACCATTGACCATCGGGGCATGACCATAAAACATATCTCTCATATAAATAGAACAACCATTATTCTCTGATTTAAATGAGTAGCCATCTCGTATTAAATGAGATCCAGATACAATGTTCATGCTCAAAGCTAGTACTAAATAACAATTATTGAGGTTTAAAACTAATTCCGTAGGTAAATGTAGAGGTAGCGTGCCGATGGCGATCACATCGACCTTGGAACCATTCCCGACGCGCATCGTCACCTCGTCCTTCGCCAGTCTCGCTTATTCCGCAGCTCCTGCTTTGAGTTACAAATATGAGCAACCGCATCAAGATCAAATACCGGGGAGCTACTACGAGCAATCGGTAAGGTACACATCAATTACATGTATATCAAATATACCTTTGGTTTTGCCGGCCTTCTTGTCCGCTAAGTACTTGGGGCAGTTCCGCTTCAAAGTGACCACTTCCCTTGCAATAAAAGCACCCGGTCTCGTGCTTGGGTCCATTGTTTGACTTCTTCCCGTAATGGCGGCTTACGGCGCAACTCCCTTGCCGTCCTTCTTGAAGTTCTTCTTACCATTGCCTTTCTTGAACTTAGTGGTTTTATTCACCATTAACACTTGATGTTCCTTTTTGATCTCTACCTCCGCTGATTTAAGCATTGAATATACCTCAGGAATGGTCTTTTCCATCCCCTGCATATTGAAGTTCATCACAAAGCTCTTGTAGCTCGGTGGAAGCGACTGAAGGATTCTGGCAATGACCGCGTCATCCGGGAGATTAACTCCCAGCTGATTCAAGCGGTTGTGCAACCCATACATCTTGAGTATTTGCTCACTGACAGAACTATTTTCCTCCATCTTACAGCTGAAGAACTTGTCGGAGACTTCATATCTCTCGACCCGGGCATGAGCTTGGAAAACCATTTTCAGCTCTTTGAACATCTCATATGCTCCGTGTTGCTCAAAACGCTTTTGGAGCCCCGGTTCGAAGCTGTAAAGCATGCCGCCTTGAACGAGGGAGTAATCATCAAGACGAGACTGCCAAGCGTTCATAACGCCTTGGTTCTCTCGATGGGTGCTTCACCTAGCGGTGCTTCTAGGACATAATCTTTCTTGGCAGCTATGAGGATGATCCTCAGGTTCCGGACCCAGTCCGTATAGTTGCTGCCATCATCTTTCAGCTTGGTTTTCTCTAGGAACGTGTTGAAGTTGAGGGTAACGTGGGCCATTTGATCTACAAGACATATTGTAAAGATTTTAGACTAAGTTCACGATAATTGAGTTCATCTAATCAAATTATTTAATGAACTCCCACTCAGATTAGACATCCCTCTAGTCATCTAAGTGAAACATGATCCGAGTCAACTAGGCCGTGTCCGATCATCACGTGAGACGGACTAGTCGACATCGGTGAACATCTCCATGTTGATCGTATCTTCTATACGACTCATGCTCGACCTTTTGGTCCTCCGTGTTCCGAGGCCATGTTTGTACATGCTAGGCTCGTCAAGTCAACCTAAGTGTATTGCGTGTGTAAATCTGGCTTACACCCGTTGTATTCGAACATTAGGATCTATCACACCCAATCATCACGTGGTGCTTCGAAACAACGAACCTTCGCAACGGTGCACAGTTAGGGGGGACACTTTCTTGAAATTATTATGAGGGATCATCTTATTTAGTACCATCGTTCTAAGTAAACAAGATGCAAAAACATGATAAACATCACATGCAATCAAATAGTAGTGACATGATATGGCCAATATCATATAGCTCCTTTGATCTCCATCTTCGGGGCTCCATGATCATCTTTTTCACCAGCTTGACACCATGATCTGCATCATCATGATCTCCATCATCGTGTCTCCATGAAGTTGCTCGCCAACTATTACTTCTACTACTATAGCTAACGGTTTAGCAATAAAGTAAAGTAATTACATGGCGTTGAATCAATGACACACAGGTCATACAATAATTAAGACAACTCCTATGGCTCCTGCCGGTTGTCATACTCATCGACATGCAAGTCATGATTCCTATTACAAGAACATGATCTCATACATCACATATATATCATTCATCATTCATCACAACTTTTGGCCATATCACATCACAATCACATGCTGCAAAAACAAGTTAGATGTCCTCTAATTGTTGTTGCATGTTTTACGTGGCTGCAATAGGGTTCTAGCAAGAACGTTTTCTTACCTACGTAAAAGCCACAATGTGATTTGTCAACTTCTATTTACCCTTCATAAGGACCCTTTTCATCGAATCCGCTCCAACTAAAGTGGGAGAGACAGACACCCGCTAGCCACCTTATGCAACTAGTGCATGTCAGTCGGTGGAACCTGTCTCACGTAAGCGTACGTGTAAGGTCGGTCCGGGCCGCTTCATCCCACAATACCGCTGAAGAAAAATAAGACTAGTAGTGGCAAGAAAGTTGACAACATCTACGCCCACATCAAATTGTGTTCTACTCGTGCAAAGAGAACTACGCATAGACCTAGCTCATGATGCCACTGTTGGGTAACGTTGCAGAAAATAAAAAAATTCTATGCTTTCACCAAGATCAATCTATGAGTTCATCTAGCAACGAGAGAAAGGAGTGCATCTACATACCCTTGTAGATCGCGAGTGGAAGCGTTCAAGAGAACGGGGTTGAGGGAGTCGTACTCGACGTCATCCAAATCATCGATCATCCTAGTGCTGAACGGACAGCACCTCCGCGTTCAACACACGTACGGTTGAGGAAGACGTCTCCTCCTTCTTGATCCAGCATCACCGAACAACTTTCCGGAACTCCTCGTGACGTCCGGGATCTCATCCGGGACCCCGAACAACTTTCGGGTTACTGCATAGTCATATCTCTACAACCCTAGCATCACCGAACCTTAAGTGTGTAGACCCTACGGATTCGGGAGACATGCAGACATGACCGAGACGCCTCTCCGGTCAATAACCAACAGCGGGATCTGGATACCCATGTTGGCTCCCACATGCTCCTCGATGATCTCATCGGATGAACCACGATGTCGAGGATTCAATCAATCCCGTATACAATTCCCTTTGTCAATCGGTACGTTACTTGCCCGAGACTCGATCGTCGGTATCCCAATACCTCGTTTAATCTCGTTACCGGCAAGTCACTTTACTCGCACCATAATGCATGATCCCGTGACCAGACACTTGGTCACATAGAGCTCATTATGATGATGCATTACCGAATGGGCCCAGAGATACCTCTCCGTCATACGGAGTGACAAATCCCAGTCTCGATTCGTGCCAACCCAACAGACACTTTCGGAGATACCCGTAGTGCACCTTTATAGTCACCCAATTACGTTGTGACGTTTGGCACACCCAAAGCACTCCTACGGTACCCGGGAGTTGCACAATATCATGGTCTAAGGAAATGATACTTGACATTTGGAAAAGCTCTAGCTAAACGAACTAGACGATCTTTGAGCTATGCTTAGGATTGGGTCTTTTCCATCACATCATTCTCCTAATGCTGTGATCCCGTTATCAATGACATCCAATGTCCATAGTCAGGTAACCATGACTATCTGTTGATCAACGAGCTAGTCAACTAGAGGCTTACTAGGGACAGGTTGTGTTCTATGTATTCACACGTGTATTACGATTTCCGGATAACACAGTTATAGCATGAATAACAGACAATTATCATGAACAAAGTAATATAATAATAACCATTTTATTATTGCCTCTAGGGCATATTTCCAATAGATGAACAGCCTCAGGAGGTGAGGTGTTATTGAGCTCGATGAGCTGGTGAGATGGCCTTTGTGGAATGGATTGATCTCCCGATCTCCCCCCCCCCCCATCCATGGCGGTGGCTAAGTCCTATTTATAGTGGCCTTGGTCCTCTTCCCAAATGTAGGCGGGAAGGGATCCCACAACGGCCAAATTTGAAGGGAGAAAACTAGTACAAGTTACCCTGACAAAAGTAGTCTTCGCCTGCCAAAGGCTCTGGTGGTGACGCTATTGTGGGCTCCACGATGACCTCCGTCCTACCGTCCTGCTGGTCTTGGTCTTGTTGCACCGGTAAGGAAACCTTTTCTTAATTCCTTGGGACTCCACGCCTGTGCTTGCCTCCTTAGCACAAAAGAGGAAACTGGTACACTATGCCCGCTAGCGCTTGCATATCCTTGGTCGTCATGGCTCACATCACGTGAACCTCGCGAGGTGCACCCTGCATAGATATCTCCGCTCCTCGGGAGCCAGCCTAGCGAGGCAGCCCCCGGGGAGGTCTTGGTGTCGTCCGCCTCGCGAGGCTTGGCCCCTCGCGAGGGTCTTGAGTTCTTGCTGCTGAAGCTGGGCCGTACCGGGCCGTTAATGGAGCCATGCATGGGCCGCAAGCAGGCAAGTATGGGTACCCCCGTTCCCAGGATGCCGATAGAACCCCTCCGTGACGGTGTCTAGATTGGATCTGGTGGTTCTGGAACTTGCGGCGGCTGGAATTGATTTTCGTCGACTCCCCTCGGGTTTCTGGAATATTGGGGTATTTATAGAGAAAAGAGGCGGTGCGGGAGGCCACCAAGGTGAGCACAACCCACCAGGGCGCACCTAGGCCCCCAGGCACGCCCAAGTGGGTTGTGGGCCACCCTCGGGGCACCCCTCTGGTACTTCTTTGGCCCATCTTGTGTCTTCTGGTCCAGAAAAATTCTCCAAAAACTTTTGCTGTGTCTGGACTCCATTTGGTATTGATTTTCTGCGAAGTAAAAAACAAGCGAAAAACAGCAACTGGCACTGGGCACTATGTCAATAGGTTAGTCCCAAAAAATATATAAAGTTGCTATAAAATGATTGTAAAACATCCAAGAATGATAATATAACAACATGGAACAATCAAAAATTATAGATACGTTGGAGATGTATCAGCATCCCCAAGCTTAATTCCTGCTCATACTCGAGTAGGTAAATAATAAAAATAGAGTTTTTGATGTGGAATGCTGCCTAACATGTTCATCACATATTCTTTTCTTTATATCATGGACATTTGGACTTTTACATGATTCAAAGCAATATTCTAGTTTTGACATGAAGATTTCAATACTCAAGCATATCAACAAGCAACAAAGTCTTTCAAAATATCAATACTAAAGCAAGTTATCCTAGCCCATTATGCTCAATCATTGATCCATTCGTGAAACACACTCGCATATTAGCTACACCTAATGCTCAAGTACGATCATAGTGCCCCTTAGTTGGTGCTTTATAAGAGAAGATGGAGAATTAAAATAAAAATTGCATAAAGTAAATAGAAAGGCCCTTCATGAGGGAAGTAGGGATTTGTAGGGGTGCCAGATCTCAAAGCAAAAAAGATAGAGATAAAAACATTTTGGGTGGCATGCTTTTCCTGTCAATGAAAACGATTGAGTAGTTCCCAATATTTTTCATGCTAGATATATCATAGGCGGTTCCCGAACAGAAAATAAAGTTTATTCCGTTTTCCACCATACTTTCATTTTCCATGGCTAGCCGTATTCACGGGTGCCTTCCATACCAACACTTTCCAAGGAATTTATTATTTGACAACATAAAGTAAATTCATTTTTTCATTTCGGGATTGGGCATCCCTAATACCTTTGTCGTACTCTCGTGCAATGACAAGTGAATAAACACTCATCTTGAGAATAACACATCTAGCATGGAAAAATATCAGCCACCCCCTACCGTTTCATGAGCGATACGAGCACACAAAAGAGAAATTTATTTTTAAAATTAGAGATGGCACATACAAATTTTCTTAGAACGGCAAAAGAGTACCGCATATAGGTATAGTGGACTCATATGGTAAAACTGGTTGTAAGGTTTTTGGATGCACAAGTAGTGATCATACTTAGTGCAAATGAAGGCTAGCAAAAGAGTGAGAAGCATCCAACCAAGAAACGAAAAATCTCATAAGAGAGCATTAAGCATAACCAACACCGAATAATGCACCACAAGTAGGATGTAATTTCATTGCATAACTATTGACTTTCGTGCTTGCATAGGGAATCACAAACCTTAACACCAATATTCTTACTAAAGCATAATTACTCATCAACATGACTCACATATTATATCATCATATCGCAAAACTATTACAAGGAATCAAGTTTATTTTGTCCAATGATCTTCATGAAAGTTTTCGTTATATTCCTCTTGAATATCAATCACTTTGGGACTAGTTTCATATGTTGCTTTTGATAGCTCAAACAAATCTAAGTGAAGAACATGAACATAAAAATTTTCTTCTCTCAAAATAATATAAGTGAAGCAAGAGAGAATTTATTAAAAAAAATCTAACTCTCAAACAAATCTAAGTGAAGCAAGAGAGCATTTCTTCAAAAATACCAAAGCACACCATGCTCAAAAAGATATAAGTGAAGCATTGGAGCAATTCCATAGCTCAAAAAGATTTAAGTGAAGCATAGAGAGCAATTCTAACAAGTCATAGCATAATTTTGCCTCTCTCAAATAGGTGTGTCCAACAAGGATTCATGACACAAAATAAAAAGAAAAACAAGCAACAACTCATATCATACAAGACGCTCCAAGAAAAACTCGTGATATGTGATGAATAAAAATATAGCTCCAAGTAAAATATCGATGGTCATTAGAAGAAAGAGGGGATGCCACTTGGGCATCCCCAAGCTTAGTTGCTTGCTTATCTTTTAGATAATAGCTTGGGATGCCATGGGCATCCCCAAGCTTAGGCTCTTCTTACTCCTTATTCCTTCATCCATCATGATCTCACCCAAAACTTCAAAACTTCAATCACACAAAACTCAACAAAACCTTCGTGAGATCCGTTAGTATAAGAAAGCAAATCACTACTATAAGTACTGTTGCAATCCCATTCATATTTTATTTTTGCATTATATCCACTGTATTACAACTTTTCTATGGCTCAAACCCCCCGAAAGAGTCCGTAAATTCATCAAAATAAGCACACAATGCAAAGAAAACAGAATCTGTCAAAAACAGAACAGTCTGTAGCAATCTGAAAACTCTCAATACTTATGTAACTCCAATTTTTTTGAAAAAATAGGACAACGTGGGCTTTGTATATCAATATTGTGTAAAAAATCAGAATTTTTCGTCGCTTCTGTGATTTAAAAAAATATTTTACTGGGCGCAAAAGTTTCTGTTTTTCAACAAGATCAAGGCAACTATCGTCCAACATGATCCCAAAGGCTTTGCTTGGCACAACACTAATTAAAACATAAAAATACACACAATCATAACAGTAGCATAATTGTGCAAACACTCAAGAACAGAAAAAAAAGGCAAAAATAAATTTTATTCATTTGGTTGCCTCCCAACAAGCTCTTTCTTTATAGCCATTAAGATAAGCTTAAGATTTCAACGATGCCCACATGAAAGATAAGAATGAAACACACAGAGAGCATTATGAAACATATGATAAAAACAAATAAGTCTAATATACTTCCTATGCATAGGACTTTTATAAGCAACAAATTATCACGACAAGAAATATCTAGCATATGCAAGCAAGAATAAAGAAATAATAACGATCCCAATATAACGAGAGGTAATTTAGTAACATGAAAATTTCTAAAATCATATTTTCCTCTCTCATAATAATTACATATAGGATCATAATCAAATTCAACAATATAACTATCACATAAAATATTCTCTTCATGATCCACATGCATGCAAAGTTGACACTCGTCCAAAATAGTGGGATTATCATCAAATAAAGTCATGACATCTCCAAGCCCACTTTTATTAAAAATTTCATAAGGTTGAACATACTCCAAAGTAGTGGGATCATTATTACCTAGAGTTGACACACTTCCAAACCCACTTTCAATATTATCGCAAACATATTCATCATGAGGCTTAAATAAATTTTCAAGATCATAAGAATCATTATCACCCCAATCATGATCATTGCAATAAGTAGTGGTCATAACAAAACAAGCATCCACAAGCTTGGGGTTTTGCATATCACTAGCACAACTGACATTAATAGAATTTATAATAACATCATTGCAATCATGCTTTTCATTCAAGGGACTATCATGAATCACTTTATAAATTTCTTCGTTTAACACTACATCACAATTTTCAAATTCATAAAACTCAAGCAAAACTTCATAAAGATAATCTAATGAACTCAATTCACTATTGATTGGTTCATCATAATTGGATCTTTTGAAAAGATTAGCAAGTGGATGAGGATCCATATCAAGAGATTTTTAGCAAGCGAAGATGCAAGCAAATAGAAGACACATGGCACACAAGCAAAGAAGAGATCTGACGTGAAAAACGACGAACGAAAAAGAGGCCGAATAAAACGGCAATTTTTTTTGAAGTGCGGGAGATGAAAACGAGAGGCAAATGGAAAATAATGTAAATTGCAAGGAGATGAGATTTGTGATTAGGAACCTTGTAGATGTTGATGATGTCTCCCCGGCAACGGCGCCAGAAATTCCTTTCGATGCGGCTTGAACTACGTCGGCATTTCCCTAAAGAGGAAGGGATGATGCAGCACAACTAGGTAGGTATTTCCCTCAGTGATGAGATCAAGGTTATTGAACCAATAGGAGAATCATGCAACACTACGTGAACGGTACCTACACACAAAGAACAAATACTTGCAACCCGACGTAAGAGAGGGGTTGTCAATCCCTCACGGGTAAAAAGATAGGTAAAATTCTAGTAGATTGGATAAATAGATCTCGCAGGAATGCGAGATAAAATAAATAACAACAAGTTGCAGCAAGGTATTTTTGTGTTTTTGGATTAACGGATATGAAATAAAAGCAAATAAAAATAGATCTCGAAGGCAAATATAATAAAGAAGAGACCCGGGGGTCGCAGATTTCACTAGTGGCTTTGCTCGATAAAAATAGCATACGGCGGGTAAACAAATTACTATTGGGCAATTGATAGAACTTCAAATAACCATGACGATATCCAGGAAATGATCATTATATAGGCATCACGTCCAAGATTAGTAGACCGAGTCCTACCTGCATCTACTACTATTACTCCACGCATCGACCGCTATCCAGCATGCATCTAGTGTGTTAAGTTCATGGAGAAACGGAGTAACGCAATAAGAACGATGACATGATGTAGACAAGATCTATTTATGTAGAAATAGACTCCATCGTGTTATCCTTAATAGCAACGATACATACGTGTCGGTTCCCATTCTGTCACAGGGATCAAGCACCGTAAGATCGAACCCGTAACAAAGCACCTCTTCCCATGGCAAGAAAAATCGATCTAGTTGGCCTAACTAAATCAAAGATTCGAAGAAAAAATACGAGGCTATAAGTAATCATGCATATAAGAGATCAAAAGACTCAAATAACTTTCACGGATAAAAACATAGATCTGATCATAAACTCAAAGTTCATCCGATCCCAACAAACACACCGCAAAAAGAGTTACATCAAATAGATCTCCAAGAGACCATTGTATTGAGAATAAAAAGAGAGAGAGAAGAAGCCATCTAGCTACTAACTACGAACCCGTAGGTCTACAATGAACTACTCACGCATCATCGGAGAGGCACCAATGAGGATGATGAACCCCTCCGTGATGGTCTCTAGATTGGATCTGGTGGTTCTGGAACTTGCCGCGGCTGGAATTGATTTTCGTCGACTCCCCTAGGGTTTCTGGAATATTGGGGAATTTATAGAGCAAAGAGGCGGTGCGGAGGCCATCGAGGTGGGCACAACCCACCAGGCGTGCACAGGCCCCTGTGCACGCCCAGTTGGTTGTGCCCCCTCCGTACTTCTTCGCCTATCTTGTGTCTTGGTCCGGAAAAATTCTCCAAAAAATTCGCTGCATTTGGACTCCGTTTGGTATTGATTTTCTCAAGTAAAAAACAAGCAAAAAACAACAACTGGCACTGGGCACTATGTCAATAGGTTAGTCCCAAAAAATGATATAAAGTTGCTCTAAAATGATTGTAAAACATCCAAGAATGATAATATAACAGCATGGAACAATCAAAAATTATAGATACGTTGGAGACGTATCAATCTCCAACACCAACACTGAAACAACCCGCAACCGTCCGGACCGCGTGGTCCAGACATGTTTTATCGTCCAACACAGTCCTGTGTCGGTTCGCCGACCGGTCCGGACGTACTTTTTCCCACAAATTGGAAACAAACAAGAGGGCTTTGCAGGCGTCTGAATCATTGCCCGCCAAAAACGCTCTCGAGAGCCCGCGCTCATTCCACCCAAAAGGGTCAGCTCCGCTCCAGAGCATCAGTGCCGCATTCATGCCGGCTCAGAGTGATGCGACCTCTGACAACGCTCCGGCATTGAAGTAGCTTGCCGGCCAAGAGCGCCACCCTTGCCGCTTCTAGTGCATGCGGCTGCACCGCTTTCAAACGACAGCCCGTCCGTCTGTCTGCCTACATTATGAAGGAAATATGCCCTAGAGGCAATAATAAAGTTGTTGTTTATATTTCCTTATATCATGATAAATGTTTATTATTATTGCTAGAATTGTATTAACCGGAAACTTAGTACAGGTGTTAATACATAGACAAACAGAGTGTCACTAGTATGCCTCTACTTGACTAGCTCGTTGAATCAAAGATGGTTAAGTTTCCTAACCATAGACATAAGTTGTCATTTGATTAACGGGATCACATCATTAGAGAATGATGTGATTGACTTGACCCATTCCGTTAGCTTAGCATTTGATTGTTTAGTATATTGCTATTGCTTTCTTCATGACTTATACATGTTCCTATGACTATGAGATTATGCAACTCCCAAATCTTTGGAGGAACACTTTGTGTGCTACCAAACGTCACAACGTAATCGGGTGATTATAAAGGTGCTCTCTGGTGTCTCTGATGGTACTTGTTGAGTTGGCATAGATCAAGATTAGGATTTGTCACTCCGATTGTCGGAGAGGTATCTCTGGGCCCTCTCAGTAATGCACATCACTATAAGCCTTGCAAGCAATGCAACTAATGAGTTAGTTGCGGGATGATGTATTACGAAATGAGTAAAGAGACTTGCCGGTAAAGAGATTGAACTAGGTATTGAGATACCGACGATCGAATCTCGGGCAAGTAACATACCGATGACAAAGGGAACAACGTATGTTGTTATGCGGTTTGACCGATAAAGACCTTCGTGTAACATCCCAAAAATTTGACCATGTTTTAATTATTAAAATTTTGACAGGAGTTTAAAATTTTTTCTTTCTGGATTTTCTGTTGATTTCAGTACCCCTTTTCTTTAATATTGAGGGGTTTTACCCCAAGTGGAAACTTTCCAAAAATGTATTGGACTTCTACACTCTCTCATTATATCAATTCTTAATCAGTAGATTTATTTACATAATTATTTTCTCTCTGAGCTTTATCCCTAAAAGTGATTTATCTTTAGTCTTGGAGCTCTTTTTGTACTACAACAAATTGAGAAATCTATATAAAATTTCAACCAAAATTTGGGGATGTCATGTGATGTCTTTAAATCACTTTTATGCAAAAATATATTTCATTCATTAAATATTTTGAGTTCCACACCTAATTTTCAAATCTGGTCCAGTGGGCAGTTTTGCACTACAACCTATCTAAATACTTCTTTAAAACTTCCACCAAAATTAAGGGATGTTAACAGGGGTATATTAATTAACTTTATGCAAAAACCCAGCTATGTTCTTGGAAAAATTTGAGTGAATCAATCTCTTTACCATTCTGGTCCAACTTGATGATTTGTACAGCAACCACATTTCAAGTTGCTCATTTATCCATGATTCCTTTACCTACTTGTAGTCCTCCCTGCTAAACCCTTAAGACCAGGAGCATGAACCCATTGGAATATTTTTGGCCCATGAAATGACAGCCTTTAGTTTCTGCCAAAAACTGTTTTTCTCAAATATTTGCACTAGCAAGTTTCTTCCCTTGACAAACTAACCTGGCCACCACCTCCTACACCTAAAGAGACCCCAATCTGGAGATTATGACCACTCCAAGAAATGCCTAGGTGCCATTGGCATTTTGCCAAACACCTTGTGTGCATGGCCAGTTTTGACATTGTTTTTAGTTAGCATTGCAAGCTTGGTCTCCTGGCCTAACGCTCATGTCCATTTGCTTTCTTACAAACCCTAGCCTGGTCCTATTAGTTGCCAACCTCACCCGAGCGCTCTAGATCACCTTGGCATTCTATCGAACATGTCGCGTGCGTGCTCTGGGCGCGCCCAGAGCGCACGTTTTGCACGCGCGTGCACCGAGCCGCCGCGTCGCGCCCCTGACTTTTGCTCACCCTGCAGAGTCGCGCCCCACCCTCGACCACCAGCTGGAACGCGCCAAGCTGCGCCTGGCGCCCTACAGCACCGCCGTCAGAGCCGCTTGGCGGCACGCCGACGTCCGCAGTGAGCCCCTGCCACGGTCGGTGCCGCCCAAGCCACAGCCGCACGCCAGCTGCCCCTTGAGCAGTCCAGGCTTATCCCCTCGCTCGTCTGCAAGCGCTCGTCGGTGCCACGACTCCCTGCCGCAACAGAGAGGCGGTTTGCCGGTGATCTTATCCCCGGCCGCCGCGGAACCGCCTTGACTCGCCTATTTGAGGAACCCCGCACCCCTCCGAGCCCTCAGGCGACCCCAAGCCGACCCATCAAAGCTCCTGTAGCCAGCAATCGCCCCGGGAAGGCCTCCTTCCCCGTCTCCGGCCAGTTCGGCCACCGCCGCCTCCCGGCTCCGTTCGTCACAACCAGAGCCTCCCCGGCCCTCCCAACAACACCAATCGACTCCACTTCGTCTTGCGAAGCCAACCAATGCCTCGGCCGCGACGGAGAGCCACTGTAGCCCCAAGTTCACTTTGCTCCCGAAGCTTCCGGCCGCCGCGAAGCTCGTCGACGGCGACTCTCTCCACCCCCATCGACCAAACCACCACCGGGAGGACCGCCCCAGTCTAGCAGATCCGTCCCCACCCTCGGTTTCTCGAACGACACCACCGTTCACCGGCGAGCGTCGCCGGAGTCCCGCCTCCGCTCGGGGCAGAGGAAGAAGAGGGAAGGGAGACTAGTCAAACCTGACCAGTGGGCCAGGCGGGCCCACTGTCAGTGACACGCGCCTGTCCACACGCGGATAAGTGGAAGCGTAAATCCAAAATACGCCTTCGACGTGGTCAGTAATCGAAACGTTTTTCTTTTTCTGTTTGATTTTAAAAACAGATTTTTGACCAAACTTTGACTACCTATAACTTTTTAATTATAACTCCAAATGAATTGATTCTTTTTCCTACCTCTCTCAAATATTGTCTAGTTTATTTTAAGATTTATTTCAAAAATCTTCATACAACTTTTAGGTGCTGTCTTTAAGCTATATATTGATTCAAAAAAATTAAATAGCATTTTTGGAGAGAGGAGAAAGCTTGCAAGAGTTTTGGAATGCACCCTGCCTCCCCACGACTTGAAGGCAAGCATTCTGAACCCTGGCATAATATTTTGTGTGTTATTTAACACGGTGACAACACCACCTCGACACGGGGTATACGTCATTTTATGTGATGTTATGTTCCTGCTCATGAGTGCATATTGATGATTTCATGCTATTGGAGTTTGATATGGTTGTGATGGTAATCACCGTCATATACCTTTCATGCATACCGGAAGGGAATCCGGGAAAGCCTCTGTCTTGGGTAGACACGGTCTTATCCCTAGTCCTCCGTCGAGACGGTCGTGTCCGGTATGGCATGAGGGGGTATGTCGCATGGTGATTATGTCTGTTGGTTGAAGTATATATTGTTATGTTAATCATGCAGGGAATATTTAAACCTCCTGAGTCGACCATAGATCGATTCTTGTTCCGGTAACCCCCATACTTGTTTCGTCGCCACTTGTCCCTGCCATAGGTAGGGTGCAGTTCGATAAGTTGTCAACCCTTTCCTAGCACACACTGCATGAGAGGCCATGGTGGAAGATCTGGGAGGTATCCGGTGAGCATGCCACCTGGTCCGGGAGCATGGGTGTTTTGGTTGTAGCGAAGGGGTAGCTCCTAGTTTGTAGCGGTATAAATTTTGTGATCACATGTTACGTCGAGGTTGTAGCCTCCCCACTTAGAGTTTCGCTTAACGGGTGTCGTGGGTGATTCCAGACACCGGTAAGTTAGGCTGGTGTGTGCGTATAGGAGTCTTTTCAATTAAAAGGCCGTAGACGGAATTAGTCCCGATGGACTAAAGGAATCCGTTACTCGTGGGTAAAGAGTACACCCTCTGGAGAGATTAAACCTATTCGAATAGCCGTGTCCGTGGTTAAGGACTACAGTCTGGGATGGATCAGGTGTCGGTCTTAGTGTCGGTCTTCGGAGGGGAAACTGTTAAACCAGAACTGGGATCATGACTTGTGATTTGTGATGATCATGATTACTATTTGTTATGGACTAACCCATTATATTATTTGAATTATTGAGTATCCCTGGGATGGTTCTACCTCCTGGATATTCACTGTATTTACTTTATGAGCCCTTTATGTGGTGTCATTGAGGCCTTGCATTGTGGCATGCTTGTTATTTATTTACCTTATAAGCCCTTTATGTGGTGTCGCCGAGACGCCCATCGTGGCATGCTTGTTATTTATTTACCTTATAAGCCCTTTATGTGGTGTCGCTGAAACGCCCGACTGTGGCATGCTTGTTATTTATTTACCTTATAAGCCCTTTATGTGGTGTCGCTCAGATGCTCGACTGAGGCATGCTCTTTATTTACAGTCCTTTCGAGGCGTCACTTCAGACCCCCGATCGGTCCATTTCATTAATACTATGTTATTGCAAATTAATTATTATAAA
Organism: Aegilops bicornis; assembly: GCA_021605145.1. Classification (NCBI taxonomy): domain Eukaryota; kingdom Viridiplantae; phylum Streptophyta; class Magnoliopsida; order Poales; family Poaceae; genus Aegilops; species Aegilops bicornis. The sequence continues at coordinate 548,033,330 of CM038672.1, forward strand.
TAACCTGCTTGCATGCATCAGATATTTTATTTTGTGACTAACGTTGTGATCATAAAATATTTCAGAACATAATTACCATTGTTATATTATACCCGTGTTCAAAATGGTTTTGAGTACATTCAAAAGTACTCACTGGCTTGTCCCTGGCTATTGTCTTGGCCAGATTTCTTGCGCGGAGAGGAGCGACCGTGATGACAGCCCGGGAACTTAAGCAATGGAGATCGCAGTCTCGTGAAGATAGGAGTTAACCTGGTCAGCTGTTCCTGTGGGAAATGGAGTCCCATAGATGCTGAAGATCCACAAACAGCTTCCGCCATCAACCCCTAGAAACCATTTGTTTTACTCACAGGCCAGAATGGTCTTGTACTACATATTTTGTGTTTTGCTTGGATTTTTCTGTATCAAGTAGGTGCCTCATCAACTAACAGTAATCCTGGGGCTGGTGAGCACAAGGGCCATTTTCTGGGAAATCAATACCCGGAAAAACCGGTCGTGACACTTCGTAGAATATGTAGGAGCCAGTATGAGCATCCAAGTTCCGCTATTGGTTATTGACCGGAGACATGTCTCGGTCATGTCTACATAGTTCTCGAACCCGTAGGGTCTGTGTCGGTGTCAAAACCAGCGGATCTCGGGTAGGGGGTCCCGAACTGTGCGTCTAAGGTCAATGGTAACAGGAGACAGGGGACACAATGTTTACCCAGGTTCGGGCCCTCTCTATGGAGGTAATACCCTACTTCCTGCTTGATTGATCTTGATGAATATGAGTATTACAAGAGTTGATCTACCACGAGATCGTAATGGCTCAACCCTAGAAGTCTAGCCTGTACAACTAAGGTAATGAGCATGTCCCTTTCGGGACTAAGGCCTCCGGTTTATATAGACACCGGGAGGATCTAGGTTCACACAAGGTCGGTTACAAAGGAAAAGAATCTACATATTCGGTCGCCAAGATTGCCTTCCACGCCAAGGAGAGACCCATCCGGACACGGGTGCAGTCTTCGGTCTTCGTGTCTTCATAGCCCATCAGTCCGGCCCATGGCTAACAGGCTGGACGCCCGAGGACCCCTTAGTCCAGGACTCCCTCAGTAGCCCCTAAACCTGGATTCAATGACGAGAAGTCCGGCACGCAGATTTGACTTTGGCATTGCAAGGCGGGTTCCCTTCTTTCTGAACTCCAAGATAGTCTCCGGACGCGATGATTGTATCTGGACCTGTAACACACACCACACACAACCGCAGAGAGAATATAATATTTCACGGGTCCAATCCGCTGACAACTTTTTACAACGTGACATCACGCATGTCCGGTCATATTTTCGGACCGTTTTGTTCAGCCGTTCCACGTTTTGAGACGCGGTTGCCATGGGCAAGTCTTGTCGAGCAGAGATCGTGTCCCCTTATTGCGGGATTCTCATCAATACGGGTATGGGTAACCCAACCGTGCCGTTTACACAGCCCTTGGGAATAGGCGAGTATTAGGGCGAGTGGGGAGGCGTTTGACATTCGGCCTTTATAAGGGGATAAGGATTCACCCTCATTCACCTACGCCTTCTCCTTCCTATGCCCATCCAATCTTGAGCTCTAGCGCCCAAGCTCTAGCTTTCCCTGCCCAAGAAAGTGCTCCAACACTGTCTGGATCCGGAGCTGGAGGCAAGTGGATGGCCTCCTCTATTAATAAGAGAGATATCAAGGAACTCCGAGAGGCCGGATACCTGGCCAAGGAGATCGTTCACAGACTCCCGGCCAAGGGACAGATCATCCCTACCCCCGAGCCTCATTAGAGGGTGGTGTTTCTCGCGCATTTCATCCGCGGGCTGGGATTCCCTCTCCACCCGTTTGTCCACGGACTGATGTTTTACTACGGGCTAGACTTCCATGATCTAGCCCCCAACTCTATCCTCAACATCTCGCCATTTATAGTCGTGTGCGAGGCCTTTCTCCGCATCCCACCTCACCTCGGCCTGTGGCTGAAGACCTTCAATGTGAAACCGAAGGTGGTGAGTGGCCAACAAGCTGAGTGCGGTGGTGCCATGGTGGGCAAGATGCCTAATGTCACCTGGCTCGAAGGCTCCTTTTTGGAGACGGTGAAGGGGTGGCAGTTGGGGTGGTTCTACATCACCGAGCCGCGCGATACCAACTGGGCGGCGGCCCCCGAATTCTGATCCGGAGTTCCGATGCGGCTCACCTCCTGGCAAGAGAAGGGCCTCGCCTGGGGTTCTTCGAACGAGCTGACTGGGCTCCAGACGTGCGTCCAGAACATGATAACCAAGAAGATCAAACTTGTCAACGTGATCCAGGTTATGCTCATTCGCCGGATCCTTCCATGCCAACACCAGACCTGCTATTTGTGGGAGTTCGATCCGGCCAAGCACCAGACGCTGCTAGAGCTCTTCGGCACGATGCACAAAGATATCTGGAAAGTGCTCTTTAAGGCCGGAGAGACACCACCGCCCTCGACCGAGGATCGTGGGCTTAGCTTAAAGCGCCAGGCTAATTCGGTAAGTTCTTTCATGCTTTCAAGATATAACCTTTGCTGGCATATTGTGAGGGAGGATTCCAAGCCTTCCTATCAATTTCTTTTAGGCCTGGACTGACATAGCGGGGCGGATTACCGAAGATGAAGAAACCCCACTCCTGACGAAGATGTTGTTTTCGGCGCCGTATGATGTGCCAGAGAAGAAGACCAAGAAGACGGCCAAAGGGACCAGAAGTGGCCTTTGCCGAAAGGGTGCTTTGGACATGTCGTCCAAAGACGAGACTGACTCTTTGGTCGCCGAAGACGACGGCGAGGAGGAGGAAGAAAGCGGCTCCCCCCTGAGAGGGGAAGGAAGAAAAGGGGGCCGCCACAAATCTGGAGGCGAAGGCACCCAAGAGGGGGAAGAGCTCCCTTGCGGATAACTCCGTGTGGGATGTCGATAGCAGTCCGAAGCGAATGCCCCGGACCAAGCCTCGGGCCGCCTCGTAAGTACCCCAAATATTATGCACATCAGATGCCTGGCCTTTCCGCTTTGTAATATTAATATGTTTAAATTGTGCCATTGCAGTCCGGCCCGCGATAGCTCCCCGCGATCCTCAACAGAGGGTTCGCCAGACTCAAATGAGATGGCTAGCATGTCACCACCGCCCGCTCACTCTGTCTCGCCCAAGTGTGATGACGAGGTGGTGTCCCAAAGGACCGTCCCAGGCTGGGGGGAGGTTCCGGAGATCGTCAGGGTGGCGCCCAAGGATGACTCCTCGGCCGCCGGACACATGGGGGGAAAAGCCCCCCTGGGGACTGGCGATGGGGGCCAAGTTCCATTCGGCCCCCAGCCGGATGTCATTCTGGAGACCTACACGGCTCCGGAGTTCAGCGAACGGCCTTCCACGAAAGGAGGAGGCGTGCCTGTTCCGCCGGTGACCTCTGTCCAACAAGAGGCACCGGATAATCTGCTGGAAGCGCTGTGAGGCGCCTCCATGGTGGATGAACACTGTGCCCTTATGGGTACGGTGATCGAAAAGGTTCAGTCCGCCAAAAGCAGACTGACCGAGGCCTGCACTAGCCTTTTAACAGGCTTTGAGGTAATAATCGTAGAAAGAATATCACAGTGTTGACAGTAGCCCCTGATGTTCTGTTCGGTGTTCGGAAAGAAAAAGCCGAACACAGGATCAAAACAATTTTTGCATGAGTCCAACATAATATGTCTATGTGAATAAGCAGGCATCGCTGCTGGCTGCTGCTGCTCATAGTGCGGAGGTCTCCGGCCTGAAGCAGAGCCTGGAGCGGGCCAATGAAGAGCTCGGCCTCATAAAGAAGCAGCTAGAGGACAGCCAAGGTATGCAGTAACCTGTGCGTATATTTTATAAAGGATGAATGCTTCGTACTGACTAAAGTGTCATGAATTTTGTTAGCGGCCACGACCGAGGTGGCGGCCCTCAAGAAGGCGTTAGCTGAGGCCAAGGACAAAGCGGCCAAGGAGCACGCTGTGCGCGAGAAGCACAAAGCCTAGGTCGGCGAGCTCTAGCAAGAGCTCCAGGACACCGTCAAGAAGTACGAGTCATTGGAGCGTGATTCTAAGACGCAAGCGTCCGAACTAGCGAAGGCCCGCCAAAGCGCACGAGATGCCCGAGCCGAAGCCCAGAGCGCCCTCCAAGAAATCCAGGCAACCAAGAAGATTGCGGCGGGTAAGGCTTTCATTATGCAAAGCAAGTCTGTGAAGGAAACATTCCTTTTACTTACCCGAATTTAGAGCTCTCCAGGGGCGTTTACGGATTTGCCGCGCAGCATATCGGATGCTGCCGAGTTCTATCGAGCCGAAGAAGGGAGTTCCTCGAAGAAACTGTTCTGGTCTCAATACCTCGGACCAGAACATCCGGTGCCCTTCAGTGACCAGCTCAAACAGCTGGTCGAGCTGCCCAAGGCGGCCAAGCTAGCCATGAAGGACCTAATAGGCCGGCTATGGCCTGCCGATCCTATGCCCAGCAGCTACTTCGGACTTGTGAAGCGGCTTGTTAGTGCGTGCCTGCGGCTTGAAGTCATAAAGCGGTCGGTCTGCATGGAAGGTGCACGGATGGCCTTCGCCCGCGTCAAGATGCACTGGGTGAAGATGGATGCCAAGAAGCTGATGACCGAAGGGCCGCCTGAGGGCAAGGAGCACCGCCGACCCGAGCTATATTTTGATGGTGTCCTAGAGGGATCCCGCCTTGTGGCAGAGCAATGTGCGAAGGGTGTTATATTCCCATGAAAACCTTCATGTTATCATGTCTTCTAACATGAAACGGGGTCGTTATGTAATATAATGCTTGTGACTCTTAAAATTTGACCTCCTGTGCGGCCGTTTATGTAATCTCGAGGGTCAACCAAATATCGGCTTCGCCCCTTTACGTAGATACTACGGGGGTGTTCGGGATAAATCTAAACACTCTTTACTCCACATTCTGGTCCTTAAAGGAGGTGTTTAGTGCAACGAACAAGGCAATCGGACTATACGGCTTTTATCGCCCTCACGTGCCATAGGGGTTTGACAATAAGAATCTTGGCGAAGCCCCTGGTATTTGGAAGACCGAGCTAGGGGCGCTATACACGCCTGATCGGATAAAAACTGATTCCTCGCATAAAGCGGAAAAAATCTCTAAGGATTTTAAAACTCTCGAACAGCTGATCGGCTCTTGCTACATCATGACAATCAGTTTTCGGCTTTCTCTACTGAGGTGCTCGTCCGGAAGAACCGGGACACAATCCCAAAGAGTTCTCCTTTACTACCCTAGCCGATATAGCGGAACGTAAGGTAGTAAGCATAGGAGCCGGGCAACCCAACTATTGACCAAAGACATGATTCGGAGCCGATGCATATAATGCTATAAGTTCGGGGTGCCGAACCATACTATAAAAAGTGTTTGGACTTTATTGTCGTACTGCAGGGCGTGATCAAGCCCCTGGCGAAGTGATACGTACCAGAGTGTATAGGTCCGATGAGTAATAAATACAAAGGCAAGGAGAGAATCAAGTAATAAGCTGATGCTACCGTTAATGTACCATTGTAATGTGATTAATATGTCGAGGCGTACTTGTATAAGAAATGCAATAAGCAAGTAAGGCTATTTAACATGCCATGACCAAGAGCGAGCTGCGTGCGGGTATGTAAAACAGGTATAGCAATCGTTAGCAGAGACCACCTGGGGATTCCCTTGTACGCCAAAGCTCCTTGCCTCTTTTGTGTGTCCGACAAACGGGTTGTTAGCAGAAACCTCGAAAAGAGAAAAAACCCGAAATGAAACGGAAAGGTGAGTGTGTGCGAATCCGAGGGTCGGTCGAGCCGCGCTGTGGATCGCGAGCTAGCTATGCCTCCGACGATACCCATGGGATTTTGAGTGCGTAGTTATGTATGCGCGGTACGAATGCCGTTGTTTGATCGAGACTGGAACGGAGGCCAAATTGCTAATTGAGCTCTTGACGAGCCGGGCTGTCTTGCTGCAGAATAGTCCGGACTCTTTTAATAGTGTCCGGGGGTTTGGCCGCTGAACTATGGTCTGCTGGAAGAGGCCGCAATGTATTTCTGCTGCCAAGGCTGTTGTGTGCTCCTCGGTATGGAGGGAGCGTTCCGTATTTCCATTGATTGTTATGACGCCACATGGTCCGGGCATCTTAAGCTTAAGATAAACGTAGTGAGGTACCGCATTGAATCGAGCAAATGTGGTTCGTCCAAGCAGTGCGTGATAGCCGCTGCAAAAGGGGACGATATCGAAGATTAACTCCTCGCTTCGGAAGTTATCCGGAGATCCGAAGACAATCTCTAGTGTGACTGAGCCCGTACAGCGGGCCTCTATGCCTGGTATGACTCCTTTAAAGGTAGTCCTTGTGGGTTTGATCCGTGATGGGTTAATGCCCATTTTGCGTACTGTGTCCTGATAGAGCAGATTGAGGCTGCTTCCACTGTCCATGAGGACTCGCGTTAGGTGGAATCCGTCGATGATTGGGTCTAGGACTAGTGCGGCTGATCCGCTGTGCCGGATACTGGTCGGATTATCCCGACGATCAAAAGCGATCGGGCATGATGACCATGGGTTGAATTTCGGGGCGACTGGCTCTATCGCACAAACATCCCTTAGTGCATGCTTGCGCTCCCTTTTGGGGATGTGTGTAGCGTATATCATGTTCACCGTTTTGACTTGGGGGGGGGGGACTTCTTCTGTCCCCCTGTGGTTGGCTGCAGGGGCTCCTCGTCGTTGTCCTCACTCTGCGATCCCTTTTCCTTATTCTCGGCGTTTAACTTGCCGGCTTGCTTAAAAACCGAGCAGTCTCTGTTGGTATGGGTTGCTGGTTCGTGCGGGGTGCCATGACTTTGGCACGGACGGTCAAGTATGCGGTCCATGCTAGATGGTCCCTGATTGTTTCTTTGATACGGCTTTTTCCTCTGAACGGACTTGGAGCCGCTGAATCCGGCGTTTACAGCAGTATCATCGGTGCTATCGCCATTGCTTCGGCGTTTGTGTCTACTGCGTCGGAGCTTGCTGTTGCTGTTTTTGGCCTCGGAGGGGCCTGCCTCGCTCGCCGTATTTTTACTACAAGCCAGTCAGCTGTCATCACCCGCACAAAAGCGGGCCATGAGGGCCGCGAGGGCGGCCATAGATTTCAGCTTTTCTTGGCCGAGGTGGCGGGCGAGCCATTCGTCGCAGATGCTATATGTTTAAAGGCCGCTAGGGCTTCTGCATCCGGACAATCGACGATCTGGTTCTTTTTAGTTAGGAACCTAGTCCAGAATTTCCTCGCTGACTCCCCGGGCTGTTGAACTATGTGACTTAAGTCATCGGCGTCTGGCGGCCGAACATATGTACCTTGGAAGTTGTCGAGGAAAGCTTCTTCCAGGTCCTCCCAGCTGCCAATAGAATTTTCAGGCAGACTGTTTAGCCAGTGCCGAGCTGACCCTTTGAGTTTTAGTGGCAGGTATTTGATGGTGTGAAGATCATCCCCGCGGGCCATGTGGATGTGGAGAATAAAATCCTCGATCCATACCGCGGGATCGGTTGTTCCATCATATGATTCGATGTTTACGGGTTTGGACCCTTCTGGGAATTCATGATCCATTACTTCATCAGTGAAGCAAAGAGGGTGTGCGGCGCCTCTATATCGGGCCACCTCGCGACGTAGCTCTGATTGAGTCAGTCCATGGTTATCGGCTCAAGCGTGACTAGGTTTTTCATGTCCGAATAGGTAGCCGTCGTCGCGTGTCGAGGCACGTCCTCGCGATCCGTAGATCGATCTTGTATTTCCTACTCTACTACCCAGGGTTTGCCGAAGGTCGTATGTATGACCCCGAACTATGTTGTCTCTATTTTTCCGTGGCGGCGGGGCGGGTTGTTCGGCTTGAATTGCCACTCTGTCCCGACCACGAGGTGGTCGATCCGCCGCACTGTCCTGACCGCATAGTGTTCGGTCGGCCGCGTTATGTGAGGGAGGTATGGAATCTGGCGCCTCTTCATCGAACTGAGGTAGCAACCTTCGCTATGGTAACTCTTGGCTGGGCGTCTGAGGTCGTATTCTTCGGCTGTCAGGACATCGGCCCATCTATCGACGAGCAGATCTTGGTCAGCTTGAAGCTGCTGCTCTTTCTTTTTCAGGCTCCTTGCGGTGGCTATTAGCTGGGGCTTGAAGCGCTCATGCTCGAGGGGTTCCTCGGGCACGATAAAATCTTATTTGCCGAGGCTTTCCTCATCCTCAGAGAGCGGATGATAACTACCGTCCTCCGAGTCATTGGTCCTGGCCTGTTCGTTGGGGCTATTTTGCCCGTGTTCTTGATCCTCCTGCTCGGATGTGACCTCAGCAGGGTCTTCATTGTTTTCGGCATCGTCCGGAGTATTATTTCCTTCGGTGTCGGTATTGCTGTTTTTAGGACGACGTGACTTAGAGCGGCGCAGAAGACACCGACGTTTTTGCTGTTACTCAGGAGGTTTATCCTCAGATGGATCCTCTTTGTCATCGTCATTATTATTTTTCGGCATATCTACCATGTAGACGTCATGCGAGGAAGTGGTCGTCCATCGTCCAGTGAACGGCGGGTTTTGGGCCTCCTCGTCTCCGGCATCATCGTCCATACCGTCGATGTCTTCGGAGTCATAGTCAAGCGCATCGGTTAAGTCTTCGACAGTGGCTATGAAGTGGGTGGCGGGTGGGAAGCAAAATTCCCCATCATCAGCTTCTAGTTCGAATCGTACATAGTTTGGCTGTGAGTCCCCCATCAATGACAAGTTCTTTAATGAGTTCAGCACATCGCCCAAGGGCGAGTGCTGGAAGATGTTTGCGGCGTTGAACTCGAAGATCAATAAGCGATCAAGTTCGGTATCCGCGGACTCACATGGCTCAGAACTTATACCCGGAAAAGAGTCCGGAGTTCCGGTGACATGAGTATTGCGTGAGGTTAAGTCCATGTGCGGCTCCAACGCCAGGGAATCTGTGGCCTCCGTGGTGGGGTTGAGCCTCCAATCCTTGGATGCCGCAGTGTGCTCTGGATCTAAGGCCGGAGTGGTCACAGGAGCTATCTCCTGGAAGTGGTCTGACGATAGATTTAGGTCATGTACGTCAAGGTGACCGGGAGCGGTCGCCGCGGTCTCGAATCCGGCGAGGATCAGATCTCCACGGATGTCTGCAACATAGTTCAAACTCCCGAATCTGACCTGGTGGCCAGGGGCGTAGCTATCGATCTGCTCCAGGTGGCCAAATGAGTTGGCCCGCAGTGTGAAGCCGCCGAACACAAAGATCTGTCCGGGGAGGAAGGTTTCTCCTTGGACAGCGTCACTATCGACGATTGAAGGGGCCATCGAACCTTTCGTTGACAGCACAATGTAACTCTCAATGAAAGCACCACTGTCGGTGTCAAAACCGGCGGATCTCGGGTAGGGGGTCCCGAACTATGCGTCTAAGGTCGATGGTAACAGGAGATAGGGGACACAATGTTTACCCAGGTTCAGGCCCTCTCTATGGAGGTAATACCCTACTTCCTGTTTGATTGATCTTGATGAATATGAGTATTACAAGAGTTGGTCTACCGCGAGATCGTAATGGCTAAACCCTAGAAGTCTAGCCTGTATGACTAAGGTAATGAGCATGTCCCTTTCCAGCCTAAGGCCACCGGTTTATATAGACACCGGCAGGATCTAGGTTTACACAAGGTCGGTTACAAAGGAAAAGAATCTACATATTCGGTTGCCAAGCTTGCCTTCCATGCCAAGGAGAGTCCCATCCGGACAGGGTGCAGTCTTCGGCCTTCGTATCTTCACAGCCCATCAGTCCAGCCCATGGCTAACAGGCTGGACGCCAGAGGACCCCTTAGTCCAGGACTCCCTCAGTCCGCACGCTTAAAGTTTTGTGACGATTGGTATTATGAGTTTTTGTGTTTTGATGTACCGTAGTTAGGAGTCCCGGATATGATCACTGACATGACGAGGAGTCTTGAAATGGTCAAGACATAAAGATCGATATATTGGACGACTATGTTTGGACTTCGGAAAGGTTCCTGGCAAGTTCAGACAAATACAAGAGTAACGGGGGGTTACCGGAAACCCCCGAGGAGTATAATGGGCCTTATGGGCCTTAGTGGAGAAGAGGAGGGGCGGCCAGGGCAGGCGGCGCGCCCCCTCCCCCCCTACTCTGAGTTGGCCAAGGAAGGGGGCGGCGCCCCCCTTTTTCCTTCCCCTTTATCCTCCTTCCTTCCCTCCTACTCCTCTTGGAAGGGGGGGGGGGATCCTACTCCCGGTGGGAGTAGGACTCCCCTTGGGGCGCGCCTAGAGAGGGCCGGCCCTCCCCCTCCCCCACTCCTTTATATACGGGGGAGGGGGCACCCCATAGAGACACAAGTTGATCAGTTGATCTTTTAGTCGTGTGCGGTGCCCCCCTCCACCATAATCCACCTCGGTCATATCGTAGGAGTGCTTAGGCGAAGCCCTACGTCGGTAGCAACATCATCACCATCATCACGCTGTCGTGCTGACGGAACTCTCCCGTGAAGCTCTGCTGGATCGGAGGTCGTGGGACGCCACCGAGCTGAACCTGTGCTGAACTCAGAGGTGCCGTGCGTTCGGTACTTGGATTGGTCGGATCATGAAGACGTACGACTACATCAACTGCGTTCTCATAATGCTTCCGCTTACGGTCTACAAGGGTACGTGGACAACACTCTTTAGATATGGTCTATGATGTCTCTTACCGATTTACCACTATCGTTTTGGGTTATGCATTAGAGACAGCTGCATTCACGTTAAATAGGGCACCATCTAAATCCATTGAGACGACACCATATGAACTGTGGTTTGGCAAGAAACCAAAGTTGTCGTTTCTTAAAGTTTGGGGTTGTGATGCTTATGTGAAAAAGTTTCTTCCTGATAAGCTCAAACCCAAATCGGAGAAATGTGTCTTCATAGGATACCCAAAGGAGACAGTTGGGTACACCTTCTATCACAGATCCGAAGGCAAGACATTCGTTGCTAAGAATGGATCCTTTCTAGAGAAGGAGTTTCTCCCGAAAGAAGTGAGTGGGAGGAAAGTAGAACTTGATGAGGTAACTGTACCTGCTCCCTTATTGGAAAGTAGTTCATTTCTCCTACACCAATTAGTGAGGAAGCTAATGATGATGATCATGTAACTTCAGATCAAGTTACTACCGAACCTCGTAGGTCAACCAGAGTAAGATTCGCACCAGAGTGGTACGGTAATACTATTCTGGAGGTCATGTTACTTGACCATGATGAACCTACGAACTTTGAGGAAGCGATGATGATCCCAGATTCCGCGAAATGGCTTGAGGCCATGAAAGCTGAGATGGGATCCATGTATGAGAACAAAGTATGGACTTTGGTTGACTTGCCGATGGTCGGTAAGCCATAGAAAAGAAATGAATCTTCAAAAGGAAGACGGACGCTGATAGTAGTGTTACTATCTACAAAGCTAGAATTGTCGAAAAAGGTTTTGACAAAGTTCAAGGTGTTGACTATGATGAGATTTTCTCACTCCTAGCGATGCTTAAGTCTGTCCGAATGAAGTTAGCAAATTGCCACATTTTATGAAATCTGGCAAATGGATGTCAAAACTACATTCCTTAATGGATTTCTCAAAGAAGAGTTGTATATGATGCAACCTGAAGGTTTTGTCGATCCTAAAGGTGCTAACAAAATGTGCAAGCTCCGGTGATCCATCTATGGACTGGTGCAAGCATCTCGGAGTTGGAATATATGCTTTGATAAGTTGATCAAAGCATATAGTTTTATCTGAGACTTCTTGGTGAAGCCTGTATTTACAAGAAAGTGAGTGGGAGCACTACAGCATTTCTGATAAGTATATGTGAATGACATATTGTTGATAGGAAATAATGTAGAATTTTCTGGAAAGCATAAAGGAGTTTTTGAAAGGAGTTTTTCAAAGAAAGACCTCGGTGAAGCTGCTTACATATTGAGCATCAAGATCTATAGAGATAGATCAAGACGCTTGATAAGTTTTTTCAATGAGTACATACCTTGACAAGATTTTGAAGTAGTTCAAAATGGAACAGTCAAAGAAAGAGTTCTTGCCTGTGTTACAAGGTGTGAAATTGAGTAAGACTCAAAGCCTGACCACGACAGAAGATAGAAAGAGAATGAAAGTCATTCCCTATGCCTCAGCCATAGGTTCTATAAAGTATGCCATGCTGTGTACCAGATCTATTGTATACCCTATACTGAGTTTGGCAAGGGAGTACAATAGTGATCTAGAAGTAGATCACTGAACAGCGGTCAAAATTATCCTTAGTAGAATAAGGATATGTTTCTCGATTATGGAGGTGACAAAATGTTCGTCGTAAAGGGTTACGTCGATGCAAGTTTTGACACTGATCCAGATGACTCTAAGTCTTAGTCTGGATACATATTGAAAGTGGGAGCAATTAGCTAAAGTAGCCCCGTGCGGAGCATTGTAGACATAGAAATTTGCAAAATACATACGGATCTGAATTTGGCACACCCGTTGACTAAACTTCTCTCACAAGGCAAACATGCTCACACCTTAGTACTCTTTGGGTGTTAATCACATGGCGATGTGAACTAGATTACTGACCCTAGTAAACCTTTTGAGTGTTGGCCACATGGCGATGTGAACTATGGATATTAATCACATGGTGATGTGAACTATTGGTGTTAAATCACATGGCGATGTGAACTAGATTATTGACTCTAGTGCAAGTGGGAGACTGAAGGAAATATGCCCTAGAGGCAATAATAAAGTTGTTACTTATATTTCCTTATATCATGATAAATGTTTATTATTCATGCTAGAATTTTATTAACCGGAAACTTAGTACATGTGTGAATACATAGACAAATAGAGTGTCCCAAGTATGCCTCTACTTGACTAGCTCGTTGAATCAAAGATGGTTAAGTTTCCTAACCATAGACATGAGTTGTCATTTGATTAACGGGATCACATCATTAGAGAATGATGTGGTTGACTTGACCCATTCCGTTAGCTTAGCATTTGATCGTTTAGTATATGGCTATTGCTTTCTTCATGACTTATACATGTTCCTATGACTATGAGATTATGCAACTCCCGAATACCGGAGGAACACTTTGTGTGCTACCAAACGTCACAACGTAACTGGATGATTATAAAGGTGCTCTACAGGTGTCTCTGATGGTACTTGTTGAGTTGGCATAGATCAAGATTACGATTTGTCACTCCGATTGTCGGAGAGGTATCTCTGGGCCCTCTCGGTAATGCACATCACTATAAGCCTTGCAAGTAATGCAACTAATGAGTTAGTTGCGGGATGATGTATTACGGAACGAGTAAAGAGATTTGGTAACGAGATTGAACTAGGTATTGAGATACCGACGATCGAATCTCGGGCAAGTAACATACCGATGACAAAGGGAACAACGTATGTTGTTATGCGGTTTGACCGATAAAGATGTTCGTAGAATATGTAGGAGCCAATATGAGCATCCAGGTTCCGCTATTGGTTATTGACCGGAGACGTGTCTCGGTCATGTCTACATAGTTCTCGAACCCGTAGGGTCCGCACGCTTAAAGTTCTATGACGATTGGTATTATGAGTTTTTGTGTTTTGATGTACCGAAGGTAGTTCGGAGTCCCGGATATGATCACGGACACGACGAGGAGTCTCGAAATGGTCGAGACATAAAGATCGATATATTGGACGACTATGTTTGGACTTAAAAAAGGTTCCGGGCAAGTTCGGACAAATACCGGAGTACCGGGGGGTTACCGGAACCCCCCGGGGAGTATAATTGGCCTTATGGGCCTTAGTGGAGAAGAGGAGGGGCGGCCAGGGCAGGCCGCGCGCCCCCTCCCCCCTAGTCCAAATTGGACAAGGAAGGGGGGCGGCGCCCCCCTTTTTCCTTCCCCCTCTCTCCTCCTTCCTTCCCTCCTACTCCTCCTCTTGGAAGGGGGGAAATTCTACTCCCGGTGGGAGTAGGACTCCCCTTGGGGCGCGCCTAGAGAGGGCCGGCCCTCCCCCTCCTCGACTCCTTCATATATGGGGGAGGGGGGCACCCCATAGACACACAAGTTGATCAGTTGATCTTTTAGCCATGTGCGGTGCCCCCCTCCACCATAATCCACCTCAGTAATATCGTAGCGGTGTTTAGGCGAAGCCCTGCGTCGGTAGCAACATCATCACCGTCATCACGTCGTCGTGCTGACGGAACTCTCCCGTGAAGCTCTGCTGGATCGGAGTTTGTGGGACGTCACCAAGCTGAACGTGTGCTGAACTCGGAGGTGCCATGCATTCGGTACTTGGATCGGTCGGATCATGAAGACGTACGACTACATCAACCGCGTTCTCATAACGCTTCCACTTATGGTCTACGAGGGTACGTGGACAACATTCTCCGCTCTTGTTGCTATGCATCACCATGATCTTGCGTGTGCGTAGGAATTTTTTTGAAATTACTACGTTCCCCAACACATTAAACATATGTGCGGTTGCCAAGGAACGGCCAGCCGACGCCACATGTCCGTCTGTCTGTCGCCCACCATTAATCACCATTAATCTGCCCGCTATATAAATCGCAGGCCCGGCCATAGCCGCATCCATCATCCTGCGCTCCCTTCCTCCTCTCAGCACCAAGCCCGCCATGGCCTCCTCGAGCTCCAAAGCCATTTGGGATAGCATCTCATCTGAGCAAAAACGGGAGATCGCCGCCATTGCTGCCGACTGGCAGGCCGGTAGGCAAACGGAGGTCGGCTCTGCCGACTTCCCAATGGAGGACGCGGTCGACGACGAGTCAGTGCCACCCTCCTCGCTAGTCCATGCCAGCATCACCATCAGCATCACCATGCGCGAGGCCCGTGCTCACAACATCGAAATGGTGTTGGCTGAGCGGCAGACCTTGTTCCGTCAGGCGCAATCTGACCAGGAATACAACCTTCGCCTCCTCGTCAAGCATCGGCGCGCAGAGGAGCAACTCGCCGCCGGCACGGTGATCTCATCGGACGTGGACACCTATCTCACCGTCCGCGACATCCACCGTGACCGCTGGCGGTACCGCCAGCGTTAGGCAGAGTTAGAAGCTGCCTACAGGGAGTTCAGCGAGGCAGCAGATGAGGTTTTCTACAAGAGCGAGGACGAATACATGGTCGCGAGCTTGGGTGCGCCTCGCTGCCACGACCATGAAGCCATCACATGTGCGGGCGCCGCCGGCAGTGAAGAAGAGTAGCGCATGGGAGGTCGCCGATACTTGCATCCCATGAAGGCCACCGTTTCTCCCCTCACGTTGAACCCAAGCTTGGCGAGCTCAACATCGTCGGCCAATTAGCCGCTTGCCGGTGACGTGGAGGCGGATAGCTTCAGTTGTCGGGGCTCATGGTTGCGGGGGAGTCGGAGCTTTCATTTTTCGGGGCTCATGGTCGTCCGAAGATGAGGAACAGGCGCCGACGGTCATTTTAAGCTAGGTTTGGAGTGTGATCTAGTTGAAATATGTCTAAATGTAATGAATTTATCCATTTATATGAAAAGCATCTGATTTTATATAAAAATTATACAAGTATGAAGAAAATCCTCCGGTGCGTTTGAATATGCACCATATTTGTTCATTTTCATTACAATTCTTCCAACCCGTGTCCGCGGATCTAAGTCACAGCTAGCTATCGTTGACCCCGACACTACTAATGCCGTGAAAGATCTAAGGTCTACCAGTTAGAAGAGGCAGGTAAGAGATTGTCAAACTTTAATCTTCGCAATAGTGGAGCAACTAAAACTGAGGCAACAAGCAAATTAGATAGCTCTAGCACCAAAGAAGAACAAATAAGTAAGTAAAGAGCCTAGATCAAATACAACATAATTATCCCAACTTCGAGTCGTTGGTCTCTACGTCTTTGTTGGAGAGGCTATGCATGTAGCCCCAAAGTCAATTAGAGCTCACCTCATTCTCATTGAGCTAACTTTATGCAAAACTCGCGCCAATCATTCATGGTGATCCACGAACCTTGACAAACTTGCTCGAAGCGGATCCACACAATAAAATCTGCTGATGAGGTTGCTTTTACAACACTTGCCGCGTTGTTACTGACAAGTAATTATATGAACCTTTGTCATTTGTTTGCATGATGAACCATTTTGTAAAGGAAAAGAAAATCCATTTTACTCCTAGATACATATTTTTAGTTTTAGTTTCGCCTTTAATTCAGAGTTTTTGCTATTTTTTTATTTTTGTTCATCGAGGGTGCAATGAACTTGGGTGCAGCCACTACTTTTCCTTAATTTCTGGAAGCACCGAGCTATCATTAGCAGTAAGATTTCTCCATCACTAATCAGTAATCACCAATGTGGTAGCAAACCTCAGAATCAGTCCACCGGCATATCGGTAGCAATCAGATAACTGGATCAAGATTAACCCAAATGGTAACAGGAAAGATAAGGTCTCCTCACCGGTAGATTAATACTCCAATACCCCAAGGCGCGAAAGAATCAAACAGCTACGCATCTTCCGCCTTCCTAAACAAGGCCGTCAGAACATCCGTAACCACTACGAACATGAGGGGAGACATGGGATCCCCTTGACGTAGCCCACGGGCATGCCAGAACTGATCCCTGGTGAGCCATTAATCAACACTCGCGTGCTTGCCGTAGAAAGAAGCAGAGAAAGCCGAGCGATCCACTTGGGGCTAAAACAGCGGTGGCGAAGAAGTTTCGGAAGGAACGAGCGATCGTACCTTCATTTTAGGGACTAAACTTCTAATGTTTACGAGAATGTAATGCTGCCTAAATTAGATATACATGCCTTGATCAGAATTGAAGGGCCCCACATAGATAAAAGGGACGAGCATTGGAGCATGACCAAGTCGTCTTTCTTTTCTTCTTAAAAATGCTGATCTGACATGGCAAAACCTACTTTCAACTCACAGAATATACAAGGTATCATACCGTGAATTGCAACAACTAGCTAAATTGTTAAAATCCCCATCATGTGATCCAGGCCTGGCTGAGGAGCACCTCCCACGCCTCCCACTTTCACATTATGCAGCAGTTGCTGGAGGCAGCGCCTTGTTGCAAGGTCATCCTGTGTTTTTCACAACATATATTTTTAAAATTTTAGCTCCAGACTTGTCATTTTTGTGATGATAATGGAAAGGTAATGACAAACGGGTTAACATGACTCACAACAAGGTACGTATCGACCATCCCATCTTTCAACACGTCAGGGAGGATGATTTGCAATGCAGCGCATGCCCTGCGCATGATTGGCAAAGAATAAAATTGGTGCATGTCAATCAAACATAGACAGAGAATCATCATGTAACACACAGATGGAAGCACGAACCTGGCATCAGCTGATAACCCGTGAAAACACCGGATAACGTGCTTGACCAACTTTGCGGGATCACGCTGAACAGAGGCCACAGCAAGCAGACGCTCAGAATTTACCATCTGAGCTAAAATCTGGACCACAGCAAGCAGACGCTCAGCGTTGGTGCACATGTAACGCAATCCAAGATCATCAGAGATAATCCTTTGGACAATGAAGGTAGCCACCTGCATATAAACTTTACTAAATCAGTGTAACTGAAGTTGACTGCGGTGCTTGTTTAGAAGTATAAACTTGTTGCCTAGAATTCAACTTCGAATTCCACCTAGAAAGCCTGAACAAATCTTAAGTTCATGTTCAACTTGTGTGGTTTATACAGTGAGAGATGTCACAGCAAAGTTGGCATACTTACATTTCGACAACGTTATAAATCGTCAGGTTCAAGTGGTAACTGATAAAACCTTATAATCGTCAGATACTGAAATTAGCAGCAAGAATAGTTGCTGGATTACCAAAGAACTTCTTTTGAGGCCTCTTACGATAATCCATCCATTGGATTTATTAACTGTAAGGTGGGTTTAGGATCCCACTAGAACAAGCCTGGTTTCGGACAAGATACTAAGGATAATGTACGGTCTAGCTTACATTCTGGACCTGATAAAAACGTGAACTGATGGTAGTGTAATGTTCCATATACCCTTCAGACAAAAAACATTAAAGAAGTTTCACCTTTGCTAGTGCTAGATCTATAGAACGATCAGAAAATGAGGATTGTTGTAGGTGAGGACTGAGATGCTAGGTACATACGGTTTTTGACAGCTCATGGCCGTTCTCCATGCAAAACAGGCACGGAGGAATTATTTCAGTTCTCAGCAGAAACTCGACAACTCCAGGATCATTGGTCTGCATGTATCACAAGGTAAATCAGTTAGATTTTAACTTGCATAGTATTGATGAACACATGCAGATACAATCATCACCTGCTCTTATAATCAAGTTCTAAAATTAGTTATGTTTTCCTTCCACATAAGGAAGCCCCATCTTTTTAGTTCCAATGGCCAAGTTTGGAATAATAACAACATGAATATCCATTAACACGGTATTACAGAATTAGTACTCCTATCCAGAGTTGGATATACATTATAATGAATTTACTAATTCATGTAAACTTCCATATGTAGGTTACCTTAACAAGAGCACCTATAACACCCAAGCTGGCAAGCCGCAAGTGCTCAAGAGGTCTTGTGTTGGTTTTCGTAATCATGAAGGGATACATAAAGATTGAACTATTAGCTGGAAAAAAAAACGAAGAAGACAGTAAGTGAATAGCTAGCAAGAATAATATAGAAAAAACATTACAAATAGTTGGGGTGTGGGTTGGAGGCAGTGCACTTCCAGAGTGTACAACAACTTTTATAAGCTAAAGGATGTGCTTGTTTACCGTTCAAGAAAAGCATCCTTGTCTTGGGGTGTGATGCAATACACTGCAAAAGGATTTAAAATGAAAAAGAATAAAACTTAGACACATCAACTTAACCAACTTAAAGGGATCAATCCTCAGAACGGATTTTCTGATTTTGGGTTCATATGAACCCAATATGGTAATTTAGGGAAGAAACATACCATGACTTTCAGAAAATTGTGAAAAAGAGCCAAGCATGTAGAGAATAGATCACACACATATATCTTGTTAAGAAAATGATATTCTGCGAGCCAAGGAAAAATCGCTGAATTTTCTATGTTAAATTAAGCCCAGATCATAACTGATTTTAAATTTTACTGAATTTTACGTATGTGTGTTTTTGCTTGTTCTCTACATGGATCGCTTTTTATAAAGAATTTAGGAACTTAGAGATTTAATTGATCGTGAACTTCTAGTTATTTGGCTCATATATGAGCCCAGGATAAGAATAGCGTTTCTTAGCTTAGAACCTTATAAACAGAATGGACTTCCCGGTTCTGCTTTTTCTTACTCCCTCCGTCCCATAATGTAAGACGTTTTTTGACACTACACTAGAGTCAAAAAACGTCTTATATTATGGGACGGAGGGAGTAGTATCCAAGACAACAACAAAACTTTCTTCTTTATCCTGAACTTCTCTTATCTTAAAAAAATCAAAATGTACCTGAAAGAGTGCAAGTGCGTTGCAGGCTCGGTTTGATGCACCGGCTGATAAAGTTGGAGGATCAAGTGCAGGATAGATCGACACAATTTCCTGTATTTGTTTTCAGATTGCCAAAATATAGCAAGTTAGAAGCTTAGTTGAAACCTCGGCAAGTTTGAAGGGCATAACAGAAGAAATAAAGTACACACACATTTTCAGGAACAGATCATCAATTCGTAAAAAAAATTAAGAATAAGTATGCTCAAAGCTTCTCATTCTTTTTTTATTCTTGTTATAACCGGCATATTAGGGGCTTAGCCCAGTGGGTTGTGGCCCAAGTTATCTTATTGTTATTAGGGGCTTAGCCTAATTATCTTATCGTTATTAGGGTCGTTTGTAGGAGTCAAGTAAACTTCTCTATATAAGGAGAGGAGATGTATCAATCTAATCAAGCAAGAAGCAATCATTATTTGCTCGGCTTCCCTTACGGAGCCGGGAGACCTAACCCTAGCCGCCTCTTGCGCCGCCGCCGCCTCTTCTCCACGACGCAAGGACGGCGCCCAGCCGCCGGCCGCCGCGCCCTCGTCCTCGTCTTCCTCCATCTTTCCCCTACAATCTCCGCCCTCGAACCGGCAGAACCCTAGCTCCTAACACCTTGGTATCAGGTAGCTCGGTTTCGACCATGTCTGCACCACCACCAATCCCGCCGCTGCCCACCACCACCGCACCGCCGCCGATCCTCTCCACGGCGCCGTTGGCCCTACCCACTGCGCCGCTGGGCTCCACCGCCGGCGCCTCCACCGGCCAGTCGCCGCCCCCCTCCACGGGTCCGCCGCCACCACCCTCCACCGCGCCACTGGTTTACTCCCCGGCGGAGATGACCGGCGTCCTCAACGATCTCATCACAGCCGTCCAGGGGATCTGCCGCCGGCCGCGTGACCAACCATCGCCACCGGGCCGATCTCTTTGTCGTGGCAGCCGCCGCGCCAGCTGACCTCCGCCGCCTTCGCCCGAACCGCTATAGCCACAGCAGCTACCGCCGCCGCCCATACGGCAGCCGCCGCGCAAAGGCCACTGGCGCTGGTCGAACATTGCGGTACAGCCAGCCCCGCCACCACCCCGCTCTGGCCTCAATGGCCGGCCGCGGCCATCGCGGCGCCCGCCGCCTCCGCCATTTCCATGTCGCTGCAGGCGCCTCCGCCACCCAGCACCGGGCTGAATACAACCGCGCCGGCGGGCATGCCGATTCAGCAAGTGCGGTTCCCGCCCTCGCCGTCCCAGCTTCCGGCCTGGTTGGCCGGAACATCACCGCCGCCAGTCTACACCATGGCCGCGGACCAACCGGCGCCCTCCGGCTCTGCGAGTTTCCACACTGGCTGCGCCGGGCCACCGCTTCCCAGCGGACCACCTGTGCACACCGGATCGATGCCATCCTCTTCGCTGCTCCGTACCGCCGAGCCGTACGCTCACGGCGGTCATGCTCAGACACCGCCGCGCTTCGCCAAGCTCGACTTCGCCACCTATGACGGCGCCGAGGACCCCCTCAACTGGCTCAACCAGTGTGAGCAATTCTTCTGGGGGCAACGCACGCTCGCATCGGAACGCACCTGGCTCGCCTCATATCACCTTCGGGGCACCGCACAGACGTAGTACTACGCCCTCGAGCAAGACAAGGGCGGCATGCCCCCATGGGAGAGCTTTCGTGAGCTATGCCTCCTTCGCTTCGGGCCGCCGATACGCAGGAGCCGGCTGGCGGAACTCAGCCGCCTTCCCTTCACCTCCACGGTTCAGGACTTCGCCGACCGTTTCCAGGCCCTGGCATGCCACGCGTCGGGCGTGACGGCGCAGCAGCGGGCCGACCTCTTCGTCGGTGGACTTCTAGATCACATCCGCGTGGACGTGGAGCTTCGGGGACCCCAGGATATCTAGACGGCCATGTACTGCGCCTGTGCGTTCGAGCATCGCGCGGTGGCCATCCAGCAGGCATCACCGTCTCGGGCCGCTACCCTGGCCGGTTGTTCCCGTGCAGGGTCGGCCTGCTCAGACTTCCGCGGCACCCCTCGTCGCGACCGCGGCGCGCCCGTTCCGCCAGCTCACCTCGGCCGAGCTACTCGAGCGTCGCCGCCAAGGGTTGTGCTTCAACTGCGACGAGCCCTACACGGCCGGCCACGTCTGCCCGCGACTCTTCTACCTGGAGGCTGCAGACTACATTGAGGAGGACGCCGTCGCCGCCGACCTGGCCGCCCCAGCTGTCGCGAAGGTGTTTGACGCTGGTTGATCACCTCGAGGAGTTCAGCCATCGCTTCCCCACCTTACAGCTCGAGGACGAGCTGTTTGTGCAGGCGGGGAGAAGTGTTATGACCGAAATATTAGGGGCTTAGCCCAGTGGGTTGTGGCCCAAGTTATCTTATTGTTATTAGGGGCTTAGCCCAATTATCTTATCGTTATTAGGGTCGTTTGCTTAGGAGTCAAGTAAACCTCTCTATATAAGGAGAGGAGATATATCAATCTAATCAAGCAAGAAGCAATCATTATTTGCTCGGCTTCCCTTAGGGAGCCGGGAGACCTAACCCTAGCCGCCTCTTGCGCCGCCGCCGCCTCTTCTCCTCGACGCAAGGACGGCACCCAGCCGCCGGCCGCCGCGCCCTCGTCCTCGTCTTCCTCCATCTTTCCTCTACAATCTCCGTCCTAGAACCGGCAGAACCCTAGCTCCTAGCAATTCTTAATTTAAGCATGCCATAAACATAGAGGACAAATGATTAAAAATATATACCTGAAGTAGAGCAGCAATAGTACCAAACGAGTGCCACAATAGCGGGGCCAACGCATCTTGAAAAATCTCCTTTTTCTGGAAAGAGTTATTGGGCTGGTTTACTTATAAGAAATAGTATTGCCTAACAAAATGCATTAGCTGTTAGACTGAGCATGCAATTAATCTGCAAGTTCTTAGTTCAGCATAAGTTTTTAGGGGAAAGTTGAGCATAATTGTTCTGAATTAGCTACAAAAGAGCAGTTAATAAACTACTTGTTAGTAAGTTAAGATTTATAAATTAAACTAGCTCATCAAAACAACCGTATTGGCGATGAATGCATAAATTGATTTTCATACCCTAGCAACTCTACAGCTATATAAGTGTAGACACAATATAAAGTTGACAGTGTGCTTGAGCTAATCTATAAGCAAATAGATTTGTTCCCGTAACGATGCCCTTGCGCATAGTGCGAGCAATCGATTATATATATACAACAATAGCTAGCAGGCGCTAAAACCCTAGAAGGGCAGTGCACGTGACGGAACCTTAGAGATGACCAAGAGGGCGTGCTCGCGCAGCGCGGGGTCGCAGAGGTCGAGCACCAGTTGCTCCGCTGACTCCAGGTCCCTGCCATTGCCTTCCTGCACGACGGCAGCGCCGCTGGCGATCGGCGAGGTAGACGCCCTGATGGAAGTGGGCACGGCGAGGGAACGCTGCAGATTCGCCGTCACCATCGCGGACGCACCAACTGCAACCGGCACTGCACGAGAGCGGCGAAGCAGCGATCGGCCCAGCCTTCGGCAATGACCTCGATCGCTTTTTTATTTTTGTGACGAATTGCTCGAACGAATTGGATGAAACGAAAACGGATTAGGATGGATTTATTTGCTGAAAGCACGGGGACGGTAATTCGGATCTCTTCTCCAGTCAAACCTTTGAGACAATATTTCTCAAAAAAGAATGTTATTAATCTAAAAAAAAAGTTATCGGGAATGTCATAAATCTCGCTGCCCCGCATGATGCCTCATTGAGCGTCTGATGCGTTGCACAAATCTTGGAGCGCGGAACAGGTGACACGTCAGCTCTGAAACTCGTTCGTAGAACACAAAAGCGGCTCGAACTCCATCCTATCCAAACATACCTGTCCATTGCATTGGCTAGTGCCTCAAGCCTCCACCCGGGAGACTTGGTATTGGATCTTAGTTTCTCCTCTCTGTTTTTCTCTTTTTACTAGAACAATGATTGTGCGTTGCAACAGGATATTAATATTCTAGCACGTTAACTTGTGATTTACTTGTCAATAATAATGCGTTTCTGTAAATAAATGCTCATCAAATTCTGACCGTGAATTATCTTATATTTTGATTAGAAGTTTGGTAAGTAAACTAAAGTGCAATTGGTTCAGAACGTAAGTAAATTATAAGGTGATTGATTATCATATATATGAAAGGTTGGACGAAGGCGTGGTGGGAAGAAAGGTGAAATGAAAACCTTACGTTCTTTTTAAGTAGTAGAGACTAGGTGACAAAAATACACCATTTTTGTTTTAGATATATGGCAAAAAATTAAAAAAATTACATGATTTAGTTTTAAATTTTTGAACTCAAATTGCAATTTTAAAAATTTGTTGTAATGTTGACGTGTCTAGTTGCTTTGTACACATGGCCAATTTTAGATAAATTTTCTCTTGGTCCTATGGCAAATTAATAACATTGTTGTCTTCCAAACATGTCAATTTTATGTCTTTTTGTAATACTCACATGGAAATTTTATCACTTATTCATGGCAATTTCGGAAATGTTTTTCTACTTTTTCACATGATAAATTTATTTTTAATAACATGTCAATTTTATTTATTTTTTATCATAGCAATTCCCTGTGTGTGATTTCTATGCTTTTGAAAACAATATAAAGCATGGCAAATTCCTTGTACGTCTTTTTTCAATTATGATATGCAATGCCATGTATGATATTTCCTTGTCTCCATTTTGGAACACTGTATTGTTTTTGTTGGTTTCTTCTTTTTTACTATGACCTTTTTTGCCATGTAGTTAAATTTAAGAATTTTTAGCATGTGCTTTTTATAAATAGTTGGCATCTTTTCCGGAAAGGGTCAGATATATTATAAAAGTTCACCGAAAGTACAAAGCATCTCAAACTTAATAAAAATTGCATCGAGATTTCGAGACCACCAAACGACCACTAATACCGGCATAACGAGCCATCGACGCGCCGATATCGCTGCTCCCCTACCGGAGCCGGCTTTGACCTTTTCTATGAAAGCCGGGAAGTCTTCATGCATGTCCTCCTAAGGACGAGCGCCCTAGAGTCGTAGTCATCGCCGTTAAACACTTGCATAGATCTGAAGCACGTCACATCAAATCTCGCCACATGACGAGAAACCCTAACCTAGCCACCCCAAGAAAACGACAGGAATCTACAACAGAGCTCCGCAGACTACGTCCAAACAAACGAACTCGAGGGGCGTCGAAGCCCAAAAGACAAACTCGAAGAAGAATGCCGCCGTGCTCAAAGACGCGACGGCGACGGCTCTCTGAAGATGAAATACGATTCTCCACGCCTAACCCCCTGTCTCGATGGTGCGTCTATCATCGATGGAGGGCGTGTGAAGGTGTGTCTCCGGTGGATCTTATGGGATTCGATCGGTTTTTGTCTTTGGTGGATCTGCTTGGACCTAGTCTTCATCGCCTGTGTTCGTGTATCTACAGGTTGGATCCTTCCGATCGACGCTTCTATTTATCGGCAACGATTGCTTTTCTGGTGTGTTGGTCCTTTAGGTCCTAAGCATAACAACTTCCAGACTATCAATTACAATAAATTTTGTCCTGCTCCAGTGTGACGCCAGGGTAATTAAGCTACAGCAACCCTCTGCTAATGATGCCACGTCACTTCGATTACTGTTGCTAATCTCGCGTCAGTTCGAAACCGATTCAAATTCAAATTCAAAATCAAGCAAACAATAAAACTTTTGAAATAATAAAACTAAAATGTTCGGAGTGAACCAAATATTGCATAGGAAATTATGGTGGAGAAACCACCCCTTTATAAGATGTTTAAATACTATAAGTTGAACAAAACAGTAACAACACCAATTATTTAAAAGCTTTAAAATAATAAACAATTGCATACTATTTTATTTTAGGTGCCAAATTAATTGAGGTGGTGGCATATCTGTTAATACTAATTTAGGTACAACTAATGTATTCTATAAAACTAAGGTATTTAAAATATAAAATTAAAATAGAAAAGAAAAGAAATAAAACAAAAGTCAAAATAAAAATAAAAGGGGGGAAGACAAAGACCCCTTCCCCCATTGTACCCCTTGGCCCAACTGGGCCATGGCCCAGCCAGGCCGGCCCACGCCTCTGGCCTACATAGGCCTCCCCACTCCCCCAAACCCTAACCGACAACCCCACTTGCTCCCCACGATCCCTTCTTTCTCGGTCGCTCCTCTCCCTCTCACCCGCTCCGATCTGGAAGGGGATCGACCCCCCGCATGGCAGACGCTGCCCCTGGTGCCGCCCCGATGGCCACGCCTCGCCACCCGTCTTTGGCCCGCCTCCCCTCTCACTCCACTTCCCAGACCCAATCGGGATCGGGAAGGGGCAACGAGCCCGATGCCGTCGTTGTGCGCCACCGCCGCCGCCCGAAGGCCTCACCGTCGCCGGACCACCCTACCGTCGCTGCTCGTCACCAGGAACTCCTCCGCCCCGTCGCGCCAGCCTCGACTCCTCCTCGAGCAGGCTTTGCTCAACTACAGGGCTCGGTGAGCCCCGTCCTCCCCCTCTCCCCACGTTCTCTGTCGCCGGCGCCGTCCACCGCGCACCGACCGCGCTCGGCCCTGCGCCTCACCATGGTCCTCCGCGCCCCTATACACGCACGCCACGTCCACGTCTTCCCGCACCCCCGACCAACCCCACGCGCACCTCTCCATCCCCCTGCGCACCCCGTGTCGCGATTCCCGCCGACCACGGCCCGCGCGCCCACGCCCTCCCACTGCTGCAGCCGCCGTGGCCTCGCCCCTCACGCCAGCCCGTCGGCCCCCACTCTAGCGGCGCCTCGCCGCTGCTGCCACGCCGGGCGCCGTCTGCTTTGCCGCTTGCTCCACTCGAAGCGGCGCCTCTGCCGAGCCCACCCACCGTTCCAGCCATCGCCGGAGATGGCCGCGCCGGCTTGCCTCGCTCGGGTGCCCAGTCGGGTCACGGCGCCCACCCGCGCCCGTGTGCCCGCAAGGCCCTGGACCACTTACACGCGGGGCCCAGCGCCCAAAACGTTTATGAAAAAAATGGAATTAAAAAATATAAAATAAATATAAAAATAAAAATAATTAATTAATTAATTAATTAAAGAAATAATTAACTTAATTAATTTTGATTAACTAAACTAAACAACTAATTAAACTAATTATACATTAGTTATCTAATTAACCTGGTTAGTTAATTAGCTAATTAATTAGTATGATAGTGGGGCCCACCCCCTAATTAATACTAATTAGTGTAATTAAAATGTTTAATTAAAATGTGTCACTGACTAGTGGGACCCATGGTCAGTTGATTGACCAACCTTGTTGATCGCCGACGTCGACATGACATCATGTCTTGATGTCATAAATCCATTTTCAATTAATTTAAAATAATTAATTAAATTCCGAAATTAATAAAATCTTTAGAAAATCATATCTTTTAATTACGTAACCGGATTAAATTATTTTCAAATGAAAGTTGATCGTAACGACGAGACGAACCGGATCACGCAGCCCGCTCGTCCGCCACACACACCTCTAACATATCAAACTGCAACTTTCCCCTCCGGCCTCTTCCGCTCAAAACGCGAAACACCGGGGATACATTCCCTGATGTTTCCCCCCTTCACCGGTATCACGTCATACCGCGTTAGGGCACGCCTAGCATCACGCTTTGCTTTGTCATGCATCGTCATGCATCTGTTTGCATTGTATTCATTGTTTCTTCCCCCTCTTCTTCCGCTAGACACCGAGACCGACGCCGCTGCTACCAAGTACGACTACGGAGTTGACGACCCCTCTCTCTTGCCAGAGCAACCAGGCAAGCCCCCCCCTTTGATCACCAGATATTGCCTATTCTTCTCTATACTGCTTGCATTAGAAGAGTGTAGCATGTTACTGCTTTCGGTTAATCCTATTCTGCTGCATAGCCTGTCATTGTTGCTATAGTTGTTACCCTTACCTGCTATCCTCTCGCTTAGTATAGGATGCTAGTGTTCCATCATGGCCCTACACTCTTGTCCGCTACGCCATGCTATACATCGGGCCGTGATCACTTCGGGAGGTGATCTCGGGCATATACTATATACTTTATCTTGTTACATTACTTGTGATCTTGTTAGGAGATGCTTGAAGGGGCGGTGGCTCCATCCAGAGAGGTGGGCCTGGGTTCCGACGGCCCCGATCGTTACTTTGTATGGAGCGACAGTGCAGGTTGAGACCACCTAGGAGAGAGGTGGGCCTGGCCCAGGTCGGCGTTCGCGGATACTTAACACGCTTAACGAGATCTTGGTATTTGATCATAGTTGGGTCGTTGACCTTATTCACACTAACCGCCACGTGGGACAAGATATGGGCAACCGGCGTCGTGGTATCAGCCGAAGCTCTTTTTGACGTCAGCGACTGAGCGGCGCGCGCCGGATTGGACTGGAACGCCTGCTAGGCTAGGTCTGCTTCCGGCCGCGTACGCAACGTGCAGGTGTGCAATGGGCGATGGGCCTAGACCCCTGCGCATAGGATTTAGACCGGCGTACTGACCGCTCTGTTGAGCTTAGGTGGGGCTGCGACGTGTTGATCTCCCGAGGCCGAACATGACCCAGGAAAGTGTGCCCGGCCAGAGGGATCGAGCGTGTCGGGTAATGTGGTGCACCCCTGCAGGGAAGTTAATCTATTTGGATAGCCGTGATCTTCCAGAATGTGACGACTTGGAGTTGTACCTTGACCTTATGACAACTAGAACCAGATACTTAATAAAACACACCCTTCCAAGTGCAGATACAACCGGTGGTCGCTCTCTAACAGGGCTACGAGGAGAGGATCGCCGGTAGGATTATGCTATGCGATGCTACTTGGAGGACTTGATCTACTCTCTTCTATCTGCCAAGGCGGAGGCTGCGAAGCGTAGTCTTCGACAGGATTAGTTATCCCCTCTTATTTTGGCATTACGCGATTCGGTCCACCGATATGGCCCTTTACACATATATCCATGCATATGTAGTGTAGCTCCTTGCTTAAGTAGTACTTTGGATGAGTACTCACGGTTGCTTATCTCCCCTTTTCCCCTTTCCCTTCTACGGGTTGCGGCAACCAGATGCCGAACCCAGAGCGACGCCACCGTCGACAACGACTCCTACTACATCGGAGGTGCCTACTACTACGCAGGCAGCCCGGACGACGCACTGTAGAGTAGTTAGGAGGATCCCAGCAGGAGGCTGCGCCTCGTTCGATCTGTATCCCAGCTTTGTGCTAGCCATCTTATGGCAACTTGTTTAACTTATATACGTACTCAGATATTGTTGCTTCCGCTGACTCATCTATGATCGAGCACTTGTATTCGAGCCCTCGAGGCCCCAGGCTTGTATTATGATGCTTGTATGACTTATTTATGTTTTAGAGTTGTGTTGTGATATCTTCCCGTGAGTCCTTGATCTTGATCGTACACATTTGCGTGCATGATTAGTGTATGATTGAATCGGGGGCGTCACAAGTTGGTATCAGAGCCGACTGCCTGTAGGAATCCCCCTTCCACACTCCTTGGCCGAAGTCGAGTCTAGACATTGCAAAATTTTTACTAACATGGCTATGTGCCTTACGGGCCCACGTCGCCATTGGGTGGTATTAGGATCTTTTATTCCTCGTCTATACTCTGGGACTCTGATCTCTCTTCTATTCGGGTTAAATGATTTTGCTAAAAACAAAACTAACTTTAGGTTCTCGAAAATACCTTCTCCCGGAGAGCCCCTCACTCTAGATGATCGCTTGTTGCGCCGGAAGATCCGGAAGATACTCTACGATGATCTTTGCCATCGCTTTTGCAATTCCCTTCCATCGATAAACCCCTATGGATAACCACGTGCACTTGCCTTGATACAATCATTCCCCGTTGATCTTGTTATTGCAAGAAACCCCGAAATTCTCGACTATTGTTCCGAGGATACTTGGTGCCTACTGCCTTGCAGTTCTAAGTCGCCTAAATACCCCTCTGAGACAAATTCTTGCACCTATCGAAAATTCGCTCATCCCCGATTGATCAAGTGTTTCACAAAAGTCTTGAAATACTACTCGACCCTCAAAATCCTTAGCAGCTTATTGCTCGCAAATACTTGTCTCGCTTGCATTATGGATGCTTCCATAGGTGCAGCTATATTCATTAGTCTCCTTTGACACCGTCATTTTGATCCTATTGAATCAACACGAGTGCGAAGGCACACAATCATCGGTTGATCCTTTTAAGTTATCTTTTCGGCTCAGATGTCATTTTGAACATGAGCTGGTTATCGACCCATCAATTTTCTGTCGATTTTACCCCTAAGTCTATTCGACATATCCATTCTAAATCAGACCATTGGCTTCCGATCCCTTGATTTGGAAACGATAATTTATTTGCATTTGATCTTTGAATTAGTCAGTTGTTTCTATAATCCGATGCCCTCTGAGTTCTTCTTCCTCTGAGTGAGTATCGATACTCACATCAGCTCCGTTGTGGATCGCCCGATCCATTGTTGGATTGTTATCCGACAGTGTCCTTCATATTCAATCACCCTGTGAGTCCTTCCCCTGATACATAATGCCTTTGGTAAATTGTATCCTCTTCTTGGCCAACCATGCCCTGCTTTCGAGCTTGTGTATTTACTTTTGAAACTTGTGGTATATGTTACTAAGATGACCGATGGGTTGAACCTATGCCTTCCCTAATCCGTGAGAACCGAAGTTTTCACAAGTCATACTCTTAGGTGTTCTACCAGATAAAATTCCAACACTACAGTTTTATCAAAGCGAGAGGTGAATGAAATGATATGCATTAAAGAAGTGGGAGTCGACCTTGAACCTTGTGTTCATGCCCATGAAAATGATGTAGACCGTCTCAGAAGCTTCTTGCAAAATGATTATCCAAATTGTATGATTCCTTCGGTATTCTTGAAATTGATTCCTTACAGTTATGGTTCCGACCATGTTGTTACGATCCGATATATCCGATGGGAATTCAATCCGATTGCCTCGTCTATTTTTGGCAAGGTTGAAGTATCTATTGTCATAGGTCAATGACCGGTTCTACTTCTATCATGTTCTACCTTGAGTATTACCCTGGTATCTCAAAGATGTCTTGCCATTGCACCACATCTTACTAACCTTGTTGAAGTAATGTCTTTCCTTGTCGTAATCAATCTATGGGTTCTGGGTTGTTGTCAACCGAGGACACCGACTAGTGAAATTATTCCGCACTACAAATCAAATGCCCTTAGTATTTTTACTAGGAAATTCTAAACTCAATCTGGTCAATCCTAGACTATCGCCTGCATCCTGGTCTTGCTATCTTTGACTGTGCTACCTCATCCTTCCTTGGTGCACGAATTATTCAGTATGTGAGCACGACTTACGTCGAGCTTTCAACATCATGTTGCTTGTCTTGAAAGGCAACTTTAGTTTCGAGCTTGCATCTTATATATTGATCTATGACTTGTCACTTCGTCATTCCCTTGCTTGTTTCCGTTGTTGTTTGATTGCATCCTCTCGAAACCTCCCACCAAATGTGTCGGATCACCTTCAACACTTTGGCTTCTTCCAGATGTTAACTGTGTTCATGATGAGAAATACCTTGCTTGCCCTCAATGATTTTTATTATCATCTACAACACCATTGACTTCCTTTCATCGCGAACTTGTCCACATTATGAATACAACTTGCTCTCCAGCTAGGTTGTGTTCTGCCTTGGAGTATTACTATCTTTTATGTCAAGGATGTTGTGAGGACTGCTCCACCTCTTAAGGAATTCTTGGTATTGTGATACTTCTCACCCTCACCATTCTTTCTTGGTCCCGTGTTGATTCTAAGCTGGGATACCAACACGTGAACCATGCCGCTTAGATTACGTACTTCTAGCAACCCTATTACTTTGAAGTTAATGGTCGACATTTCATTCTTAGACCATTGGTTATCAAATCACCATTCTAACATTGATCCTGCTACCTAAGCCCATATTTTGGTTGCACCTTTCTTCTCAGGCATCCTGAGTCTGAGTTATCCTAACACCAATCAGATCTGAATCTCGGTCAGATATGATGATTGGGACATATTTCCAAGAGTTATAACATTGGTCTTTATATGACACGGTAAGATGATGTCATGCCTAGCACACTGACCGGAGGACCTATTGTTACTGATATCCTCTTTAGCAATGTTAACCATTCTTTCGTGAGGAAATTGTAAGACTTATTCTATAAGTTGTTCCTGATGAATCCTTTGAGTATCCAAAGTCCGACCTGGCTCGAAGACCATGTCAATGCTATCTCGAAGCATGTTTGTGGTACTCCGATTTTCAACAAGAACATTTGAAGCCTAATGCTAAATGTTACTTGCTCTATTATCCAGGCACCGTTGTATGGGTAGTGATGTAGACCGAACCTCGAGGTGAGATCCGATCCGTTGTTGCGGCCCGATCTTTCACGACACTCCACCACCAATAGTAGCAACCTCTCGCCACGCCGATGTAATACCTGAACTAAAGGGTTTGAACCTTGCTCAAAGACGAGAAAACCAATCTCGAAGAAGGTACTCACGCGCAAAACAATTTCCACAAAGAGAAATCGCAACACATAGGTTTTCTAAAGATCCCTCCAAAACTTGATACGGGTGTCTAACCTGAAAAACACATCGTGTCTATTTCATAAAAATACAACCTGCCTTTTACACGGACGCACTTGGCTTTATATATAGCCTGCAAAACATCTACGGAACATGATCTCAAAGAAAAAATAAGCAACCGACTAACAAGTTACGTACGGAACCAGGACAAACTAGCACACGTAATAAAACTCTTCTCTAACTAAACTACCTTTTAAATCTCGATGGATCCTAAACTTACAACTAATTAATATTGGAGGTGGGCCCCAGCCCGTGTCCTTTAATGACAAAAAATCACGTACGAGCCTCCAACTCTTGACACGTTGATAAACTTCCTTCTTACGTGGAGTTGGCAAAAACAGAAATAAATCTCTGTCATTTATCTTGTTGACGAACTAAATAAATCACATCTCGCATGCTCCTTTGCATTAACGTAGGTTTCCATCTCTTTATAAATGGACGCTAAATTTTCCTTGCCAAATCGAGCCTGATCCATCTTGCATGCATATCTCTGAGTTAGTACATTACCTTGCATGCAAGTATTCCCCTTTGAATCATGCAGCAAAGCACCGTCTTGTTTTACTGTAACTGAAAGTAATTCATTCGCTTGGCACATAGATATCCTTAACCGTTAACCCACTGACATGTGGCATTATTTTGCGGTCATCAATAACACTAATATTAGTCTTGGACGTATCAGGTAGTGTCATGAAAATTCTCTCCCCTTATCGAAAGGGTTTCTTACATTATATCTTGGCACGAATATCATGATTTAATCTCTGCTTGTCCTTGGGAAGGATATACCCCTGGAATATGTGTTTAAACACAATTTTCCTTTCCATTGTTTGGTTTAATCTGATAATCATATTTTCCTTTCCATTGTTTGGTTTAACCTTTCTTGAGGTCTATATGATCTAAGCAGTAATATTCTCCTGCTTTTGTAAACACCTCAGTGTACAACTCTGTCAGAAAGACCCTGTTACTTTTGTTGATGACATTCCGGTAACCGCCGATGGACGAGAACTTTGCCTACTGGTCCGCCTCGTTCAACGAGCAGGAAAATGGTTCTCTTCGTCCCTCGCCCTTGGTACCGATGTTGCTGCCGACATAACCGACAGACTATCCTCTGACATGCCTTGCTCACATGATCGTGCAAGATGTCATCGCCATTCCTACTTTTAACCCACATGGTGGGCCCATAACCCACAGTTCCACAGGATCGAAACCTGACTCTCCTGTACAACCTATTGTCAAAGTTATCCCCCACGCTTGGCTTCGTATGCAATTCACGAGCCACATTCCTAGTGATCTATTCTGGTATCAGACGCAATACTTATTCACGTTGCCCTGAGACCCTTTCACCTTCTGACTAGGCATTGAACGATTGCCTATGCGCTTGAAACTTCTATTTTGCGCCTTCTTACTTTGCTCCCGATAATTTCTTAAGTTTCAATTCGAGAGTTACTTCCGCCACCTTCCCCGATGTTATAGACCCGATAGTCAACCTTGCAGAGGTCCGTTCTCCCGGAATACCCACCCTTTATTCTTTCGTAAGTACGATGGAGATCCTGAAGGAAGAATGGCGACTTCATCAAGATGGCCTAAAGCAGACAAATGAAGACGTCAATGTAATGGGTCGACCTCATCGAGAAGAGCAACCAACACGAAGGAAACCAGTTAGGCTTTCGTAACCAAATCCCTTCCCCCTTACTCCTGATCCTAAATTTCGGGACGAGATTTCTTGTAGTGGAGGAGAATTGTGATGCCCGGGTAATTAAGCTACAGCAACCCTCTGCTAATGATGCCATGTCTCTTCGATTACTACTGCTAATCTCGCGTCAGTTCGAAACCGATTCAAATTCAAATTCAAAATCAAGCAAACAATAATTTTTTTGAAATATTAAAACTAAAATGTTCGGAGTGAACCAAATATTGCATAGGAAATTATGGTGGAGAAACCACCCCTTTATAAGATGTTTAAATACTATAAGTTGAACAAAATAAAGAATAACACCAATTATTTAAAAACTTTAAAATAATAAAAAATTTCATACTATTTTATTTTAGGTGCCAAATTAATTGAGGTGGTGGCATATCTGTTAATACTAATTTAGGTACAACTAATGTATTCTATAAAACTAAGGTATTTAAAATATAAAATTAAAATAGAAAAGAAAAGAAATAAAACAAAAGTCAAAATAAAAATAAAAAGGGGGGAAGACAAAGACCCCTTCCCCCACTGTACCCCTTGGCCCAACTGGGCCATGGCCCAGCCAGGCCGGCCCACGCCTCTGGCCTACATAGGCCTCCCCACTCCCCCAAACCCTAACCGACAACCCCACTCGCTCCCCACGATCCCCTCTCTCTCGGTCGCTCCTCTCCCTCTCATCTGGAAGGATCGACCCTCCCCTCGCAAGACGCGCGTCACGCCTCGGTGCCGCCCGATGGCCACGCCGCCACCCGTCTTCGCCCGCCTCCCCTCTCAATCCTCTTCCTGCACCAATCGGGATCGGGAAGGCAACGAGCCCGATGCCGCCGGGCCAGGCGCCACCACCGCCGCCAAAGGCCTCACCGTCGCCGGACCACCCTACCGTCGCCGCTGCCGCCAGAACTCCTCCGCCCGTCGCGCCCGGCCCCCTCATCGCTCCTCGGCGGGCTTTGCTCAACTCTGAGGCTCGGTGAGCCCCATCCTCCCTCTCCCTCGTTCTGTCATGGCGCCCGTCACAGCGC
The DNA here is from genome assembly GCA_021605145.1 of Aegilops bicornis. Taxonomy (NCBI): domain Eukaryota; kingdom Viridiplantae; phylum Streptophyta; class Magnoliopsida; order Poales; family Poaceae; genus Aegilops; species Aegilops bicornis. The sequence goes on from CM038672.1 coordinate 548,068,069, forward strand.
CGACCGCGCTTCGACCTGCGCCTCACCATGGTCCTCCGCGCCCAGACACGCACGCCGCGTCCACGTCTTCCGCGCCCCAACCAACCCCACGCGCACCTCTCCATCCCCCTGCGCGCCCGTGCGCTATTCCGCCCGGCCACGGCCCGCGTCCACGCCCCAGCTGCTGCAGCCGCCGTGGCCTCGCCCCCTCACGCCCGGCCCGTCCGCGCGGCCCGACTCTAGCGGCACCTCCTTCGCTGCCACGCCACGCTGCCCTTGTCATTGCCATTGCTCCACTCGAAGCGGCGCTTGTGCCGAGCCCACCCACCATTCCAGCCATCGCCCGAGATGGCTGCGCGGCTGCGCCGGGTGCCAATGGGGTCCGGCCTACCCGCACCTGCAGTGTGCCCGCAAGGCCTGGACCACTTAAGCTGGGCCCAGGCCTGTAACGTTTATGAAAAAAATGGAATTAAAAAATATAAAATAAAAATAAAAATGAAAATAAATAAATAATTAACTTAATTAATTTTGATTAACTAAACTAAACAACTAATTAAACTAATTAAACATTAGTTATCTAATTAACCTGGTTAGTTAATTAGCTAATTAATTAGTACGATAGTGGGGCCCACCGCCTAATTAATACTAATTAGGGTAATTAAAATGTTTAATAAAAATGTGTCACTGACTAGTGGGACCCACTGGTCAGGTTGACCAGTCAACCCTGTTGACTGACGTCGACATGACATCATGTTGATGTCATAAATCCATTTTCGAATTAATTTAAAATAATTAATTAAATTCCAGAAATTAATAAAATCTTTAGAAAATCATATCTTTTAATCCGTAACTCGGATTAAATTATTTTCAACATGAAAGTTGCTCAGAACGACGAGACGAACCCGAATACGCAGCCTGTTTGTCCGCCACACACCTATAACATATCAAATCACAACTTTCCCCCTCCGGCTCCTCTGCCCGAAAACGCGAAACACCGGGGATACATTCCTGGATGTTTCCCCCCTTCACCGGTATCACCTCATACCGCGTTAGGGCACACCTAGCATCACGCTTTGCTTTGTCATGCATCGTCATGCATCTGTTTGCATTGTATTCATTGTTTCTTCCCCCTCTTCTTCCGCTAGACACCGAGACCGACGTCATTGCTACTCAAGACGACTACGGAGTTGACGACCCTCTCTCTTGCCCGGAGTAACTAGGCAAGCCCCCTTTGATCACCAGATATCGCCTATTCTTCTCTATACCGCTTGCATTAGAAGAGTGTAGCATATTCTCGCTTCGGTTAATCCTATTCTGCCGCATAGCTTTGTCATTGTTGCTATAGTTGTTACCCTTACCGCTATCCTCATCGCTTAGTATAGGATGCTAGTGTTCCATCGGTGGCCCTACACTCTGGTTAAAATGCGCCATGCTATACTCTTGGGCCGTGATCACTTCGGGAGGTGATCTCGGGCATATACTATATACTTTATCTTTGTTACATTACTTGTGATCTTGTTAGGAGATGGGGAAATTTGAAGGCGGTGGCTCCATCCCCAGAGAGGTGGGCCTAGGTTCCCGACAGCCCATTGTTACTTTGTGGCGGAGCGGCAGGGCAGGTTGAGACCACCTAGGAGAGAGGTGGGCTTGGCTCGGTCGGCGTCATGGATACTTAACACGCTTAACGAGATCTTGGTATTTGATGCGAGTTGGGTCGTTGACCTTATACGCACTAACCGCCACGTGGGACAAGATATGGGCAACCGGCGTCATGGTATCACCGAAGCTCTTTTGACGTCACGATCGGCGACGCCACGGATTAATCGAACGCTCGCTAGGCTAGGTCTGCTTCCGGCCGCGTACGCAACGTGCATGTGTGCAATGGGTGATGGGCCCAGACCCCTGCGCGCATAGGATTTAGATCGGCGTGCTAACCGCTCTGTTGAGCTTAGGTGCGGCTGCGAAGTGTTGATCTCCCGAGGCCGGACATGACCCAGGAAAGTGTGCCCGGCCAGAGGGATCGAGCGTGTCAGGTAATGTGGTGCACCCCTGCAGGGAAGTTAATCTATTCGAATAGCCGTGATCTTGATAATGTGACGACTTGGAGTTGTACCTTGACCTTATGACAACTAGAACCGGATACTTAATAAAACACACCCTTCCAAGTGCGAGATACAACCTATTGCCGCTCTCTAACGTGGCTACGAGGAGAGGATCGCCGGGTAGGATTATGCTATGCGATGTTACTTGGAGGACTTGATCTACTCTCTTCTATCTGCAGAAGACGGAGGCTGCCGAAGCGTAGTCTTCGGCGATTAGCTATCCCCTCTTATTACGGCATTCTCAGCGATTCGGTCCAATCGATATGGCCCTTTACACATATACCCATGCATATGTAGTGTAGCTCCTTGCTTGCAGTACTTTGGATGAGTACTCTTTTCTCCCCTTTTCCCCTTTCCTTCTACCTGGTTGCCGCAACCAGATGCGAGGTCAGAGCAGGCGCCACTGCCGACGGCATTTACTCCTACTACACTGGAGGTGCCTACTACTACGTGCAGCCCGCTGACAACGACCAAGAGTAGTTAGGAGGATCCCAGGCAGGAGGCCTGCGCCTCGTTCGATCTGTATCCCTAATTTGTGCTAGCCATCTTATGACAACTTGTTTAACTTATATCTGTACTCAGATATTGTTGCTTCCGCTGACTCGTCTATGATCGAGCACTTGTATTCGAGCCCTCGAGGCCCTTGGCTTGTATTGTGATGCTTGTATGACTTATTTATGTTTTAGAGTTGCGTTGTGATATCTTCCCGTGAATCCCTGATCTTGATCGTACACATTTGCGTGCATGATTAGTGTATGATTGAATCGGAGGCATCACATCCAGTGAGGAAGGGGCGATGATGGCAGCGCGTCTTTGGCTCGCTCCAGTCATCATTAGGTGGTATGCAGATAGGAATGTAATTTCCATTGTTTCTTATGTTCTTTCAACTATGATTTTTGATGAACAGACCGAAAGTAAAAAAAAACAGATGAGTGTCTTCACCGAAAAAAAAAGATAAGCGAGACAAAAAAAATAAGAAGAGAAAAACGTGGTGTTGTATTTGCAATGTTCACGGTCCTGCCCGCCTCCGCCTCACCAGAGCGGGGGTCTCGCGCGCGGCCGCGGCCTCCTCGCCGCTCGGTGCTCGTCGCTCATCTACGGCCTAGCTGGTAATGCACCTCCTCCCATGCCGGTAGAGATCTGCTTCAGCGCTGATATGTAGCTAATTCGTGCTTGTTACAAAAAAAAAATCGATCTGTTCGTGTGACAGTTTGTATTTCGGAGGAGTTTTACTGCCAATTTATCTGATATTATGGACCCAATTCGACCAGTCTAGTTTCAATTTGGTGCGCTCCAAGTTTAATAGTCGATCGAAGGCTCTGAGGCTTCTACTTAGGTATTTGATGGGATTATTTTGTATTTTCATATTAATCCTCTTCGGGGACCTAATGTTTGGTATTTAATCGTTGGAATACAGAATTTGCAAGCAGAATATAAGTTTGGTTTATAACAAATTAGCAGTTGATGGGCAAAACAAGCACAGTTTGAACCTCACTTGCCCAGCTTTGCCTTGCCCAAAATCTAGGCTAGGAAGAGAACCGAACATTGCTTTCCCGAGAAGTAGAAAAATACTATGAAATTTCAGAGGATTAACTCACAATGCTGGATTTGGGTAGAAACCGTGAGGTATGGGTAGTTACCAGTGTCAACTCTTAATGTTTTTTTTTTGAGACGGTGTCAACTCTTAATGTTGGCTGGCAGATGAGATGTATTTCCTTGATTAGGATGTTGAGCACAATAACTGCAACTGATAGGGATGCAAGCAGTGGCCTGCTTTTCCTGCAAAACTATGCAACTAGCGTAGACGGCAAAATTAGCACTAATAGGGTACGGGATATGCGACGTGTTGCTTGCGCCCCTGGAAACCATGATACTTCTGTTAGATAGTTCTACCTGTCTTACAAGATCATATCTGTCCTAGTATCCCCGCAGTTAGCTTAGCTGTATGTTAAACTCATGGTGTTGTTCATCTTGTCTTTGTATTAGTATTCCATTGGGAGAAGCAATGTCTGGAGTAATAACTAAGTTCGTTGGTACATCGATGTTCATGTGGATGCCCCCGGTTGCAATTATGTATGGGTTCTACCACCAGAATTTTCCAGGTTTGCTTGCTGTTCCTATCATGTTACGATGTTCTTCATCTTTCTATGGAAGTGAAGTGCATACGTTTGCAAGGAAACAACATCTCACTCCTTTGTCAGGTATTAGTCACCTTTCATCCTCAGCGCAAACTCTGGCCAGTGGGTTCCTTGCTGTCATATCGGTTAATATTGTGATTGGCTTCTACATATACTCTGCGATGAAGGAGGCTCCCGCCAAGAGCCACAACCTGATGCAACCTTCTTAGCGAATGCTAAAGCAAGTATTAACCAGCCAGCATCTTCTCAAGTGAGTGATGATTCCAAGGGGAAGGGGAAGGGGAAGGGAAAGGTGGAGTAGGCAGGAACACAACTTGACTTGGGTTTTCTTTCCAGTATAGACATGTTATTCAGAATCAGTTGTGTCATGTGCATAAGGTAACATCACAGCCTTTCATTAGATGCACTGCTGTCAATTTTGAGAAGTATGAAGCCAGAACTTAATATTCTGTATGTTTAACTTTGCGCTAGCCTGAACTCATAGTGAAGCAATGTGTCCTTGCTAGAGGAGTTTGTTTGCAAACCTTAACTAGTGAATTTATATTTTCTCCCTGAAACAACTATCTCTCATATCATTGTTGTGTATTCTTTCGGTGACTGGCTGCTGTTGAATATATTATGTTGATTATCATTGGAAGGGAAAGATTTATCTTGTACTTGCTTTTAATTTGCCTTGTACCCATTTTGTCACCAGAGAGCCATTTCATTGTCGCTTATTTTCCCTCCACTTTTGCCAAATGGGCACATCTTATAATTTCTGCTTTCTGACATGTTTATATGAATTTGGCTTTTAAATAATTTCCATTCTTAATCTGACTTTACATGTTTCCTATGCTCGCTGTCCTGTTAGAATTGGCCAATGAGCACTTTTCATTTTCACGAAGTTTTCACTCCTTTGGTGAAACAAAAAGAAAGACGTTTTCTAAATAAATAAATTAGAAGATATTCTGAATAAAATGGTCTAGTATGAAACAGAGAAATTCCACAAGAATCTCTGACTACAAATCTACAATATACATTCAAATCCAGCGTCATTAGGGACAGTGATGGACTGATCTTTTACATGAATAAAGGGACGGAAAACGTAAAGAACCATAATAGTTATAGAACATAGATTCAAATCAAAGTAGAGAAACAAACATCCCTTCTCTTTGTATTGTTCCCAGTCCCATTACATCAGCACCAACCTTCTTATTTTAAACAGCCTTTCCTCAAAACACCACAAACTGCATTTGTATTTTTTATAGGCACAAATTGCTTTGCTGTACAAGAGAGAATAAAGAAACGGAACAACATAGCCTGCTGGTTTTGTTGTTCAAACAATCTCCCAAGTTGAAGAATATTGCAGAGAGGCACACATGTTCTTAGAAATAAATTACCAGCACCTGTAGGAAATAAAGAAATGAACGATTTTAGATCCAAAGAATCTCAGGTGTAATTTTGGGACCTATGTATCCCTTGAACCATAATCTTACAAACTTCCGATAATTGTCAAGCAACAGTAATAGAATTGTTTAAAATTCCAAGAAATAGTAATAAAATTGTTTAAAAGTACAATATATGTCTGCAAATACTTTTCTCGGAGTGTCTGCAAACACTAGAGGAGATCACTTACCAGTACATGATAACTGTTTTCACCCTTGTATTTGGCTTCCTCTTGCAAACGAAATTCCTTAGTTTCCCCTGTTGCCACCCTGAGTACTCTCTGCATTCAAAGCATCCGCCTTTTTGTCATCCAAGTTCTCCATATCCATGTCTTTGTGATGTTCACTGCGCTGAACTCCACAGTCTCCATTCGCATCAAATACTACAGCTTGTGGCTTTGTGGCATCATGTCCCTGCTCACGTGGAGCGCTCGAATGTGGCTTGTAATTTGGATTCTGCTCCTTGTTCTCTTTGCCAGCATTGCTGGTCACTTTACTTCTTGTCGCCCACAGGTGATTTCTCACAGGACGCTCCTTTCTAGCAGCAGCAGTTCTCGCTCTTGGGCTGTCAGGTTGTTTAATGTTTCTCATCTTCTCTGCAGGCTCGGTGTCCGAATTGGGTTGCTTCAGCACCTTCCCTCCCACAGCCGCCCTTGGTTGGGATGTTGGTCTTCTCTTGTCAACATTGCCTTCGAATGAAGCCAGTTGCTGTGACATTCTGGGCGTGCTTGGTTGTCTTGGTTGAGATGTTGATCTTTTCGGAGTGCCTTTCCTATTGGCCTCACTGGCAGGTGTGTTGGATTTTCCATTTCTCATGTCCTCTTCCAATGTTTTCAGTCTCCTTTTGAGCTTATCCTTTGAAAGAATTAAAGCAATAAAAGTTGAAACAACGAAGTAAGAATTGAGTGCTCATGGTTGCTCGGGATAGTCTCGCAGAATTTCTTACATTAAGTTGGGCTTCAACCTTTGCAGACCTCTCTGCTATGGCTATCTTGTCGCGCAGCCGTTGTATCTCTCCCTGGATTATCGATATGACATATTTAAATTCAGATAATGGGATTGCAGCGGCATTACGTATGTGCTCACTCCCTTTTTTCTGTACCTGCAGGAGTCTTCGTTCTTCCAGCCATCTCTTAACCGGCATCAATTTATCAGCATCATCCTTCCATTCGTTTGCTGTTGTTGTCGCCACACGGTTGACATAGACTTTAGCTCGAGCCAACTCCCTCTGGAGCGTCTTCTTCTCCTCCTACAAGTTAAAGATCGTTATGAGACAAACTAGAACGGTATCGACCCAAACTTCTGAACACTTACATCGATCTCACTTACATTCAACCTGGTAGCCTGGTTCTGGTAGAAGTGCACAGCGTTGGCAACATCTCTGCTGGCAAGAATGGACTCCTCAAGCTCACCAACGGTGTGGGTGAGCTTCTCAATTTCCAGGACCTTCTGCCTGTTGCTCTTCTCCAAAAGCATGTTCTCCTCCTGCAGGTTCAGGCAAACAAGAAAAAAAGGTTCAGTTATTCAAGTTATTCTGTATAAGAAAAATGAGGTATGGCTGCCATGTCGATAATGGATTGTTGTATGCACATACGTGGTAGATCTCCATCTGTTTCTTCAGTTCAATATTCTGGTTCTGGACATCCTCTACAATCAGCGCTCTCTCGAGTGCGCTGCGCAGAATGTCCCCAGCCTCAACGAACGCCACCTCATTGAGCTTCAGGTGCCGTTCGAGCGCCTTCTTGTCATCCTGGAGCACCGCAATCTGACAAGAACCAAACGAGCAGCCACAGGTAAGCATGATATGCAAACTATGCAGGTCTTGTTACTCACTCTGCTCAAATGGTGCTGAATTGAACATCAGATTTGTGTACCTCATGCTTGTACTTCTTGATGTCAGACTCCAGGGGCCCTATGATGGCATCAAAGGGGACCACTTCCTCGTCTCTCTGGGCCGAGTGGATCCTCCTGAGCGATGCCTCAGCAGCGAACTGTGCAGACAATGCTTCCTTGCGCTCGTTGCATAACCTTTTCACGTCCAGATTCTGTCATATCAAATCAAATTTACCCGTCATGTAACCGGAAAAGGAAGAAGAATAGAGGTAGTTGATTTGATGTCAAATCAAATGAGCTAAGGAAGTAAGCACTAAGCAACCTTCTGCTCAAGCTGCTTCTCCAGGATGCTCAGCTTCTCGTCCTGTTTCTTCAGCTCCTTGCTCAGCTGCATGCAGACGTCAGGTAAACTTAAGTCCAGGTTGCATCCAGTTAGCAGTGTACAAAGTTAGCTTAAGCTCAGAAGAAACAGAGCGCAAGTTAACTTGTAAACAACTCAAGGAAGCTGACCCGTGAAGCAAATTATACCTCAGCAATGGCCTTGTCCTTCAGAGCTTCTGTCACCTTCAGACCTTTTATTTCACTGTATGCGTGTCCTAGTTCTCGTTCCTTTTCTGCAGGAAATGACCAAAGTTTAAAAACGAAGTGCAGCATGGTATTTCCTTTTTATCTTCATCGAATATTCTTCTCTAGAAGAAAGACAGTATTTTGGTGGAAAACATTAGGGAGTGTAGAGTCTCCTCGGAAAGCTTATAGAATAAAAAGTAAGTAATTATTGCTCCTTTCACTTTTGGACGAAAAAGTTAGTTTGTTTCTCCTTTTGTTCGGAGTGAAACAGAAGTTATTTGAATCAGCGTATAGTGGTTGAATGAGACGGGTGACAGTAACAGCTTTGAACAAGGAGTCTTGGTGAAAAACATTGCCTGCTGGAGTACTATTTATGCAAGTTTGGCATGGAATTCCTTAAGAAACATGTTAGGTGAATCCACTATCAACGGAAAAGTTTGAAACAGGAGGCTTCATGTGTCCATTCAGTTGTCAAAAAAAGTTGTGTAGGTTATGTGAGTCAGCTCTGTGCTCAGAATAAAAAGGTTTATCACATTTAAATCGAATGGCAGTAGAAAAGCAACAAGGTTACTTAGCATTGTGCACCTTACAGTTCACACAGGTAACAGAACAGAACAGCGCCCTGTACTGTCGGTACAAGTGACTGGGTTGAATATCTGGTGACAATTAACCTGCAGAGTGCAGTTTCAGTGCTAACCAAACTCTGCACCCTGCCAACTATGCCTACTAAATTACTAATTCTCGGTCATGTTGACATCCTACCAACCGCAAGCATGTTAAAGATCCTATTGTTTTGTCACACCTGTATCTTAGAATCTGGGCAAATTTCTTGTAGCCTACTTTTTAGTGGCCCCTGTCTAATTTTGTCCCGGCTGAAGAAAAGCCAGATATGCCGAGACCCAAGAGCATGTCTTAGAAAGACAAATGTTTTATTTTGAGAAGATATGGAACTTAATTTAACCTGCTTTGCTGTTAATTTGTAAAGTAATTTTTGGAGTTGCATCAAGAATGTAGTAGCCAATTAATAAGTTGGCTTTATGCACGATTTCTCTAAAACCATTTTCAGCATGCAGCATATAGTGTGTCACAAGTCACAAAGCAATACGTATTGCATAAGTAAATTAATCGTGAGGTATATTATACTCCTATATGGTGGTACTTAGGCCAAAAAAAATAATAAAATCTGCGCCCTATTTACTAAGAAGTTCAACACCTCACGTCCACAGCTATATGTGTACTGCTGCACTTATGAGATCATTTGGATACATATGTAAACCAAGTTTCCTCTCGGATTAGATACTTGAAAGTGAAATCGACAAATAACTAAGAAAAACGTATCTTGATTAATTAGCTCTCACACAACCACGCAAGCAAATTTGCACCACGATATAATATACAAACATTCATGCCGTAGGTTTTCGTCAATCAATAACATAACACACACGCATGCATGCCTACTCACAGGAACTAAGTAAGCTTGGTTCAACCAGAACCTACTCCGATCCCAGGAGGTTTTTGTCAACAAAAATACAACACTTGCATGCCTCTTAATTCGACTCGAATATGCTTGGGTGCCTAGCCACTTCTTGGCAACATGGTGCCCATGTTAATATGCATGGCCAGCCAGAGCACAAGTTCACCATGCAAAAATATGCATGGCCAGAGCCCAAGTTCACCATGCGTGCACCGTTGCACTTCGAGCTATGTTATGCGCATACAAAACAATTTATAAGCGGCCCATCTGATTGATGTAGGTAGTGTATATATGTTCCTGGATTATATATCAAAGCCAGAGTAGCTAGATGATGATGGAGCAAACCTCTGAGGAGATTCTCCAGCCTGTTGAGCTCGTCGACGACAGGGTCGGGGTGGCCATGGAACATCTCCCTGCCGCCATGGTCGACCTCCGATCCCAGGCTACCCATGTGTGTGTCTCTCTCTCTCTCTCGCCGCCGCCTCCAGCACTCTCCCTTGCAACCGGCAGGTAGGTACGCCGTACACACACACCCCTAGCTAGCTAGCTAGCTTATTTTAGATAGAAGGCTCACTGCCCGGGCTTAGCAACCTACGGAGAGAAAGAGTTACACACTTAAACGGGGACGACACGGAAGCGTTGCTGCACACGAAGAGTAGTGGGTGGGTTTGGTTGGGATTTATGGTGCTCGACCGATGGTACTGGCTAGTGTGTCTTGAGGAGCACCCCATTGTAGCCCCGCGCTTTGGGGTTGCGCGCGCGCGCAGGGCGAGGTTGACTGGGGGAGGGAGGGGAGGAGTGCGGTTGAAGAGATCGGAGATGGCACGCACGCCCGGGCCGGGCCGGGGACGAGACACATGGAGCCGCGCCTTGGAGCCGGCTTACCGCAGCGCGCGCGCGGAGCTGGCACGAGAGCGACACACGTTTCTGGTGACCCTTTCCACGGTCGGGGTGCACGCGGTTGATGGGTCCAACTGTTGCATTGCATAGTTTGGTTCACATGTATGGGTGTTGTTTGCGTATAATTTCTGCTGGAGAAATGAAGACCCCTCCCCCCCCCCCCCCACACCCCCCCTTTGGATGGTGTATATACGGCCATGCGTTTCACCAACTTTAAAATCATGCAAAATAAAATATGCATACAGATTTCAAGATGAACATCGGAGGAATAAAAGAAAACCACAACTTTTCAAGTGTGAAAAATAAAATCCGAACATCAGATACACATCCATCGAAGGAATAAAATTCATTCGGTTCTTCAAGAAAGGAAAAAAGAATGAAGTTCATCCCTGGTCTCAAGCCTCACAACCCGCATAGCATGGGGTTTTCAAGATGAACCAACTGGCATTGTTTTTCATGACACATGTCGTTTATTTATTTTAACCAAAATTGCATAGGTACATGTTATAACATGATACATATCAACACAAAATTTGAACACTCATGCATATTTTTAAATGAAAATTTCATTTCAACCACTGGGTGGACCGTGGTCAGACATATATGTGTCATGGAGAGTTGGAGATCATGGATGAATTTTATGGCGGACATGTAAAAATCAGCACCGTCTTGAGATGCCTTTCAAAGATGGTCGTGATATTTGTCGTAGTATCATGAGATTCAACGATTATCGGATCTATTTCAATGCAAAGCCCACATATGGTAGAGATACATAATCAACGGTCTCGATGTGTATGTTTTCGAGGTGCGGTTGTACCATGATCCTATCACGCTAACCCTAAAGCAATCGTATTGATCACGATATTGACAATGTTGGCCATAACCTGATGTCTTCATCTTCGCTCCAAAGAAGAGAAAATAAGCCAGTGAAAATATCTTTGATGGTCTGGTGATTTATGTGTATATTTTTTCCATCATGTCCTTGTCCCCAACCCTCTCTCAATAAGAAAGTACTATAGATTGTTGTGAGAAAATATCTCCAACTACTATACAGTGATTTGTACTTTTATGTATATAGGCTTTTTAGTGCATACTTTTTATGGAATGCGGTTTTTGGGAAGCTCTTTGGAACCTCTCACTCTTGTGTCCAACACAGGGAGAGGGTGAATTAGGTTTTGGGGGAAGCGACTCGCGCGACTGCTCAAGTTCGTCATCATGGGTCGTCATCCAAGTCAGACGGCGTCGCGTACCGACGTTTCCAACATCGTCTGCTTCGGCCGGTCTTCGCCAACGTCGTCCTCAACAACATCGCCTCTAGAACAACCACCGTTGCTTCTTCTACAACCGATCAGTACGTGTGTTGTAACCCGATCGAGTCTTTTATTATGGATACCGTTTCATGCGAGATGCTGCTATACATGGTTTTCTGTTTGTCTAGTATGCTAGATTGTTGCATGCTAATAATAGTTTTAATCATGATTTATATTGTGGAATTAATCACGAAATTGCCTAATTATCCTACGTATTTTGTAAAATTAAAGGGCAGTACAATCGGACATGGTTAATTGAACGACAATCTTTCTCCGGGCAACACGTTTTCAATGAAGAAAAGAAAAGTGAGGAACCGTGTTAAATTAATGCGGGGCAATGATAATATCTCCATCCATCTCTTCTCATACACACTGCACTGTGCCAGGTCCAGAAGCAAGCAACTTCGTTTCGTAACAGTCACTGAGAACAGATAAAGCGGTTACGTTGACGCACACTAAAGGCCGGGTGCAATATATCTAAGCGTGTAACGCCCCATGCCGATGCCGACGAGCGAGGTTAGTAGCCTTCCCTTTGTCGTTTGCATCGCCGCAAAATTACTCCAGACTGGACGAACACTCCTAATGTGTTCCAAATGGCAAATGGAGGCAGCACTACAAGCTAGCATCCATCAGTCTTCAAACTTTAAAGGTAAGGACGGTAGGCTTTGCTTCTCCTATGGAAAAGATCTGACGCTTCCAATGCACTAAAGAAACAATAAATAAGAATCAGCCTAACCCAGCAAATCGATCAGGCAGTTTGTAGCTGAAGCTGATTTACTCGTCTAAACTAACCGTTAGACTATATACAATGCAAGGTGTTTGTAAAAAAATTGATTTTCGCTTAAGCATCGGTGCTTGTTTCTTTTTTTTTTGCGAGAAAACTTTCAGTCTATTCATCTTCCATCACGACAGTACAACGAACACTAGAAATAATAAAAATTACACCCAGATTCGTAGACCACCTAGCGACGACTACAATTACTGAAACGAGCCGAAGGCGCGCCGCCGTCATCACCCCTCCCTCGCCGGAGTCGGGCACAACTTGTTGTAGTAAACAGTCGGGAAGTCATCATGCTAAGGCCCGTGGGACCAGCGCACTGAACAGCAACCGCCGCTGATGAAGAATAACGTAGATCGAAAGGATCCAACCTGAAGATACACGGACATAGACGAACCACAACCAGATCCGAGCAAATCCACCGAGGATAGATCCGCCGGAGACACACCTCCACACGCCCACCAACGATGCTAGACACACCACCGGAACGGGGACTAAGCGGAAGACCTTTATTCCATCTTCAGGGAGCCGCCATCGTCTCGTCTTCCTGAGTAGGACATAAACCCTAACAAATTTTGAAGGAACGACTAACAACGGAGCCCTCCCGCTGGCCCTTGCCAGGATCCACCACGCCCCCATGGCCCTAGGGCCACCGGAGATGAGGCGGACCTGCGGCGGAGCCGGCGAGAGGCACGAACCCTAGCTTTTCTTGGAGGAGGAGGCGGCGGCTAGAAAGAGGCTCTATTCACCTGTACCGGTGCTTGTTTCTATAGCAAGGGTGTTTAAGTAAGCATCGGTGTTTAAGAAAAAATCAATTCATTTTCTCACACACCTCACTAAGCACCTTACATTGTACATAGCCTTATGCACATCTCGTGCAGAGAACTGATGTGGTAACCGGAAGTGATTCTGAGATGCCAAGAAAAATAATCGGATGATGCTTTGGCTAATCAATCTATTCCGGGTTTCAAAACTTGTGGGTATGTTCTTAATTAATTTGATGTCTGCCCAGCTCTATAGGAATCCGTGTTAGGGCATCTCCAATGCCGACCCTCAAGCTGCCCGCATACGTCTGTACCGTGTTATCCGGACGCGTTCTGCCATCCAACGCGGGCTTGTATCAGTTGGCCAAGCGGCCTGGAAGTGCTTTTTCCCGCAAATTGGAAGCAAAGTTGGGGGGCTTTGCGGCAGTCCGGACAGCAGCCACATAGGACTTTGACACCCCAGACTCACTAAATCCCCTATCCCGGTTCCATTTTCTTCCAATCCGCCCCTTCTTTCCTTTGCTTTGCATCCGCACCCTCCTCCTCCGACGCTGTTGTTGTACCTCTCCATTTGCCATACATGCATTGTCGGGTCTCTGCAACCAGCACCGACGCGCCCGCCTTTTATGATGGCTTCGTCCACCCAGGACCCGTCCATGGACAGGTACACTCCTCCTCCCCTGTCGACGACGTCCATGGCGGACACCACGCCCGGCAGGTATTCGGTCAAATGCCATTAAGCTAATTTCCGAATGCCATGTCGTCTTTGTAGAGTACGAAGGATGGCGGGGTACCCGACCATGGAGGATGAGTTGTTGTGAGATACGTGGTTGGCTGTAACCATGAATTTCGTAGGCAGGCACAGAAGGGGCTCTTCTGGCAGCACGTGCATGATTCGTTTCACGCATGAAATCACATTGCGCCCTATGATGACCCACAAGTATAGAGGGTCAATCGTAGTCCTTTCGATAAGTAAGAGTGTCGAACACAACGAGGAGCAGAAGGAAATGACAAGTGGTTTTCAGCAAGGTATTCTCTGCAAGCACTGAAATTATAAGTAACGAGTAGTTTGATAGCAAGATAATTTGTAACGAGCAAGTAACGATAGTAGTAACAAAGGTGCAACAAGGTAGCCTAATCCTTTTGAGGCAAAGGACATGCCAAAACAGTCTCTTATGATAAGCAAAGCGTTCTTGAGGATACATGGGAATTTCATCTAGTCACTTCCATCATGTTGGGTTGATTTGTGTTTGCTATTTTGATAATTTGATATGTGGGTGGACCAGTGCTTAGGTGTTGTTCTTAATTGAACAAACCTCCTACTTAGGATTAACCCCCTCGCAAGCATCCACAACTACGAGAAAAGTATTAAGAATAAATTCTAACCATAGCATTAAACTTTTGGATCCAAATCAGTCCCTTATGGAATAGCGCATAAACTAGGGTTTAAGCTTCTATCACTCTCGCAACCCATCATCTAATAACTACTCCACAATGCATTACCTTAGGCCCAAATATGGTGAAGTGTCATGTAGTCGATGTTCACATGACACCACTAAGGGAATCACAACATACATACCATCAAAATACTGAACACATATAAAGTTCACATGATTACTTGCAACAAGATTTCTCCCATGACCTCAAGAACAAAAGTAACTACTCACAAATGATAATCATGCTCAAGATCAGAGGGGTATTAAATAGCATAATGGATCTGAACATATAATATTCCACCAAATAAACCATATAGTAATCAACTACAAGATGTAATCAACACTACTAGTCACCCACAAGTACCAATCTATAGTTCCGGTACAAAGATTGAACACAAGAGATGAACTAGGTTTGAGAGGATATGGTGTTGTTGAAGATGTTGATGGAGATTTCCCTCCCCAAGATGGGAGAGTTGTAGGTGATGAGGATGACGATGATTTCCCCCCCAGGGAGGAAAGTTCCCCCGGCAGAATCGCTCTGCCGGAGGCCAAAAGTGCTCCTGCCCAAGTTCCGCCTCGAGACAGCAGCGCTTCGTCCCGAAAGTCCTCTCTTTATTTTTTTTCTAGGTCAAAATGACTTATATACCAGAAGAGGGGTACCGGAGGTGGGCCGAGGAGGGCACAACCCACCAGTGTGCGCCTGGGCTCCCTGGCGCGCCCAGGTGGGTTGTGCCCACTGTGGGCCCCTCCGTACTTATTGGCTCCAATATTTCTTATATATTTCATAAAAAATCTCTTTAAAGTTTCAGCTCATTTGGAGTTGTGCAGAATAGGTAGCCTGACGTAGCTTTTTCAGGTCTAGATTTCCAGCTGCCGGAATTCTCCCTCTTTGAGTGAACCTTGCATATTATGAGAGAAAAGGCATTAGAATTACTCCAAAAGCATTATTATGGATAAAAGCAATATAAATAACAGTAGTAAAACATGATGCAAAATGGACGTATCAACTCCCCCAAGCTTAGACCTTGCTTGTCCTCAAGCGAAAACTGAAATCGAAAAACATGTCCACATGCTTGGAGAGAGAGGTGTCGATAAAAACAAAATACGGACATAGAATCATCATGTATATTACTATAATAACAACAAACTTTAACGTAGAACTTTATCACATAACTTTTATCATAGACTTCTCATGAATAAGTAACAATTCATCACAACATCGAAGTATAAAGCATAAACTCTATTGAAAACCAACAAACTATGTTCTCAGTCAACCTTGCAACTATAATTCATCATCTTTTCAGGAAGGGTCACGTATCGGAGCCTTTTTGGCAAGTCCACATACTCAACAATCATATAGTCTTCTATGATTGCTAACACTCACCACATACACATGAGCAAAACGTTTCAACCGGACACATAGAAAGATAGGGGCTTATAGTTTTGCCTCCCAACATACTCACCTCAAGGGTGATGTCAACAATAATAACTCATGCTACCCATATCCAACTGGATATATGTGCCTACATCTTTCCTCACCACATGATGCTTGCCAAAAGAGAAAATAAAAAGGAATATAGAGAAAAACTTTGACTCTTGCATGAAAGTAAATACATAAAAGTAAAAGATAGGCCATTCGCAGAGGGAAGCAGAGGTTGCCATGCACTCTTTGTTTGTATGCTCAATCTCTTAGTGCAAAAGAACGTCATGTTATATTGCCCCTTATGATAGCAACCTTTATTATGCAGTCTATCGCTTTTATTCTTTGCCATCACAAGTTCGTACAATGCTCAATTTTCTCTTACACTAAATGATCTAACACTTTTAGAAGCAATTTTTATTGCCTTATTGCACCGATGACAACTTAATTCTTGAAGGATCTTACTCAATCCATAGGTAGGTATGATGGACTCTCAAATAAGATGCGAGTTTAAGGGTTTTTGGATGCACAAGTAGTGCGGAATTTGGCTAGCAAAGATAGGGGCAAGCACCACATGTTAAAGGATCTATGACAATATAACTTCTATGTGAATATGAACAAACATAAATCATTATGTTGTCTTCCTTGTCCAACGTCAACAATTTTGGCATATAATATTTTGATGGGGGCTCACTCACAAAAGATGTCCAAGATAGTGTATTTGCATGTGAATCTTGTCTCCCCTTATTAATTCTTTCATGAATTGCATCATTGACTAGTGCTATGTTTGTAAATCTTCAATAAAATTTTCTACTTATACTCTTCCTTATGTGATGTCATTACTTACCATAAGATTAGCATATGAACTTTTTCATTTATTTCCTTTCTTTTTATTGAATATGAAAGTAAAGAAAAGAAAACTTAAACTAAACTTTATTATATATCTCGCACACGATTACATGCATAGATCACTAAGCAAACTCTCAAAAAGAAAGGATCAAACTAAACTTGTATTAATCTAAAGCAAAAGATAACTATGGATCGAACTATGATAAGTAAAGGCAAAAGATAGTGGAGGTGGTACGATACCGAGGCACCTCCCCCAAGCTTGGCACAAGCCAAGGGGAGTGCCCATACCCGATACTCAAGTTTCTTTTGGTGATGAAGAAGGAGGTGGTGGTGATGAAGTAGCAATCCTATCCTCTGGTTTCCATGGCAGAGGCTCACTGTCATAAGAGGAGGAGTGAGTCTCACGGACCCTGCAACTGGCAACCAAACTCATACCTTTAAACCTCGCCTCATATTCAAAGACTTGGTTTTGGAGATCGTAGATCTGGGTTTGGAGGAAGTTGATTTGCTCGTTGAAGGTGAAGACGATGTCCTTCATGGACTTGCCATCCACCTTGAGATCACGGGTGTAGTTTGCGATCATGAGGTGATTGCCATTGAGTCCATGTTCCACCATCCCCTTGACTAGGGAAGACCTCCTGCTACATAGCTTCAAGCCTGGCCTCCACGGTTCCCGTCCCTTTGGGACCTTGCACATCGCGGATGTGAAGCACCCCGTCATGCATCTGGATAGCCTGAGGGTGCTACATCACCTCCCGCAAATATGGGTTGATGACGTTCTCAAAGAACTTGTCCTTGGAGGAGCATGAAGCGGCCATGGTAGATGGGATCTATCAGAAAACAACAAGGAAAATAAAACAGGAGATTTCTCTATGATACGGTGGTCAATAGGTTCGGGGGGTATATAAAGATTTTTTTTATCTTGGGAAACAAGCAAAAGGAAGGAAAACGGAGTCCGGAAGGTACCCGAGGTTGGCACAACCTAGGGTCACCTTCATGGTAGTTTCTTATTTTCTAATTTTTTAAATATTCCAAAACTGACAAAAAATATTTTTGCGGAATTTTCGGAGTCCGTTTACTTACCGTGTCATGTACCTCCTCTTTTTAATGATTCCGGAGTGTTCCGGAAGGTTTCCTTTTATGTGTTCTTACGGTGCCATAGTTTTCATAAGATTGCTTTCAACATTAATGGGCATTCCTGAGATATAATGTTTTATTCTTTGCCCATTTACAACCTTCGGGTTGGTACCTTCGACATTATTTATTTTGATAGCTCCAGATCGATAAACCTCCTCGATAACATAGGGTCCTTCCTATTTGGAGAGGAGTTTTCCTACAAAGAATCTGAAACAAGAGTTGTACAAAAGAACATATTCTCCAACTTTGAACTCACGCTTTTGGATTCTTTTATCATGCCATATTTTAACTTTTTGTTTAAATAACTTGGCATTTTCATAAGCTTGGGTTCTTCATTCATCTAGTGAGCTAATATCAAATAACCTCTTTTCACCGGCAAGTTTGAAATCATAGTTGAGTTCATTAATTGCCCAATATGCTTTATGTTCTAACTCAAGAGGCAAATGACAAGCTTTTCCATAAACCATTTTATAAGGGGACATACCCATAGGATTTTTATAAGCTGTTCTGTAAGCCCAAAGTGCATCATCTAATTTCTTAGACCAATTCTTCCGGGACCTATTGACCGTATTTTGTAAAATTAACTTTATTTCTCTATTGCTAAGTTCAACTTGACCACTAGACTGAGGATGATAAGGTGGTGCTATTCTATGGTTAACATCATACTTAGCAAGCATTTTAGGGAAAGGACCATGAATAAAGTGTGAACCACCATCAGTCATTAAATATCTAGGGACTCCAAACCTTGGGAAAATAACTTCCTTAAGCATTTTAATAGAGGTGTTGTGATCAGCACTACTAGTTGGAATAGCTTCTACCCACTTAGTAACATAATCAACCACAACCAAAATATGTGTATACCCATTAGAGGAAGGAAAATGTCCCATATAATCAAAACCCCAAACATCGAATGGCTCAACAGCAAGAGAATAATTCATAGGCATTTCCTGACGCTTACCAATATTACCAATTCTTTGACATTCATCACAAGATAAAACAAACTTACGGGCATACTTGAAGAGAGTAGGCCAATAAAATCCGGATTGCAATACCTTGTGAGCAGTTCTGTCTCCTGCATGATGCCCTCCATAAGTTTCAGAGTGACATTTCTGTAGGATTTGTCCCTGTTCATGCTCAGGTACACAACATCTAATAATACCATCTACTCCTTCTTTATAAAGATGTGGGCCATCCCAAAAGTAATGTCTTAAATCATAGAAGAATTTTTTTCTTTTGTTGGTATGTGAAGCTAGGTGGTATATATTCAGCAACAATGAAATTAGCATAGTCAGCATACCAAGGAGTGTTATGATAAATATTTATTGCAGCTAATTGCTCATCAGGAAAACTATCATTAATAGGTTGTGGGTCATCAAGAATATTTTCTAGCCTAGACAAGTTATCAGCTACGGGGTTCTCAGCTCCTTTTCTATCAGTGATATATAAGACAAATTCTTGCAGCAACAGAGCCCACCTAATGAGTCTAGGTTTAGCATCTTTCTTTTCCATGAGATATTTTATAGCAGCATGATCGGTGTGAACAATTAGTTTAGAATCAACATTGTAAGATCTGAATTTATCACAAGCACACCACTGCTAAGAATTCGTTTTCAGTAGTAGCATAATTTCGTTGAGCACTGTCTAGAGTTTTAATAGCATAATGAATAACATTTAATTTCTTATCAACTATTTGTCCTAGAACAACACCAACATCATAATCACTAGCATCACACATAATTTCAAAAGGCAAGTTCCAATCAGGTGGTTGAACAATAGGTGCAGAAATCAAGGCTTTCTTAAGTGTTTCAAAGGATTCTACACAATCATCATCAAAAACAAATGGAACATCCTTTTGTAAAAGATTTGTAAGAGGCCTAGAAATTTTAGAGAAGTCTTTAATAAACCTCCTATAGAAACCAGCATGACCAAGGAAACTACGAATACCTTTGATATCTTTAGGACATGGCATTTTCTCAATTGCATCAACTTTAGCTTTATCCACCTCAATACCTCGTTCAGAAATTTTATGTCCCAAGACAATACCTTCATTAACCATAAAGTGGCACTTCTCCCAATTCAAGACAAGATTAGTTTGCTCGCATCTCTGCAAAACTCGATCAAGGTTGCTTAAGCAATCATCAAAAGAAGTTCCGTAAACGGAAAAATCATCCATGAAAACCTCAACAATCTTTTCACGAAAGTGAGATAATATAGCAGTCATGCATCTTTGAAAGGTAGCAGGTGCATTGCATAAACCAAAAGGCATACGTCTATAAGCATAAGTTCCAAAAGGACATGTAAAGGTGGTTTTCTCTTGATCAGGTTGTGAGACAAGTATTTGAGAAAAACCAGAGTATCCATCAAGGAAACAAAGATGTGTGTGCTTTGACAATCTTCTGGCATTTGATCAACAAAAGGTAGAGGGTAATGATCTTTTCTAGTAGCTTTATTTAATTTTCTAAAATCAATTACCATTCTATAGCCAGTGATAATTCTTTGTGGAATAAGTTCATTCTTATCATTAGGAACAACAGTAATATCGTCTCTCTTCTTAGGAACACAATGAACAAGACTTACCCATCTACTATCAGCTATAGGATAGATTATACCTGCTTCCAGAAGTTTCAGTATTTCAGTTCTTACCACTTCTTCCATCTTAGGATTTAAACGCTGTTGGTGATCAACGACGGGTTTAGCATCAGGATCCATGTTAATTTTGTGCTGACAGAGAGTGTGACTAATGCCCTTTAAATCATCAAGAGTATACCCAATAGCAGCTCGGTGCTTCTTCAGAACCTTTAATAATCTTTTTTCTTCATGTTCTGAAAGGTTAGCACTAATAATAAGATGATATATCTTTTTCTCATCAAGATAAGCATATTTTAAAGTGTCTGGTAATTGTTTTAATTCAAACACAGGATCACCTTTTGGTGGAGGAGGACCTCCTAGAGTTTTAATAGGCAAATTGTGTTTAAGCAGAGGACATTGTTTAAAGAAAATCTTATCTATTTCATTTCTTTCATGCATATGCATATCATTTTCATTGTCTAGCAAATATTGTTCTAATGGATCAAGAGGGAGGTACAACAATAGAAGCAAGACCAATTATTTCATCCTTACTAGGCAATTCTTCCTTATGATGCTTTCTACTAAACTTAGAAAAATTAAACTCATGAGACTCATCACCAAAACTGACACCGACGGTTTGTTTCTCACAATCTATTTAGCATTAACGGTGTTCAAGAAAGGTCTACCAAAAATAATGGGACAAAAGTCATCTTGTGGGAACCAAGAACAAGAAAATCAGTAGGGTATTTTATTTTCCCACAGAAGACTTCAACATCTCTAAGAATCCCAAGTGGTGTGATAGTGTCTCTATTAGCAAGTTTAATAGTAACATCTATGTCTTCTATTTCAGCAGGTGCTATATCATTCATAATTTCCTGATATAAGGTAAAAGGAATAGCACTCACGGTAGCACCTAAATCACGTAAACCATGATAACAGGGTCTCCTATCTTAACTGACACTACTGTAGGATGCTACTAACGCGACACTACGATTAGAGACCCTTCGATGAAACTGTGTGTGATGTAATAATCGCAAACGGTGGTGTAAAAGAACCGTCAAAAAAGGTGCAAAACGTTTGCGATGCCGGAGCCATCAAACATGGTTCAGATTTTAGTTGCGTGTGCGATGCAGGGCATACGGTTCAGTTCAATGAACTATTTGCGATGAGGAGGAACAAACGAAACGGGCAGCCAGATGAAGGCGTGTGCGATAAACAGCATACGGTTCACTCGGATGAACTATTTTTGACGAGGAGGAACAATAGAAACGGGCAGCTGGATAAAGGTGTGTGCGATTGAGGGCATGCGCTTCAGGATTAACTGTTTGCGATTAGGCAACCGAATAGAAACGGGTCAGCCAGATCAAAGTGTCTGCGATTATTAGCAAAAAAAGTGTCTGCGATTGATGGCATACACTTCACATGGATGGACTGTTTGTGATTAGCCACAACAAACTGAAACAGTTAGATAGATCAAAGTGTGTGCGCTAGACGGGCACACACATTCTAATTAAAAGAAGTGTGAGCGATGGTAATAACGAGCGCGCACGGTTGTTGGAACAAGACGTGTGCGGACGTTGCCTATTGCGGTGCACCCTATGGTGCAAACGCCACGTACGCAGCCGAGAAGGCGTACGTTCCCACATTACGCCTTCCGGGAATAGTGCCACACTTATAACCGTCAGTTAATTTTGAGCATGCGTCCCGCCATATTCCAAATTGCAAACCTGTTCACACCGATCAAAACCTAAACGGTTTCCCACTTAGGAGCGTATTAGTACTCGGTTTTAAATACTACTACTCCAAGATGACTGCACATTCCTACTCAACTCCTCATCCACAAAAACAAACAAGTCATTCATCATCGTTCCCTTGTGTCTGCCATGGCCAGTGTGAGTTCTGGGTCAAGAGATTGCCACCAGGGAGATGCGAGCATGGAAGCGGAAGCACGTGAAATGTCCCGCCTCACCGCGAACGTAGCCGGCATGTCCCGCCGTGTGGCCATAGCAGCACAGAGGTCCCGCCGCGCCGCCGAAGCAGCATGGAGGTCCCGCCGTGCCGTCGATGCAGCACACTGGTCCGGCTGCGCTGCGGAAGCAGAAGAGATGTCTCGCCATGCCGCGAATGCAGCAGAGATGTTCTCCCGCGCTGCGGCGGCCTGAGAAAATGTCTCGCGGGCAGAGGAGGACTCTTACAGGCGCATGCATGCGATCGTCCATAGCTAGATGGATCAGATCTCCGGCTGGGCAATGTTGCAGGATGACATGAAAGCCTCTTTTGAACAGGCTACCGGCGTCATCTGGAAACTAAATGAGAGCAAGGCGAAGCTCCGGGCCGAGTGAGACCCGCTGAGGGCGAAGATCGTCGGAAGTGCAAAGCAGCAGGAGGAGACCACTGCCTTGTTGAAGAGGACCGGCATCATCGTCGAGAAACTTATGGATGAGAATGCCATGCTGCGCATCGAGCGCAGAAGGCCGGTGGAGGAATCTGTGGATGCTCTCAAGCAGCATCTTGAGGAAAATAAAGAGCTCATCGCCGCTCGCCGCAGAGACTAGTTCCTGCGGCCTGCAGCAACGCATCAAGAAAGTAGAGATCAGCGAGCAAGATCGTTGTCTTCCTTCTTCTTTTGCCCTTGTGTATTTCGGGCGTTGCCGCATGTGGCTTTTTTTAATTATGTTCCTAAATATGTAAGACAATTATTGTCCACTGTCATCGTCCTTATATTCATCATGCTTGCTATAAGTCACAGTCGATGCTATATAGGTCCGTCGGATCTTACATCAAGATCCGTGCAAAACTTTCTTTTTCAGATTTTCATTTCTCTCTCTTAAATCTCAGTCCACTGAGACATATAGCCACGCCGTAGAACAGGGGCTCAGTCGCCATTAATGGAGATGTTGGGAGGGAGGTGCACGGCGGGTAGCAGTCAAAGGGCTCTCCTCCCGATGAGCACACGCAGGGGTCTGATCGCACGCCTCTCGTACTCAAATAGCTAGTTAGCTACCCCGCACGACACCTCCTAGCCAATAAAAAAGGGGACGCGTGGCGGCATGTAATTGGTAAGTAGAACGCCCACGGTTCCAATAATACTTGTGTTTCCGATTTGTAACATGACAAAACTTGTTCCAAAAAGAATTTGTTGATTGTTAATGTGTGCGCCTTCGCAAATCGGATAGAAAACTTACCACAACATGTTGGTGCCATGTCATGACACCATGCCAAGTTTCATGATTTTCAGGCGTGTTTTAGATTCTGAGAATTAAAAACCAAGTTTCTTAATCTTTCCAGCCGAGCCATGATGCTCAGATGTTTGAATTTCATTCCCATCTCCTGCATGGGACCTAGAAATTCACCCAAGGACACACATGTTATTTTTCAACCAACTTTGGTGCACTGGAGCATGTGCTTGTAGTTCAAATTTGAATTATGCACATTAGATGCCCAAAAGCTCAATTAATGTATAAAAAAGGCCAAACGAACCTCGAAAAATTCCAAATTTAAACACAGCACTCATGTTGTTCTATGTTGACACTAGAAAATTTTTGAAAGCAACAAGAGGCAACAGATATCGTTCCGTCCCCAAAGGTGGCACGTTCCCTACCGAAACCATCACGCTTGTTGTGAGAAGCTCTGGTTTGTGAGAACCTTATACCCAAACCTGCCCCAAATGGGAATATTTTTTTACCACGGCATGTTGATGCCGCTCCATGATAGCATGCCAAGTTTCATGAATTTCAGACAAGTTTTGGATTCACTAAAATTTAAAAACCAGGTATCTCAACGTTTTGCCGGCAATCAACAGTACCCTGGTGTTTGAATTTCATTCCCATCTCTTGCATGGGACCTAGAAATTCACCCAAGGACACACATGTGATTTTTCAACCAACTTTGGTGCACTGGAGCATGTGCTTGTAGTTAAAATTTTAATTATACACATTAAATGCCCAGAAAGTCAATTAATGTATAAAAAAAGGCCAAACGAACCCCGAAAAATTCCAAAATTAAACACAACACTCCAGTTGTTCTATGTGGACACTAGAAATTTTTTGAAAGCAATAAGAGGCAATTGATATCATTCTGTCCCCAAAGGTGGCACGTTCCCTACCGAAACCATCACGCTTGTTGTGAGAAGCTCTGGTTTCTGAGAAGCTTACACACAAACCTGCCGCAAATGAGATAAAAAATTTACCACGGCTTGTTGATGCCGCTCCATGATAGCATGCCAAGTTTCATGAATTTTAGACGAGTTTTGGATTTACTAGAATTTAAAAACCAGGTATCTCAACGTTTTTGCCGGCAATCAACGATTGCCACAGTGTTTGAAATTCATTCACATCTCTTGCATGGGACCTAGAAATTCACCCAAGGACACACATGTGATTTTCAACCAACTTTGGTGCCTTTGGAGCATGTGCTTGTAGTTCAAATTTGAATTATGCACATTAAATGCCCAGAAACTCAATTAATGTATAAAAAGGCCAAACGAACCCCGAAAAATTCCAAAATTAACAACACTCCTGTTGTTCTATATTGCCACTAGAAAATTTTTGAAAGCAATAAGAGGCAACGGATATCGTTCCGTCCCCAAAGGTGGCACGTTCCCTATCGAAACCATCACGCTTGTTGTGAGAAGCTCTGGTTTGTGAGAAGCTTATACCCAAACCTGCCCCAAATGGGACAAAAAAATTTACCACAGCATGTTGATGCCGCTCCATGATAGCATGCTAACTTTCGTGAATTTCAGACGAGTTTTGGATTACTAGAATTTAAAAAGCAGGTATCTCAATGTTTTTTCCGGCAATCACCAGTGCCCTAGTGTGTGAAATTCATTCCATCTCTTGCATGGGACCTAGAAATTCACCCAAGGACATACATGTGATTCTTCAACCAACTTTGGTGCACTGGAGCATGTGCTTGTAGTTCAAATTTGGAATATGCACATTAAATGCCCATAAACTCAATTAATGTATAAAAAAGGCCAAACGAACCCCGAAAAATTCCAAAATTAAACACAACACTCCTGTCGTTCTATGTTGTCACTAGATATTTTTGTAAAGCAATAAGAGGCAACGGATATCGTTCTGTACCCAAAGGTGGCACGTTCCCTACCGAAACCATCACGCTTGTTGTGAGAAGCACTACTGGAATCAGGATCTTTGCCGTCAACTAGCTGACAGCAAAAGAGGTCTTTGCCATCAGCATCCAGAAAGCTGACAGAAAAGATGGTGTTTGCCGTCAGCCAGTTCTTTGCCGTCCGCTAGCGGACGACAAAGAGGGAGTGTGGCGTACCAGCGGGGGCCTCCTAATGGCCACTTTCTTTGCCATTGGCTAGCGGATGGCAAAGAAAGTGGCACGCCCGTTAGCTAGGCTCTTTGTCGTCCGCTAGCAGACGACAAAGAGCTGTGACCTAAAATAAAAAGACGCCAGCCCCACGTCCCTCTCTGTGTCCCCTCTCCCTCCCTCCCTCATCACACCCGCGTCGCCGCCCCATGCCCGAGCCGCCCCCGCCGCCCCGGCCGCCCCGCCCTACCGCCCCGGCCACCCCACCCTGCCCCTCTGCCCCGGCCCCCCTCATCCATCCGGCACCCCCTGCCGCGCCTGAAGGTGAGACATCCCTCTTTTTCTTTTTTTTTTCTGTTTTTTAGATTTAGTCTAGTTAGGTTTAGTTTAATTTAGGCTTGGTTTAGTTTAGGTTTTGTGTTTCTGTTTTATAGGTTTACATTTAGTTTAGTTTAGGTTTAGTTTATTAGGTTTAATTTAGGTTAAGAAGAAAGAAGAAAGATGAAAAAAAGAAGAAGAGGAAGAAGAAGAAGAGGAGGAAGAAGAAGATTAGGGGTGCATCACCGACGAAACCGGGTCGAGCTGCTTAGGGGGTTCCTCGATGTCAATGGAACCCTAAATAGCAAGTATCGTTGGTGCAAGATACATGTGGCCGTCGGTGTCGAACACTACAACCACGTCCCACAAGTGAGGCCGGCGTCCGGCGTCCCACAACAACAGCTCTCGGCGTCGATGGCAGTCGAACACCATTGCGAATTTGTCTGGCAGCCTCTGCGATGACGATTAAAAGGCAAGTGTTGAAACTTGAAACAACCAAACTTACTCAAGTCGGTTTGGTTGTTTGAAATTTCAAAACTTGGCTTTAATCCTCATCGCAGAGGCTGCCAGACAAATTCGCCAAGGTGTTCGACCGTCCTCGGCCACCAGAACTATTGTTGCGGGACGCCGGGCGCCAGCTTCACTTGTGGGATGTGGATCTAGTGTTCAACGTCGAGCGCCACATGTATCTCGCACATATGCTACTTGCTATTTAGGGTTCCATCGACGCCAACGAACCCCCTAACCCGCTCGTCCTGCTGTAAATATTTAGTTAGGTTAATGGAAAAAACAAAATTGCTATGTTACTCATCTTTCGATTTAAATGTGCAGTTTTTTCGTCGCTGCGATGGTCTAGTGTTCGACGAGCTCTGCCCTGCGTTCGTGGGTGAGCACAAATGACATCTCCTCCTCCCCCCTTCATTTGCTCTGTTTCGGTCTTCGTGTCGATGAAACTTGCTAGCTATAGGTGTCTTCAATCATCATTATGCGTGAACACTATGTGTCTCCCATTCGAAAGGGTTACATCTATGAATATGCATGCATTGGATATTTGTAACCGTGATTCTTTCGAATTGTCCAACGTTATCCATGGATAGACCGAGTATGTGTAGATTGGGTTCATTTTCCATATGCTCTGCTCTGGATCCGATGCAGAATTTCATCAGTGGCTCCTTGTTGTTCTCCAGGTACACATCCTCTCTTCTTATTGCCGAGACGTGTATCAGGAGAATAGCGGGGAGGTGCTGCCAAAATTTTGCGTCGGATCCGGAGCAGAGCATGGGAAAATGAACCCAATCTGCACATACTCGGTGGGATTAGGACCTATCTTCACCTATTAGCGTCTAGGTTGCATGGACGTAATAAAAGTGACAAACTCCATTAACTGATGAATATATGCATGCTAGGCAAGATGACTGATCGTGCGTGGATGTACACCGGTCACACTAGTCAGAAAGACATGACCATTGAATGGTTAACAAAAACCAACGGGTTTCTGAGAGTCGCATTTGCAAATGGCCAGAGGACAACATGGTGCCCCTGTGCTGGGTCAACAATTGGCACAAGAGTACAGAGGATGAAATGGGCAAACACCTGCAGAAGTGGGGTTTTACGCCAGATTATACGGTGTGGACATTTCATGGCGAGTCTGTCCAACGTGCCAGAGCTGAGGTGCTTCGTCATCGCACCGACGAGCATGGTACCAGGATGCAAGACATGGTGCAAGACTTTGATGATGCTCGAGACTCGAACGATGAGATGGAGGAATCTGCAAAGGCCTTCAATGAAATGTTGGAGTCTTCAAAACGTCCTCTCCACGAGCACACTGAGCTTTGTCAACTGGATGCCATCTCACAAATAATGTCTCTGAAGGCTCAATTCAACTTGGGCAGAGAATGCTACGATGCAATGATGACAGTATTTGGACATTTTCTACCCAATGGCCATGTACTACCTGCAAGTTTTCTTGCTTCGACATGCATAGACAGTTCCTGGATCCTCGCCATAAGTTCAGGAAAGACAATAAGAACTTCATCACAAGTAGAGTTGTCAAAAACTCTGCACCACCTGCGTTAATGTGCCAAGAGACCTGGATCGATTAAGCGCTCCCGAGCGGATCCAGAGCGTCCAGGGTATTTCAAGGGGTATAATTTGAAACACGCCTGGACTCACAAGACATGGTTGTGGGATCTGCCTTACTTCAAAGACCTGCTTTGCCCACACAACATCGGTGTGATGCACACTGAAAAGAATATCGCTGAGGCACTTTTTGGTACACTGTTTGGCATATATGGGAAGTCAAAGGATAATACTAAGGCTAGAGTCGATCTGGAGGCGCTATGTCATAGGCCGTTACAAAACATGCAGCCACCAAAAGGAAAGAAGAACTGGACGAAGCCAAAGGCATGGTTTAATCTTGGAAGGCCAGCTATGAGGGAAATTATCTTGTGGGTGCAAAACGAGTTGATGTTCCCCGATGGGTATGCAACGAATCTAAAGAGGGGAGCGATTCTTAACAAATTGAAGATATTGGGTCTCAAGAGTCATGATTGGCACAGATGGATTGAGCGGGTAATGCCGGTGATGTTGCGTGGCTTCATCCCTGAGGATGAATGGCTAGTACTGGCAGAGCCGAGCTATTTCTTCCGTGTTCTTTGTGCGAAAGAACTATCGCCTGGCCTGCTAGAAGAAATGGAAGAGTTGGCGCCGGAGTTGATCTGCAAGTTAGAGAAGATCTTTCCGCTGGGCTTCTTTAATCCAATGCAGCACTTGATTTTGCATCTCCCAACCGAGGCAAGATTGGGGGGCCCGTGCAAAATCGCTGGTGCTACGCCAACGAGAGGATGCAGAAGATGCTACGAGCAAAATGTAAAAATAAACGTAGAATTGAAGCATCAATGGCTGAGGCATTCATTACTGAGGTGGCGGCAAACTTCATGATAGCACACTACGAAGCCAAAAATCATCACTTGCATAATCTGAAGCCTCGGTACAATGCCGACGACCCTAAGAAGGGTGGATCCAACCTCAGCCTATTCAAAGGGGATCTCGCACCAGCCGGTGTTTCTAATTCCTTAACGTTGGATTTCGAAGAATGGAAGATCATTTCATTGTATATCCTCACCAACCTAACAGAAGTGCGGCCGTACATCGAGTAAGTTCTCGGTACATTGTTTCGCAACTTCTAATTCCTTTGAACTGCTCTTATTCCGAGATAAATTTGATACAGTCGATACGTTGCCAAATTCTCGTATGGAGCGGTGATCCAAAAGGATTCCGTCGAAGAGTATGAGCTTCTGGCAAAGCATGGAGGCGGCTATCCCGGTTTCATCTCTTGGTTCAAACAAACGGTAATTTCCATTAGACCATTTCACTTCTTCGTCTAATTTGTGGCTATAATGCAACAATCCCTTTCGTATTAAACTTGTAGGCTAATTCAGAGTTAACGGACGCCGAATTGAGACAAGTCGCTAATGGTTTTGACTTTAAGGTCCGTTCATTTGACAAATATGACATCAATGGGTATCACTTTTGTACCTATGGCAAAGAGCTTTCTATGGCCGACCGGAAGTCTACAAATTGTTGTGTCTCTGCTATCGGCGAAGGAGATACCGAGTATTATGGAAGAGTTGAAGCAATTTATGAACTTCAATTCTATGGTGCAAACCCACCAAATGTCGTAGTCTTCAAATGTTATTGGTTCTAGCCGAAGGAGACTAGAAGGACTCATGAACACTTAGGGCTAGTGGAAATAAAAAAAAGCACCCATTTGGATGTTCCTGATGTCTATATTATGGCCCAACAGGCAACCCAAGTTTTCTATATACCGTGGGCCTGTCAAAGTGATCCAAATCTCAATGGTGCCCGTCCCCGTCGGCCCTCGCCCGCTTTATGATTCGGATGTGGTAAATTCTCTTTCATAACTATTTGTTGCATTTCGCATTTATGACAATTACGGCCATCAAGTTGACATAGAGATATTTTAATTTAGGAGGTATGTGAACCGGAATTTGAAACCGACCCTCTTGTCGAGAAGTTAAATTTAGTAGAAAAATAAAATGAGTATTTGAAAGAAAAAATTAAAAGAATTGAAGTAGAGAAGATGACATTGGAGTTGTATGTTGCCGATGTCGTCGATGATCACAAGATGAAGATGAATGCAATGCGCTTGAAGATGGATGCAATGCGCCTGAAGCTTAAGAAGATTAGAAAATATGCCATTGATAATGAGGCTTGGTATCATTATGCCGTTGGATCAATTGTTACCTTAGTTGCGATCTTCATCACATTTGTTGTGATGAGGGTAAGTTTTCTCTAGTGTTTTGCTTTACAAATGAATACTTATCTTATTTTCCTCCTAAATGGCATAATTACCTAAGTTAGATAAAAATGAGCTATACTTAGCTCCTTCAGTTCATTTATGACATACTTAGCATACTTAGGTCAAAAATGGCATGATAATCTTTATTACCTCCAAAATGATATCAACTTAGCTTATTTTCCTCAAAAATGACATAATAACCTTACTAAGCTCCAAAATGACCTATTT
Source organism: Aegilops bicornis (assembly GCA_021605145.1). Taxonomy (NCBI): domain Eukaryota; kingdom Viridiplantae; phylum Streptophyta; class Magnoliopsida; order Poales; family Poaceae; genus Aegilops; species Aegilops bicornis. The sequence continues at coordinate 548,098,895 of CM038672.1, forward strand.
ACCTAGCTTAGCTCTAAAATGACCTACACTTAGCATTTTTTACCTAACTTAGCAATAAAATGGCATTTTTACCTACCTTAGTTAGAAGAAGAAGATAAAGAAGAGGAGAGGAGAAAAATAAAGAGAAGAAAAAAAAATCTTCTTCTTCTTCTTTTTCTTCTTCTTCTTCTTCTAACTAGTCTTGTTCTTCTTGTTCTAACTTTCTTCTTTCCCAATTTGCAGATTTGCTTTAGATGAGGAAGCTTGAGTTGATGGAGACTACTCTTCTCTTTATGCTTCCTTCTTGTTTTGATTTTGTAGGATGAATAATGTGAAACTTGCTACCTATATATGTATGTATGGATGAGACCATTGTATGTTGTTGTTGGATATGTTGGCTAGCTATATATGTTGCATATGGGCTTTTGATTTGCTATGTATATGTGTTGGATGATCATTTCCATATGGAAGGGATATGATTTGGTATGTATATGTGTTGGTATGCTTGTCGGAAGTATTTTCATATGTGCGTGTGTGTGTGTGTGTATCTGTGAAATTGAATGAATTTAAGAAAAATAAAAAAAGAGGCTATACAGGCTCTTTGCCGTCTGCTGGCAGACGGCAAAGAGCTTTGCCATCAGTCAGCAGACGACAAATATGCCACATGTCAGCTACCTGTGCAACCTGGGCAATAGGCTGGCTATTTGGATGCTTTGCAGTCAGCCAGCTGACGGCAAAGAAATCAAATTGGCCAGCCCCCGGGTACTGCCACGTGGACCGCTATGTCATCCGTTGGCAGACGGCAAATATGCAAAGTTCTTTGCCGTCTGCCAGCGGACGGCAAAGCATGCCTTTAACCCACTAACGTCCCGTAGATGGCACGTCTGTCGTCCAAGTCCTTTGCCGCCTACTGGCGGACGGCAAAGACCATTTCATCTTTGTCGTCCGCTAGCCGACGACAAAGATGCCTTTGCCGTAGCTTGTTCAGCTGGACCTGTTGCCGTCTGCTGGCGGACAGCAAAGGCCTTTGCCGTTCGCCATGGTTGATGGCAAAGTTCCTGATTCCTGTAGTGATTTCTGGTTTGTGAGAAGCTTATACCCAAACCTACCCCAAATGGGACAAAAATTTCACCACGGCATGTTGATGCCGCTCCATGATAGCATGCCAACTTTCATGAATTTCAGGCGAGTTTTGGATTTGCTAGAATTTAAAAACCAGGTATCTCGATGTTTTTGTCGGCAATCAACAGTGCCCTAGTGTTTGAAATTCATTCCCATCTCTTGCATGGGACCTAGAAATTCACCCAAGGACACACATGTGATTTTTCAACCAACTTTGGTGCACTGGAGCATGTGCTTGTAGTTCAAATTTGAATTATGCACACTAAATGCCCATGACTCAATTAATGTATAAAAAAGGCCAAACGAACCCCGAAAAATTCCAAAATTAAACACAACACTCCCGTTGTTCTATGTTGCCACTAGAAAACTTTTGAAAGCAATAAGAGGCAACAGATATCGTTCCGTCCCCAAAGGTGGCACGTTCCCTACCGAAACCATCACGCTTGTTGTGAGAAGCTCTGGTTTGTGAGAAGCTTATACCCAAACATGCCCCTAATGGGACAAAAATTTTACCACGGCATGTTGATGCCGCTCCATGATAGCATGCCAAGTTTCATGAATTTCAGACGAGTTTTGGATTTACTATAATTTAAAACCAGGTATCTCAACATTTTTCCGGCAATCAACAGTGCCCTGGTGTTTGAAATTCATTCCCTTTTCTTGCATGGGACCTAAGTGTAAGTGCATCTAGTGCCCCTTAGTGATTTTGGTGTATTGAAGACTTATAGGTTAAGGGACTAATGTGTTTGTGAGTGTACACATGTCTATAAGTCTATGAGGAGTTTGATATTTACAGAGAAATTCGACCCCTAAAACTGAATGTCTTCAACCAAGACTTGACTTTGAAGACTTTGAAAGTGAAGAAATTGGTGTGACCATGAAGACCTGATAATCAGGCGAGGAATATGAAGCGTGAAGACTTTTGTTTTCGTAGTTTCATTTTCTCTTTCTTGAGTCATAGGAAACACCGTACTGTTAAAGGGGGTCGAGGAAAAACTAAGGAAAAGTGTCCTAGTGATGCTCATCTCAAAATCCTACACCTACCAATCCCTTCGAGTGAAGCCATTGGAAATCTCATACAGTTCAGTCAATTTCTTCAGTGACAGAGATGAAGTTCTTCTGGTCTCTGAGGAATTTGTTCTGACCGAGGAGTTAGGGATTCACCAGTGCGGATTGCCTACAAGTGAGGAACATGATAGCCCTGAAGAATTTGAGAGTCCAAAGTTCCGACCATTGTTGTGCTATGTGCCAGCTGTCCCAAAATATCTTACCCGCCTAACGGTCATTTCATTGAAGGGCATGTATGCCTTATCATGTCGGGCTGCTCCCTAGGCTATAAATAGCCGCCCCCTACAACCACTAGCTGGTTGGCTGCTCCGAGAGAAACTGACACTTGTCATTAAGAGCATCCCATCCTCCGAGGACTTTGAGCGAAAATCATCAAGTGAGGAAAACCCAAACCCAAACACCTACAAACCCAAAAGTGATTGTGCATCATTGAAGAGATTGTTCCTGTGTGGATCCGACACTTGTTACCTTTGAAGATTGTGCATCTTCCAGACGGTTAGGAGTCATGGTCTAGGGCATCCAAGAGGAAATTGTGGATAGCCGAGTGACCGAGTTTGGGAAGGTTCGGAAGTCATCTGAAGACTTACCATGAGTGATTGGGCGAGGTCTGTGTAACCTTAGCTCAAGGAGAATACGGTGAGGACTGTGTGTCCTCAGGTTTAAATACCTAGCCGCTCCAACCAGACGTACAACTGTCACAACAGTTGGAACTGGTCTACCAAATCACTTCACCGAGCTAACTGGTTCTATTTCCTCAACCCTTTCATTTCCTCATTACTGTGTTGTGTACTTGATCGCCACTGTTTGAAGACTTTGACTGAAGACTTTCTCAATTTCCTCAGTTCAATTTCTTCAGTCAGTTTGTCTTCAGCCTGCTTATCCTGTGTTTACGCTTTCTGTACTCTGTGCTTGTTTTCATTTCATCATGATGATTGTGCTTCTGTTCTGTTATGTTTGCATCTGAGTACTTATTCCGCTGCTAGTCGTTCGTGACTAGGAATTTCCTCACCCTGAAATTCCTCAGTGACGAATTTGTAAAAATCACCTATTCACCCCCCCTCTAGTCGTTTTAACGCACTTCCAATTGGTACCAGAGCAAGGTACACCCTTGTTCTGTGTGATTTTGGTTTAAGCGCCTGGAGTTTTAGTTATGTCGACCGCAGGAATGAAGACTGTGTCATGCCCCATCTTTGATGGTCTTGATTATCCCAAGTGGAAGGCCATGATGAAGAAGTGCCTCATGGTGATGAACAACAAGCTGTGGACCGTCACTGAGATTGGTCTTACCGATCTGTGCAAGATGGCGGAGGCTGATGACATTCGCAAGTACACTCTTCCTAACTCACGGCGAAGGACATCATCTGCTCATGTCTGTCTCAAAATCAGTTCAGGAACATTATGCATCTCAGCCATGCGAAGCTTATCTGGGACCGACTCTCTGAGGTCTATGAAGGTCATCGAACTCGTCACGATCCCTGGTTTGAGGATTTCAAGGAATCACTCAAGGCAATGACTTTCGATCCAGAATCATCATCCTCTGTACCATGCCATATGGCAAAAGGTGCCAAGGTAACTGAATGCTACCTATCTGAGTCTAGTGATGATGAATTTGGTGACGAATTTGGACCCAGCTATACCAAACTTGCTTCCCTTGCCACTAAACAACAAAGAGCTTTGGAAAAAGTTCAAAATATGCTTAATGAGAGCGCTGATATGTTGGGTGAAGAAATGGATCGCATCAAAACTTTTATTGAAAATCTTCAGAGACTTCAGTCCAAGTTTGATAACCTTCAGAGTCATCATAACACTCTCTTATCTGATCATGAGAAGCTTTCTTATGATTTTCTTGAAAGAAAGCAAGATCTCGAGAAGCTAAGGGTGAGTTATGAAGATCTTCAGAAGGAGCGTGATTCATTACTTGCTCAACAGATCAACACTGCTCAGGAATAATTCATTCCACCATGTTCGAAGTGCATTAAACGTGAATCTGCTAATTCTTCACCTGAAAGTTCAAATGCTTCTTTTGCTGCAAATTCTTCACCTGTCTATGCTATCACTAATTCCTCATCTGAGGATGTGTGACACCCCAAAATTTTAACCTTCTTTTATAAATTAAAATTTTGCCAGGAAACTAAAACTTTTATTTTTCTGGATTTCCTTCTGATTTCAGAACCACTCTCTTCTTTATTATTATGGAGTTTTTACCCCAAGTGAAAACTTTTCAATCATTATTGAACTTATTTTCCCCTCTCAATAAAACAATTCTTTTATCAGCGGGATTATTTACATAATTATTTTTCCCCTGAGATTTATTTCTTTAAACTGTTTTTTCATAAGTTTTAGGTTCCTTTTGCACTGCACCCCTTTGATAAATTTATTTAAAAATCCCACCAAAAATTGGAGATGTCATGTGATGTTTCTAAATCACTTTTATGCAAAAGATATTTCATTCATTGGATATTTTGAGTTCTACGCCAAGTTTTCAAATCTGGTCCAGTGGGCCATTTTGCACTACAACCTATTTAAATATTTCTTTAAAACTTCTACTAAAATTAGGGGAGGTCAGTAGGAGCATATTATTCAACTTTATGCAAAAACCCAGTGATGTTCTTTGAAAAAATTGAGTGAATCATCCTCATCTTCATTCTGGTGCAACTTGATGATTTGTACTGCAACCATCTTTTAACTTGCTCCTTTACCCATGAGCTTTCTCCTACTTGTAGTACACCTTGCTCAAATCCTTAAGTCCAGGAGATTGGACCCATTGGGAGATTTTCGGTCCATCAAATGGTGCCCTTAACTTTCTCTCTAGAATTGGTTTTCTTAAAATCTTGCACTAACAAGTTTCTAGTTTTGCCCAACTAACTTTACCACCCTCTTATCCATCCAAAGAGACTATGATCTGGATATTTTGGCCCCTCCAATAGTTGCCTAGATGCCATTGGCATTCTGTCAAACACCTAGAGTGCATGGACAGCTTTGGCATGATTTTTGTTTTGCACTGCGACCTTGCACCTCTGCACAAACAAGCTTGTCCACTAAGCTCCTAGGCGACCCTAAACCAGGCCTGCTAATCCCCAGCCTCATCCTAGTCCTCTAGAACTCGCTGACATTGTGTCGAGCACTGGCGTGCCTCTGGGCGGCAGGCCAGCGTTTGCACATGCGTCTTGTAGCAGTCGCCAGCGATCCGCCGCTTCCCAGCGCTGTTCCGGCCCCTCCCCTCTCCTAGTCGACCCACCCGGCTCCTCCCTTGCTGCAGGGCCGCCTGGCCCCCTCCTGGCGCCCTACAACACCGCCGCCACAAGCCGCCACCGCCGCCCCGACAACCTCGGCAATGGTTGGCGCCGCCCGAGCAACATCAACGCGCCAGCTCGCCCGTGGAGCAGTCCGTGCTTATCCATAGCTTGTCCCCAAGCGCTCGTAGCCGCCACGCCCTCCTGTAGCAAACAGAGAGGCAGTTCGCCGGCGATCCTATCCGCGGCCGCCGCGAACAGACATGGCTATGCTATTGAAGGACCCCCCGAGCTCTCCAGACCCTCAGGCAACCTTCAAACCAACCCCTTGGCGCTCCCCTGGTCAGCAATCGGCGACGGGAAGCTCTCTTCCCCAGCTCCGGCCGGTTCGGCCGCCGACACGTCCCAGCCTCGTTCACCGCAACCAGAGCCCCTCCCGTTCGTCCAACGCCACCACCAGACCCCACATGATCTTGCGGAGCTGCCCGGACCTTCAGCCTCGACGGAGAGCCACTGTAGCGCGGAACCCCAATTCCACCCGAAGCCTCCTCCGCCGTGGAGCTCGTCGCCGGCGACTCCGTCCATGCCGACGACCGTGGTGGGTACCCACGGGTTCGCCTCGACCACCTGAGCACACCCATATCCTCAGATCCCCGAGGGAGGCCTCCGTTCGCCGGCGAGCCTCGCCGGAGCTCCGCCTCTATTCAGTCGGAGGTGACGACGCGCGTGGACTGGTCAAACGACCCGGTGGGCGGCAGGGCCTTGTCGATGACCAGCGCCGGTCCACGAAGGCGTAAGTGGAAACATATTTCCAGAGTACGTCTTCGACGTGTATCGTTTTCTTTTCTTTTTCTGTTTTATTTAAAAACCAAAGATTTGACTAAACTTTGACTGGCTATATCTTTCTAAATAAAACTCCAAATGAGTTGATTCTTCTTCCTACCTCTCTCAAATTTAGTCTATTTTATTTTGAGATCTATTTGAAAAAATTTCAAGCAACGTTTTTGTACTGTTTTTAAAGTATGTGTTGTTTGAATATTTTTGAAAATAGGAATTTGGAGAGGAGATTATAACTTTCAAAATTTTTGGAGTGCACCTCACCCCTCCACAACTTGAAGGCAAGCATCCTGAACCTTGGCATAATATTATTGGTGTGTTGGTTGACACGATTATAACACCACCTTATTTCGGAGAACTCGTTATTTTATGTGGTGATACGATCATCTGCATGAATGCATATTGGAGATTTCTTACTGTTGGAAATGGATATACTTGTGATGGTAACCGCCCTCGTATGCCTTGCATGCATGCCGAAAAGAAATCCGGGAAAGCCTCTGCCTTGGGTAGGCGTGAGCTTGCCCTCGGTCTCCGTCGGGACGGATATGTCCGGTATGGCATAGTAAGGTATAATGAGTGATGATTCGGTTGGTTGAAATATATTTGCTATACATATCATGAAGGGAATTTATAAACCTCCTGAGTCGACCGTAGATCGAGTCTTGTTCCAGTAACCCCCATACTTGTCTCGTACTACCACTTGTCCCTGCCGCAGGTAGGGTGATTCGATAAGTTGTCAACCTTTCTTGGCACACACACTGCATGAGGGGCCATGGTGGAAGTTACCGGCTGCATCCGGTAGGCATGCCACCTGGTCCGGGGCATGGGTGTTTTCGGTTGGAACCAAGAGGGCACCTTAGAGCGCGATATAAATTTGATCCCATGCTACGCGAGGTTGTAGCCTCCCCACTTAGAGTTTTGCTTGACAGGTGTCGTGGGTGATTCCAGACACTGGTAAGTTAAGCCGGTGTGTGCAAGTCAGGTGTGTTTTCAATTAAAAGACCGTGAAGCGGAATTAGTCGATGGACTAAAGGAATCCGTTACTCGTGGGTAAAGAGTACACCCTCTGCAGAGATTAAATCTATTTGAATAGCCGTGTCCATGGTTAAGGACTACTGATGCAGGTTGGGTCAAGTGTCGGTCTTAGTGTCGGTCTTCGGAGGAGAAACTGCTAAACCAGGACATGGATCATGACTTGTGACTTGTGTTGATTATGATGATTGTGATTATTATTATTATTATTATGGACTAACCCTTTATATTATTGTGAAGTATCGAGTATCACTGGGACGATTCTACCTCCTGGATATTCCCTATGATTGTTTTCCTTATAAGCCCTTTATGTGGTGTTGCTGAGACGCCCGACTATGGCATTGCTTGTTAATTATTTACTTTATAAGCCCTTTATGTGGTGTCGCTGAGACGCCCGACTGTGGCATTGCTTGTTAATTATTTACTTTATAAGCCCTTTATGTGGTGTCGCTGAGACACCCGACTGTGGCATTGCTTGTTAACTATTTACTTTATAAGCCCTTTTTGTGGTGTCGCTGAGACGCCAGGCTGAGGCATGCTTGTTATTTATTTACTTTATAAGCCCTTTATGTGGTGTCGCACAGACGCTCGACTGTGGCATGTTTGTTATTTATTTTCCTTATAAGTCCTTTTTGTGGTGTCGCTTAGACGCCTGACTGAGGCATGCTTCATATCATGATCCTTTCGAGGCATCGCTCCAGACACCCGATCGGTGCATTTTATTTCTACTCCATTATTGCATATTCATGTTGCATATAAATAACCTGCTTGCATGCATCAGAGATTTTATTTTATGACTGATGATGTAATCATAGAATATTTCAGTGCATGATTATCATTTGTATTATACCCGTGTTCATAATGTTTGCGAGTACATTCAAAGTACTCACTGGCTTGTCCCTGGCTATTGTCTTGGCCAGATTTCTATCATGGAGAGGAGCGTTGCGATGACAGCCCCAGAACCTAAGCAATGGTGATAACAGCCTCGCGAGGATAGGAGTTAACCTGGTCAGCTGTTCCTGTGAGAAATGGAGTCCCATAGACACTGATGATCCACAAACCGCTTCCACCATCAACCACTAGAAACCATTTGTTGTACTCACAGGCCAGAATGGTCTTATACTACATGTTTTTTGTATTTTGCTTGGAATTTCTATATCAAGTTGGTGCCTCATCAGCTAACAGTAATCCTGGGTCTGGTGAGCACAAGGGCCATTTTCTGGGAAATCAATACCCGGAAAACCGGTCGTGAGAGGATGCTGCTAGTATCACTGACAATGCAGGGATGAAGGAATTGTATGTGACAGGCATGTACAAAAGCCTCAAAGGGCATCAGGCACTTTGTGATGTGCTTAAAAAGCAGATCCTCAACAGGAACCCTAGGAAAGAGGGTATTGCCTTTGAGAGGAAACTCAATGCTGATGGAACATACTGGAAGCATGAGCACTATCCCAAAACCTCATGGGTTGCTGCAAAGGGACCTCTAGTAGATCCATCTACTTTATCTAGCTTTACATGTGAATCCTCATATTCTTCTGATGAGTCATTTGACTCCAACTATAATCTGTTCAAAAATCAGAATGGTGAAGTATTTGCTAGATATGTTGGCACTAACTGCAGGAACGGTCCCCCTATGAAGAAAATCTGGGTTCCCAAAAGGTGCCTTAAAAGTCTTCAGGTGAATGTCATAATGACACCACCTGTGAAGAATAGGAACCACAGATCAAATTCTTCATATGGACCAAATTCTTCATATGGACGAAAGTCTTCATATGGACCCAAGTCCTCATATGGACCACATTCCTCACGTGGATCAAATTCCTCATATGGATCAAAGTCCTCATATAAACATCATCGTGCTAACACTTCTGTTTCACAGGCAAGATCTAAGGGCTATGACTATGTGCATTATTCTTCAAATCATTATGTTCATAAGTCCTCGAAGAATTTCTCTGCTTATTCATATGCTTACCCTAACCCCTCTTATGTGAAATGAAGTGGATTGGCATCTATGCCACCTTTCTATTATGGAGCTCACAAAATGATGAACTCTTTCCCACCCCTCCAGATGTGGGTGGTGAAGAAAAAGAACTAATCTCTTATGCAGGGTCACGTCTCCAGACGAACCTAAACGTCTGAAGAATTTGCTAGAGACCTGAATATGCTTGAAAGGATGCAAGCTAATCATGAATAAATGAATTTTCATTTCTCACAACCTCATACTACTTTACCAGTTCTACTGCTTGATGAAATTGATCTGATTTATTTGATGTCATATTCTTCACTGATGAAGTACATGAGTTCGTAAGCTGCACTAATTCATCTGCAGGATGATCAACCCAAAGCCACTGAGTGGGTCCTCGATAGTGAATGTACAAATCACATGTCTGGTGACAAGAACTTATTGATGGACACTGCTTTATCTCCATCGCATCTGAAGCATATCACCTAGGCTGACAAAGGCAAAAGCAAGGTATTGGGTCTAGGTAAGGTTGCGATCTCAAATGATCGACACATGGACAAAGTCATGCTTGTCGAGTCCTTAGGTTTGAACCTCATGTCAGTCTCAATGCTTTGTGATCTTGATATGGTTGTTATCTTTGGCAAGTATTGTTGTGTAGTGATCACGTAAGCTGACCATTCCAAAGTCTTCGAAGGCTTTAGGAGAGGAGATCTGTATATTGTTGATTTTCTACAAGACCACAACCTGCTACATGTCTACTTGCAAAAGCTTCAGAAGGCTGGCTATGGCATCGATGACTTGGTCATGCTGGCATGAGGAACTTGCACACTCTCGCAAAGAAGAAGCATGCCATTGGCATCGAGGATGTCAAATTCCTCAAGGATCACCTATGTGGAGCCTGTGAAGCTGGAAAGATGACCAAGGCCAAGCATGACTATCATGACTACGACTCGTCCATTTGAATTGCTTCACATGGATCTCTTTGGCCCTAATAATTATTCCTCATTTACCAATGAAGCATCTCTATATGGCTTTTTTATTGTTGATGATTATTCTTGTTACACATGGGTGCATATTGTCACTTACAAACGTGAAGTGCAGGAAGTCTTCAAGTGATTTTCTTCGAGGGCTTCAACCAACTTTGGTGTGAAGATCAAGCACATCAGAAGTGACAATGGGACCGAGTTCAAGAATACTGGTCTTGATGACTATCTTGATGAACTTGGTATTACTCATGAGTTATCTGCTCCTTACACTCCTCAGTAGAATGGCGTCGTGGAGCGCAAGAACATGACTCTTGTTGAGATGGCTTGCACTGCTTGACGAATACAAGATGCCTCGTCATTTCTGGATTGAGGCAATTGATGCCGCGTGCCACATCATCAACAGGGTATATCTTCACAAATTCTTCAAAAAGACCTCATGTGAACTCCTCACTGACAAGAAACCCAATGTGAGTTATTTCAAAGTCTTCGGTGCTAAATGTTGGATTAGGAATCCTCATCACAATTCTAAATTTGCACCGAAAGCACATGAAGGTTTTATGCTTGGTTACGGAAAGACTCGCACAACTACAGAGTCTTCAACTCCTTTCACAATAAGGTTGTTGAAACTGTAGGTGTGCGGTGATACGTCTCCAACGTATCTATAATTTTTGATTGTTCCATGCTGTTTTATTATCAATCTTGGATGTTTTATAATCATTTTATAGTCATTTTATATCATTTTTTGGTACTAACCTATTGACATAGTGCCAAGTGCGATTCTTGTTTTTCCCATGTTTTTTACATCGCAGAAATCAATATCGACGAAGTCCAAATGCAACGAAACTTCACGATGATTTTTATGGACCAAAAGAAAGAAGTTGGGCCTGGTTGCACAGGGGAGTCGAGGAGGGACAACCCACCGAGGCGCGCCAGAGGCCAGCGCCTCGGTGGGTTGTGCCCACCTCGGGTGCCCCTCAGACCGCCTTTTTGCTCTATAAATACCCCAAAAATACCAGAACCCTAGGGGAGTCGACGAAATATTCATCCAGCTGCCGCAGAGTCCAGAACCACCAGATCCAATCTAGACACCATCACGGAGGGGTTCACCACTTCCATTGGTGCCTCTCCGATGATGCGTGAGTAGTTCTTTGTAGACCTTCGGGTCCGTAGTTAGTAGCTAGACGGCTTCCTCTCTCTCGCTGAATTCTCAATACAATGGTCTCTTGGAGATCCATATGATGCAACTCTTTTGCGGTGTGTTTGTTGGGATCTTATGAACTTCGAGTTTATGATCAGTTATATCTTTTTATATCCATGAAAGCTATTTGAGTTTCTTTGATCTCTTATAGCCTCGTATTTCTTCTCCGATATTTGGGTTTTGTTTGGCCAACTTGATCTATTTATCTTGCAATGGGAAGAGGTGCCTGAGGGAGTCTTGGATTAAGGGTTCCTCGGGCGTCCGGGCTACGTAACGTGGGCCGGACTAATGGGCCATGAAGAAACAAGACAGAATACTTCCTCTCGTGTCCGGATGGGACTCTCCTTTGCATGGAAGGCAAGCTTAGCGCTCGGATATGAAGATTCCTTCCTTTGTAAACCGACTCTGTATAACCCCAGATCCCTCCGGTGTCTATATAAACCGGAGGGTTTAGTCTGTAGAGACAATCAGAATCATAATCATACAGGCTAGACTTCTAGGGTTTAGCCATTACGATCTCGAGGTAGATCAACTCTTGTAACCCCATATTCATCCAAGATAATCAAGCAAGAAGTAGGGTATTACCTCCATCGAGAGGGCCCGAACTTGGGTAAACATTGTGTCCCTGTCTCCTGTTACCATCGATCCTAAGACGCACAGTTGGGGACCCCTTACCCGAGATCCGCCGGTTTTGACACCGACATTGGTACTTTCATTGATAGTTCCACTGTGTCATCGTCAAAAGGCTCGATGGCTCCATCTGTCATCTACAACAATGCTGCCCTGAGGGAGGTCTTCCTCCCCGTCCAGATCTTTGTGTTCGGTGGCTTCGCACTGCGGGCCAACTCGCTTGGCCATCTAGAGCAGCTCGACAGCTACGCCCCAGGTCACCAGATTAGCTTTGGAAATCTGGATTATGTAGTTGATATCCGAGGAGACTTGGTCCTCCAAGGGTTCGCGACCCCGACTTCCGCTCTGGCCTTAGATCCGGATTGCATCACCAGGTCCAAAGACGGGATTCCCGATCCCGCCGGACTCTCTGCGGCTGTTGAGCCTAGTACGAGAGAATCAGAGGGAGTAGCATCACCGACAATCAACTTGAAACTAGACTCGTCTCTGGAGTCGGTACCGCGTGAGCCCGGCCAAGGGGCCTCTTTCCCGCCGTACTCCACGGACTCTCTTCTCCCTGGCCAAACCTCGCCTTTGAGCGAGGCCACAGACTTAATCACGATCTGAAGGAAATATGCCCTAGAGGCAATAATACAGTTATTACTTATTTCCTTATTTCATGATAAATGTTTATTATTCATGCTAGAATTGTATTAACCGGAAACTTAGTACATGTGTGGATACATAGACAAATAGAGTGTCACTAGTATGCCTCTACTTGACTAGCTCGTTGAATCAAAGGTGGTTAAGTTTCCTAGCCATAGACATGAGTTGTCATTTGATTAACAGGATCACATCATTAGAGAATGATGTGATTGACTTAACCCATTCCGTTAGCTTAGCATTCGATCGTTTAGTATATTGCTATTGCTTTCTTCATGACTTATACATGTTCCTATGACTATGAGATTATGCAACTCCCGAATACCGGAGGAACACTTTGTGTGCTACCAAACGTCACAACATAATTGGGTGATTATAAAGGTGCTCTACAGGTGTTTCCAATGGTACTTGTTGAGTTGGCATAGATCAAGATTAGGATTTGTCACTCCGATTGTCGGAGAGGTATCTCTGGGCCCTCTCGATAATGCACATCACTATAAGCCTTGCAAGCAATGAAACTAATGAGTTAATTGCAGGATGATGTATTACAGAACGAGTAAAGAGACTTGCCGGTAATGAGATTGAACTAGGTATTGAGATATCGACGATCGAATCTCGGGCAAGTAACATACCGATGACAAAGGGAACACTGTTTGTTGTTATGTGGTTTGGCCGATAAAGATCTTCGTAGAATATGTAGGAGCCAATATGAGCATCCAGGTTCCGCTATTGTTTATTGACCGGAGACGTGTCTCGGTCATGTCTACATAGTTCTCGAACCCGTAGGGTCCGCACGCTTAACGTTCTGTGACGATCGGTATTATGAGCTTATGTGTTTTGATGTATCGAAGGTAGTTTGGAGTCCCAGATGTGATCACGGACATGACGAGGAGTCTCGAAATGGTCGAGACATAAAGATTGATATATTTGACGGCTATATTCGGACACGGAAGTGTTCCGTGTGGTTTCGGAGAAAATCGGAGGGGTTACCGGAACCCCTGGGGAAGTATTGGGCCTTAGTGGGCCTGAGGGGAGAGAGAGGGCAGCAGCCCAGGAGGTGGCGCGCCCCCTCCCATGGGGAGCCCGAATTCGACTAGAGGAGGGGGGAGCGGCCCCTCTTTCCCTCTCCCTCTCCCTCTCTTTCCTTCCCCTTCCCCCTTCGTAGTAGGACTAGGAAAGGAAGAATCCTACTCCTACTAGGAGGAGGATTCCTCCTCTCCTTGGGGCGCACCAAGGCCGGCTGGCCTCCCCCCTTGCTCTTTTATATACGGGGGCGGGGGGTCACCCATAGACACACAAGTTGATTGTTCCAAGCCGTGTGCGGTGCCCCCCCTCCACCATAATCCACCTCGGTCATATCGCGGCGGTGCTTAGGCGAAGCCCTGCGTCGGTAGCATCATCATCACCATCATCACGTCGTCGTGCTGATGGAACTCTCCCTCGAAGCAATGCTGGATCGTGAGTTCGAAGGACGTCATCGAGCTGAACGTGTACTGAACTCGAAGGTGCCGTGCGTTCGGTAATTGGATCAGTCGGATCGTGAAGACGTACGACTACATCAACCGCGTTGTCATAATGCTTCCGCTTTCGGTCTACGAGGGTACATGGACAACACTCTCCCCTCTCGTTGCTATGCATCACCATGATCTTGCGTGTGCGTAGGATTTTTTTTTGAAATTACTACGTTCCCCAACAGTGGTATCAGAGCCAGGTCTATGCGTAGATGTTATATGCACGAGTAGAACACAAATGAGTTGTGGGCGATAATAGTCATACTACTTACCAGCATGTAATACTTTGATTCGGCGGTATTGTTGGATGAAGCGGCCCGGACCGACATTATGCGTACGCTTACGCGAGACTGGTTCTATCGACGTGCTTCGCACATAGGTGGCTGGCGGGTGTCAGTTTCTCCAACTTTAGTTGAATCGAGTGTGGCTACGCCAGTGCCTTGTTGAAGGTTAAAACAACACACTTGACGAAAAATCGTTGTGGTTTTGATGCGTAGGTAAGAATGGTCTTGTTCAGCCCGTAGCAGCCACGTAAAACTTGCAACAACAAAGTAGAGGACGTCTAACTTGTTTTTGCATGGCTTGTTGTGATGTGATATGGTCAAGACGTGATGAGATATAAGTTGTTGTATGAGATGCTCATGTTTTGTTAAAGTTATCGACAACTGGCAGAAGCCTTATGGTTGTCTCTTTATTGCATAAGATGCAAGCGCCAAATAATTGCTTTACTTTATCGCTATGCGATAGCAATAGTTGCAAGAGCAATAGTTGGCGAGACGACCATGTGACGATACGTTGATAGAGATCAAGATGATGGAGATCATGGTGTCATGCCGGTGACGATAGAGATCATGACGGTACTTTGGAGATGGAGATCAAAGGTGCAAGATGATCATGGCCATATCATGTCACATATTTTGATTGCATGTGATGTTTATCTTTTATTCATCTTATTTTGCTTGGTTCGGCGGTGGCTTTATAAGATGATCCCTTACTAAAATTTCAAGGTATAATGTTCTTCCTGAGTATGCACCGTTGCGACAGTTCTTCGTGCTGAGACACCATGTGATGATCGGGTGTGATAAGCTCTACGTTCACATACAACGGGTGCAAGCCAGTTTTACACATGCCGAATACTCGGGTTAAACTTGACGAGCCTAGCATATGCAGATATGGCCTCGGAACACTGGAGACCGAAAGGTCGAACGTGAATCATATAGTAGATATGATCAACATAGTGATGTTCACCCTTGAAAACTACTCCATCTCACGTGATGATCGGACATGGTTTAGTTGATATGGATCACGTGATCATTTAGATGACTCGAGGGATGTCTATCTAAGTGGGAGTTCTTAAGTAATATGATTAATTGAACTTAAATTTATCATGAACTTAGTCCTGATAGTATTTGCATATCTCTGTTTTAGATCAATAGCTCAGAAATAGCTTCCCCGTTTTATTTATGATATGTTCCTAGAGAAAAATAAGTTGAAAGATGTTAGTAGCAATGATGCTGATTGGATCCGTGATCTGAGGATTATCCTCATTGCTGCACAGAAAAATTATGTCCTTGATGCACCGCTAGGTGATGGACCTATTGCAGGAGCATATGTAGATGTTGTGAACGTTTGGCAAAGCTCGGTATGATGACTACTTGATAGTTTAGTGCACCATGCTTTATGTCTTAGAACTGGGGCATCAAAAATGTTTTGAACGCCACGGAGCATGTAAGATGTTCCAAGAGTTGAAATTGGTATTTCATACTCATGCCCGTGTCAAGAGGTATGAGACCTCTGACAGTACTTTGCCTACAAGATGGAGGAGAATAGCTCAACCAGCGAGCATGTGCTTAGATTGTCTAGGTACTACAATTGCTTGAATCAAGTGGGAGTTAATCTTCTAGATAATATAGTAATTGACAAAGTTCTCTAGTCACTATCACCAAGTTACTAGAACTTCGTGATGAACTATTATATGCAAGGGATGATGAAAGTAATTCCCGAGCTCTTCGCAATGTTGAAATAGGCGAAGGTAGAAATCAAGAAAGAGCATCAAGTGTTGATGGTTTACAAGACCACTAGTTTCAAGAAAAAGGGCAAAAGAATAGAAAGGGAACTTCAAGAAGAATGACAAACAAGTTGTCACTCCCATGAAGAAACCCAAACCTATACTCAAGACTAAAACTGAGTGTTTCTACTGCAAAAGAAATGGTCACTGGAAGTGGAACTGCCCCTAGATACTTGACGGATAAGAAGGATGGCAAAGTGAACATATGTATATTTGATATACATGTTATTGATGTGTACTTTACTAGTGTTTATAGCAACCCCTCGGTATTTGATACTGGTTCAGTCACAAAAGAGTAGTAACTCAAAACGGGAGTTGCAAAATGAACAGAAACTAGTTGAGGGCAAAGTGGCGATGTGTGTTGAAGGTGATTCCAAGGTTGATAAGATCACCGTCGCACACTCCCTATACCTTAGGGATTGGTGTTGGACCTAAATAAATGTTATTAGGTGTTTGCGTTGAGCATGAATATGATTTGATCATGTTTATTGCAATACGGTTATTCATTTAATTCAGAGAATAATTGTAACACTCCAAAAAAATTGATTTGGTTTTACCAAATTCTTTATTTGATTTGAAGGGGGTTATTTAAAAATGTGTACCTACGAGTATCTCCTATGAGGGGCCTGCAATGGTTCAAAGTTAAAGGAAAGCTAGCACCAAGATTTATAGGACCCTTCGGTGTGGTTGCACGAAGAGGCACAGTAGCCTACCAGCTAGACCTACCCAAAAGAGTCATCAGACGTCCACGACGTGTTCCACGTCTCACGCTTGAGGAAATGTGTAAGCAACCCGAGAAGCAAGTATCACATGAGAGCATTGGCGTGCAACGGACCTCACCTACAGGGAACGTCCAATAAAAATATTAGAGGAGTCCGAAAGGAGGACCCGTCAGAAAACAATTAAGTTTTTCAAGGTTCAGTGGAGCAATCACACCGAGGATGAAGCGACATGGGAAAGAGAGGACTTTCTTCGGGCAGAGTACCCACACCTATTTGAGGATCAGCTGAAATCTCGGGGACGAGATTTTTCCTAAGAGGGTAGGTGTTGTAACACTCCAAAAAATTTGATTTGGTTTTACCAAATTCTTTATTTGATTTGAAGGGGGTTATTTAAAAAATTTCTAAAGGACTCTCCTTTTCAAAAAAAATTCTCCTTTATGACAAGTATTTTGTTAGGGTTCATCCAAAATCTTGATCTTTGGTCTTAAGGATTTTTCATCATGTGTTAGCTCAACCCAAATAACATTGGAGGGTTTTTGCAATACTTTTCATTAAAAAGAATTCCATTAAAACTTTTGGATTTATTCTTCCCCTTTCAAAAAAATATCCTCTTGCCATGGCCTTTGAAGAAAATCTTCTTCCAAAACTATCTCCCCTCTTTGAGTCAAGCCAAGCATCCTATTCCAGCAAGTCTCAACCTCTTTTAAATTTTATTACTATTTATTTTGCCCTCAAAATCATTTTTTTCATTTATTTGGACTTTGGTGGTTTACAAAGGAACTGCCTTTTTCCCTTTGAGTTTTGTCTCCAATTAAACTCCTCAGACTAGTCCTTAGCACCCTCAACCAAGATCCATCAAGATCCACTGGTCCAAAGTTCAAATTTTTAAAAATTTGCCCACTGCAAGTTTGGACCAGATTTGCCATTTTTGGTAAAATTCATTTGTTTTCTCTTCCTAAAAATCTGAGATAATTCAGGCAGCGCTAGATGCATCAAGAGACCACCTCACCAAAGATTAGCTCCAGAAAAAATTTCCACATGCCAAGATCATTTCATCGAACAGTTGGCATGCACTGTTGCTGTTCAAATTCAGAAAATTCAGAGTTTCAGTGTTGGGTTCAGTCGACAGCGTCATTTTCTTCAGAGCACGGTGTCGATCTCGCCAGTAACTGCAGTGGCGCCTTGCTCCCTGTTCCCCCTCCTAATCCAGAGCGCCGCACGGTCGTTTGGACGGGCACAAGCATCGGTGGCGACGTGTCCCGCCAACGCCGGCGTCTTCCGCGGTGGCAGAGCCACCCGTGGCGGCCAACAGGGGCCAGCCCTGCAGAACGGCGCCGTTCGGCACCGCCCACACCACCAGAGGCCTCAGCGTGGCCGTCTCCTTCCTTGTGCGTGCTGTAGCATAGTCACCGTGGCCAGAGAAGCGCAGAGCGCGCTCTCTGTCGCCGACGTGCCCGTGAGCCGTTCCGTCGAAGATTTGGAGTATCGCCCAAGTTTCGCCAAGGTTAGCCACTGTATGGAACCAGTGGACCAACACAATGATGCCCAGACTCCTAAACCCCCCCGTTCGACCGCCGCCTCACCGTAATCATCGTCGGAGTTATCCCGTTCTTGGCCACCGCCTCGGACCGGCTATAAAAGGAGCCCTCGAGCTCGTTCTCGACCCAGCACCACTCCTCCACCTCACCAGAGCCCTGCCTAGCCACTAGGAGGACCTCGAGGAGGTCTTCTTCCTCGACTTCGGCTGCCCCGATCCGCCTCGGGCTCCGGCGCGATTCACTCTGCCCTCCCTGGCGAGATCCACCAACGCCCGAACCACCGTCCGCCGGAGTTGGGGCCGCCGTCGACGTGGAGCTCGCCGATGACCAACTCCACCACCCTCAGCCGCGGGAGAGCACCATACCGGAGGAGGTGATGGAACCGCAAACTTCACCGAGCTAGACTCCGACTACTCCGAACCAGGCAAGCATGTTTGAACCCTTGATATGATGAGTGTTTTGCATGTTTGCTTGAGTAAGTTATTTCATGGCATGTTACATAAGCATCAGTAAGTGTTATATTGCATGCAAAGCAACGATAAGTGAGCTCCGAAACTCGATGTGTTATTTTATGGAGATAACCTGATCACGTGGTGACATGAAAGGTGGTAAGATGGTATTGTTGAAGCATGCCAGTCTTATGCCAAACCGTTTGACTCCTGTGTTGACGTGGATCAAGTCACGTTACCGTCCGTCTCCTTTTTGTGTGCTACCACATGTTTTCTGCAAAGAATATGGTTTAGTAGGTTGCAAACCTCTCTCCTCGTACACACCAAATAGAGGGGCCGTGATGAGGGTTCCATGGCCCTGGATTAAAGCCAGTCATCTGGTCAGGGGGCATGGGTGTTTCCGGTTGGGACCGAGAGGGGGGCACCCCTTAGAGCGCGCGATATAAATTTGATCCCATGCTACTCGAGGTTGTGGCCTCCCCGACTCAAAGTTTTTCTTGAACGTTGCCTAGGGTGATTCCTGGCATCGGGATGTGGAATGGGTGTGTACTGGTTAGATGAGTTTCTTCTGAAATACCGTAAACGGAACTAGACCTTTGTGACTACTGGAATCCGTTGGCTATGGTTAAATAGTACAAACTCTACAGAGTCAAAATCATTCGAGTAACCGTATCTATGGTCAAGGACTAAAATCAACGTATCTATATCAGTCTCAGTGTCAGTTTCAGTGACAATCTCCGGTGAACAAACATGTGTGATAAACCAAGCTGAATGTTATCCCTGTGGGTGGACTAACCTGTTTATTATTATGTACTGAGTATTTTCTTGGAGTGATTTAAACTCATGAATTGATGGAATACGAATGATGAAATATAAGCCCTTTATGTGATGTCGCTCAGACGTCCGACTGTGGCACCCTTGCTTTCACTTTTGATATAAGCCCTTTATGTGATGTCGCTCAGACGTCCGACTGTGGCATTGTTGTTATTTACTTTCGATATAAGCCCTTTATGTGATGTCGCTCAGAAGTCCGACCGTGGCACTGTTGTTATTTTCTTTCGATATAAGCCCTTTACGTGATGTCGCTCAGACGTCTGACTGTGGCATCCATGTTATTTACTTTCATTATAAGCCCTTTCCGAGATGTCGCGTAGACGTCCGACTGTGGCACGCACTGTCGTTTACATTTCAATATAAGCCCTTTATGTGGTGTCACCCTGACGCCCGACTGTGGCATGTTAATTTATTTTTACCTTTCGAGGCGTCGCTTCAGACACCCGATCGGTCTTCAGTTATTTTTATTGGGATTTCGGGAGGACTACCGCCTGACTTCCTTTTTATTTTACATACAGTGAAATTTATTATCTGAGTGCGCATTACTAATCTGCTCATGTGCATCATGTTTGCATTTGTTATATCTTATGTCCAAACTGTCTTGCGAGTACATTCAAAGTACTCACCTGGCTTGTTGATTTGGCCAGATGTTGACGAAGGCGATCTTATGGATGAAGAGTTCGATAGCGAGTCCGACGCCTAAAGGAGTCCCAGTCAGTCCCGTGCGATCCTGGAATTGGTCACTTGTATCATATACGCTTCCGCTACCCGAATAAAATCATCGAGCCTCACTCCGGCGCCGATGAGTCAGAAGATTTAGGAGTCTTGTCACCCATGTCACTGTGACATATCCACCACCACTTTTATTACGAGTCAGTAGTTATGCCACCATACCCTTGTGTCATATCCGCCTTTATGTATTATATCGGCGTGCTTGTAATAAATTGTTGAGCAGCCTCAGCTCAACCTCGTAAAATATTTAGTATACGGATTTACGTATCAAGGTTTTGTCTACCAGTAAGGAAGATTCTCCTATACTGGAAATATAAGGGTCGGTTCCTCAATAAATGTTTTATTGAGAAACCGGTCGTGACAAACTTGGTACCAGAGCCAGGCTGACTGTAGGAAACCACTAGGTGCGATCGCTAATCAATTATTAGCGTCTTAAGTGCTATTTTAGCATTTTGCAAAACGTAGCAATTTTCTGTTAGTCATCATAAATTTATGATCTGACTATTCGGAATTTTTGTCTACTTTTGTAGATGGCTAGCAGTGACTGTGAGTCACAGGTGTTCGCCAATGTACCCGAGGGGTTTATCAAGCTCCTCACCTCCATCGTCAAGATCGCGATTGGGCCATCGGCTCGTCCAGTATTCACACTCTACCAGCACAAGATCAGCGACAGTCTGTCCATGCACCAGGCCGCGGTGCAATTCAAGGGAGGACGTGTTGAGTCACGCCGCTTCCGGTTTGTGGGAAGGGCCATGCCTACGGAGAGGCATGCCATGCAGATGGCTGCCCGTGAGGCGATAGCTCGTCTCCGGGATGTTCTTCCTTTGATGAAGACTCGTCGCTACCGCTACCCCCCATGCAACGTGCCATACACTTGTCACTATGCATTCGCTTGCCCTAAGGGAGAGAGAGATGAGGCTATTGAGATGCTTGTTGAGTATCTCAAGGCTCTTGAGGCAGCTTTTGATAACCTCGTGGACGACCTTGTGGCTGCCCGTATGGACTCAGTTCATGGCTGTTCCGCCAACAGGAGGTAGCTTCTCCACACAGCACCACCACTGACTTATGTCTCGTCCTCAGCATCCTATTCACCCGCCATCTTCGCCACCGCTCGTCGCCTGCCTATCACTGAGGAGTTTGACCAAGTCATTGCTCCTACTCCAGTCCGTGATGCACCACCTGTCGCGCCCGCACCAGCTCCTCAACTCAGCACTTCGCGCTTGGAGCCTATTAGTGAGGAGGAGGTTGAGTCCCCAGCATCACTGGGTCTTACCCTCGGCAGGCCGAGGGAAATCCTTGCCATCTCCGACTGAGTGCGCCTAGCAGCCGTGTGTTGTACCAGCTTGTGTGATATGTTTATATGTATATAGGTTTGGTGAGAAGTAGTTTGTGTGTGCATCATATAGGAGCTGGGAGAAGTGCACTAGCCTAAATAACATGTCAGGAATGTGTACGCACATCCTGAGTGATGTATTGTATAATTACGGCTTGCGTGTAAGATATGTACTAAGCGGCCCTTCTCCATGCGCAATCAAGTATTTTCCTGAAAAATGTTGGAGTTCGTAAATTTCCACCTTTCCAAATTTATTTATTTCGCTACTCAGTTTTTCTCATGATTTTTACAAAAAATACCCCAGAGTGGAAAATGCCTCATCCTTGGACTCATTCCATGCCAAGTCTGCCAGAACAAAACTATGGTACCCAAACAAGCAACAATTTCACACAGGGGCAGTCGAGTCAGCAAGGCAGCGAAGCAGCATTTTCTCAAATATGTCGCCTTTATGAGCAAAGCTAGCAGCAGCATCAAGAAATGTTGAATCATGTTGTCAATATGGGAAATCACCATGAACCATATCAACAGCATTCCAAGTTATCTGAACTACAAAAGACACGTCCCCCAATGTTCGCTCACACTGATAAGCCGCTTGAGCCATTACATTGGAAAATTAGCGCCGCAACTTGGAGGATTTTCTCAAGCGCAAAAGGGACCAGGCTACTCATGCTCGCAACAACCGGAACAAGACTGATTTTCAGAAGAATAGAGCAAACAAGCCCACAACCAATGTTCCACGCCCAAACAAAAAATTTCATGCAAGGGACAAGGATTTTACATACCGCCCAGGTGTTACTTGCTACGCTTGTAGAGAGGAAGGGCACTATGCCAAACAGTGCCCAAAGCCAAGAAACTCAGCTCCCAAGCCAAACAACGGTGGAAATAATTCAGCACCCAAACGTAACAACTTCAATCCCAATAACAATCACAAGAAGGGTCACTTGAACCATGTGACCAAGGAGGAAGCCTGAGAATGCCCCGGATATCGTACTCGATGCGTTCCTGTCAACACAATACCTACCATGGTTTTGTTTGATTGGAGCTTCTCACTCGTTCATTTCAAAGAAATTTGCTTTGCAAAATGATTTTCAATGCTTCCCTTGGAAAAATCCATGATCATCAAGTCCCCGGATTAAGCAAGTTACTCAGAGTTACTGCCAAGGTGTGGTTATTGAGTTTGAGGGATTAAAGTTTCATGCAAACCTCATTGTATTGGAAAATAAGGGACTGGATGTTATGCTAGGAATGGACTGGTTAGCCACCAATAAAGGATTTATTGACTGCTTCAATCGGACTGTAATTCTTGCCCATCATCATGGGAAGACAATAAAAATTGCAGCTCAAGAAAGACAAATATCACGACAACCAAGGTTGAACAAGGTGGACATTTCAGAGTTAAGCAAAGTGCCAGTGGTGTGTGAGTTCCCCGACGTATTTCCCGAAGAACTACCAGGCATGCCACCAGACCGAGAAATAGAGTTCATCATTGAACTAGCACATGGAACCACCCCCGTTTACAAGAAACCCTACAGAATGGCACCCTCCGAATTAGTAGAATTAAAGAAGCAAATAAAAGAACTGCTGGACAAAGGATTTATACGGGCCAGCTCCTCACCTTGGGGTTCACCATTTTTATTTGCCAAGAAAAAGGATGGGACGCCAAGATTGTGTATAGACTATCGAGCACTCAACATGGTCACCATCAAAAACAAATATCCGATGCCGCGGATAAATGATTTATTTGACCAGCTCGCTCAAGCCAAGGTTTTCTCAAAAATTGATTTAAGGTCGGGACACCATCAATTAAAAGTACGGACAGAAGATATCCCCAAGACAGCATTCACCTCCAGATATGGACTATATGAATTCACAGTAATGTCGTTCGGACTGACAAACGCCCCCGCATATTTTGTCCACCTCATGAACAAGGTGTTTATGAAGTTTATGGACAAATTTGTTGTGGTGTTCATTGATGATATTCTGGTGTACTCCAAAACACCAGAAGAGCATGCTGAACATCTCAGGGTTGTACTGGGAGAATTAAGGAAACATCAATTATATGCCAAGTTCAGCAAATGTGAATTTTGGTTAAGACAGGTTGGTTTTCTAGGCCATGTATTAACCCAAGAAGGTGTTGCCGTAGACCCAGAAAAAGTCAAGGCCATACTTGGCTGGAAACGACCAGCCAGCGTAACGGATGTACGAAGTTTCTTGGGAATGGCAGGATATTACCGAAGGTTTATTGAAGGGTTCTCCACCATAGCAAAACCAATGACAAAGTTACTCAAGAAGGATAAGAAATTTGTATAGACTGAAGCTTGCGAGAAAAGTTTCCAAGAACTCAAAAGGAAATTAACAACAGCACCAGTATTGGTTGTGCCAGACATACACAAAAGTTTTGAGGTGTATTGTGACGCATCCCGGAAGGGCCTCGGATGCGTATTAATGCAAGAAGGCAAAGTAGTAGCATACGCTTCCAGGCAACTACGAAAGCATGAAGAAAATTATCCTACTCATGACTTGGAGTTGGCAGCAGTCATTCATGCACTCAAAGAGTGGAGGCACTTTTTGCTTGGGAATCATTGTGAAATATATACAGACCATAAAAGCCTCAAATATATTTTCACACAACTAGAACTCAATTTACGACAACGACGCTGGTTGGAATTAGTGAAGGATTATGATGTTGGCATTCACTACCATCCAGGAAAGGCGAATGTAGTGGCAGATGCTCTTAGTCGGAACCCCAGTTCGGGAAAAGACGGTCTACCAAACTTGAGGCCTGGATTTCAGCAGGAGTTCGCCAAACTCAACTTGGTGATGGTCACGGAGGGCAATGTGTCAAATTTGGAAATACAGCCTACCCTAACGGAACAGATTAAGGAGGCTCAGCATGGACACCCCAGCATCAAAGGCATAAAAAGAAAAGTGAGTTTGGGCAAGGCCTCAGAATTCATCATAGACGATAAGGGAATATTATGGTACGGAGACAGACTTTGCGTACCAAATATAGAAGACCTCAAGCAGCAAATTCTAGCCGAAGGCCACACTGCTTCATATTCAATCCATCCTGGAGGGACCAAAATGTACAAGGACATTCAGGAAAAAAATTGGTGGCACGGTATGAAAGGGGATATAGCCACATTCATTGCATGTTGTGATTCATGCCAGCGCATTAAAGCCGAACACCAAAAACCAGCAGGGCTATTACAACCAAACAAGATACCTGAGTGGAAATGGGACGAAATTGGAAAGTATTTTATTGTCGGACTACCTTGGTCACAACACGGAAATGATGCCATATGGGTCATCACAGATAGATTAACCAAGGTGGCACATTTCATTCCCGTAAAGACAACGCACACCACTCAGAAGCTTGCCAAACTTTATCTCTCCTGCATAGTTTGCCTGCATGGAGTCCCAAAGACTATAATATCTGACAGAGGCACTCAATTCGTCTCTAGATTTTGGGATCAATTACAACAAGCTCTGGGAACTCAACTGGCATTCAAGACAAGATACCATCCCGGTGATGGACAAAGCGAGCAGCGTAAACCAAATTCTAGAGGACATGCTGAGGGCATGTGTTCTCACCTATGGAACCAGTTGGGAAGAAAGCTTGCCATATGCCGAGTTTGCATACAACAACAGTTACCAAGCCAGCTTGCAAATGGCACCTTTTGAAGCCTTGTACGGGTGGAGATGCCGTACTCCATTAAATTGGTCAGAAACAGGAGACAGCCGTATCTTCGGCCCAGATATGGTCAAGGAGGCTGAGGAGAAAGTAAGGCTAATCAGGGACCGACTCAAGACAACTCAAAGCCGACAAAAGAGTTATTACGATCAAAAACATCGGGGAGTCAGCTTTGAACCTGGTGAGTATGTGTACCTACGAGTATCTCCTATGAGGGGCCTGCAACGGCTCAAAGTTAAAGGAAAGCTAGCACCAAGATTTATAGGACCCTTCGGTGTGGTTGCACGAAGAGGCACAGTAGCCTACCAGCTAGACCTACCCAAAGAGCTGTCAGACATCCATGACGTGTTCCACGTCTCACAGGTGAGGAAATGTGTAAGCAACCCGGAGAAGCAAGTATCACATGAGAGCATTGACGTGCAACCAGACCTCACCTACAGGGAACGTCCAATAAAAATATTAGAGGAGTCCGAAAGGAGGACCCGTCAGAAAACAATTAAGTTTTTCAAGGTTCAGTGGAGCAATCACACCGAGGATGAAGCGACATGGGAAAGAGAGGACTTTGTTTGGGCAGAGTACCCACACCTATTTGAGGATCAGCTGAAATCTCAGGGACGAGATTTTTTCTAAGAGGGTAGGTGTTGTAACACTCCAAAAAATTTGATTTGGTTTTACCAAATTCTTTATTTGATTTGAAGGGGGTTATTTAAAATTTTTCTAAAGGACTCTCCTTTTCAAAAAAAATCTCCTTTATGACAAGTATTTTGTTGGGGTTCATCCAAAATCTTGATCTTTGGTCTTAAGGATTGTTCATCTTGTGTTAGCTCAACCCAAATAACATTGAAGGGTTTTTGCAATACTTTTCATTAAAAATAATTCCATTAAAACTTTTGGATTTATTATTCCCCTTTCAAAAAAATATCCTCTTGCGATGGCCATTGAGTAAAATCTTCTTCCAAAACTATCTCCCCACTTTGAGTCAAGCCAAGCATCCTATTCCAGCAAGTCTCAACCTCTTTTAAATTTTATTACTATTTATTTTTCCCTCAAAATCATTTTTTTCATTTATTTGGACTTTGGTGGTTTACAAAGGAATTGCCTTTTTCCCTTTGAGTTTTGTCTCCAATTAAACTCCTCTGACTAGTCCTTAGCACCCTCAACCAAGATCCATCAAGATCCACTGGTCCAAAGTTCAAATTTTTCAAAATTTGCCCACTGCAAGTTTGGACCAGATTTGCCATTTTTGGTAAAATTCATTTGTTTTCTCTTCCTAAAAATCTGAGATAATTCAGGCAGCCCCTAGATGCATCAAGAGACCAACTTACCAAAGACCAGCTCCAGAAAATTTTTCCACATGCCAAGATCATTTCATCGAACAGTTGCCATGCACTGTTGCTGTTCAAATTCAGAAAAATCAGAGTTTCAGTGTTGGGTTCAGTCGACAACGTCGTTTTCTTCAGAGCACGACGTCGATCTCGCCAGTAACTGCAGTGGCGCCTAGCTCCCTGTTCCCCCTCCTTATCCAGAGCGCCGCACGGTTGTTTGGACGGGCACAAGCGTCGGTGGCGACGTGTCCCGCCAACGCCGGCGTCTTCCGCGATGGCAGAGCCACCCGTGGCGGCCAACAGGGGCCAGCCCTGCAGAACGGTGCCGTCCGGCACCGCCCACACCACCAGAGGCCTCCGCATGGCCGTCTCCTTCCTGCGTCTTTGCAGACAGCGATCAGGCTGAGAAGCGCAGAGTGCGCTCTCTGCCGCCGACGTGCCCGTGAGCCGTTCCGTCGAAGACTTGGAGTATCACCCAAGTTTCGCCAAGGTTAGCCTCTTTATGGAACCAATGAACCAACACGATGATGCCCAGACTCCTAAACCCCCCCCCCCCCCCCCCGTTCGACCGCGCCTCACTGTAATCATCGCCGGAGTTATCCCGTTCTCAGCCACCGCCTCGGACCGGCTATAAAAGGAGCCCTCGAGCTCGTTCTCGACCCAGCACCACTCCTCCACCTCACCAGAGCCCCGCCTAGCCACTAGGAGGACCTCGAGGAGGTCCTCTTCCTCGACTCCGGCCGCCCTGATCCGCCTCGGGCTCCGGCGCGATTCACTCTGCCCTCCCCGGCGAGATCCACCAACGCACGAACCACCGTCCGCCGGAGTTGGGGCCGCCGTCGATGTGGAGCTCGCCGACGACCAACTCCACCACCCTTAGCCGCGGGAGAGCACCATACTGGAGGAGGTGATGGAACCGCAAACTTCACCGAGCTAGACTCCGACTACTCCGAACCAGGCAAGCATGTTTGAACCTTTGATATGATGAGTGTTTTGCATGTTTGCTTGAGTAAGTTATTTCATGGCATGTTACATAAGCATCAGTAAGTGTTATATTGCATGCAAAGCAACGATAAGTGAGCTCCGAAACTCGATGTGTTATTTGATTGAGATAACCTGATCACATGGTGACATGAAAGGTGGTAAGATGGTATTGTTGAAGCATGCCAGTCTTATGCCAAACCGTTTGACTCCAGTGTTGACGTGGATCAAGTCACGTTACCGTCCGTCTCCTTTTTGTGTGCTACCACATGTTTTCTGCAAAGAATATGGTTTAGTAGGTTGCAAACCTCTCTCCTCGTACACACCAAATAGAGGGGCCGTGATGAGGGTTCCATGGCCCTGGATTAAAGCCGATCATCCGGTCGGGGGCATGGGTGTTTCGGTTGGGACGAGGCAGGGGCACCCCTTAGAGCCTTGCGATATAAATTTGATCCCATGCTACTCGAGGTTGTGGCCTCCCGACTCAATTTTTTCTTGAGCGTTGCCTAGGGTGATTCCTGTCATCGGGATGTGGAATGGGTGTGTACTGGTTAGATGAGTTTCTTCTGAAATACCGTAAACGGAACTAGTCCTTTGTGACTACTGGAATCCTTTGGCTGTGGTTAAATAGTACAAACTCTGCAGAGTGAAAATCATTCGAGTAACCGTATTTATGGTCAAGGACTAAAATCAATGTATCTATGTCAGTCTCAGTGTCAGTTTCAGTGACAATCTCCGGTGAACAAACATGAGTGATAAACCAGGCTGAATGTTATCCCTATGGGTGGACTAACCCGTTTATTATTATGTACTGAGTATTTTGTTGGAGTGATTTAAACTCATGAATTGATGGAATACAAATGATGAAATATAAGCCCTTTATGTGATGTCGCTCAGACGTCCGACTGTGGCACCCTTGCTTTCACTTTTGATATAAGCCTTTTATGTGATGTCGCTCAGACGTTCGACTGTGGCACTGTTGTTATTTACTTTCGATATAAGCCCTTTATGTGATGTCGCTCAGACGTCCGACTATGGCACTGCTGTTATTTACTTTCGATATAAGCCCTTTACGTGATGTCGCTCAGACGTCCGACTGTGGCATCTGTGTTATTTAATTTCATTATAAGCCCTTTCCGAGATGTCGCGTAGACGTCCGACTGTGGCACACACTGTCATTTACATTTCAATATAAGCCCTTTATGTGGTGTCGCCCTGAAGCCCGACTGTGGCATGTTAATTTATTTTTACCTTTCGAGGCGCCGCCTGCATAATCTGATCGGTCTTCAGTTATTTTTATTGGGATTTTGGGAGGACTACTGCCTGACTTCCTTTTTATTTTACATACAGTGCAATTTATTATCTGAGTGCGCATTACTAATCTGCTCATGTGCATCATGTTTTCATTTGTTATATCTTATGTCCAAACTATCTTGCGAGTACATTCAAAGTACTCACGGCTTGTTGATTTGGCGGATGTTGACGAAGGCGATCTTATGGATGAAGAGTTCGATAGCGAGTCCGACGCCTAAAGGAGTCCCCCAGTCCTGCGGCGATCCTGGAATTGGTCACTTGTATCATATACGCTTCCGCTACCTGAATAAAATCATCGAGCCTCACTCCGGCGCTCGATGAGCTGTAAGATTTAGGAGTCATGTCACCCACGTCACTGTGACATATCCACCACCACTTTTATTACGAGTCAGTAGTTATGCCACCATACCCTTGTGTCATATCCGCCTTTATGTATTATATCGGCGTGCTTGTAATAAATTGTTGAACAGCCTCAGCTCAACCCTGTAAAATATTTAGTACTTACGGATTTTACGTATCAAGGTTTTGTCTACCAGTAAGGAAGATTCTCCTATACTGGAAATATAAGGGTCGGTTCCTCAATAAATGTTTTATTGAGAAATCGGTCGTGACAATAATTGTTGTTCTGTTTACATGAATAAAACCTTCTATGGTCATACATTCAATGTAAATGGTTTACTGAATCTCGATCATAATAATACATATATTCATAATAGTGATGCCAAAAGATGCAAAGTTGATAATGATAGTGCAACATTTTTGTGGCACTGCCGTTTAGGTCATATTGGTGTAAAGCGCATGAAGAAACTCCATGCTAATGGGCTTTTGGAATCACTTGATTATGAATCACTTGATGCTTGCAAACCATGCCTCATGGGCAAGATGACTGAGACTCCGTTCTCCGGAACAATGGAGCGAGCAACAGATTGGTTGGAAATCATACATACTGATGTATGTGGTCCGATGAATATTGAGGCTCGCGGCGGGTATCGTTATTTTCTCACCTTCACAGATTATTTGAGCAGATATGGGTATATCTACTTGATGAAGCATATGTCTGAAACATTTGAAAAGTTCAAAGAATTTCATATTAAAGTGGAAAATCATCGTAACAAGAAAATAAAGTTTCTACGATCTGATCATGGAGGAGAATATTTGAGTTACGAGTTTGGTCTGCATTTGAAACAATGCGGAATAGTTTCGCAACTCACGCCACCTGGAAAACCACGGCATAATGATGTGTCCGAACATCGTAACCGCACTTTATTAGATATGGTGCAATCTATGATGTCTCTTACAGATTTACTAGTATCGTTTTGGGGTTATGCATTAGAGACAACTGCATTCACATTAAATAGATTTAAATTCGTTGAGACGATGCCATATGAACTGTGGTTTGGCAAGAAACCAAAGTTGACGTTTCTTAAAGTTTGAGGCTGCGATGCTTATGTGAAAAAGTTTCAACCTGATAAGCTCGAACCCAAATCGGAGAAATGTGTCTTCATAGGATACCCAAAAGAGGCTGTTGTGTACACCTTCTATCACAGATCCGAAGGCAAGATCTTTGTTGCTAAGAATGGATCCTTTCTGGAGAAGGAGTTTCTCTCGAAAGAAGTGAGTGGGAGGGAGGTAGAACTTGATGAGGTAATTGTACCTTCTCCCGAATTGGAAAGTATTTCTTCACTAAAATCAGTTCAAGTGGTGCAACCAGACCTCGTAGGTCAACCAGAGTACGTTCCGCACCAGAGTGGTACAGTAATCCTATTCTGGAATTCATGTTACTTGACCATGACGAACCTACGAACTATGAGGAAGCGATGATGAGCCCAGATTCCGCGAAATGGCTTGAGGCCATGAAATCTGAGACGGGATCCATGTATGAGAACAAAGTGTGGACTTTGGTTGACTTGCCCGATGATCGGCAAGCCATAGAAAATAAATGGATATTCAAGAGGAAGACGGACGCTGATAGTAGTGTTACTATCTACAAAGCTATACTTGTCGAAAAAGGCTTTTGACAAAGTTCAAGGTGTTGACTACGATGAGATTTTCTCACTCGTAGCGATGCTTAAGTCTATCCGAATCATGTTAGCAAATTGCCACATTTTATGAGATCTGGCAAATGGATGTCAAAACTACATTCCTTAATGGATTTCTTAAAGAAGAGTTGTATATGATGCAACCAGAAGGTTTTGTCGATCCTAAAGGTGCTAACAAAATGTGCAAGCTTCAGCGATCCATCCATGGACTGGTGCAAATCATCTTAGAGTTGGAATATACGCTTTGATGAGTTGATCAAAGCATATAGTTTTATACAGACTTGCGGTGAAGCCTGTATTTACAAGAAAGTGAGTGGGAGCACTACAGCCTTTCTGATAAGTATATGTGAATGACATATTGTTGATCGGAAATGATGTAGAATTTTCTGGAAAGCATAAAGGAGTGTTTGAAAGGAGTTTTTTCAAAGAAAGACCTCAGTGAAGCTGCTTACATATTAAGCATCAAGATCTATAGAGATAGATCAAGACGCTTGATAAGATTTTTTTCAATGAGTACATACCTTGACAAGATTTTGAAGTAGTTCAAAATGGAACAATCAAAGAAGGAGTTCTTGCCTGTGTTGCAAGGTGTGAAGTTGAGTAAGACTCAAAGCCCGACCATGGCAGAAGATAGAGAGAGAATGAGGCCCAGTTCTTTTGGCCGATTCTCCCATAATCTTGAGAATCGACCCTCCACCCAGCTTCTCCCAGAATCTTGAACCCATATTTTTTTACAATCCTAGCTAGTTAGGATGTGAATAGTTAGGATTGTGAAAAATATATAGATACAAGATTCTGGGAGAAGCTGGGTAGAGGGTCAATTCTCAAGATTCTGGGAGAATCGCCCAAAAGAACTGGGCCTGAAAGTCATTCCCTATGCCTCCGCCATAGGTTCTATAAAGTATGCCATGCTATGTACCAGACCTATTGTATACCCTACCTTGAGTTTGGCAGGGAAGTACAATTTTTGATCTAGGAGTAGATCATTGGACAGCGATCAAAATTATCCTTAGAGGACTAAGGAAATATTTCTCGGTTATGGAATTGATAAAGAGTTCGTCGTAAAGAGTTACGTCGATGCAAGCTTTGACACCGATCTGGATGACTCTAAGTCACAATCCAGATACATATTGAAAGTGGGAGCAATTAGCTAAAGTAGCTCCGTGTAGAGCATTGTAGACATAGAAATTTGTAAAATACATACGGATCTGAATTTGGCAGACCCGTTGACTAAACTTCTCTCACAAGAAAAACATGATCACACCTTAGTACTCTTTGGGTGTTAATCACATGGTTATGTGAACTAGATTACTGACTCTAGTAAACCCTTTGAGTGTTGGTCACATCGTGATGTGAACTATTGGTGTTAAATCACATGGCGATGTGAACTAGATTATTGACTGTAGTGCAAGTGGGAGACTGAAGGAAATATGCGCTAGAGGCAATAATAAAGTTATTACTTATTTCCTTATTTCATGATAAATGTTTATTATTCATGCTAGAATTGTATTAACCGGAAACTTAGTACACGTGTGGATACATAGACAAATAGAGTGTCACTAGTAAGCCTCTACTCGACTAGCTCGTTGAATCAAAGATGGTTAAGTTTCCTAGCCATAGACATGAGTTGTCATTTGATTAACGGGATCACATCATTAGAGAATGATGTTATTGACTTGACCCATTCCGTTAGCTTAGCATTCGATCATTTAGTATATTGCTATTGCTTTCTTCATGACTTATACATGTTCCTATGACTATGAGATTATGCAACTCCCGAATACCGGAGGAATACTTTGTGTGCTACCAAACGTCACAACGTAATTGGGTGATTATAAAGGTGCTCTACAGGTGTCTCCAATGGTACTTGTTGAGTTGGCATAGATCGAGATTAGGATTTATCACTCCGATTGTCGGAGAGGTATCTCTGGGCCCTCTCGGTAATGCACATCACTATAAGCCTTGCAAGCAATGCAACGAATGAGTTAATTGTGGGATGATGTATTACGGAACGAGTAAAGGGACTTGCCGGTAACGAGATTGAACTAGGTATTGAGATGCCGACGATCGAATCTCGGGCAAGTAACATACCGATGACAAAGGGAACAATGTATGTTGTTATGCAGTTTGACCGATAAAGATGTTCGTAGAATATGTAGGAGCCAATATGAGCATCCAGGTTCCGCTATTGGTTATTGACTGGAGACGTGTCTCGGTCATGTCAACATAGTTCTCGAACCCGTAGGGTCCGCACGCTTAACGTTCGGTGACGATCGGTATTATGAGTTTATGTGTTTTGATGTACCGAAGGTAGTTCAGAGTCCCACATGTGATCACGGACATGATGAGGAGTCTCAAAATGGTCGATACGTAAAGATTGATATATTGGACGGCTATATTCGAACATTGGAAGTGTTCCGGGTGGTTTCGGAGAAAACCAGAGTGCTGGAGGGGTTACCGGAATCCCCCGGGGAATTATTGGGCCTTAGTGGGCCTGAGGGGAGAGAGAGGGCAGCAGCCCAGGAGGTGGCGCGGCCCCTCTTTCCCTCTCCCTCTCCCTCTCTTTCCTTCCCCCTTCCCCTTCCTAGTAGGACTAGGAAAGGATGAATCCTACTCCTACTAGGAGGAGGATTCCTCCTCTCCTTGGGGCGCACCAAGGCCGGCCGGCTCCCCCCTTGCTCCTTTATATATGAGGGCGGGGGACCCATAGACACACAAGTTGATTGTTCCAAGCCGTGTGCAGTGCCCCCCTCCACCATAATCCACCTCGGTCATATCGTAGCGGTGCTTAGGCGAAGCCCTGCATCGGTAGCATCATCATCACCGTCATCATGTCGTCGTGCTGACGGAACTCTCCCTCGAAGCTCTGCTGGATTCGTGAGTTCGAGGGAATTCATCGAGCTGAACGTGTGCTGAACTCGGAGGTGACGTGCGTTCGGTACTTGGATCGGTCGAATCGTGAAGACGTCTGACTACATCAACCGCGTTGTCATAACGCTTCCGCTTTCGGTCTACGAGGGTACGTGGACAACACTCTCCCCTCTCCTTGCTATGCATCACCATGATCTTGCGTTTGCGTAGGAATTATTTTGAAATTACTACGTTTCCCAACAGATCCCTTGTCATTATAGAGGGGCGTCGTCCGAACTATGCCCAGCCCAGACTAGGTGCTGAGAGAGGGGAATTTTATGTCCCAACCACCACCCACTTGATAGCCACTATCGAGGGCTTAACCGACATGATCGATTACGGCTCCAAAGAAATCGACGGTATGGACGACGATGCCGGAGAAGAGCAGGCCCAAAACCCACCGTTTACCGGACGCTGGACGGCCACCTCTTCATATGATGTGTACATGGTGGATACACCCAAAGAAGGTAACGGCGATAACGAGAAAAATCCAGTGGAGGATACACCTCCTGAGATACAACCAAAGCACCGACGTCAGCAGCGCCGCTCTAAATCACGCCGTGGAAAAGACAGGAATACCAGCACCAGAGACAATAATACTCCGGACGACGCCGAAGACCAAGAAAACCCCGTCGAGCCAACCTCCGAACAGGACGACTGGGAAGATGGGCAAATTAGCCCTGACGAACAGGCTACAAACAAAGACTCGGAGGATAGTAATTACCTTCCACTCTCCGAGGATGAGGTGAGCCTCGGTGACGAAGACTTTATCGTCCCTGAGGAACCTCTTGAGCAGGAGCGCTTTAAGCGCCGGCTGATAGCCACTGCAAGGAGCCTGAAAAATAAACAGCAGTAGCTTCAAGCTGACCAAGATCTGCTCAACGACAGGTGGACTAATGTCCTAGCAGCCAAAGAATACGGCCTCGAGTGCCCAACCAAGAGTTACCCAAAGCGTAAGCTGCTACCTCAATTCGACGATGAGGCGCTGGAGCCCGTACCATCAGCGCGTAACGCGGCGGACCGACCACCATGTGTCCGTGACAAGATGGCAGCTTAAGCCGAACACCAGCCCGTAGTACCTCGCCGTAAAGGTAGAGACACAACAGCTCGGGGATATACATATGACTTACGGCAGGACCTGGAGAATAGAGCAGGTCAGACCAGATTGATCTACGGATCACAAGGGTGTGCCCCGATGCGTGAGGACGGCTATCTAGCCGGGCGCGACAAGCATAACCACATCCAAGCCAAAAACCGCAGACGGACTCCATCCGAACTGCATCGCGACTTGGCCCGATATAGAGGCGCCACACACCCCCTCTGCTTCACTGACGAAGTAATGTAGCACAAATTCCCAGAAGGGTTTAAACCCGTGAATATCGAATCATATGATGGAACAACAGATCCTGCAGTATGGATTGAGGATTTTCTTCTCCATATTCGTATGGCTCGCGGCGATGATCTTCATGCCATCAAATACCTCCCGCTAAAACTCAAAGGACCAGCTCAGCATTGGTTAAACAGCCTGCCGGAGAACTCCATTGGCAGCTGGGAGGACCTGGAAGACGCCTTCCGCGACAACTTCCAGGGTACATATGTCCGACCTCCGGATGCCGATGACTTAAGTCACATAGTTCAACAGCCCGGAGAGTCGACCAGGAAATTCTGGACTAGATTCCTAACTAAGAAGAACCAGATTGTTGACTATCCGGATGCCGAAGCCCTAGCGGCCTTTAAGCATAGCATCCGCGGCGAATGGCTCGCCCGACACCTCGGCCAAGAGAAGTCGAAGTCTATGGCAGCCCTCACGGCACTTATGACCTACTTTTGCGCGGGCGAAGATAGTTGGCTAGCCCGCAACAATAATAATGCAAGTGAACCTGGCACCTCTGAAGCCAGAAATAGCAACGGCAAGCCCCGACACAACAGGCACAAGTGTTGAAGAAACGGTGACAATACCGATGACACAGCGGTCAACGCCGGATTCAGCGGCTCCAAGTCCGGCCAGCGGAAGAAGCCATACAAAAGAAACAATCTAGGCTCATCCAGCTTGGACCGAATCCTCGATCGACCATGTCAGGTCCACGGCCACCCCCGATAAACCCACCAATCATACCAACAGAAGCTGTTGGGTCTTTAAACAGGCCGGTAAGTTAAATACCAAGAATAAGGAGAAGGGGTCTCCAAGTGAGGAGGACGACGAGGAGGCCCATCCATAGAACACAGGGGGGCAGAAGAAATTTCCACCCCAAGTCAAAACGGTGAACATGATATACGTTACTCATATCCCCAAGAAGGAGTGCAAACGCGCTCTCAGGGACGTCTATGCGATAGAGCCAGTCGCCCCAAAATTCAACCCATGGTCATCTTGCCCGATCACCTTCGGTCGCAGGGACTATCCGACCAGTATCCTTCATGACAGTTCAGCCGCTCTGGTCCTCGGCCCAATCATTGATGGATTCCACCTCATGCGAGTCCTCATGGATGGTGGCAGCAGCCTTAACCTGCTCTATCAGGACACAGTTCGCAAGATGGGCATTGATCCGTCAAGGATCAAGCCCACAAAAACTACCTTTAAAGGAGTAATACCAGGTGTAGAGGCCCGCTGCACGGGCTCAATCACATTGGAAGTCGTCTTTGGATTGCCGGACAACTTCCGAAGCGAAGACCTAATCTTCGACATTGTCCCCTTCCGTAGTGGCTATCACGCACTACTCGGACGAACGGCGTTTTCTCGCTTCAATGCGGTGCCACACTATGCCTATCTCAAACTTAAGATGCCTGGACCACGCGGTGTCATAATAGTCAATGGAAACATGGAACGCTCCCTTCGTACCGAGGAGCACACCGCAGCCTTGGCAGCGGAAGTACAGGGCGGCCTGATCAAGCAGAACATCAATTCAGTGGCCAAGCCCTCGGTTACTATTAAACGAGTCCGGACTACTCCGCAGCGTGACAGTCCAGCTCGTCATGAGTAGCAATTCGGGCTCCGTCTCAGTCCTGACCGAATGGCGGCATACGAACCGCGCATACATAACTACGCACTCAAAATACCATGGGCAAAGACGGAGGCATAACTCAATCATGGTCCACAATGCGGCTCGACCTTACCTGGGCACACATACTTTCCCTTTTCTTTTCATCCTTTTCAGGTTTCCTTTCCACAAGCCCCTCAAGACGGCCTGGACATCGATCCTTTCGAAGGATGGACGTACCAAGGCGGCAAACTGCATAGACATGCGGTAGAATATTTAGATGGTCTTCTTGATGATCACTTTACCTGCTTTCAGGACCCGCGTGCAGCTCCCCCTTGGTCTCGGCATGTTAAATAGCCATGTTTCTTATCGCACTATTTGTACAAATATGCTTTGACGTATCAATAAAATTATAATGGAAACAGTTTGCGCCCAACTTATGTGGCACTGGCTTACTCCTTCATTATATTTCACTATTTTTATCGATTGCACCCGTACACTTTGCTATGACTTAACTCGCCAGGGGCTCCATCGCGCTCCATACGTTGGCAACAAGTCCGAACACTTTTTACAGTATAGTTCGGCACCCCGAATATAGCATTATATGCATCGGCTCCGAATCATGTGTTTGGTCAATAGTTGGGTTGCTCGGCTCCTGTGCTTGCTACCTTACGTTCCGTCTTATTGGCTAGGGTAGTAAAGGTATAACTACTGCTATTGTGTTCCTGGTTTATCCGGATAAACACCTCAGTAGAGAAAGCCGAAAACTGACTGTCATGATGTGGTGAGAGCTGGTCAGCTATTCGGAGGCTAAACTTAAATCTCTTGCGATTTTTTCCGCATTATGCAACGGATCAGCCTTCACCCGATCAGGTGTCTACAACACCCTAATTCGGATAAACAATACTAACTAGGGGCTGCGCCTACACTCCTATTATAAAACTCCTATGGCTAAGTGAGGGTGATAAAGCCACATAGTCCGATTGCCTGGTTCGCTGCACTAAACACCTCCTTCAAGGACCAAACTTTTGGATCAAGTGTGTTTAGGTTCCAACCTGAACACCCCCGTACTACCTACGTGGGGAATGAAGCCGACGACTGGCCAACTTTGAGATATAATAAAACGGCCGCACAGGAGGAAAAATTTTCAAAAAAAAATAACAAGCAATATATTACATATAGGCTTTGTTCCATGATACAGGACTGGATAACATGAATGTACTCATTCAAAGATAATGTCCTTCGCGCACTGGCCCTCCACAATGCGGGATCCCTCCAGGACATCATCAAAATACCGCTCGGGCGTGCGATGCTCCTTGCCCGCGGGCGGTCCCTCAGTCACAAGCTTGACGGCATTCATCTTCGCCCACTGTACCTTGACACGGGCGAAGGCCATCCGCGCACCTTCGATGCAGACCGACCGCTTTATGGCATCAAGCCGAGGGCAGGCATCGACCAGCCGCTTCACGAGCCCGAAGTAGCTGCTGGGCATGGCTTCGGCAGGCCATAGACGGATTATCAAATCCTTCATGGCCAATTCGGCCACCCTATGCAGTTCGGTCAGCTGTTTCAGCTGATCGCTAAAGGGCACCGGATGCTCTGGCGCAAGGTATTGCGACCAGAACAGCTTCTCCATTGAGCTCCCCTCTTCAGCTCGGAAGAACTCCATGGCATCAGCAACACTGCGAGGCAGATCCGCAAACGCCCCTGGAGAACTCCAAATCCAGGTCAGTAAGAGGTACCTTTTCGTCACATATTTGCTCTGCATAATAAAGGCCTTACCCGCCGCAATCTGCTTGGCCTCCTGGATTTCCCGGAGGGCGCCCTGGGCTTCAACCCGGGCCTCTTGTGCGCTTTGGTGGGCCTTAGCAAGTTCGGACTCTTTGTCCGCAATCTTGCGCTCCAAGGACTCGCATTTCTTTACGGCATCCTGGAGCTCCTGCTGCACCTCCCTGACCCTTGCCTCGTGTTTTTCGCGGGCGGCTTGTTCCGTCACCGCTTTCTTCTAGGCCTCGGTCAGCGCATTCTTGAGGGACTCCACCTCGGCCGCAGCTCCTGTGAAACACCATAATAACATGATCAACACAAACAATTCATATCATTTTAGATCTGCATAGGCCATTGCATACCTTGCTTGCCCTCTAGCCGTTTCTTGACACGGCCGAGCTCTTCATCGGCCTGCTCCAGACTCTGCTTCAGTTTGGAGACTTCGGCAGCATGGGAGGTCGCAGCCAGCATCGACGCCTGCTTATTCACATAGACACATATGATGAGTCTCCTGTGAAAATTATTCGATCCTCTGTCCGGCCTTTCTTTTCGAACACCGGATAGAGTCTCAGGGGCTACTATCTATACTACGACATTCTTTTTGCATAATTGCTTTACATACCTCAAAGCCTGTTAGAAGGCTGGTGCACGCTTCGGTCAGTCCGCTCTTAGCGGACTGAACCCTCCCAACCACCGTACCCATAAGGATACGGTGTTCCTCAACAATGGAAGCACTTTGCAGCGCTTCCAGTAGAGTATCCGGTGCCTCAGGATGGACAGAGGTGATACGTCTCCAACGTATCTATAATTTTTGATTGCTCCATGCTATATTATCTACTTCTTTGGGCAATATTGGGCTTTATTATCCACTTTTATATTATTTTCGGGACTAACCTATTAACCGGAGGCCCAGCCCAGAATTGTTGTTTTTTGCCTATTTCAGTGTTTCGAAGAAAAGGAATATCAAACGGAGTCCAATTGACGTGAAACTCTACATAACTTATTTTTGGACCAGAAGAAGCCCACGGAGTACCGGAAGCTCACCAGGGGAGTCCCGGGCTGCCCACGAGGGTGGGGGGCGCGCCCACCCACCTAGGGCGCGCCCCCCAGCCTCGTGGATAGCCCGGAGGTCCACCGACGTACTTATTTCACCCATATATACCCACATACCCTAAAACTTCCGAAGACAAGAATAGATCGGGAGTTCCGCCGCCGCAAGCCTCTGTAGCCACCAAAAGTCAATCGGGACCCTATTCCGGCACCCTGCCGGAGGGGGGAACCCTCACCGGTGGCCACCTTCATCATCCTAGCGCTCTCCATGACAAGGAGGGAGTAGTTCACCCTCGGGCTGAGGGTATGTACCAGTAGCTATGTGTTTGATCTCTCACTCTCGTGTTCTTGATTTGGCACGATCTTTATGTATCGCGAGCTTTGCTATTATAGTTGGATCTTATGTTGCTTCTCCCCCTCTACTCTCTTGTAATGGATTGAGTTTTCCTTTGAAGTAATCTTATCGGATTGAGTCTTTAAAGATTTGAGAACACTTGATGTATGTCTTGCCGTGCGTATCTGTGGTGACAATGGGATATCACGTGATTCACTTGATGTATGTTTTGGTGATCAACTTGCGGGTTCCGCCCATGAACTTATGCATAGGGGTTGGCACACGTTTTCGTCTTGATTCTCCGATAGAAACTTTGGGGCACTCTTTGAGATTCTATGTGTTGGTTGAATAGATGAATCTAAGATTTTGTGATGCATATCGTATAATCATACCCACGGATACTTAAGGTGACATTGGAGTATCTAGGTGACATTAGGGTTTTGGTGGATTTGTGTCTTAAGGTGTTATTCTAGTACGAACTCTAGGGCTGTTTGTGGCACTTATAGGAATAGCCCAACGGATTGATTGGAAAGAATAACTTTGAGGTGGTTTCGTACCCTACCATAATCTCTTCGTTTGCTCTCCACTATTAGTGACTTTGGAGTGACTCTTTGTTGCATGTTGAGGGATAGTTATATGATCCAATTATGTTATTATTGTTGAGAGAACTTGCACTAGTGAAAGTATGAACCCTAGGCCTTGTTTCAACGCATTGCAATACCATTTACGCTCACTTTTACCACTTGTACCTTGCTGTTTTTATATTTTCAGCTTACAAAAACCTATATCTACCATCCATATTGCACTTGTATCACCATCTCTTCGCCGAACTAGTGCACCTATACAATTTACCATTGTATTGGGTGTGTTGGGGACACAAGTGACTCTTTGTTATTTGGTTGCAAGGTTGCTTGAGAGATACCATCTTCATCCTACGCCTCCCACGGATTGATAAACCTTAGGTCATCCACTTGAGGGAAATTTTCTACTGTCCTACAAACCTCTGCACTTGGAGGCCCAACAACGTCTACAAGGAGAACGTTGCGTAGTAGACATCAAGCTCTTTTCTGGCGCCGTTGCCGGGGAGGTGAGTGCTTGAAGGTATATCTTTAGATCTTGCAATAGAATCTTTTAGTTTCTTGTTTTATCACTAGTTAGTTTGTAAAAGAAAACTACAAAAAAAATGGAATTGAGGGTGCCTCATATGCTTCATCTTTTTAATGTCTTCCATGAAAATAAGGATTCCGATAATTGTGCTCAATTGCTAGAGGAAGAATGCATTAAAATGTTTGGCACTAAATCTTTGAATGGTGAGCATGATTGCAATGTTGTTAGTATGAATTCTTTGAATACCCATGATGCTAATGATATGCAAAGCCACAAGCTTGGGGAAGCTATGTTTGATGAAGATGATATTTTTTGCCCCCCAAGTTTTGATGAGAAAATATATTATGATGAAAGCATGCCTCCTATCTATGATGATTATTGTGATGACACGTATGCTTTAAAGAATAATAATAGCCATGAAACTTGTCATCTTGATCTTAATTTGCAATCTTATGATAGTTATTTTGTTGAGTTTGCTCCCACTACTATTCATGAGAATAGATTTGCTTATGTGGAGAGTAATAAAAATTCTATGCTTGTAGATCATGAAAAGAATGCTTTAGGTGCTGGTTATATTGTTGAATTCATTCATGATGCTACTGAAAATTATTATGAGGGAGGAACATATGCTTGTAGGAATTGCAATGATATCAAGTTTCCTCTCTATGTGCTTAAAATCTTGAAGTTATGCTTGTTTTACCTTCCTATGCAAATTGATTCTTGTTCCCATAAGTTGTTTGCTCACAAAATCCCTATGCATAGGAAGTGGGTTAGACATAAATGTGCTAGTCATATTCTTCATGATGCTCTGTTTATGTTTCAATTCTTATCTTTTATGTGAGCATCATTGAAATCATCATGCCTAGCTAGGGGCGTTAAACGTTAGCGCTTGTTGGGAGGCAACCCAATTTTATTTTAGTTTCTTGCTTTTTGTTACTGTTTAGTAATAAATAATCTATCTAGCCTCTGGTTAGATGTGTTTTTATGTTTTAATTAGTGTTTGTGCCAAGTAGAACCTATGGGAAGACTTGGGTAAAGTCTTTATGGTCATGCTGTAAAAAACAGAAACTTTAGCGCTCACGAGATTAGCTTCAGCTTTTTACTGGAGAGTTCTATTTAGTTGATTCTTTTTGAAGATGATTACTAGACAAATTCCTCTGGTGCACCAATTTATTTTAGATTTTTTGGAGTTCCATAAGTTTGCGTTAGTTACAGATTACTACAGACTGTTCTGTTTTTGACAGATTCTGTTTTTCGTGTGTTGTTTGCTTATTTTGATGACTCTATGGCTAGTAAAATAGTTTATAAACCACAGAGAAGTTGGAATACAGTAGGTTTAACACCAATATAAATAAATAATGAGTTCATTACAGTACCTTGAAGTGGTGTTTTGTTTTCTTTCGCTAACGAAGCTTACGAATTTTCTGTTAAGTTTTGTGTTGTGAAGTTTTCAAGTTTTGGGTAAAGATTCGATGGATTATTGAAT
Source organism: Aegilops bicornis (assembly GCA_021605145.1). NCBI lineage: Eukaryota > Viridiplantae > Streptophyta > Magnoliopsida > Poales > Poaceae > Aegilops > Aegilops bicornis. The sequence continues at coordinate 548,141,754 of CM038672.1, forward strand.
AAGGAGTGGCAATAGCCTAAGATTGGGGATTCCCAAGGCACCCAAGGTAATATTCAAGGACAACCAAGAGCCTAAGCTTGGGGATGCCCGGGGTGGCATCCGCTCTTTCGTCTTCGTTCATCGGTAACTTTAATTGGAGCTAATTTTTATTCACCACATGATATGTGTTTTGCTTGGAGAGTCATTTCCTCTTCTTAGTATTTGCTTGCTTTCATTTATATTAATGCTTTGCATCTTTAGTTTCAATAAAAATGTCAAGGATAGCTTTTTCCATGCTTATTTTGCAAGTATGCATGTTGCTGCTTGAAAACAGAAAGTTTACCGCTGTTGCAAAAATTCCCTACAAAAGTCAGAATGTGATTAAATGTTGAAACCTTTTGCATAAGAAGCTATGATAAATTTACTACAGTGGGAATTTTCTTTCATAATTTTTGGAGTTAGGGAAGTATGATGAATCTTGCATTCTTTACAGACTGTACTGTTTTGGCAGATTGCTGTTATGTTTGCATTGTTTGCATATGTTTGCTTGTTTAATGATTCTATTTGATGATAGGAGTATTAAATATGCAGAGGCATTTAGTATGCAATTCTGAATAATAATTTTAGTGATTTGATACAGTATAGTATGATAAGGTTTTTGCATTGGTTTATACTAACTTATCTCACGAGTTCTTGTTGAGTTTGGTGTGGATGAAGCTTTTGAGATTTAGGAAACCGTGATATGAGAGGAATTAAGGAGACACAAAAGCTCAATCTTGGGGATGCCAAGGCACCCCAAGATAATATTTCAAGAAGTCTCAAGCATCTAAGCTTGGGGATGCCCAGTAGGCATCCCACCTTTCTTCTTCAACAACTATCGGTTAGTATCGGTTGAACCTAAGTTTTTGCTTCTTCACATGAGTTGCGCTATCCTTGCAATGTAGTTTTATTTAGCTTTGCTTTCTTGCTGTTTGAATAAAATACCAAGATCTGAAATTCTTAAATGGGCGAGTCTTCACATAGTTGTATAATTATTCGACCACTCATTGATCTTCACTCATATCTTTTGGAGTAGTTTGTCATTTGCTCTAGTGCTTCACTTATATCTTTTAGAGCACGATGGTGGTTTTATTTTGAAGAAATGGATGAACTGTCATGCTTCACTTATATTATTTTGAGAGTCTTAAATAGCATGGTAATTTGCTTAAATAATCTTAATATGCTTGGTGTTCAAGAATAGTAAAACTTTCTTATGAGTGTGTTGAATACTATGAGAAGTTTGATGCTTGATAATTGTTTTGAGATATAAAGATGGTGATATTAGAGCCACGCTAGTTGAGTAGTTGTGAATTTGAGAGATAGTTGTGTTAAAGTTTGTGATTCCCGTAGCATGCACGTATGGTGAACCGTTATGTGATGAAGTCGAAGCATAATTTATTTATTGATTGTCTTCCTTATGAGTGGTGGTCGGGGGACGGCGATGGTCTTTTCCTACCAATCTATCCCCACGGGAGCATGCGTAATACTTTGCTTTGATAACTTGTAGATTTTTGCAATAAGTATATGAGTTCTTTATGACTAATGTTGAGTCCATGGATATACGCACTCTTCTTCCTTCCACCATTGCTAGCCTCTCTAATACCGCGCACTTTTTACCGGTATCATACAACCACCATAAACCTTCCTCAAAACAACCACCATACCTACCTATCATGGCATTTCCATAGCCATTCCGAGATAATATTGCCATGCAACTTTCCACCGTTCCGTTTATTATGACACACTCCATCATTGTCATATTGCTTAGCATGATCATGTAGTTGACATCGTATTTGTGGCAAAGCCACTATTCATAATTCTTTCATACATGTCACTCTTGATTCATTTCATATCCCGATACACTGCTGGAGGAATTCATATAGAGTCATATTTTGTTCTAAGTATCGAGTTGTAATTGTTGAGTTGTAAGAAAATAAAAATGTGATGATCATCATTTTTAGAGAATTGTCCCAGTGAGGAAAGGATGATGGAGACTATGATTGCCCCACAAGTCGGGATGAGACTCCGGACGAAAAATAAAAAAACATAAAAAAGAGGCCATAAAAAAGAGAAAAGGCCCAAATAAAAAAATAAAAAAATGAGACAAAAAGAGAGAAGGGACAATGTTACTATCCTTTTACCACACTTGTGCTTCAAAGTAGCACAACGATCTTCATGATAGAGAGTCTCCTATGTTGTCACTTTCATATACTAGTGGGAATTTTTCATTATAGAACTTGGCTTGTATATTCCAATGATGGGCTTCCTCAAAATGCCCTAGGTCTTCGTGAGCAAGCGAGTTGGATGCACACCCACTTAGTTTCTTTTCTTGAGCTTTCATATACTTATAGCTCTAGTGCATCCGTTGCATGGCAATCCCTACTCACTCACATTGATATCTATTGATGGGCATCTCCATAGCCCGTTGATACGCCTAGTTGATGTGAGACTATCTTCTACCTTTTTGTCTTCTCCACAACCACCATTCTATTCCACATATAGAGCTATATCCATGGCTCACGCTCATGTATTGCGTGAAGATTGAAAAAGTTTTGAGAACACCAAAAGTATGAAACAATTGCTTGGCTTGTCATCGGGGTTGTGCATGATTTAAATACTTTGTGTGGTGAAGATAGAGCATAGCCAGACTATATGATTTTGTAATGATAACTTTCTTTGGCCATGTTATTTTGAGAAGACATAATTGCTTAGTTAGTATGCTTAAAGTATTATTATTTTTATGTCAATATGAACTTTTGTCTTGAAACTTTCGGATCTGAATATTCATACCACAATTAAGAAGAATTACATTGAAATTATGCCAAGTAGCACTCCACATCAAAAATTATCTTTTTATCATTTACCTACTCGAGGACGAGTAGGAATTAAGCTAGGGGATGCCTGATACGTCTCCAACGTATCTATAATTTTTGATTGCTCCATTCTATATTATCTACTGTTTTGGGCAATGTTGCACTTTATTATCCACTTTTATATTATTTTTGGGACTAACCTATTAACCGGAGGTCCAGCCCAGAATTGATGATTTTTGCCTATTTCAGTGTTTCAAAGAAAAGGAATATCAAACGGAGTCCAATTGACCCGAAACTCCACAGAACTTATTTTTGGACCAGAAGAAGCCCACGAAGTACCAGAAGCTCGCCAGGGGAGTCCCGGGCTACCCACGAGGGTGGGGGGCGCGCCCACCCCCCTAGGGCGTGCCCCCTGCCTCGTGGACAGCCCGGAGGTCCACCGACGTACTTCTTTCACCCATATATACCCACGTACCCTAAAACTTCCGAAGACGAGAATAGATCAGGAGTTCCGCCGCCGCAAGCCTCTGTAGCCACTAAAAGTCAACCGGGACCCTGTTCTGGCACCCTTCGGAGGGGGGAACCCTCACCGGTGGCCATCTTCATCATCCCGACGCTCTCCATGACGAGGAGGGAGTAGTTCACCCTCGGGGCTGAGGGTATGTACCAGTAGCTATGTGTTTGATCTCTCACTCTCGTGTTCTTGATTTGGCACGATCTTTATGTATCGCGAGCTTTGCTATTATAGTTGGATCTTATGTTGCTTCTCCCCCTCTACTCTCTTGTAATGGATTGAGTTTTCCCTTTGAAGTAATCTTATCGGATTGATTCTTTAAAGATTTGAGAACACTTGATGTATGTCTTGCCATGCGTATCTGTGGTGACAATGGGATATCACGTGATTCACTTGATGTATGTTTTGGTGATCAACTTGCGGGTTCCGCCCATGAACTTATGCATAGGGGTTGGCACACATTTTCGTCTTGATTCTCTGGTAGAAACTTTGGGGCACTCTTTGAGATTCTATGTGTTGGTTGAATAGATGAATCTGAGATTTTGTGATGCATACCGTATAATCATACCCACGGATACTTGAGGTGACATTGGAGTATCTAGGTGACATTAGGGTTTTGGTTGATTTGTGTCTTAAGGTGTTATTCTAGTACGAACTCTAGGGTTGTTTGTGGCACTTATAGGAATAGCCCAACGGATTGATTGGAAAGAATAACTTTGAGGTGGTTTCGTACCCTACCATAATCTCTTTGTTTGCTCTCCACTATTAGTGACTTTGGAGTGACTCTTTGTTGCATGTTGAGGGATAGTTATATGATCCAATTATGTTATTATTGTTGAGAGAACTTGCACTAGTGAAAGTATGAACCCTAGGCCTTGTTTCAACGCATTGCAATACCGTTTACGCTCACTTTTACCACTTGTTACCTTGCTGTTTTTATATTTTCAGATTGCAAAAACCTATATCTACCATCCATATTGCACTTGTATCACCATCTCTTCGCCGAACTAGTGCACCTATACAATTTACCATTGTATTGGGTGTGTTGGGGACACAAGAGAATCTTTGTTATTTGGTTGCAGGGTTGCTTGAGAGAGACCATCTTCATCCTACGCCTCCCACAGATTGATAAACCTTAGGTCATCCACTTGAGGGAAATTTGCTACTGTCCTACAAACCTCTGCACTTGGAGGCCCAACAACGTCTACAAGGAGAAGGTTGCGTAGTAGACATCAAGAGGTCACCGGCGGAATAGGTCCACCTCCTTCTTTCAAAGGAGGTTGCTTACCTGATTCCGGAGCCGCATGGGCCTCCGGAATAGTATTCGGCTGGGGGCCGAATTGGATATGGCCCCATCGCCAATCTCCAGGGGGATCTGCTCCCCCATGTGTCCGGCGGCTGAGGTATCACCCTATGGCGCCACCCTGATGGCCTCGTTTACCTCTCCCTGGCCTCGGAAGGTCCTTCGGGACAACACCTCGGCGTCGTCCATGGCCTTGGGAGAGGAGGCCGCCCGAAGTGACCCGTTGTCCATCACATTTGGATCCAGCGAATTCCTTGAGGATGAGGATCGCTGGGGGAGGGCGTTAGCCGGACTGCAGCACATGATTTAACATATTAAAACCACGAAGTAAAGAAGCTGGATATATATGTTTATAAGTGCCCTTGAGTATTTACGGTTCGGCTAGGGGCTTCTCCCTGGGACACCACTCGGAGTTGCTGTCGGTGTCCAACGCGGAGTCATCCGCAAGGGAGACCCTCCCCTTCTTGGATGCCTCTGCCTCTAGATCCGTGGAGGCTGCCCTTTTCTCCCTTCCCCCCTCGAGGGGAGATTTGCTTTCCTCCTCCTCCTCCTCCTCGTCCTCGACAGCAGGGGAGGAGTGGGTTTCGGCGTCTTCGGACGTCACGTCTGAAGTGCCTTTACGGCGAAGGCCGCCTCTTCCCGCCTGGCCCTTCTTCTTGGCCTTCTTCTCCGGTGACTGGTAGGGCGCCGGAACCAGCATATTCGTCAGAAGTGGGGTAGCTGGGTTTTTAGGCAGCGGAGCCAGACACTGGATCCACTCCGCCTCTTTGTCCAGCCCTGAAAAGATAAATGGGGAAGCTTAGACATCTTCCTTGAATGTACAGGTGAAGGATATACCTTGAAATACGAAAAACTTACCAGACTGGCTGGATGGGTGATAAGTCTCCGTCGTATCTACTTTTCCAAACACCTTTACCCTTGTTTTGGACTCTAACTTGCATGATTTGAGTGGAACTAACCCGGACTGACGCTGTTTTCAGCAGAATTTCCATGATGTTATTTATGTGCAGAAACAAAAGTTCTCAGAATGACCTGAAACTTCACGGAACAACTTTTCGGAAATAATAAAAAATCCTTGCAAAAGATGAAGGCCAGGGGGCCCACCACCTGTCCACGAGGGTGGGGGCGCCCCCCCTAGGGCGCGCCCCCTACCTCGTGGGCCCCCTGGAGCTCCTCCGACGCCAACTCCAACTCTATATATTTGCTTTCGGGGAGAAAAAAATCAAGGAGAAGAAATCATCACGTTTTACGATATGGAGCCGCTGCCAAGCCCTAAAACCTCTCGGGAGGGCTGATCTGGAGTCCGTTCGGGGCTCCGGAGAGGGGGATTCGTCGCCGTCGTCATCATCAACCATCCTCCATCACCAATTTCATGATGCTCACCGCCGCGTGAGTAATTCCATCGTAGGCTTGCTGGACAGTGATGGGTTGGATGAGATCTATCGTGTAATCGAGTTAGTTTTGTTAGGGTTTGATCCCTTGTATCCACTATGTTCTGAGATTGATGTTGCTATGACTTTGCTATGCTTAATGCTTGTCATTAGGTCCCGAGTGCCATGATTTCAGATCTGAACCTAATATGTTTTCATGAATATATGTGAGTTCTTGATCCTATCTTGGAAGTCTATAGTCACCGACTATGTGTTATGATCCGGCAACCCAGTGACAATAATCGGGACCACTCCGGTGATGACCATAGTTTGAGGAGTTCATGTATTCACTAAGTGTTAATGCTTTGTTCGGTTCTCTATTAAAAGGAGGCCTTAATATCCCTTAGTTTCCGTTAGGACCCCGCTGCCACGGGAGGGTAGGACAAAAGATGTCATGCAAGTTCTTTTCCATAAGCACGCATTATGACTATATACGAATACATGCCTACATTACATTGATGAATTGGAGCTAGTTCTGTGTCACCCTATGTTATGATTTGTTACATGATGAACTGCATCGGCATAATTATCCATCACCGATCCAATGCCTCTGAAGTTTTCCATATCTTTGGTTCTCGCTTATTTACTTTCCCGTTGCTACTGTTACAATCACTACAAAACACCAAAAATATTACTTTTGCTTTCATTACTCTTTTGTTACTGTTACCACTACTATCATATTACTTTTCTACTAAATACTTTGCTGCAGATATTAAGTTATCCAGGTGTGGTTGAATTGACAACTCAACTGCTAATACTTGAGAATATTCTTTGGCTCCCCTTGTGTCGAATCAATAAATTTGGGTTGAATACTCTACCCTCGAAAGCTGTTGCGATCCCCTACACTTGTGGGTTATCAATGGGTCAGGTTGTACCCATGATCCTCGGTCGTCTTTGGCCACGTCTCATTGGCCTTAAAAAGCACCTTCCAGATGCCTTCGTGTGTAGCGCCGAAGAACTGTTGCAAGGTCTGGTGCTTGGCCGGATCAAACTCACCCAAATGGCAAGTCCGACTTTGGCAAGGAAGGATCCGGCGAAAAAGCATCACTTGGATCACGTTGACGAGCTTAATGTTCTTGTCCACCATGCTCTTGATGCACGTCTGCAGCGTTGTCACCTCGTTCGACGAAGCCCAGTCCAGGCCCTTCTCTAGCCAGGAGGTGAGCCGCATCGGGGGCCCAGACTTGAATTCGGGAGCTGCGGCCCAGGTGGTGTCACGGGGCTCTGTGACATAGAACCACCGCTGTTGCCACCCTTTGACGATCTCCACGAAGGTGCCTTTGGGCCATGTGACATTGGACAGCTTGCTCACCATAGCGCCTCTGCACTCTGTGTGTTGACCACCCACCATCTTCGGCTTCACATCGAAGATCTTTAGCCACAATCCGAAGTGGGGTGGGATGCGAAGGAAGGCCTCGCACACGACAATGAATTCTAAAATGTTGATGGAAGAATTTGGAGCTAGACCGTGGAAGTCTAGCGCATAGTAGAACATCAGTCCGCGGACGAAGGGGTGGAGAGGAAACCCTAACCCGCGGAGTAAGTGGGGAATGAATACCACCCTCTCATGGGGCTCCAGGGTTGGGACGATCTGCCCCTTGGCCGGAAGCCGGTGGGCGATTTCTTGGGCCAAGTACCCAGCCTCCCGGAGCTTCGAGATGTCCTTCTCTGTGACGGAGGAGGCCATCCACTTGCCCTGCGCTCCAGATCCGGACATGGTTGGAGTGATTTTTGAGGCGGAAAGGATGGAAGCTTGGACGCTGGAGTTCGAGAGCAGATGGGCAGAGGGGAAGAAGGCGTGGTTGAAAGAGTGGATCCTTATCCTCTTATAAAGGCGGTGAATATCAAGCGCCCCCCCCCCCTCTCCTTAAAACTCGCCTATTCCCCAAGGGTCATGCGGATGGCACGGTTGGATTACCCACACCCGTATTAATGAGAATCCCGTGATAAGGGTACACAATCTCTGCTTTGACAAGATGCGCCAATGAAAACCGCATCTTGAAATATGGAGCGGGAGGCTGAAAAAGGGTTCAAAATGATGACCGGGCAGGGATAAAATGTCTTGCTACAAATGTTGTCAGTAGATGGGACTTGTTAAATATTATATTCTTAGTGGCTGTGTGTGGAGCTTGTTTTGCAGATTCGGACACGTTTTCTGTGTTTGAGGACTACTTTAAAGTATTCGAATGAGGAAGCCGCCTTGCAATGCAGAAGACAATCTGCGCGCCAGACACATCGTCATTGAAGCCTGGTTTAGGGGCTACTGAGGGAGTCCTGGATTAAGGGGTCCTCGGGCGTCCGGGCTATGTAACATGGGCCAGACTAATGGGCCATGAAGATACAAGACAGGAGACTTCCTCCCGTGTCTGGATGGGACTCTCCTTTGCGTGGAAGCCAAGCTTAGCGTTCGGATATGAAGATTCCTTCCGCTGTAAACCGACTCTGTATAACCCTAGGTCCCTCCGGTGTCTATATAAACCGGAGGGTTTAGTCCGTAGAGAAAATCAGAATCAGAATCATACAGGCTAGACTTCTAGGGTTTAGCCATTACGATCTCGAGGTAGATAAACTCTTGTAACCCCATATTCATCAAAGATAATCAAGCAGGAAGTAGGGTATTACCTCCATCGAGAGGGCCCGAACCTGGGTAAACATTGTGTCCCTGTCTTCTGTTACCATCGATCCTAAGACGCACAGTTCGGGACCCCCTACCAGAGATCTGCCAGTTTTGACATCGACAGTGCCCGGTAGTGGGTTCAATCTTATGGTGCTCGATCCCAGTGACAGAAAGGGAACTAACACGTATGTATCATTGCTACTAAGGATAAAAAGATGGGATCTATATCTAACGCAATAGATAAACGAATCTTGTCTACATCATGTCATCGTTCTTATTGCATTACTCCGTATTTCCATGAACTTAATACACTAGATGCATGCTGGATAGCGGTCCATGTGTGGAGTAATAGTGGTAGATGCAGGCAGGAGTCGGTCTACTAATCTTGGACGTGATGTCTAGGTAATGATCATTGCCTGGATATCGTCATAATTATTTGAAGTTCTATCAATTGCCCAACAGTAATTTGTTTACCCACCGTTTGCTATTTTTCTCGAGAGAAGCCACTAGTGAAACCTACGGGCCCCGGGTCTTCTTTCTCATACATTTGCTTGCGATCTACTTTTCCTTTGTATTTTTATTCAGATATATTAAACCAAAACTACAAAAATACTTTGCTGCACTTAATTTTATTTGTGATCTACTATTTCAATCTATTACAACTTTCTCCCATCCACGCACAGTTTCTGGCGCCGTACCCCGAAAGGGATTGACAACCCCTTTAACACGTCGGGTTGCGAGTGGCTGTTATTTGTGTGCATGAGTTTTTTACATTGTGTTGCTTGGTTCTCCTACTGGTTCGATAACCTTGGTTTCATATCTGAGGGAAATACCTACCGCCGCTGGGCTGCATCATCCCTTCCTCTTTGGGGAAATACCGACATAGCTTCAAGTGACATCAAAAGGAAATTTCTGGCGCCGTTGTCGGGGAGTATCTTCAACATATACCAGGTTCCTAATCACAAATCTCATCTCCTTGCAATTTAAATTATTTTCCATTTGCCTCTCGTTTTCCTCTCCCCCACTTCACAAAATTTTGCCATTTTTATTCGCCCTCTTTTTCATTTACCTTTTTCTCGTCAGATCTCATGTTTGCTTGTGTTGCCATGTGCCTTCTATTTGCTTGCATCTATGCTTGCTAAAAATATATTGTCATGGTGTTGGGGAACGTAGTAATTTCAAAAACAAATCATACGCACACACAGGATCATGGTGATGCATAGCAATGAGAGGGGAGAGTGTTGTCCACGTATCCTCGTAGACCGAAAGCGGAAGCGTTAGCACAACGCGGTTGATGTAGTCGTACGTCTTCACGATCCGACCAATCAAGTTCCGAACGCACGGCACCTCCGAGTTTAGCACACGTTCAGCTCGATGACATCCCTCGAACTCCGATCCAGCCGAGTGTTGAGGGAGAGTTTCGTCAGCACGACAGCATGGTGACGATGATGATGTTCTATCGATGCAGGGCTTCGCCTAAGCACCGCTACGATATTATCGAGGTGGACTATGGTGGAGGGGGGCACCGCACACAGCTAAAAGCTCAATGATCAATTGGTGTGTCTACAAGGGGTGCCCCCCTCCCTTTATATAAAGGAGTGGAGGAGGGGGAGGGCCAGCCCTCTCTATGGCGCGCCCTAGGAGGAGTCCTACTCCTACCGAGACTAGGATTCCCCCCTTCCAAGTAGTAGGAGTAGGAGTCAAGGAAAGGGGAGTGAGAAGAGAAGGAAGGAGGGGGCGCAGCCCCTCCCCCTAGTCCAATTCGGACTAGGCCTTGGGGGGGCGCCCAGCCTCTCCTCTCTCTTTCCCCTAAAGCCCAATAAAGCCCATATACTCCCCGGTGAATTCCCGTAACTCTCGGTACTCCAAAAAATACCCGAATCACTCGGAACCTTTCCGATGTCCGAATATAGTCGTTCAATATATCGATCTTTACGTCTCGACCATTTTGAGACTCCTTGTCATGTTCCCGTTCTCATACGGGACTCCGAACTACCTTCGGTACATCAAATCACATAAACTCATAATACACTCGTCACCAAAACTTTAACCGTGCGGACCCTACGGGTTCGAGAACTATGTAGACATGCCCGAGACATGTCTCCGGTCAATAACCAATAGCGGAACCTGGATGCTCATATTGGCTCCTAGATATTCTATGAATATCTTTATCGGTCAAACCGCATAACAACATACGTTGTTCCCTTTGTCATCGGTATGTTACTTGCCCGAGATTCGATCGTCGGTATCTCAATACCTAGTTCAATCTCGTTACCGGCAAGTCTCTTTACTCATTCCGTAATACATCATCTCGCAACTAACTCATTACTTACAATGCTTGCAAGCCTTATAGTGATGTGCATTACCGAGTGGGCCCAGAGATACCTCTCCGACAATGGAGTGACAAATCCTAATCTCGAAATACGCCAACCCAACAATTACCTTCGGAGACACCTGTAGAGCACCTTTATAATCACCCAGTTATGTTGTGACGTTTGGTAGCTCATAAAGTGTTCCTCCGGTAAACGGGAGTTGCTTAATCTCATAGTCATAGGAACATGTATAAGTCATGAAGAAAGCAATAGCAACATACTAAACGATGGAGTGATAAGCTAACGGAATGGGTCAAGTCAATCACATCATTCTCCTAATGATGTGATCCCATTAATCAAAGGACAACTCTTTATCTATAGCTAGGAAACACAACCATCTTTGATCAACGAGCTAGTCAAGTAGAGGCATACTAGTGACACTCTGTTTGTCTATGTATTCACACATGTATCATGTTTCCGGTTAATACAATTCTAGCATGAATAATAAACATTTATCATGATATAAGGAAATAAATAATTACTTTATTATTGCCTCTAGGGCATATTTCCTTCAGTCTCCCACTTGCACTAGAGTCAATAATCTAGTTCACATCGCCATGTGATTTAACACCAATAGTTCACATTACCACACTACTAGGAAAAGGCTTATACATAGAAGTTTACCAGTAGTGTGTGTTATGGACCCCACGCTACTGATAATTACCAGTAGCGTCTATTATAAAGCCCGCTACTGGTACAACATAGTAGCAGCGTTGGTTTCTGGAGGCCACGCTACTGGTAAGTTTGCCACAGCACACCACCCGACCAAAAAATATTAGCATCGTGTGTAGTCTAACCAGCGCTACTGTTAAGAAAGTAGTTGTAGCGCCTGTGCACCTAGACGCGCTACTGCTATTTCTTCTATGGGTAAACTTATACCAGTAGCGTTGTTTTTGTACAAGCGCTATAGCTAGTTTTACGTACCAGCAGATATTTTGGCTGGCACTCATAGCAGTAGCGTGCTTTGGCTCCCCGCGCTACTGCTATGGTCGCCACCCACCTACCACCTTTCCCCTCCTTCCTCCCCTTTCTTCTTCCTCTCCCCCTTCCTTTCTCCCCCTTTCCTTGCACCTTGCTTGTTCCATTCAATGCTCCCCCTCCACCACCCCTCCATTAGAGCCCTCCCTCCCCCTCTTCTTTGCCCTCCAGCACCCCCCTCTTCTTTGCCCTCCACCACCCCCATCCATTAGAGACCTCTTCTTTGCCCTCCACCACCCCCTCTTCTTTGTGCCCTCCACCACCACCCCCTCCATTAATGCCCTCCCTCCCCTCTTCTTTGCCCTCCACCCCTTCCATTAATGCCTTCCTCTCCTCTCCCACTATCTCCCTAGCTAGCTCTCTCTCTCTCCCTAGCTAGCTAGCTAGCTAGTTAGAGCTATATATCTAGAGCTACTAGGTAATTAAGAAGAAAGGTGCTTGATATCCCTCTCAACACATAGGTGAGCAAAAAAAGGTGTTTGTGTGGATAGGATCGCAACTATATATATATATGGGCGATATGAGAATATATATACCAATTTGTGTGTGGAATAATTTGAGTTTCCTACAATGTGTATTTGATGAAATAATGTGGGTGACATGAGTTGCCTTTGTTTTGCCGAAATGTCGATTCAATTCTGTTTCGGCGAATTTCGGGCAAACTCAATATGTCCTATGTTTAGGGAAGGTCATGCTGAATTTTTGTATGAATTTGATCCATGCATGCATATATACGTGGTTATAATATTTGCTCAAGGCAGTGATCATGAAGGTCAATGTAAGGATGGTGGAAAGATCACGGCAATCCGCTGTGGACCACATGTATGAAAAAAGACTGAAGGATGTTTTATGTCTGTGTCAAAGATGCAAAGGAATTGTCAGGCTCGACCCCTTTGAGGGTGGCACATTCAAGGCGCACCTGCTCATGCATGGTTTCATGCATGGCCGTACTCGGTGGATAAGTGAAGATGATGATGATGAGGACGTCGACGGGGCAGGAAATAACGACATGGGGCCACCAGACGAAGAGATGACCGATTATGTGCCCGAAGAGGAAGACGGCCTCGGAAATGTCGATGGAGAAGACGCGGACACGCCACCGTCTTCGTCACTACTAAGTTCAGCCATGCGGGACCCGCATGTTTGAGACCTGCTTCGCAAGAAGACGACTAGCGACAGAGCTGCTTCTAGAGAGGAGGCCAAACTGGCGCAACTGGAGGTAGACTCGATGACTCCTTTGTATGATGGTTGCAATAATCCCGAGGTGACCCGCTTGAGTTTCACACTAGAACTTCTAAAGATGAAGGCAAAAAACAAATGGACAGATACAAGCATGGATGAGCTTCTGAAGTACCTAAAGAAGGTTCTTCCCACGGGAAGCCTGTCTACTAGTGTCGAGGAGGCAAAGAAAATCGTGTGCCCTCTTGATCTGCCACATATTAGATATCACGCATGCATCAATGATTGCATCATATATCGGAACGAGCACGCGGAAAAAACCATCTGTCCAAAGTGCAATGCTTCACGATATAAAAAGGCCGGAAAGAAAGCTCCACAGAAAGTTGTATGGTACTTTCCGATCACTCCGTGTCTACAGCGGTATTTCGTAGATCCTAAGGAAGCAAAGCTTATGCGCTGGCACGCGGAGAGGGTGAAGCCAGATGACGGAGATGAGCCGAAGCTGAGACACCTCGTAGATGCTAGCCAGTGGAGAGCATTAAATGCTGAATTTGATTTTTTTCGCAAATGATCCAAGGAACATCGTGCTTGGCGCTAGTAGTGATGGCATGAATCCATTTGGCAACCAGAACACCAATCATAGCACATGGCCCGTGTTTGTATGGATGTACAACCTCCCCCCTGGTTGTACATGAAGGAAAAATACATACACATGGCTATGCTTATTCAAGGGCCGAGACAACCGGGAAATGATATAAATATGTATCTCGGGTTACTGAAAGAGGAGTTACAGACCTTATGGACAACGCCGACCAAGACATGGGATGCAAGCAAAGGAGAGTATTTCTACATGAGAGCCGCGCTGATCACGACGGTGCAGGACTATCTCAGTTACAGCTATCTCTCCGGCCAGGTGTGCCACGGATATTGCGGATGCACGAGGTGCATGGATGATACAACTTCTCTGCAGCTATCGAAAGATGGCAGGTCTTCAAAAATTGTGTACATGGGGCATCGAAGATGGCTCGAGAAGGATGACCCATGGAGAAAGCATGGAGATCTATTCAATGGTAAGGCTAAGCATCGAGGTCCTCCATGTAAGTGTAGCGGTGCAGAAATATATGAGTTATTGAAGAACTAGAAAGAGTGCCCCTCGCCAGGAAAGACGAAGAAAAAGGCGCCGGAGCCCCTGCTGAAGGTATGGAAGACGAGATCTGTTTTCTGGGACTTGGAATACTGGCCCATACTCGACACGCCTCATAGCCTTGATCAAATGCATATCACAAAAAAATATCCTTGAGAGTTTGCTTGGAACATTGATGAACATGCCGGAGAGGACCAAGGATGGGCTGAAGGCAAGAAAAGACTTGGAATTTTTGAAAATCAGGAAAGATCTCCAAATGCCCGGTAAAAGGTCGTCAAAGGAGACCGAGACGGAGACGGAGACGGAAGATAGGGGCAAAAAAGTAAACAAGAAGGAAGAACAATATTGCCCCCCTCTTGCTTCACCTTAGATCCAAAGGAGGTTGATCAATTGTTCAAGTGCCTTGCCGGAATCGAAGTTAGTTCCGGATCTTTGTGGGAAGATAAGCAGATATCTGGACACTAAGAAAAAAAGGTTCAGTGGGATGAAGTCTCACGACTGTCATGTGATGATGACGCAGTTACTCCTGGTTGCACTTAGAGGGATTATGGACACACATGTGCGTGAGACGCTTACTGACCTATGCCACTTTTTTGATGCTATCTCTCGAAAGTCGATCAGTGTGAAGCAACTCCATAGGTGTAACGCCCCGGATTCGATGCGCCAGGTGTCCGTCAGTTATTCGCCATCGTTGCCATGTCATTCTCTTGCGTGTTGCACTTTGCCACGTCATCATCTGCATTTTATATCATGTCGTCATGTGCATCTCATTTTGCATACGTGTTCGTCTCATGCATCCGAGCATTTTCCCCGTTGTCCGTTTTGCAATCCGGCACTCCTATGTTCCCCGGCACCCCCTTTTACCTCTTTTCGTGTGCGGATGTTAAACGGTCTCGGAATGGACCTAGGTTTGTCAAGCGGCCTTGGTATAGCACCGGTAGACCGCCTGTCAAGTTTCGTGCCATTTGGAGGTCGTTTGATACTCCAACGGTTAACCGGGTAACCACAAAAGCCTCTTTTGTATTGCAGCCCAACACCCTTTCCAAAGTGGCCCAAAACCCAGCATACTCCCCTCCATGCTCTCGGTCGTTCGATCACGATCGCGTGGCCGAAAACCGCTCCTCATTTGGACTCTCCTAGCTCCCTCTACCTATATATATGTGGCCTCCCCTGAAAAGAAAATCGCAGATCAAACCCTAGCTTCTTCCCTGGCGCTGGGCGCATCTCCCGGCTGCCCGGACATGTCCGCCGCTCCCTCCACGTCGTCCGCCAATGGCGGGGCGCCACGTCGCCTCCGCCGCCGCTCGGCCGGGGACGCGCCACCTAAGCGCCCTTCTCTCTCCTCCCGCGCCCGCGCCGAATACCGGGGCCATCGCGCCCGGGCCGCCCGGGCAGCCGTGACCGCCGCGCCCATGATCGCGCCGCCCGCCGAACTTCGGCCGTAGCTGCGCCTCGTGGCGCCTCCGCCGCCTCGGCGACCCTCGCCACCGCTGGGCCTCCCTCGGGCGCCTCCCGTCGCCCTTGACACCCGTCCCGCCGCCATGGGCTCGGCGCGTGGCCGCCCGATCGCCGCCCTTCGCCCGGCAGGTCGGGAGGGCCCGACCTCAGCGCTGCCCGCTGCCCGCGGGCGCCGGCGCCCCGCTCCGGCGAGCTCGCCCTCGCCTCTCCGGCCTCCGCCATCCCGAACTCCGGCGAGCCCCGATCCCGGCCTTCCTCGTAAACCGTGCCAAGGGTTGACTCCCCCACCCCTCTAAAATTCATCTAAGTCCCGAGCATTTTTTGATATTTTGTGCCATTTTCATTGCATCATATCTCCGCCATCGTTGCTCCGTTTTGCGCGTGTAATATGTCAAAATGTTCGCCTCGATGAGTAGATCATTTCGTCTCATTGCATCATGTTCATTTGAGCTCATCTTGATGCCCGAAATACTGTTAGAAGAGGGCTATGTGATGTTAGTTTCTGTTTCTTAACAGAACATGCACTTTTGTCATTTTTGCTATGATTGATGTGTGCACCCTATGAACTTGAGTCCTACATGTGTTTTGTCATATGCCATGCCATCTTTCCAGGTGTGCTTGCCATGTATTTTTGTGAGTTATGTAGTGAGTGCATCAAGCTTGTTAAGTAGGGTACTTGCTGTTGCTGTTTTCCTGGCAGATTCTGTTATATTTTGTTGCCATGTTAACTTGATGCTACAGAGAGTTCCATGCTTATTTTTGAGATACTTCAGTAAGGATGTTTTGTTATACATGTCTTGATCTATCCATCCATTACCTTGTTTGCAATTATGGAGTAGTCTAGCTTGAGTCAATCGAGCTCTACTTTTGCTATAAAATGTTTCCTGGCAGATTGTTTACATGTTATTCAATTTTGCCAAGGATTGTTGTAATTGATCCGTATATGCTATGATGTTGTTCTTGCCATGTATAGATTCTATGACATGTCTTCTTGCTGTTGGTTACCTTTCCATGCCATGTGTTGCTCTGTGGTGAGTGGTTCAAGCTCACCAACATGCCTACTTATTGTTGTTCCTGCCATGTTTAAATCTATAATATAAGTTTCCATGTTTACATGGGTGCCATCTTATTTTATGATCATTTTTGGCTCATGGTCATTAAAGGACTTTTGTTCTATGAAATTAGTAGATTCATGCCATGTCTTGGTTTTTCTTGTTGAGGTCCTGTAGCATGTTGTTTTGATGCTTGCAATATGCCTACTTGTTGTTTTGGACAGATTGTTGCTATGACTTGTATAGGGTGTATGTGTTGAACCGTTGCTCCGTTTTGAGTGTGCTCTATATGAAACTTGCTTGATTTTGCATTTAGTTTCATATTATCATGTTGCATCCTTGTTTTGAGGTGTTTGCTTAATGTTTGTATGCATTTTGCATCAATGGCATGCTTATCTTGTTTTGCTCATATCTTCTAGGCCGTAGCTCCGAATCTAATGAACTTTATATGTAACTAGACTAGAATTTCGTGTAGATCATTGTGGTGCATCTTAACTTGCTTTTTAACAACTTGAACGTAATGTTTATTCAGATCTGGACCAATTTCGAAATTTGCATATGAGGACTTACCGGAATTGTCATATGTTGTTTCCGGCCTCATTTAAACTTGCTTTGATGTGTTGCTCTTGTTTGCATCATCTCTTGCCATGAGTAGCTTCATGTAGATTTGTCATGCATCATGTTTGTTGTGCATCTTGTCATGTTCATGTGTGGGGTGTTTACTATGTTGTGTGCTTCTTCTTGTTAGTTCATGTTTCGTTGCGATCGTGAGGATTCGTTCGTCCACGCTTGGTTCGGCTTCATCCGTTCGTCTTCTTCATGGACTTGTTCTTCTTCCTTGCGGGATTTCAGGCAAGATGACCGCTACCCTGGATCTCACTACTATCATTGCTATGCTAGTTGCTTCGTTCTATCGCTTTGCTGCGCTACCTATTACCTGTTTACAAGCCATCCCAAATTGCCATCTCAGCCTCTAACCTTTTGCACCCTTCCTAGCAAACCGTTGTTTGGCTATGTTACCGCTTTGCTCAGCCCCTCTTATAGCGTTGTTAGTTGCAGGTGAAGATGAAGTTTGTTCCTTGTTGGAACATGGAGATGTTGTTCCCTGTTGGAACATGTTTACTTGTTGGGATATCACAATATATCTTATTTAATTAATGCATCTATATATTTGGTAAAGGGTGGAAGGCTCGGCCTTATGCACGGTGTTTTGTTCCACTCTTGCCGCCCTAGTTTCCGTCATATCGGTATTATGTTCCCGGATTTTGCGTCCCTAACGCGGTCGGGTGATTTATGGGACCCCCTTGACGATTCGCTTTGAATAAGACTCCTCCAAAGAAGGCCCAACATTGGTTTTACCATTTGCCTCACCTATTCCCTTTTTTCCCTTGGGTTTCGGAGCCGAGGGTCATCTTTATTTTAGCCCCGGGCGGTGCTCCTTCGAGTGTTGGTCCGAACCGGCAACTTCTTGGCGCAACCACGGGGCAACTCGAGGATTGGTTTTACTCGTAGCTTGACTTATCCGGTGTGCCCGAGAGCGAGGTACGTGCGACTCCTATCGGGATTGGTCGGCACATCCGGTGACTTTTTGGTCTTGTTTTATTCTTTGTCGAAATGTCTTGTAGCCGGGATTCCGAGATCGATCGGGTCTTCCGGGAGAAGGAATATCCTTCGTTGATCGCGAGAGCTTATCATGGGCTAAGTTGGGACACCCTGCAGGGTATAAACTTTTCGAGAGCCGTGCCCATGGTTATGTGGCAGATGGGAATTTGTTAATGTCCGGTTGTAGTAAACTTGAAGCAAACTCTTCTAAAATACACCAACCGTGTGCGTAACCGTGAGTGTCTCTTTTCGGGGTTGGTCGAGAGGAGAACATGGTTTCCTGGGTTATGTCTGACGTAAGTAGGAGTTCAGGATCACTTCTTGATCATTACTAGTTGATGACCTTTCCTTTGTTTCTCTTCTCGCTCTCATTTGCGTATGTTAGCCACCATATATGCTTAGTCGCTTTGCAACCTCACCACTTTACCCCTTCCTTTCCCATTAAGCTTTGCTAGTCTTGATACCCATGGTAATGGGATTCTTTGAGTCCTCGTGGCTCACAGATTACTACACCACCCGATTGCGGTACAGGTTTGCGATGATCATGACGTGAGAGCGATGTTTGCTTGTGTTGGAGTTCTTCTTACGCTTGTTCTTCGATCGGGGATAGGTTCCTGTGTCGGCGACTGGGCTAAAGGTGGTGGATATTGTTTGAGTTTCTGCTTATGTTTCATCCGTAGTCGGATGTTGGTCTTGTATGTTGTATTGTTGTTTTCTTGTGGCATTTGTGCCTTTTGTATGTATCCCTATGTATTATGTAATGTTGATGTAATGATATCCACCTTGCAAAAGCGTTTCAATATGCGGGTCTATCCTTGGTGGGACCGTCGAGTTCCTTTTGGATAGGGTCGCATATTGGGCGTGACAAGTTGGTATCAGAGCCTCGACCGACCCTAGGAGCCCCCTTGATTGATCGTGTAGTTCGGCCGTTGTTGAGTCTAGAAGAAAATTGTTTTCGGAGTCTAGTTATATTGGAGAGTAGGAATTCTTTTTACTCCTCAGCCCCTTCGTCGCTCTGGTGAGGAATCTTGACGTAGGTGTTTTGAATTACTTCTCTTCCCGTTCAATTTTTTCTTTAGGATCACGCAGTTGGTTTTCCGATAGTGGTTTCTCAGCTCTTTTCATCCGGTGCATATCTCGTCAAAGTGATTCGACCCTCTCCATTTTTGCAAGTTCAATCCTCAGTTGTTTTCTTTTCCCACCCGCCCACCCTTCTTCTTCTCGGAACCGGAGTCCGTAATCGAGTATCCATTCTACTCGTGCGAAGTCTTTGCTTTCTTTCATCAATTATTTCAATTGGTGTTTTCTCTTCAAGTTATTCGTCAGTTTCCCCTTCCAAGTTGCCTTTGTTTTCCCGCCCTCCCACCCTTTTTCCTCCCGGAGTTTGAGTCTGTTTCGACCATCAATTTCATTAGTGTGGAGTCTCTTCAGTCTTCCCTCAATTATTTCAACCGGTGAATTCTCGTTTTGTACGACATTCTTCATCTCTTTTCTTTTCCGGTGCACTCAATTCAAGTTTTTCAGATTAATCATATTCTTTTCCTTCAAAGTGTTCTCCTTGCTCATTTGCATCTCGCCATTCAATCCTTCCGGAGTGCTCAAGACATCTCAGGAGATTCGTCTGTGTTCTAATTAATTCGAGGTTGTCACCTCATCCAAATATTTCAAGTGTTCCGGTGCATCATCTATCTGTTCATCACCCCTTTCCAACGGTGTTATCTCTTCAGTGGGCCCTAACCCACAGGTCTTTTCCCAGGATCTTACCTGACTCTTCTAATTCTTCCGGAGCTATTCCCAAATTCTTTTCAAGTGTGACGTAAGTATGGATTCCATCAGTCACATGCCTTTTCCAAGATCGATTTCAAATTCTTGTCATTGTTGGCTCAACCTCTTCGCCTTTCGTTTCCCCAGAGTATCTCAATAATTTTGGTGGTGTTTCTCGTCGTCCTTGAAGACCGAAGTAGAGTTTCTCTTAAATCTTGTCCGTTCCCCCGGAGTTTCATGGTTCTAGCTCGATGTTATCCTATCTAGTTGTTCCCAGTTGTGCAATTCTTTTCATCAATCCAGAATATTTCAGGTGTTGCTCTCCTTCTTGATCATCCGGAGGTCACCTTTTTGGAATATTTCTTCGTTCCACGTTTTCAGCTTCGGTCGTCTCAATATTATTCCGGTGCTTCGTTCAAGTATTCTTCAATCAGTTCGCGATCTCTTCGCTCTTTTGCATCTAAATCCCCTCTAGCATATTTGCTCTTCTAATTCTTTCCGGCGATCCGTTCTCTTCTCTTTGTTCATTTTCATCTTCACGGTGGTTCGTTCAAGATTCTTTTTCCTTCACTATCATTTTAATTCATTCGTTCTTTCCAATCCTACCGGTGGTTCATGAAGACCTTCTCAAGTTTGCGATATGTCACTTCTCAATCCTTTTCAAGAAGAATAAGTATTATGAAAAATCCATTGCTTCTCATCAATTTAATTTGATGAAGGATAAGCATACAATAAATCTTATTCTTATTTCATCCAAGTGATTAATCCCTTCCTTCGGAGTATGTTCTTAATGAATAAATTCCACTTCCAAGTGTTTTCATCTTTTTCTTTTCCGGAGTTCAGAAATTTCCTCGGCCTTTTCATCGGAACCTCCATCTAAATCATCGCAACGCTCATCTTATTCTTTCTTCCTTCAGTCGATCTCATCATCCTTTTGTTACCGGAGTTCTTCACGGTGGTTCTTCATGATTTAATTCATTCTTCAAGAGTTCATCAAGATTCTTATTGGTGGTGTTCAAGTATCCTTCTTCTTGCATCTCGAAGTGCAATTAACTCTCCGTATTCTTTTGAAGTGGAGTTTTGTATTTCTTCGTTCTTCTCAGCTATCCAATCATTTCCGTTTGCGGCTAGTTATCACCTCATAATTTCTGAGATGTTGTCCATAAGACCACAACAAGCTTATTCTTTTCGTTGTTGATTTTCTCAACAACTTTGTTCAACCCTTCCTTCTAAGCTCATTTCATTCCACTCTTTTAATTATTTCAGGAGGTTTTTTTTGTCATGTCTTCATCAAGTATCATTCCATCCTCTCAAGTTCTTGTTCTATTCTTTCCATTTTTAACCGGAGTGCTGCCTAAATTCTTTCAGTCTTTTTCGTTTCTTATCTCGTTCTAACAGGAGTTGTTTCATAGTCTATCTGATTCAGTGAGCTTTCGATTCTCGTCATTCTCGTCGTTCTTCTCTTCTTCTTGAGTGCTCTTGATTTCTTTGAGTACTTGTTGCACCTCATCCCTTTTCCCTTCCGTCTCGGTCCTAAGATCTCGGGACGAGATCTCTTGTTAGTGGAGAAGTGTTGTAACGCCCCGGATTCGGTGCGCCAGGTGTCCGTCAGTTATTCGCCATCGTTGCCATGTCATTCTCTTGCGTGTTGCACTTTGCCACGTCATCATCTGCATTTTATATCATGTCGTCATGTGCATCTCATTTTGCATACGTGTTCGTCTCATGCATCCGAGCATTTTCCCCGTTGTCCGTTTTGCAATCCGGCACTCCTATGTTCCCCGGCGCCCCCTTTTACCTCTTTTTGTGTGCGGATGTTAAACGGTCTCGGAATGGACTGAGGTTTGTCAAGCGGCCTTGGTATAGCACCGGTAGACCGCCTGTCAAGTTTCGTGCCATTTGGAGGTCGTTTGATACTCCAACGGTTAACCGGGTAACCACAAAAGCCTCTTTTGTATTGCAGCCCAACACCCTTTCCAAAGTGGCCCAAAACCCAGCATACTTTCCTCCATGCTCTCGGTCGTTCGATCACGATCGCGTGGCCGAAAACCGCTCCTCATTTGGACTCTCCTAGCTCCCTCTACCTATATATATGTGGCCTCCCCCGAAAAAATTCGCAGATCAAACCCTAGCTTCTTCCCCTGCGCGCCGCCGGACGCATCTCCCCGGCTGCCCGGACATGTCCGCCGCTCCCCTCCACGTCGTCCGGCCAATGGCAGGACGCCACGTCGCCTCCGCCGCCGCTCCCGGCCAACCGGGACGCGCCACCTCAGCGCCCTTCTCTCTCCTCCCGCGCCCGCGCCGCGAATACCGGGGCCCATCGCGAAACCGCCCGGGCCGCCCGAGCCGGCCGTCGCCGCGCCGCGATTCGCGCCGCCCGTCGGAGCTTCGCGGCTGCGCCTCGGCCGCGCCTCCGCCTCCTCCCGGCGACCCTCGCCGCCGCTTGGCCTCCTCGCTGGCGCCTCCCGTCGCCCGGCACCGCCGCCGCCACACCGTCCCCGCTGCCATGGGCTCGCCGGCGCGCCGCCGCCGCCCGGTCGCCGCCCTTTCGCCCGAGCAGGTCGGGAGGGCCCGACCTCAGCGCTGCCCGCTGCCCGCCGGGCCAGCGCCCGCTCAGCGAAGCTCGCCCTCGCCTCTCCGGCCTCCGCCATCCCGAACTCCGGCGAGCCCCGATCCCGGCCTTCCTCGTAAACCGTGCCAAGGGTTGACTCCCCCCCCTCTAAAATTCATCTAAGTCCCGAGCATTTTTTGATATTTTGTGCCATTTTCATTGCATCATATCTCCGTCATCGTTGCTCCGTTTTTCGCATGTAATATGTCAAAATGTTCGCCTCGATGAGTAGATCATTTCGTCTCATTGCATCATTTTCATTTGAGCTCATCTTGATGCCCGAAATGCTATTAGAAGAGGGCTATGCTTAACTTGATGCTACAGAGAGTTCTATGCTTAGTTTTGAGATACTTCAGTAAGGATGTTTTGTTATACATGTCTTGCTCTATCCATCCATGCCCTTGTTTGCAATTATGAAGTAGTCTAGCTTGAGTCAATCGAGCTCTACTTTTGCTATAAAATGTTTCCTGGCAGATTGTTTACATGTTATTCAATTTTGCCAAGGATTGTTGTAATTGATCCGTATATGCTATGATGTTGTTCTTGCCATGTATAGCTTCTATGCCATGTCTTCTTGCTGTTGGTTACCTTGCCATGCCATGTATTGCTCTGTGGTGAGTGGTTCAAGCTCACCAACATGCCTACTTATTGTTGTTCCTGCCATGTTTAAATCTGTAATATAACTTTCCATGTTTACATGGGTGCCATCTTATTTTCTGATCCTTTTTGGCTCATGGTCATTAAAGGACTTTTGTTCTATGGAATTATTAGATTCATGCCATGCCTTTTGTTTTCTTGTTGAGGTCCTGTAGCATGTTGTTTTGATGCTTGCAATATGCCTACTTGCTGTTTTGGACAGATTGTTGCTATGACTTGTATAGGGTGTATGTGTTGAACCGTTGCTCCGTTTTGAGTGTGCTCTATATGAAACTTGCTTGATTTTGCATGTAGTTTCATATTATCATGTTGCATCCTTGTTTTGAGGTGTTTGCTTGATGTTTGTATGCATTTTGCATCAATGGCATGCTTATCTTGTTTTGCTCATATCTTCTAGGACGTAGCTCCGAATCTAATGAACTTTATATGTAACTTGACTAGAATTTCGTGTAGATCATTGTGGTGCATCTTAACTTTCTGTTTAACAACTTGAACATAATGTTTATTCAGATCTGGACCAATTTCGAAATTTGCATATGAGGACTTACCGGAATTGTCATATGTTGTTTCCGGCCTCATTTAAACTTGCTTTGATGTGTTGCTCTTGTTTGCATCATCTCTTGCCATGAGTAGCTTCATCTAGATTTGTCATGCATCATGTTTGTTGTGCATCTTGTCATGTTCATGTGTGGGGTGTTTACTATGTTGTGTGCTTCTTCTTGTTAGTTCATGTTTCGTTGCGATCGTGAGGATCCGTTCGTCCACGCTTGGTTCGGCTTCATCCGTTCGTCTTCTTCATGGACTTGTTCTTCTTCCTTGCGGGATTTCAGGCAAGATGACCGCTACCCTGGATCTCACTACTATCATTGCTATGCTAGTTGCTTCGTTCTATCGCTATGCTGCGCTACCTATTACTGTTTTTCAAGCCATCCCAAATTGCCATGTCAGCCTCTAACCTTTTGCACCCTTCCTAGCAAACCGTTGTTTGGCTATGTTACCGCTTTGCTCAGCCCCTCTTATAAGCGTTGTTAGTTGCAGGTGAAGATGAAGTTTGTTCCTTGTTGGAACATGGAGATGTTGTTCCTGTTGGAACATGTTTACTTGTTGGGATATCACAATATATCTTATTTAATTAATGCATCTATATATTTGGTAAAGGGTGGAAGGCTCGGCCTTATGCCTGGTGTTTTGTTCCACTCTTGCCGCCCTAGTTTCCGTCATATCGGTATTATGTTCCCGGATTTTGCGTCCCTAACGCGGTCGGGTGATTTATGGGACCCCTTGACAGTTCGCTTTGAATAAGACTCCTCCAAGGCCCAACATTGGTTTTACCATTTGCCTCACCTATTCCCTTTTTCCCTTGGGTTTAGGAGCCCGAGGGTCATCTTTATTTTAGCCCCGGGCGGTGCTCCTTCGAGTGTTGGTCCGAACCGAGCAACCTCTTGGGGCCACCACGGGGCAACTCGAGGATTGGTTTTACTCGTAGCTTGACTTATCCGGTGTGCCCTGAGAACGAGGTACGTGCGACTCCTATCGGGATTTGTCGGCACATCCGGGCGGCTTTGCTGGTCTTGTTTTATTGCTGCCGAAATGTCTTGTAGCCGGGATTCCGAGACTGATCGGGTCTTCCCGGGGAGAAGGAATATCCTTCGTTGATCGCGAGAGCTTATCATGGGCTAAGTTGGGACACCCCTGCAGGGTATAAACTTTCGAGAGCCGTGCCCGCGGTTATGTGGCAGATGGGAATTTGTTAATGTCCGGTTGTAGTAAACTTGAAGCAAACTCTTCTAAAATACACCAACCGTGTGTGTAACCGTGAGTGTCTCTTTTCGGGGTTGGTCGAGAGGAGAACATGGTTTCCTGGGTTATGTCTGACGTAAGTAGGAGTTCAGGATCACTTCTTGATCATTACTAGTTGACGACCGTTCCTTTGTTTCTCTTCTCGCTCTCATTTGCGTATGTTAGCCACCATATATGCTTAGTCGCTGCTGCAACCTCACCACTTTACCCCCTTCCTTTCCCATTAAGCTTTGCTAGTCTTGACACCCATGGTAATGGGATTGCTGAGTCCTCGTGGCTCACAGATTACTACACCACCAGTTGCAGGTACAGGTTTGCGATGATCATGACGTGAGAGCGATGTTTGCTTGTGTTGGAGTTCTTCTTCTGCTTCTTCTTCGATCAGGGATAGGTTCGGTCGGCAGACTGGGCTAGCAGGTGGATATTGTTTGAGTTTACCTTATGTTTCATCCGTAGTCGGATGTTGGTCTTGTATGTTGTATTGTTGTTTTCTTGTGGCATTTTTGCCTTTTGTATGTATCCCTATGTATTATGTAATGTTGATGTAATGATATCCACCTTGTAAAAGCGTTTCAATATGCGAGTCTATCCTTGGTGGGACCGTCGAGTTCCTTTTGGATAGGGTCGCATATTGGGCGTGACAATAGGCTACAGGAAGAGATCATTGTCATACTGAATGAGCTAGAGATGTACTTCCCGCCCGCGTTCTTTGATGTCATGGTGCATCTATGTGTCCACATCTTGGACGACATCATCGACCTAGGGCCGACATTCCTGCATAGCATGATGCCATTCGAGAGGATGAATGGGGTCATCAAAGGATTCGTTCGTAACATGTCTCGTCCAGATGGAAGCATAGCCGAGGATATCTCGACCAAAGAGTGCATCTCTTTACGTGAGAGTTATCGACCAAAGACCGTGTTGTTGGTTTGCCCGTCAACAAGCACTGTGGAAGGCTCGAAGGCGAAGGTCACACCAACGGTCATAGGGATGTGAATGTGTTACGCTCGGGCCGACAAATGACATTGACAGGGAAAACTTAGTAGTGCTACAACACCTAGATGTGCTAGAAGATTTCGTGACACTGCACAAAGAGACCATCACAAAGAAATACCGTGACCGTGGGGAGTACAGGACGGACGCTGAAGTTATTAGAGAGCCCAAATCCACTTTCGTGCGTTGGTTCAAAGAGCGAGTTCTTGCTAATCCCCCGGAAGAGGGTTGTCCAAACGGAACACTCATATACGCCTTAGCACATGGCCCCTCGACCAACCTCGCGACTTATCAAGCATACGTTATCAACGGATACACGTTCTACACGGAGGATAAAGATATAAACAGATATGACCAAAACTCAGGGGTGACGATGGAAGCCATGACCGGAATGTAATTGAAAGATATTACGGAAGGGTCAAGAGATATGGGAGCTTAACTACTCTGGATTGCATAGCGTGACGATGTTCCGTGTCAGATGGGCTAAAAATGTACACAGAGAAAACCAACATTTCACTACCATGTGTATACCCGACTCCGATGATAGCGGTACCGTCACCACCATCGCCAAAAATGAGCCATGGGTACACGCTAAACACGTGACACAATGTTTCTTCATAACTGATCCAATCAATCACAACCGTGTTGTCGTGAGGAGAAGCAAAAGGAGCATCGCCGGAATGGATGGAGTCGCCAACGAGGAAGACTATGACCAGTACGGTGATCCGATGAGGGAAGATGATGCTGATGACGACAAACATATGTCAAAAGAAGAATGAAGACTACATTACCTACGAAAGATCGTAATCCCTGGAGAAGGAAAAGTCACGACCATGGGCTCAATTATTCGACAACGAACAAAAGAGGGAAGAAGATCAGTCTGAAGCGTCGTCGTCGCCCAAGCTGACAAATTAATCCCCAAAGTTTGTGTGTATCTTTTTTGTATACCGGTGTTAGCGATCACATCATGTAATATATATTATACTAATTATTATCCAGAGGGTAATAGTGGTATTGCTCTAACGACAGACCAAATTAAAGGAAGGAAAGTGCAGAAGAAAGATAAGAAAAAGAAAAGTGCAAATGTAAGAAAAAGAAAAAGAAAGGAAGTTTTACAAAATGAGAAACGAAAAAGAAAAAGGAACTAATAAGTTGTGTAAAATGAAATGCAAGAAAAATAAAAAAATAAAAAGAAAAATAAAAAAAGAAAAAGAAAAAAGTTAGCATTAGCGCGTTTTATCCTGGGAAGCGCTATAGCTAAGAAAAAGAAAAAAAAAGAAAAAAACTAGCAGTAGCGCGTTTTTTCTGGACAAGCGATATAGCTAACTTAGCTATAGCGCGTTTTGCCAACAAGTGCTATAGCTAATTTAGCTATAACACCAGTCCGCTCGCCCCCTCTTTCCTGTCTCTCTCACTCGCGCCACTCGTTGATCCCCTCTGACGCCACCGCCGATGCCAACCCCTCCCCGCGCCGCCCACGCCGCCGCCGCCGCCAGCCCCGCCCCACCCCGCCTCGACCCCATCCTGCTCTAGTATGCCCCCCGCCCCCTCTTCCTTCCTCTCCGACCCCTCAGCCCTGGCTCTCTCTCTCTGACCCCCTCCCTCTCTCTACAGATTAGCGACCCCGGCGACCCCGACGCCGGCCATCGACCCCGACCCCTTCAGCGCCTCCATCCATGAAGCAGCCGGCAACGCCCAGCAACGCCAGCGAGCACTAGACAGGTAAGTGCTAGTTAGTGTTAGTTAGCTTAATTTGCTTAATTTGCTCTTAGTGTTAGTTAGCTTAATTTGCTGTCAGTGCTAGTTAGTTAATTGTTGTTAGTGTTAGTTAGTGTTAGTGTTAGCCCAGTGATAGTTAGTTAGTGTTAGTTAGCTTAATTTGTTGTTAGTGTTTGTTTTTAAATGAAAATGGAAATGAAAATTACAGTTTTTGAAAATTAGCTTATGTAGTTGCTGTCCATTTTGAAAATGAGGATTTTTAATGGAAGTGTTTGAAAATTTGGTCACTCTCTGTCTCTGCAGATCAAAGCTAGGCGCAGATCCACGAGGAGGAGAAGGATGCCCTCAACCCCCCCCCCCCCGGGCCTCCTCTGCCCCGGCGACCCCGACCCCGAGGTGCGCCACCCCCTGTTCCCTCCCTCTTCATCTGTCAGCACATAATGATGCAAGGGGGAGTGTTCATAATGTGGCTGTTAAAGTGTTCATAATGATGCAATGGGGAGTGGAGCTGTTAGATTGGTATAGTTGATCTTTTTTCATCAGTTGGGCAGCAATGTTCATGATTGTGTATATGTCAGCAGCAACAAAGTGACCTATGTTTTGCCGGAAATGTTGATTCATTTCCATTCCGGCAAATTTCAGGCGCTCTATATGTGCACTTTCTAGCAAAGGTCATGCCAAAATTTTCTGTGAATTTCGTCATGACTTGTGCTAGAAAGTTGGACATATCGAGTGATCGAGATTTGTCGCTCCGGGAATGAAACGACATTCCCGGTAAAACAAAGGTCACTTTTTTGTCATTATTCACTTTATTATACAAAGCTCGATAATTAAAACACTACGACATTGAACCCTAGGAAACATGACCGACACCGATGAGGTCGGAGGTTCTCAGTCCCAATTAGGTCAACCACACGCCTACCTCGACTTTCTGGCGGATCAGGAGAGACAGCAAGCTGGGTGTCCGGACCGCCTTGTCATGACGGATGACGACGGTGGTGGCGCCGGCCCCGACACTGATGCCACCAACGACACCGGCACTGATACTGGCGCTGATGATGTTCCTAACTGCAACATGGAAGGTGGGTGTCGCTGTCAAAACCGGCGGATCTTGGGTAGGGGGTCCCGAACTGTGCGTCTAGGCGGATGGTAACAGGAGACAAGGGACACGATGTTTTTACCCAGGTTCGGGCCCTCTCGATGGAGGTAAAACCCTACTCCTGCTTGATTAATATTGATGATATGGGTAGTACAAGAGTAGATCTACCACGAGATCGTAGAGGCTAAACCCTAGAAGCTAGCCTATGGTATGATTGTTGTTCGCCCTCTGGACTAAAACCCTCCGGTTTATATAGGCACCGAAGAGGGTTAGGGTTACCTGTAGTCGGTTACAATGGTAGGAGATCTACATATCTGTATCGCCAAGCTTGCCTTCCATGCCAAGGAAAGTCCCATCCGGACACGGGACGAAGTCTTCAATCTTGTATCTTCATAGTCCAGAGTCCGCCAAAGGTCATAGTCCGCTATCCGGACACCCCTAATCCAGGACTCCCTTAGTAGCCCCTGAACCAGGCTTCAATGACGACGAGTCCGGCATGCATATTGTCTTCGGCATTGCAAGGCGGGTTCCTCCTCCGAATACTTCATAGAAGATTTTGATCACAAGGATAGTGTCCGGCTCTGCAAAATAAGTTCCACATACCACCGTAGAGAAAATGCTATTTACACAAACTCAATCTGCTGACGTATTCCGCAGCGTGACATCACACCACGGCCAAGCCTTTATTCGAATCGTTTTCACTATCCCACCTCAGCGCGTTTAGCGAGGCGGTTTCCTGGCACGCGTCTTGTCAAAGCAGAGATCGTGTCCCCTTATTCCGGGATTCTCATCAATACGGGCGTGGGTAACCCAACCGCGCCATTGATTACGGCGCTTGGGAGATAAGCGAGTTTTATCAGGCCGGTGGCGACGCATAGCTTTGTCCGTCCATATAAGGGGATAAGGATCCACCTTTTCACACACGCCTTCTTCCTCCTTTGCTCATCCATTTCCGCACACTTGAGCTCTAGCGCCCAAGTCTGCACATCCCACCTCAACCTTCTCCAACTATGTCCGGAGCGGGAGGCAAGTGGATGGCCTCCTCTGTCACGGAGAGGCACATCAAAAAGCTGCGAAAGGTCGAATACTTGTCCGACGACATCGCGCATCGGCTCCCCGACAAGGGGCAGCTCATCCCCACCCCCGGGCCCCATGAGAGGGTGGTGTTTCTCCCCCACTTCCTCCGTGGACTAGGTTTTCCACTTCACCCATTTGTGCGGGGGCTCATGTTCTATTACGGCCTAGATTTCCACGATCTGGCCCCAAATTTCATCCTCAACATCTCGGCATTCATCGTCGTGTGCGAGGCCTTCCTCTGCATCCAGCCCCACTTCGGCTTATGGCTGAAGACCTTCAATGTCAAGCCGAAGGTAGTGGGCGGCCGCCAAGCGGAGTGCGGAGGTTCCATGGTGGGCAAGATGGCCAACGTCCTATGGCTCGAGGGTTCCTTCGTGGAGGCCATAAAGGGGTGGCAATCGGGGTGGTTCTACATCACCAATCCGCGTGACTCTAAATGGGCAGCCCGAATTCTGATCTGGCTTCCCTACACGGCTCACCTCGTGGAAAGAGACGGGCCTGACGTGGGGTAATTCGGAAGAGCTGACCGGACTCCAAACCTGCGTCCGAAACCTGGTGGACAAGAAGCTCAAGCTTGTCAACGTAGTCCAGGTTATGCTCATCCGCCGGATCCTCCCATGCCAGCAACGGGCCTTCAACTTGTGGGAGTTTGATCCGGCACAGCACCGAACCTTGAGCTGGCTCTTCGACACCACGTACGAAGATGCCTGGAAGGTGTTGTTCAAGGGCGCCGAGGCTCCCGCATCCGCTACCGAAGATCGCAGATTCAGCTCGCGGCATCAAGCTAGCGAGGTAAGCTATTTTACCCTTTACGGGACTCTTTTTTCATAGTTTGACTATACGCGGGATCTAAAACTCCCTCACCTTTGACAGGACTAGCAGAAGACGTCCGGACAGGTTGACTATCCGGTTCCCTTAATAGAAGACCCAGCGGATGCCCAATTGACGGGGCTGCTAGTTCCGGCACCTTACGTGGTGCCGGAGAAGAAGGCCAAGAAGAAGGCCATGGGAACTCAAAGGAGTTCCCGGCGCCAGGTGTTGTCGGACTCATCGTCCGATGACTCGTAGGCGGACTCCTCCCGCGAAGACGAGGAGGAAAAAGAGGCCTCTCCCCTAGCGGGGGGAGAGAAGAAAAGGAAGGCCACCCCAACTGGGGAGGCCGAAGGGTCCAAGAAGGGAAGGACCCTTCCTCCGGACTACACCACCAACACCGACGACGGCGAAGAGGAGTGGCCACCGAGGACCAAGCCCCTGGCGAAATCGTAAGTGTCCGGACACCAGAATAACTCATGGCGTTCCATTTGTCGCACAACATCTTCTAACGCCGAATATAACCATGCAGCCCGCCCAAGGACGGGCTCGACGCTTTGATAAGGAGCTCCCTGGATTCGTCGGATGTGAATAGCACCTCACTTCCGACCGCCTCGTCTCCTCCCGCCGCGGATGATGCCGAGGTGGAGTCCCAAAAGGGTCCCAGCCAGGAGGAGGTGGCCCTAGACGCGCCGCAAGGCGACCTGCCGGACTCCGGGCGCAAATGGGGTAAAACCCCGAAGGGCTTTAAGTCTGGCCCTGTGTCGGACTCCGTACCGGAACCTTCAGTGCTTCTGGAGTCCGGCAGGTGACCCCTTCGTAAGAAGGGCAAGACTGCGACGCCGGTGACCTCCGTCCAACCGGAGGCACTGGATAATTTGATGGAGGCGCTTAACGGCGCTTCCATCGACGAGGAGCACCGCCCATTATGAGTGTGGTGATCCAGAAAGTTCGATCCGCCAAGAGCGGGCTGATCTGGCTAATGCCGACCTTATAACAGGCTTTGAGGTATGTATTTAAGATATGTAAAAATATTACCGCATAGGCGGTAGCCTGATGCTCGGTTTGGTGTTCGGAAAGAAAAAGCGGCCGAGGATCTAAAAGATATCTGTGAGGAGTCTAACATAAGTATGTCAATATGGGAATGCAAAGGCTTGTCGCCGACCTCTGTCGCCGATCATGGAGGTTGATGCATTGAAGCAAAGCCTCGAGCGGTCCGAGAACGAGCTCGGCCTTGCCAAAAAGCAGCTCGAGGACAAGGAAGGTAAGTAATACCTTATGGGAGTATTTAAAAGATATGGTTGCAAAAAATGACAGGAATAACGTGAATATTGCAGGGGCCACGAACGAGGTGGCGACCCTGAAGGAAGTGGTGTCCAAGGCTGAAAGCAATGCGGCCGCGGAGTGCACCGAGCGAGAGAAGCAGGAGGCGTGGGTGGCGGAGGTGCGGCAAGAGCTCCATGCTCTCGTGGAAAAACACGAGAGTTTGGAGCATGACTCAAAGACTCGAGAGTCCGAGCTTGCCTCGGCCCTTGAGAGCGCCAAAGCCGCTAAGGCCGAAGCCCAAAAAGCCCTCCAGGAAATTGAGGCGATGAAGAAGATAGCGGCGGGTAAGGCATTCTTTATGCAAAGCAAGCATGTGAAAGTGAATTATCTGTTACTTACCCGAATCCGGAGCTCTCCAGGAGCATTCGCAGATCTTCCCTGCAGTGTGTCCGATGTTGCCGCATTCTACCAAGCCGAGGAGGGAAGCTCGACGGAGAAGGTGTTACGGTCTCGATATCTTTGAGGCGGACACCCGTTATATAAGAGACCAGTTGAAGCAGCTGGTCGAGCTCCATAAGGTGGCCGAACAGGACATGAAGGGCCTCATAGTTCGGCTGTGGCCTAAGGAAGCCATGCCTGGGAGCTACTTCGGGCTGGTGAGGCGGCTGGTGGACGCCTGTCCATGGGTTGAAGTCGTCAAGCGCTCCGTCTGCATCGAAGGTGCTCGTAGGGCCCTTGCCCGTCCTAAGGTGCACTGGGGCAAGACGGACGCTGAGAAGCTTGTGACGGACGGACCACCACCGGGCAAGGAGCATCGCAAGCCTGAAATGTATTATAAGGGCGTCCTAAAGGGTGCCCGCCTTATAGCAGGTGAATGCTCCAAAGATGTAATTTTTTAGTAGACTCGCATTTGTTATCATGTACGCTGAAAACTTGTTCATATGCGCTAAGCAACACTTTTGAATTTAAAATATTACCTTAAATGCGGCCGTGTATTAAATTTGAGAGATGGCGAGTCATCGGCTTCACCCCCATGCCACGAGTCTTTGGGGTGTTCGGGATAAACTTGAGCGCTCTTGTTCCCATTCTTGGGTCCTTCGAGGGAGGCGCTCAACACAACGAACAAGGCAACCGGACTATAATGCTTGAACACTCTCACTTAGCCATAGAATTCTATAATTTTAAATTTCGACGAAGCCCCTGGTATTCGGAAGACCGAGTTCGGGGCGCTATCCACGCCTAGGCCGGACAGTGCCGACTCCTCGCTCTAAGCGTCATAAGTCTTTAAGGACTCGAAAACCTCTCGAACAGCGACCGGCTCTCGCCCTATCATGATGGTCAGTTTTAGCTTTCTCCACTGAGGTGCTTAACCCAGCTCAACCGGGGCACAATCGCAGTGGTTCTCCCAGCGCTACCTTAGCTGATATAACGGAACATAAGGTACCAAAACATGGGAGTCGGGCAAACCCAACTATTGACCCAAGACATGATTCGGAGCCGATGCATATAATGCTATAAGTTCGGGGTGCCGCACTTGTGAAAGTGTTCGGACTTATCACACCATATTATGGGGTACTTAAGCCCCTGGTGTATTGCCCGTACCAAAGTGTACGGTTGCACAATGTCATAACTGAATATATATATATATATAGAAAAAAGGAATTCAATAATAGGCAGAAGCTATGTATTGTTTATTCAAAAGGGCTGCAGTAAGAGCAAAACGATACAAATAGTGCGATAAGCAAGGGACGGGACATTTTAACATGTCCCCCTCCAGGGGTAAGCTGCGGGATGGTATGTAAAACAGGTATAGTGCTCGTAATAGAGACCACCTGGACACTCGATGTAGCTTTCTGCTTCCCTGGCTGTTGCATCGTGTGTTCGACGATTCTGCTGCCGGACAGGGCTTCGTGAGAACGGAGTCCTGAAAGTAAAAAAGAAAGAAGAAAAGAAAAGAATGACACAATCGGGAGCCCCTGGTGCGGTTGAGCCGCATCCTGGGCATGCCGTGGTCGTGCCCCTCCCCCTATGCCCATGGTATTTTCAGAGCGTAATTATGTACGTGTAGTACCGGTTTCACAATTTTGCGAGGGCTGGGGTTTGGGCCGCATTGCTATGCGTGCTCGGAACGTGCCAGGCGGTCTTGTTGTAGGTTACTCCGGGCGCGCTTGACGGTGTCCGGACGTTTAATAGTCGGACTCGAGAATTGCCTTAAGAGGCTGCTTTGTACTTCCGCCGCGAGGGCCGCCGTATGCTCCTCCGGTCGGAGAGAGGCGTTCGGTGTTTCCGTTGACCGTAATGACTCCTCGAGGGCCTGGCATCTTGAGCTTGAGGTATGCGTAGTGCGGCACCGCATTGAACTTTGCAAATGCGGTTCGTCCGAAAGCAAAGGCGTGATAGCCGCTGCATGAACGGGACTATGTCAAGATTAACTCCTTGCTTCAAAAGTTATCCGGGATCCGAAGACCACTTCAAGTGTAATCGAGCCTCGCATAGTTGGCCTCTACACCTGGTATGACGCCTTTAAAGGTCGTCTTCGTGGGTTTAATCCTTGATGGGTCTATGCCCATCTTGCGACCGTATCCTAATAAAGCGAGTTCAGTCACGCCGTCATTCATTAGGACTCTAGTGAGGTGAAATCCGTCAATGATTGGGTCTAGAACCAATGCAGCGAATCCGCCATGGCGGGGGCTAGTGGGTGGTCCCTTCGATCAAAAGTGATCGGGCAGGAAGACCACGGGTTGAACTTTGGGGCGACTGGCTCCATCGCATATATGTCCCTTAGTGCACGCTTCCGCTCCCTTTTGGGTATGTGGGTTGCGTATATCATGTTCACCGTCCGCACTTGTGGGGGGAAGCCCTTCTGTCCTCTATTGTTCGGTGGCCGGGGATCCTCCTCGTCATCGCTATGCAGCCCCTTGTCATTGTTTTTGGCATTTAACTTGCCTGCCTACTTGAACACCCAACAATCCCTGTTGGTGTTGTTGGCTGGTTTTTTGGGGGTGCCGTGTATCTGGCACGAGCGATCGAGTATTCAGTCCAAATTGGACGGGCCCGGAGTATTTCTTTTAAATGGCTTTTTCCGCTGACCGGGTTTAGAGCCTCTGAATCCAGCATTGGCTGTCGTATCCTCAGCATTATCGTCGTTAATGTGGCGCTTGTGCTTGTTGCGACGCGACCTACCATTGCTATCCTTGGTATCCGAATTACCAGGGCTCTTGGTCATGTTGTTACTACGAGCTAGCCAGTTGTCCTCTCCCGTGCAAAAGCGGGTCATGAGTGTTGTGAGGGCTGCCATGGATTTTGGCTTTTCCTGTCCTACGTGCCGGGCAAGCCACTCGTCGCGGATGTTGTGTTTGAAGGCTGCAAGGGCCTCTGCATCCGGACAGTCGACGATTTGATTTTTCTTGGTTAGGAACCGTGTCTGTAATTGTCCGGCCGATTCCTCAGCTCTTGAATTATGTGGCTTAGGTCATCGGGCGTCTAGTGGTCGCACATATGTGCCCCGAAATTGTCGAGGAATGCGGCTTCCAGGTCTTCCCAACAACCAATTGACTCAGCTGGCAAGCTGTTAAGCCAATGCCGGGCTGGTCCTTTAAGCTTGAGTGGGAGGTATTTGATGGCATGTAGATCATCACCGCAGGCCATGTGGATGTGAAGGAGATAATCCTCGATCCAAACCGCAGGATCTGTTGTGCCATCGTATGATTCAATGTTTACGGGTTTGAAACCCTCAGGGATTTGATGATCCATCACTTCATCATGAAGCATAGTGGGTGTCTTGGCGCCTCTGTATTGGGCTATATCACGATGCAGCTCAAATGAGCTTTGTCTACTGTGTTCGGCCCGGCCGGAGTTGTCATATCCGGCGTGACGGTTATCATCACGTGTCGTGGGGTGCCCACACGATCCGTAGATCGATCTTGTTTGCCTTGCCTTGTCCTCCAATATATCTCGCAGGTCTCGCGCATTTCCCCGCGTCTTGGTATTTTTTGAGCGGCGCCCGGGTGCGGCTTGAGTTGAGGGCCGAGAGGCCTCTCTGTCGCGGCCATGAGGTGGCCGGTCAGCCGTATCATTCGCTGGTGATGTAGGTTTGGGTGCTTCCTCCTCTAATCGGGGTAGCAGCCTGCGTTTTGTGTAGCTCTTGGAGGGGCGCTCGAGTTTATACTCTTCGGCCGCAAGGACTTGATCCATCTGTCGTCACTAGCAAGTCTTGATCAGCTCTAAGCTGTTGCTGCTTTTCTTGAGGCTGCTTGCCGTGGCCATAAGCCTGCGTTTGAAACACTCTTGTTCGACGGGATCCTCGGGCACGACGAATTCGTCATCGTCGAGGCTTGCCTCATCTTCGGAGGGAGGCATGTAATTATCGTCCTCTACCTCTCTTTCTGCCGCTCTCTCATGACGGCTGGCTTCTCCATTCTCCTGCGCTGAATCCTGCTAGAGGGGGTTGTCTTCGGTACTGTCCGGGGTGTTATTGTCTCCCGTGCCGGAATCACCGTTTTTGCTGTGGCAGGATTTAGAGTGGCACCGCTGACGCCGGCGCTTAGGCTGTTTCTTGGAGGGGTCGTCGTACGCTGTTCCATCGCCATTCCCATATTTTGGGATGTCCACCATGTATATGTCGTATGACGATGTGGCCTTCGTCTCCTGCATCGTCGTCCATACCGTCGATGTCTTCGGAGTCGAAGTCGAGCATGTCGGTTAAATCATCGACAGTGGCTACGAAGTGGGTGATGGGTGGGCTTTGAATTTCCTCGTCATCCGCATCCCAACCTTCCTGGCCATAATCCGGCCAGGGCTCTCCTGATAAAGAGAGAGACTTTAGTGAATTCAGGATGTCACCAAAGGGTGAGTGCTGAAAGATGTCCGCGGCAGTGAATTCCATGATCGGTGCCCAATCGGATTCGATTGGCGGGGGCGCGGAAGGCTCGGAGTCCGGAGAGGAGTCCGGCACCTTGGAGTCACGAGCTTCGCAAAGGACGGGGTAGGTGTACGGCTCAATCGCTGCAGAGATCGCAGCCCCCGAGGCGGTGTCCAACCACCCGTCCTCGATCGGCGCAGTCGGCTCCGAGCTAAAGGTCGGAGCGGACACTGGTGCGGCCTCGAGGACACTGTTCGGCGGCAGAGCTAGATCATGCCCCTCGTGATAGTCTGTGGCGCTTGGCTGTGGCTCGAACCGTCGAAGCTCAAGTCTCCGCGGACGTCGGTGTGTAGTTCAAACTTCCAAATCTGACCTGGTGGCGAGGCGTAGCTTTCAATCTTCTCCAGATGGCTGCTTAATTGGCCCAGCAGTGCAAAGCCGCCGAATACGAAGATCTGTCCGGGGAGAAAAGTCTCACCCTAGAGCGCATCGTTGTTGATGATCGGAGGAGCCATCGGGCCTAAAGATGACGACACAGAGGAACTCTCAATGAAAGCACCAATGTCGGTG
This sequence comes from Aegilops bicornis, assembly GCA_021605145.1. NCBI lineage: Eukaryota > Viridiplantae > Streptophyta > Magnoliopsida > Poales > Poaceae > Aegilops > Aegilops bicornis. Next base: position 548,179,461 of record CM038672.1, read on the forward strand.
TCAAAACCGGCGGATCTCGGGTAGGGGGTCCCGAACTGTGCGTCTAGGCGGATGGTAGCAGGAGACAAGGGACACGATGTTTTACCCAGGTTCGGGCCCTCTTGATGGAGGTAAAACCCTACTCTGCTTGATTAATATTGATGATATGGGTAGTACAAGAGTAGATCTACCACGAGATCGGAGAGGCTAAACCCTAGAAGCTAGCCTATGGTATGATTGTTGTTCGTCCCCACGGACTAAAACCCTCCGGTTTATATAGGCACCGAAGAGGGTTAGGGTTACACAGAGTCGGTTACAATGGTAGGAGATCTACATATCCGTATCGCCAAGCTTGCCTTCCACGCCAAGGGAAGTCCCATCCGGACACGGGACGAAGTCTTCAATCTTGTATCTTCATAGTCCAGGAGTCCGGCCAAAGGTCATAGTCCGGCTATCCGGACACCCCCTAATCCAGGACTCCCTCAGTGGGACCTCCCAAGCCAGTGAGGGACAGAAGGAAAAGAGGACACGACGCCCAAATGAGCTCGGCACCGGAAGAATGGTGGTCACAGCGGTGCACAATGACGAGTTCGAGCCAATAGAGCCGCGAGAAGTGGCAGCGTGTTACGGCAACCAACTAGGATGCATCCTACGGGATACCACTAACATCAACACCACAAAAATATGGAAGGATGAACATTTGAAGAAGCTGCTTCTAACTAGGTTGCACGCAAGATTCCAGTTCCCCGGTCGGACTGACGATGTTGACCCATGGGATGATGAGGGCATGAAAAAAATCAACAACAAAGCCCTACGGAAGTTCAGCAACGCATTGAGCGCTTGGAAAACTAGGGTGAAAAGGGCGATTCAAGTAGACCATGAAACCTACGCCGAGATTGTGGCAGAAAATCCAAAAATTACGATAGAGGGTTTGAAAGGTTCAAGGAGACTTGCAATGAAGAAACTGCCAAGGCCAGGTCCGAGAGAGGCAAGCAGCTGCAGGCAAAGAACATGGGGAACCACCGCCTTGGAAGTCGTGGTTACACGGGAAAGAGGCCCGTGTGGGCTAAGGAGGACGCCTTGAACGTGAACGTCGGGGATCCTGGACCCATTGGCTGAGTTCACCGACCAGCCAGGAGCACGACTTCATCAGGGCCCGATTCTCGTGGGACCCCAAGAAAAAGATTTTTTTTCACCGACGGGCCGACTAGGAAATTCATGAGATTACTGGTAATTATCCTTTTTACCACCTTACATATTAGGTTCTGATCAATGAAATCTACTACATTCTAGTCGCATTCGTAAATGATTCACGGTCCATTTTGCAGAGAGAGCAACACAAGCTTGCGGCCGAGCGACTTCGTCGACTTCGATCGACTCAGTCATCGGTGAAGTACAAGTGGGACACTTCTTTCAACCGGGCCATGAACATAATGATGGGACACCCGCCCGGCTAGCGGCCGCAATATGGACGTGTGCATGGCGCCGGGGATGGGGCCACTTGGAAGTACTATTATAACGAGGACCCCGAGGCCAAAAGATAGAGAAAGAAGTTCAGTCAAGTGACTATCGATGAGAAGGTGGCGCGGGCGATGCAGAAATAAAAAGGTGAGACCAAAGCTGAGATAGCCGCTGCCTGTAGATCTGATATGGTGGCTGCCTTTACAAGCTTGATTCCAACAGTAGTCACATGGGTGCAACAAAATCCAAATGCGTCACCAAGTGATTTTCCCATGCCCAGCTTCACCGGGAGCAACTCAATGAACACCACACCCATACCCGTACCTAGTATGGCAACCGGCGCACCCGCACCTCCTCCAGCACCTGCTCCTCCGCCCAGCTCTCACAGCAGCCCTAGCTCCGTCTCTGGCTTGAATGTCGGGTCGTCGACATTGGCTGAGCTCGACGCCCTCACGGTAAATACACGTCGTCGCACCTTCATCAACTCAACTAATTAATTAATCTGCAGTTGCTGTTCTTTTTGGATCTTTGACGCCGCATGTATATGTCTTTGTAGGCCGACTCCACTTTGTGCACCCTCCTTTACAACATGAAGGGTGGGTTGGTGGATGTGGGGAAGGGTACTATAGTGAAGCCTAAGGATCGATTGTTTCACCTTGGCCAGATGCACGATAACGCCTTAAGGGTCTACGTGGCGAGTGTGAAAGCAGACTCTGAGGGTCTCCCTCGTCCGATACAAACCGATGGAGAGGATGACGAGATCCCCACGCAGCTTGGGCAATGCAAAAATTGGCCGATCCTGTGGCCGAAAAATATTCTTCGTGTCGATGTGGCCGGGAGCACACCAACGGGGCCTCAGGAAGGTATGACCACAACACCACCTCTGTAAGTACAACCATCATCTGTATGCTTGCTGAGATCGAGAGACATGAGGAAGGAGGGCCAACCGTTCCGCCGGCAGATGATGCCATCTGCCCCATGGAAGAGGATAGGGATCATGACATGGAGGAGGCCAACAATGACCCTAACCAGTATTTCAATACTGCCTTTGACAACGAAGTAACAATGAGTCAACCATATGAATATGAGATGCATGTACGGGCCGGGCGTCCTCAGGAGTGCAAGAAGTCTTTGTTCATGCAATCCTCACAGGACACGCCTCTAGATGACGGCTCCACCCAAGCTCAACTGAATAGCCAGAGTCATCCAAAGCTGAGCCCGACAACACTAGGGGTGGTGCTCAGGGAGGGCCTGACAGACCCACTAGCACCTGAGCCCACCAAGAAGAAGCAGAGGAAGAGACCGGCGGCGAGAAAATCCAATAAAGCTGGCAATGTTGGTTCTAGCAGCCAGCCGCCTTCGAACAAGGTTGACCATGTACCGATGAAACATGCGCCATTAATCCATGTCGCGGGAGAGCCAATGGTACCGGCGAATGCACTAGCTGCCATAGAAGGGGATCTCAGGAGACTCCATGACCATGTGCTTTCGACAGAGAGAAGCCTCCTCGCCTCGGATGATCCAGGATACCCACTTTATACGGTTCATGTGCCGAGAAGTTGCAAGATGTATGTCCACACATGCCCCGCGGACCTCTTCTTCCTGAGGTTCGATTACATCTTCCAGATGTTTCAAATGAGGACACTCGATTTTACCTTCGTCCGCCTGTATGCGCTGCACATGAACTACATCGTCAGGAGAGAGCAAGTCACCGGTCTTGCGGTCACAGGCCCATACTACATGCATGAGGGCTTCTTGTCAATCAACGACACCAACTGTCAATATGCGAGTCAGTACATCAAAGAATTCTTGGTCAGCAATAAGGACAAAGAAACCATTCTCCTACCTTATCATCCCAGGTAAGTCATCCGCGGATAGCACTATAACACATACATCCTTTCGTGCATTTCAATAGTTACTTTGCACACATGGAGGCTAAACTTGATCGTGTATTTTGCGCAGCGGGGGGTGTCGTGTCGTTCTCATTGTTCTTTACCCGCGTTACTCCCGCACTCTATATTTGGACCCGTTGAAGAACATACAAAAGAAAGATTACACACACATAAAGTATGTTCTGGACAGAGCTATGCTGGGCTTCAGCATGCGGGGTGGCTACGTCCAATGCAAAAAAACAAATAAGGTCGGGCTTTGTTTCATCCACAAGATCGACTTACATTGCATCTAGCAACCGGCAAGAAGTGAGAATGATGGATTCTACGTCATCCATCTAATGATGGAGTCTGAAGGATGTGCAATCACTTTGCATGAAATCTTCATCCGATACCCATATCCAGAGATGGGCCGAAGCCTTTGGAGCCATGCCGGATAATCGACTTCGAAATGATTTCTACCGGTTCCAACAGGAAATTGCGTCCATCATCATCAAAGATGTCCTCAAAGAGAATAGGATGTTCTACGGCGGCCCAATATCGCAAGCTGATGTCCGAACCCGCATTCCCTACAGCGTCAGGACATGACGCGTTTCACTAAGCTTGGGTGCACCCTTCCGGATATGGACAGATGGGAAGAGTGCACTTCTTGAAAACAATGTGTCTATTTAGTTACTTGTTACTTTATGTACGACGAAACTTTGAATCTCTCGATGCAATGAAACTATTAGATGTATGGTGTCGCGCTCTAGTTAATTACTTTCGGTACGATGAAATTTGTTAACTATGTTTACTATATATGTTGCTTCTATTTCATAACTATTTTGTTGAATTAAGCTTCATGGTATATATATGTGCATCTCGGCGGTATATAGATCAACGATGGCGAGGAAGTGGTATGCCGTGTATGTAGGGCATCTTAGGGTGTGTATGATGAGTGGCGAGTGTCGGCCCAAGTCTCTGGCTTCTCCGACGGAAGCGAAAGGGTTTGATAGCAGAGCGGAAGCGAAGCTAGTTACTTGAGATTCATAGCACTGTGAGGATTCAGAACCAGCGCCGCCGCAAAAACTACTACATCATACCGCTTTTTATCATCATGATCGCTCTTATCATTTATGTCTTAGTTTAGGTAGATGATGAAACATGTCTCTACGGTGACAATGTAAGAGACATGTGATCATTAACTTGTATCGCTATTCCGAGATGATGATGAGATTGACATCATTTGTGTTGAGACTATGTTGATATGATGAGACTATGTCGTACCACTTCGATGATGATGATGAGACATTCCTTTTTCATATAATTCCAGTGTATGTGTATGTTGTAACTGTATAAAACCTGTAAAAATACGAATACAGCAACATAAAAAAAATTACTAGCAGTACCGTGGGGTATTGAAGTAGTGCAGCGCTGCTTACCAGTAGCATTGTTTTGAAGGGCCACGCTACTAGTATTAGCAGTAGCGATGGACAGAGGCACGCTACTGCTAGATACAGATAGTAGTAGCGCTGGTTCAAACAAGCGCTACTGCTAAAAAATAGTTGTAGCGCCGTAGCAGTTGCGCGCCTGCCCGCGCTACTAATAGCCAAAAAACCAGCGCTACTAGTAAGGGTTTTCCTAGTAGTGCCATGTGATTAACACCCATCGTCATGTGACCAACACCCAAAGGGTTTACTAGAGTCAATAATCTAGTTCACATCGCTATGTGATTAACACCCAAAGAGTACTAAGGTGTGATCATGTTTTGCTTGTGAGAGAAGTTTAGTCAACGGATTGCCACATTCAGATCCGTATGTATTTTGCAAATATTCTATGTCTTCAATACTCTGCACGGAGCTACTCTAGCTAATAGCGCCCACTTTCAATATGTATCTAGATCAGGACTTAGAGTCATCTAGATCGGTGTGAAAGCTTGCATCGACGTAACTCTTTACAACGAACCTTTTGTTATCTCCATAATCGAGAAACATATCCTTATTCCACTAAGGATAATTTTGACCGCTGTCTAGTGATCTACTCCTAGATCACTATTGTACTCCCTTGCAAAACTCAGTGTAGGGTATACAATAGATCTGGTACACAGCATGGCATACTTTATAGAACCTATGGCTGAGGCATAGGGAATGACTTTCATTCTCTTTCTATCTTCTGTCGTGGTCGGGCTTTGAGTCTTACTCAATTTCACACCTTGTAACACAGGCAAGAACTCTTTCTTTGACCGTTTCATTTTGAACTACTTCAAAATCTTTTCAAGGTATGTACTCATTGAAAAAACTTATCAAGCGTCTTGATCTATCTCTATAGATCTTGATGCTCAATATGTAAGCAGCTTCACCGAGGTCTTTCTTTGAAAAACTCCTTTCAAATACTCCTTTATGCTTTCCAGAAAATTTTACATTATTTCCGATCAAAAATATGTCATTCACATATACTTATCAGAAATGTTGTAGTGCTCCCACTCACTTTCTTGTAAATACAGGCTTCACCGCTAGTCTGTATAAAACTATATGTTTTGATCAACTCATCAAAGCGTATATTCCAACTCCGAGATGCTTACACCAATCCATAGATAGATCGCTGGAGCTTGCACACTTTGTTAGCATCCTTTGGATCGATAAAACCTTCAGGTTGCATCATATACAACTCTTCTTCCAGAAATCCATTCAGGAATGCAGTCTTCACATCCATTTGCCAAATTTGATAATCATAAAATGCGGCAATTGCTAACATGATTCGGACATACTTAAGCATCGCTACGGGTGAGAAAGTCTCATCGTAGTCAATCCCTTGAACTTGTCAAAAACCTTTTTGCAACAAGTCAAGCTTTATAGATAGTAACATTACCGTCAGCGTCAGTCTTCTTCTTGAAGATCCATTTATTCTCAATGGCTTGCCGATCATTGGGCAAGTCAACCAAAGTCCACACTTTGTTCTCATACATGGATCCCATCTCAGATTTCATGGCCTCAAGCCATTTTGCGGAATCTGGGCTCACCATCGCTTCTTCATAGTTCATAGGTTCATCATGGTCTAGTAACATAACCTCCAGAACAGGATTACCGTACCACTCTGGTGCGGATCTTACTCTAGTTGACCTACGAGGTTCAGTAACAACTTGATCGGAAGTTTCATGATCATCAGCATTAACTTCCTCACTAATTGGTGTAGGTGTCACAGGAACCGGTTTCTGTGACGAACTACTTTCCAATAAGAGAGCAGGTACAGCTACCTCATCAAGTTCTACTTTCCTCCCACTCACTTCTTTCGAGAGAAACTCCTTCTTTAGAAAGGATCAAAATTTAGCAATGAATATCTTGCCTTTGGATCCGTGATAGAAGGTGTACCCAACTGTCTCCTTTGGGTATCCTATGAAGACACATTTCTCCGATTTGGGTCTGAGCTTATCAGGATGAAACTTTTTCTTATAAGCATCGCAATCCCAAACTTTAAGAAACGACAACTTTGGTTTCTTTCCAAACCACAGTTCATATGGTGTCGTCTCAACGGATTTAGATGGTGCCCTATTTAACGTGAATGCAGCTATCTCTAATGCATCACCCCAAAACGATAGTGGTAAATCGGTAAGAGACATCATAGATTGCACTATATCCAATAAAGTACGGTTATGACGATCGGACACACCATTACGCTGTGGTGTTCCAGGTGGCATGAGTTTGTGAAACTATTCCACATTGTTTAAATTGAAGACCAAACTCGCAACTCAAATATTCGCCTCTGCGATCAGAATGTAGAAACTTTATTTTCTTGTTACAATGATTTTCCACTTTACTCTAAAATTCTTTGAACTTTTCAAATGTTTCGGACTTATGTTTCGTCAAATAGATATACCCATATCTACTCAAATCATCTGTGAAGGTCAGAAAATAATGAAACCTGCCGCGAGCCTCAACACTCATCAGACTGCGTACATCACTATGTATTATTTCCAACAAGTCTGTTGCTCGCTCCATTGTTCCGGAGAGCGGAGTCTTTAGTCATCTTGCCCATGAGGCATGGTTCGCAAGCATCAACTGATTCATAATCAAGTGATTCCAAAAGCCCATCAGCATGGATTTTCTTCATGCGCTTTACACCAATATGACCTAAGCGGCGATTACCACGAATAAGTTGCACTATCATTATTAACTTTGCATCTTTTGGCTTCAATATTATGAATATGTGTATCACTAGGATCGAGATCCAACAAACCATTTTCATTGGGTGTATGACCATAGAAGGTTTTATTCATGTAAACAGAACAACAATTATTCTCTAACTTAAATGAATAACCGTATTGCAATAAACATGATCAAATCATATTCATGCTCAACGCAAACACCAAATAACACTTATTTAGGTTTAACACTAATCCCGAAAGTGTAGGGAGTGTGCGATGATGATCATATCAATTCTTGGGACTACTTCCAACACACATCGTCACCTCGCCCTTTACTAGTTTATGTTTATTCTGCAACTCCCGTTTTGAGTTACTACTCTTAGCAATTGAACTAGCATCAAATACCGCGGGGTTGCTATAAGCACTAGTAAATTACACATCAATAACATGTATATCAAATATACCTTTGTTCACTTTGCCATCCTTCTTATCTGCCAAATACTTGGGGCAGTTCCGCTTCCAGTGACCAGTCCCTTTGCAGTAGAAGCACTTAGTCTCAGGCTTAGGTCCAGACTTGGGCTTCATCACTTGAGCAGTAACTTGCTTGTCGTTCTTCTTGAAGTTCCCCTTCTTCCCTTTGTCCTTTCTCTTGAAACTAGTGGTCTTGTCAACCATCAACACTAGATGTTTTTCTTGATTTCTACCTTCGCCGATTTTAGCATCGCGAAGAGCTTGGGAATTTTTTCGTCATCCCTTGCATATTATAGTTCATCATCAAGTTCTACTAACTTGGTGATGGTGACTAGAGAATTCTGTCAATCACTATTTTATCTGGAAGATTAACTCCCAATTGATTCAAGCGATTGTAGTACCCAGACAATCTGAGCACATGCTCACTGCTTGAGCTATTCTCCTCCATCTTTTAGCTATATAACTTGTTGGAGACTTCATATCTCTCAACTCGGGTATTTGCTTCAAATATTAACTTCAACTCCTGGAACATCTCATATGGTCCATGATGTTCAAAACGTCTCTGAAGTCCCGATTCTTAGCCGTTACGCATGGTGCACTAAACTATCAAGTAGTCATCATATTGAGCTAGCCAAACGTTCATAACGTCTGCATCTGCTCCTGCAATAGGTCTGTCACCTAGCGGTGCATCAAGGACATAATTCTTCTGTGCAGCAATGAGGATAATCCTCAGATCACGGATCCAATCCGCATCATTCCTACTAACATATTTCAACTCAGTTTTCTCTAGGAACATATCAAAATAAAATAGGGGAGCTAAACGCGAGCTATTGATCTACAACATAGATATGCTAATACTACCAGGACTAAGTTCATGATAAATTAAAGTTCAATTAATCATATTACTTAAGAACTCCCACTTAGATAGACATCCCTCTAATCTTCTAAGTGATCACGTGATCCATATCAACTAAACCATGTCCAATCATCACGTGAGATGGAGTAGTTTCAATGGTGAACATCACTATGTTGATCATATCTACTATATGATTCATGCTCGACCTTTCGGTCTCAGTGTTCCGAGGCCATATCTGTTATATGCTAAGCTCGTCAAGTTTAACTTGAGTAGTCCATGTGTGCAACTGTTTTGCACCCGTTGTATTTGAACGTAGAGCCTATCACACCCGATCATCACGTGGTGTCTCAGCACGAAGAACTTTCGCAACGGTGCATACTCAGGGAGAACACTTATACCTTGATAATTTAGTGAGAGATCATCTTATAATGCTACCGTCAATCAAAGCAAGATAAGATGCATAAAAGATAAATATCACATGCAATCAATATAAGTGATATGATATGGCCATCATCATCTTGTGCTTGTGATCTCCATCTCCGAAGCACCGTCATGATCACCATCGTCACCGGTGTGACACCTTGACCTCCATCGTAGCAATGTTGTCGTCTCGCCAACTTATGCTTCTACGACTATCGCCACCACTTAGTGATAAAGTAAAGCATTACAGGGCGTTTGCATTGCATACAATAAAGTGACAACCATATGGCTCCTGCCAGTTGCCGATTGCTCGGTTACAAAACATGATCATCACATACAATAAAATTTAGCATCATGCCTTGACCATATCACATCACAACATGCCCTGCAAAAACAAGTTAGACGTCCTCTACTTTGGTGTTGCAAGTTTTACGTGGCTGCTACGGGCTGAGCAAGAACCGTTCTTACATACGCATCAAAACCACAACGATAGTTCGTCAAGTTAGTGTTGTTTTAACCTTCTCAAGGACCGGCGTAGCCACACTTGGTTCAACTAAAGTTGGAGAAACTGACACCCACCAGCCACCTATGTGCAAAGCATGTCGGTAGAACCGGTCTCGCGTAAGCGTAGCGTAATGTCGGTCCGGGCCGCTTCATCCAACAATACCGCCGAACCAAAGTGTGGCATGCTGGTAAGCAGTATGACTTGTATCACCCACAACTCACTTGTGTTCTACTCGTGCATATAACATCTACGCATAAAACCAGGCTCGAATGCCACTGTTGGGGAACGTAGTAATTTCAAAAAAATTCCTACACACACACACGATCATGGTGATGCATAGCAACGAGAGGGGATGTTGTCCACGTACCCTCATATACCGAAAGCGGAAGCGTTAGAACAACACGGTTGATGTAGTCGTACGTCTTCCCGATCCGACCGATCAAGTACTGAACGCACGGCACCTCCGAGTTCAGCACACGTTCAGCTCGATGACGTCCCTCAAACTCCGATCCAGCCGAGTGTTGAGGGAGAATTTTGTCAGCACGACGGCGTGGTGACGGATGTTCTAACGACGTAGGGCTTCGCCTAAGCACCGCGACGATATTATCGAGGTGGACTATGGTGGAGGGGGGCACCGCACACGGCTAAAAGATCAATGATCAATTGTTGTGTGAAAGTGCGTTATATCGACTAGAGGGGGGTGAATAGGCGATTTTTATGAATTCTTCAATGAGGAATTATTCGGAGAGGAAATTCCTAAGTGAAGAACTACTTGCAGCGGAATAAGTACTCAGAAGTAAGCATAAGAGAATGCAGGCATGGTCATCATGACGAAATGAAGACAATCAAAGAGTACAGAAAGCGTAAACACAGGATAACACAAGATGAAGACAAACAGACTGAATAAATTGAACTGAGGAAATTGAGAAAGTCTTCAGTCAAAGTCTTCAATCACACATATGAACGAACACTCAACACAGTAATGAGGAAATGAAAGAGTTGAGGAAATAGAACCAGTTAGGTTGGTGAAGACAATGATTTGGTAGACCAGTTCCAACTGCTGTCTCAGTTGTACGTCTGGTTGGAGCGGCTGAGTATTTAAACTCGAGGACACACGATCCGGACACCCGATCGGCTGAGCACGCAGCTCGAGGACACCAAGTACTCACAGTATTCTCCTTGAACTAAGGTCACACAGACCTCGTCCGATCACTTTCGTGGTAAGTCTTGAGCGACTTCCAAACCTTCACAGACTTGGTCACTCGGCGATCCACAATTCCTCTTGGATGCTCTAGACCATGACGCCTAACCATCTTGAAGAAGCACAGTCTTCAAAGGTAACAAGCGTCGGATCCACGCAGGATCAATCTCTTCAGTGATGCTCAATCACTTTGGGTTTATAGGGGTTTGGTTTTGGGTTTTCCTCACTCGATGATTTTTCGCTCAAAGTCCTCGGAGGATGGGTTGCTCTCAAATGACAAGTTTCAAGTTCTCTCGGGCAGCCAACCTGCTAGTGGTTGTAAGGCGGCTATTTATAGCCTAGGGAGCAGCCCGACATGATAAGACATAAATGCCCTTCAATGATATGACCGTTAGGTGGATAAGATATTTTGGGACGGTTGGCGCTGACCTGACCTTGATCGGAAATTTGACTCTCAAATTCCTCGGGGCTATCATGTTCCTCCTTTGTGTAGGCAATCCGACCTTTGGCGAATTCCTAACTCCTCGGTCGAGAACAAATTCCTCGTGACGGAAGAACTTCATCTACGCCCTTTGAAGAAATTGGTCGAGCTGTATGAGATTTCCAAAGGCTTCACTCGAAGGAATTGGTAGGTGTAGGATTTTGAGTTGAGCATCACATGGAAATTTTTCCTTAGTATTTCCTCGACCCCTTTAACAGTCACGGTGTTTCCTATGACTCAAGAAAGAGAAAGCGAAACTACGAAAACAAAATTCTTCACGCTTCATGTTCCTCAAATGAATACCAAGTCTTCAAGGTCACACCAATTTCTTCACTTTCAAAGTCTTGAGAAAGTCTTGAGAATATCAAAGTCTTGATCGAAGAACATCATTTTTAGAATTCGACTTTCTCTGTAAATATCAAACTCCTCATAGACTTATAGACCTGTGTACACTCATAAACACATTAGTCCCTTAACCTATAAGTCTTCAATACACCAAAATCACTAAGGGGCACTAGATGCACTTACAATCTCCCCCTTTTGGTGATTGATGACAATATAGGTTAAGTTTTCAACAGGGATAAACATATGAAGTGTAAATACTGATATTGGGGAATTTGATTGCAAGATATAGAAGTACTCCCCACGAAGATGTGCATAGTGAGGAATTTGCTTTTGAGGCAATGCACATTTGAAGAGTTGAATCATGGAGATCTCCCCTATATCTTGTAATTCATACACGCATTTGACATATAATATGAAGAATTTGAAATGCATGATGAAATATGGTGGTGATGTAGTTTAGCATGCGTGTATTAACATATAATGAGGAATAAGCATGCAGAGGAACACATCAAAAGTATCAGAGCACCATCGGGTTTAAGATTACAACTCGATCCAATAAAAGTTTCAGAAGAACGAGAGTTGTAACTTAGCAAAAAAAATGCCCATATAATAGACCGGCTTGAAGACTAACTCACATTTCTCCCCCTTTGTCATAGAATGACCAAAAGGATCGAAACTAAGGTCTAACGCCCCTGAAGAATTTCAAGTTGATGAAGGAGCGCCGGCGTTGTTGGGGTCGGTTGTCGTAGTAGGGCCTGCCGCAGTGTCGTCCAAGTCTTCATTTTCATCAGTGTCGCACGATGAAGAATAGGAGCTGGCCACCAAGGAAGGAACTTTGACCTTCTTGTATGTCTTCAGTTCTTCTGCGTGTAGACATTAGAAAGAACAGCCCATGTGCGGTTGAAGGTTTCATGGAGGTAGTATTGGTTTTTCTTCACTGCATTGTGTGTTGAAGTCATGTTGTGAAGAATTGAACCAAACTGACGCTTGACCCATTTATGATTGCGATCAACCTTCCGATGAAGATTGAGGAGTAACTCACGATCGATCATCACCCTCGGTCTTTGTGGCTTGAGGATTTTGCTTGGTCGAGGTATTGGCGGCGAGTCATGTGTGGCGAGTCATCATTGGTGGAGTAGGATGCAGCTTTGCGGCCCGACCATCCAATGGACGAATGCCTTCATCTATCCTGGCAGATTGCCTTGCCCTTGTCATCGGTGAGGAAAATGTCCGTTTGAGGACTTCAATTGGAGGCAAGTAGCTGCAGTGATTCAAAGTATCGACCTTGTAATTGAGTGAAGACCTTGTCACGATGAACCTCATAATCCATGGTGCATAAGGCTTGACTCAAAAGCGTGACATAGCAATGTTTGCCGGAGTCCTCATGAAGAAATCATGGAAGTTGACGGGAACGCCATGAATGATATTGAAAAGCATATTCTTCATGATGCAAACGACTTCTTCATCATTTGAGTCATGGCCTTTGATAGGACTCATTGTCTTCGTCAGAATCCGATGGGCGGTCCGAGGCACATATAGTAATTCCTTGACGAGGAATTTGGTTCGAGGTGCCTGTCCTGGCTTCAAAGGCTTCATCAGCACTTGCAGGTAGTGATTTGAAAGCCAAGGTGCGTTGTAGATACAACGAGCACCATCAAGGGGAGGACTGAGTGGTAGGGCACGAAGCAATTCAGTTGCTGGTGCCTTGTAGTGAGTATTTTCAGACATCCAGTCCAACACCCATGAGTTCACATCTTGGCGTCTCCGGTGATGTGCAGCATTGCATAGAATTGAAGAATGAGCTCTTCATTCCAATCACGTATGTCGGTCAGAAATTGAAGTCCCGCATCGTGAAGAACACCGAGGACCGGCTCGAAGCTGGCGGAGATTCCATGTCCACATGAGGAATATGTGCATGATCGAAGACTTTGTCTTTGTTGAAGACCTGAGAGGAATAGAAGTTGGCTTGACTAGCAGTCCAGAAACGCCTCTTCCTTATGCGAGCAGAGTCATATGGATTGTAATCTGTGAAGAAAATGTGCTCGCCAAAGAAGTCTTCAGCCTTGAACTTTTGCTTCGTTGAGAATGGATTCTTTGGCTTTGGCAATGGAGTGTCAGTGAGTTGCATCACGACCTCTGGAATCGCAATCTCAGGTTCTTCAGGTGAGGAATTTCGGGTTCCTCTACATGTGCCCCGAGGATCAAGAAGAGTTCATCGGCGCTAGTGGCTGGAATTTCTTCATGTCTGAGATGAAGTGGGATGAGTTTCTTGAGCCCATTTGAACTGTTGGAGCAGGGACCGAGGAATCTGGTTGAATTTCCTCAGCGCAATCGATGCAGTTGCTCGACTTCTTCGGGCCAAAGCGCACCACTAGTGGATGCCCTGGCAATTTCTTCAGCGGCTGGAATGGAATCATCAGCCCTGGAACTAGCATTGCCTTCAGCAGCCTGAACTTCATCAGACGTGCTGGCATGTTCTTCAATCGGCTGAGCAGAGGTTCCAGTCTGAGGAATTTCTTGTTGCGTTGGGGCTGCAACATTTGAGAACTTCTTTGTCAGATTGACAAATCTGACGTTGGCTCCTTGCCAATCAGCATAATATGAGTCAAATTTGTCGCTGAGGGCTTTGATGCCAGCCTGCATCTTGATAAGTACTTCAGTTGTCATCTTGACAACATTTTTCTTCAGCAGTTTCTCTTTTTTGTACTGCGATTTCTTGATCTCTCTGGCCGTATCAAATTTCCATTTCTCCTCTTGGATGAAATGAGTCAGCATGTGACTTTGGCCAGATGTCAACTTGAAGTCAGGCATATGAGTGTTTGGTTCCTTGTGCCAGAGATCAATGTAGTCTAGGATCGCTCTTGGATCCAACAGCAGCGGCACAGGTGCCTTTGGCTCTAGCAGCCCTTTCTTGACGGTCTCTGATGATTTCCGCAAGTTCATCATCATCAGCCTCATCATCTTCAGGTGGCTCTTGGAAGGCGACCTGTTTCTTCTTGGGACTTGGCCGAGGACCTTGTCCCGCTGTGGCCTTAGTCTTCAGCAGAGTTGGGCCAGATGAAGAATTTGGTGCAGCTGAGGAACTTGCTGAAACACCAGAGGCAATTGAGATGCCTGCAGTCCTTTGGCACGAGGCCAGATGCACAGGTGCTGAGGACTTTGTCGGAACTGCTGAGGACTTTGTAGGAGCTGAGGATTTGGGAGGAGCAGGAGCAGCATGAGGAATTGGCCGTGAGGGCACAGCTGAGGAACTTGGCCGTGAGGGCACTGTTGGTGAAGCACTTGGCTTGTGTGCGGGCTTCTTTGCCATAGATTTTCTTGGCTTGACAGAGGCCTCGATGGCAGCAGCAGTGAGAGTCCTCATTAAATTTCCTCCGCCTCGTTGGCTTGTCTTGCCAATTTGGCTTGGCGCTTGGCCCATTCTTCAGAAAATCCTCACCACGCTTGATCTTTGGTGGGGTCGACTTCTTGACCAGGTGCCAATGGAGCTCTTGGGCATGGAGGATTGAGAGCGAATTTCTTCATGTACTTTGGAGTAACATATCTCAGATTCCTCCATTCCCTTGCCCATCTCCTTTCAATCCTTTGAATGCGCACCTTGCGCTGATTATTGTTTTCTTTTCCGAACTCGGCTTCATCAAGTGTGCAATAATCAGCATAGATGTCCTCAGGAATCTCAAACGCAGTCATGACCTCAGGCCTCTTTCCTCCTTTCTGTGGCTTCTTTCCTTCTGCCATATTCTTGGTTGAGGAATTTGAACAATCGAATTCTACGAAGAAGTATGCAACTTTTCTTCAAGGAAAGCTGCAAATGAGTTAAGTTGATGAGAACCTAGTGATTCAGGCGGACATGAGTACACAATGAGCAGTATAGTTGACGAATTTGGAGAGGTCATATGCGTTCTCAGAAGGTTTTTCGAAAAGAACTAGTTTGAGGAATTTGACCAGATGAGCATTGAAGAATTTCACTAAGCGATCTTTGTCTTAGGTTCCAGAGTTTTATAGATCGAGGATCCACACAATTGAGGAATCTTGAAGAAAAATCATTGCTTAGAGAAACGAATCAAGAGCATATTTCGTTTGAGGTGTTCATATGTGTGAAGATTTGAAGAATAAACACCTTTGAAGATTTTCAGGAAGGTTTGAGAATCAAAGCGAGTAATAAAAGTAACTTTTAATTACCCGAACTGAAGAACACGAGGAACTGAGAAGTGTAGATTATAAGTTCGTCAGTTCAGATCTCCCACGCCCTAACTCGGCAGAGGAAGACAGCTACGGCGGCGGCGGAGTGAAGATTTCTGCGGTCGGTAGCGATGCAACGGCGATGAGGTCGGCGGTGAAGCTCTTCCTCACCGGGCTGACGATGAAGTAGCGGCGGCGCTTAGGGTTTGAGAAGCTCGGCGAGAGAGAGAGCGGTCGAGCGGAGTAAAGGAAGTGAGGAAGGGGAGAGGGGTATATATAGCCACGGTGAAAAACTGTTCATCAAGATTTTGGACGAACGTGCCCCTGACCCTTCTCATTCGCTTGACATGTGTCACCCACGTACTGAAAAGTGGAGATTGTGTTAGATCGTGGGTGAATAGATAAGTTTATCGTGGGATGCGGAATGGTTTGAGCGGCAAAACCAAAAATTTGGATAAGATAAGTTAAAAGTTCCGTCCGCAATTTCTTCAGCTGACAAGGACATAGTGAAGATTTTGAACGAGTTTCAAATAGAACGCACATGAAGAATTTGTGAATAGATTGGGTTGAGTATAGCATAGAGGGGGAAGGGTCCGATCACATTCACTTAGCAGAAAAAGCAACTTGAAGAAATAGCCATAAGTGAATGCTATAGAGGACAAAAACCCATATATATAATTATATATAGCCAATGAAGAAAGACAACGGAAACAGTGAAGATTTTGCAAAGTTGAAGAATTTAAAAAACTGAAGAATTTCAAAAACTGAGGAAAAACTCAAATTGAAGATTTTCAATTTTGGTGGTGGCGTGTCCCACCGTATAAGAATGATGATTTCAGACACCGCGTACAATTGTCATAGGGTTCTGAAAATCAAATTCTTCATTAATTTCTTCACACTTAGAGTGTTATTCTTCATTGATTGAAGAAAAACGTTTCTTCATGTGTTGCACATCTAAGTCATCAATTTTGCATAAGTGTCGGGATGTGTGTCCTTTTCAAAGAACATTCAAAGATTCTAAGATATTTAGCTCACACCGCAACTTGCTAAATCTCTTCTCATCCAAGGGCTTTGTGAAGATATCGGCTAGCTGTTCTTGATCTTCACATGCTCGATGGAGATGTCGCCCTTCAACACATGATCACGAAGAAAATGATGACAAATTTGAATGTGCTTTGTCTTGAGTGCTGAAGCTGGGTTGTGAGCAATCTTGATGGTACTCTCATTGTCACGAGAGAGGCACATTCTTCACGTTGATGTCGTAGTCCTTGAGAGTTTGCTTCATCCACAGCAATTGAGCACAACAAGAGCCAGCAGCAATGTATTCAGCTTCCGCGATGATGATGGTGATACGCAGTTCTGCTTTCTTCGAGGACCAACGGACCAAAGATCGTCCGAGGAAATGACAAGTACCAGATGTTGACTTGCGGTCCACATGATCACCAAAGATAGTCGTAGTCGAGAATATCCAATGAGATCAAAAGTAGAGCCCTTGGGGTACCATAATCATAATGTTGGTGTGTGAGCTAGATATCAAAGAATATGCTTCACAGCCTTATGGTGTGATTCCTTCGGTGTAGCTTGAAATCGGGCACACATGTAAACACTAAGCATTATATCTGGCCTAGATGCACATAAGTACAATAGAGAACCAATCATGGCGCGGTATACCTTGTGATCGAAGTCAATACCATTTTCATCAGTGCATAGATGGCCATTTGTGGGCATAGGAATTTTGACGCCTTTGCAATCTTGCATGCCGAATTTCTTCAGGACATCTGTGAGGTATTTCTCCTGAGATATGAATATGCCATTGTGTTGTTGACGAATTTGAAGACCTAAGAAGAATTTCAACTCTCCCATCATAGACATTTGATATTCTTCACTCATCATATAGGTAAATTCATCACTATAACGTTGGTCAGTACAGCCAAAGATAATATCGTCAACATATATTTGGCACACAAACAGTTCACCATCATATGATTTAGTAAAGAGATTAGGGTCGAGTGAGCGGGAGTGAAGCCATTCTTCAAGAAGAATTCCTTCAATGTATCATACCACGCCCGTGGGGCCTGTTTGAGACCATAGAGGGCCTGGTTGAGTCTGAAGACTTTGTCGGGATTCTTTGGATCTTCAAAACATGGGGGTTGAGCAACATATACTTCTTCCTCAAGCTTACCATTGAGGAATGCACTTTTCACATCCATTTGATATAAAGTGATATTATGATGGTTAGCATAAGCAAGTAATATGCGAATAGCCTCAAGTCTAGCAACAGGTGCAAAAGTTTCAACCTGTGTGTAGCCTTGAGCTACAAGTCGCGCCTTATTCCTCACCACAAGGCCATTTTCATCTTGCTTGTTGCGGTAGATCCACTTTGTGCCAATGATATTATGCTTGCGAGGATCTGGACGTTTGACCAATTCCCAGACATTGTTGAGCTCGAACTGATGTAATTCTTCTTGCATTGCCTAAATCCACTCAGGCTCCAGAAATGCTTCATCTACCTTAGTGGGCTCTGTGATAGAGACAAAAGCATAGTGCCCACAAAAGTTAGATAAATGTGAAGCTTTTGAGTGTGTGATAGGACCTGGTGCTTCAATGTCATCGATGATCTTGTCAACTTGCACTTCTTTTGCAACGCGAGGATGAGCTGGTTGTCGTCGAGGAATTTGATCAGCATTTTCTTCAGTACCATTTCCTTGACATTATCCTCGGGTGCATCATTTCGGCGTTCTTGGCGTATAGGAATGAATTCTTCACAGATTCTTCAAGAGGGAATGACATCCTCGGTTGCCTTGAACTTGATAGATTCCTCGGTGCTGGTTCATCTAACACGAAGGTAGGTGCTCTCTTTGCGAGCCATTAGTTTAAATCGAACCGCACATCTGCTGATCAACAATCTTGTGAAGAGCGATGTTGAAGACTCTGTAGGTGTGCGAGTCCTTTCCGTAACCAAGCATAAAACCTTCATGTGCTTTTGGTGCACATTTAGAATTATGATGAGGATCTCTAATCCAGCATTTTGCACCGAAGACTTTGAAATAACTCACATTGGGTTTCTTGTCAGTGAGGAGTTCATAAGCAGTCTTCTTGAAGAATTTGTGAAGATATACTCTGTTGATGATGTGGCACGCGGTATCAATTGCATCAATCCAAAAACAACGAGGCATTTTGTATTCATCAAGCATAGTGCGAGCCATCTCAACAAGAGTTACATTCTTGCGCTCCACGACGCCATTTTGCCGAGGAGTATAGGGAGCAGATAACTCATGAGTAATACCAAGTTCATCAAGATAGGCATCAAGACCGGAATTCTTGAACTCAGTTCCATTGTCTCTCTGATGTGTCCGATCTTCACACCAAAGTTAGTTGAAGCCCTCGAGGAAAATCGTTTGAAGACTTCACGCACTTCATTTTGTAAGTAACAATGTGTACCCATGTGTAACGAGAGTAATCATCAACAATAACAAAGCCATATAGAGATGCATCATTAGTGACTGCTGAGTAATGATTAGGACCAAAGAGGTCCATGTGAAGCAATTCGAATGGACGAGTAGTGGTCATGATAGTCTTATTTGGATGCTTGGCCTTGGTCATTTTTCCAGCTTCACAGGCTCCACACAAGTGATCCTTGAGGAATTTGACATTCTCAATGCCAATGACATGCTTCTTCTTCGCAAGTGTGTGCAAATTCCTCATGCATGCGTGACCAAGTCGCCGATGCCATAGCCAATATACGAAGCTTTTGCAAGTAGACACACGGCTGGTTGTGGTCCTCAGAGAGAAATCAACAATATACAAGTCTCCTCTCCTAAAGCCTTGAAGACTTTGGAATTGTCAACTTCCATGATCACAACACAACGATACTTGCCAAAGACAACAACCATATCAAGATCACAAAGCATTGAGACTGACATGAGGTTGTATCCTAAGGACTCAACAAGCATGACTTTGTCCATGTGTATGTCCTTAGAGATCGCAACCTTACCAAGACCCAATACGACTTTTGCCTTTGTCAGCAAAGATGATATGCTTCAGATGTGACGGTGATAAGGGAGCATCCATCAATAGATTCTTGTCACCAGTCATGTGATTTGTACATCCACTATCGAGGACCCACTCATTGGCTTTGGGTTGATCATTCTGCAGATGAATTAGTGCAACTTACGATCTCATATACTTCATCAGTGAAGAATATGATATCAATTTCATCAGATGAATTTCATCAGGCAGTATAACAGATAAGCACACGTGTGAAATGAAAGTTCATTTCTTCATGATTAGCATGCGTCCTTTCAGGCATTTTAGTCAAGCCCCCAGCAAATTCTTCAGACGTTAAAGCACGTCTGGAGGCCTGACCCTGCAGAAGAGATTAGTTCTTTTTCTTCACCACCCACATCTGAAGGGGTGGCAAAGAGTTCATCACTCTGCGAGCTCCAATATGAGAATGGTGGCATAGAGGCCAATCCATTTCGTTTCACATAAGAGGGGTTAGGGTAAGCATATGAATAAGCAGAGAAATTCTTCGAGGACTTATGAACATATTGGTTTGAAGAATAATGGACATATTCATAGCCCTTAGCTCTACCCTGCGAAAAAGAGTTGTTAGCACGATGATAATCACATGAGGACTTTGGTCCTTTTGAGGAATTTGATCCACGTGAGGAATTTGGTCCGTATGAGGACTTGGATCCATATGAAGAATTTGGTCCATATGAAGAGTTTGATCTAGGGTTCCTTTTCTTCACAGGTGGTGTCATGAGGACATTCACCTGAAGACTTTCAAGGGACTTCTTGGGAACCCAGATTTTCTTCATAGGGGAACCGTTCCTGCAGTTAGTGCCAACATATCTAGCAAATACTTCACCATTCTGATTTTTGAACAGTTTATAGTTGGAGTCAAATGACTCATCGGAAGAATGAGGAGATTCACATGTAAAGCCAGATAAGTTGGATGGATCAAGCTGGAGGTCCCTTTGCAGCAACCCATGAGGTTTTGGGGTCTGCTCGGGCTTCCAATATGTTCCATCAGCATTGAGTTTCCTCTCAAAGGCAATACCCTCTTTCCTAGGGTTCTGTTGAGGATCTGCTTTTTAAGCACATCACAAAGAGTCTGATGCCCTTGAGGCTTTTGTACATGCCTGTCATGTACAATTCCTTCAACCACCTGCGTCGGTGATACTAGCAATGTCCTCGGATGAGGAATTAGTGATAGCAGAGGCAGGTGAAGAGTTTGTAACAGTTGAAGCATTTGAACATTCAGTGAAGAATTAGCGATTCACGTTCAATGCACTTTAAGCATGGAGGAACAAATTCTTCACGAGAAGCGTTGATTTGTTGAGCAAGTAATGAATCGCTCCTACGAAGATCATCATAACTCACTCTTAGATTCTCAATATCTTGCTTTCTATGAAGAAATTAATAAGAAAGATTATCAAGATCAGATAAGAGAGAGTTATGATGACCTTGAAAGGCTGTCAAGCCTATGAAGTCTCTGAAGATTTTCTGTCTGGGCTTTAGTGCGATCCATTTCTTCACCCAACATATCATCACTTTTATCTAGCATGTTTTGAACCTTTTCCAAGGCATGTTGTTGT